>JAWNON010000190.1:2692500-3327500 GCA_035045945.1 Drosophila anceps
GCTCTCTCTTGTCTAGCGCTTTGCACGTGGCCGAAATTTGTTTCGTCGGCAGTAAATGAAATTTGTTTGCCTAGGCGCAACCCAGGACACAACCTGCTCGTCCTCTCCGCTGGCTCGTCTACCAAAAATACCAGCACGTGGCTGCCATTTGCCAGCTGTCTCTCCCTCTCTCTCTCTCTCTCTCTCTCTCTGTTTATTTTATTGATTACTGCGTCTCATGCGTGCCTTTAGCCAGCTATGTTTATGCTTTCCATTTTATTTATAATTATCAATGCTGTTCGAGGGCTTTAAAGCTTTAAAGCTTTGAGTGATTGACTAACTGACAGACTGACTGACTGACTGGGCTGTCTCAGTCTGCCTGTTTGCTTGCCTGATGGCTGTATTTCATGCGCATTAAGTATACGTCGCGTGTGCTTCAAGGTCATTTATTAACTACGTCTGTGTGTGTGTGTGTGTAAGTGGCGCTGTGTGTGTGTGTGTCTGTCTTTGTTTGTTTTTGTATGGCTGACGGGGCCCTTAAATGTTTTCCAAATGCTTTTGTAGACAGCGCAGACAAATGTTTATGGCCCGGGCCACACGGCGTATGCGTAATATATTTTTTTGGCAGCTGCTTTAAGGCGTCGACTTAAGCCTAACAAAAAATATACAACCACGCAAACTTACCCACACACACACACACACACACTTACACATTTACTTATGAAGTTAAAAACATGCGCATCAAGTTTGTCAACAGTCGCCGCAACTCCCTTGATAACTCTAACCACTGCCTACAAACTGTCAACTTACTTTTGACAGTAACTGTAAGTTGATCACCCACTCGACTAACAGATACCACGTAGTGCACTACAAACTAATATAGGCTAACTAACTGCTGCTATTTGGCACGATTGCTCACAACACAGCGAGTTTAAAGCTGCTCGACTAGCAGCTACCACGCAGTGCAAGCGAGTTGGATTGCAAAATGAAGAAAAGTTAAACAAAGTTTCTGAAAAGTTAGCTAACTTTTTCTATTCGGAAACTTATGAGCTTCAGGAGTTTGGAGTCTGACTGAAAGAGTTTGATAGACTGCCAGATACTACGTAGTGGATACCTTTGATATGATATTCAATATTAGCTGGAAACTCAGAGAGAGAGAGAGAGAGAGAGAGAGAGAGAGAGAGAGTTAGAGAGAAAGAGCGAGATAGAGAGAGAGAGAGAGAGAGGGAGAGAGTGAGAAAGACAGAGAGAGACATATATAGAGAGAGAAGGAGATACTGAAATAGAAAGAGAAGGCGAGAAAGAGAAGCTTTACAGAAGAAGTAAGTTCGCTTTAGATAGTTTTCGCGCTTCATGAAAATTCAATGGAAATTTTAGTTGTCTATCCTCAGTTAGCGCCAGAAATTGATTATATAAAGAGAGAAACTTTGAAGAAGCTTGAACATTTTAATTACTTTGCATGTAAGTCTGCTTTATATTTGAGGTGCCTAAATGCATAAAAACTTTTTATTAAAAAGTCAACAGCAGAGAGAAGCCTTCAGGAAGTTAACTAATAAGACTCCATTGAATGTCATACGGAATTGCAACGGAGATTGAATTTTTCCACTCATAAAGAATGTTCGGTTACCTTAAAGGAAATGTTAGAAGAGTAAGAGAAACTTTTGAGCGGTCAATTACTCTCAGCTGATTCCACTTTGCATGAAAACTCAGCCCAAATATCAGCTGTTTGCCTATTGGGCATATTTTAAGCTACTCATACGAACCCAAACCACTCAGATAATTCAATTTGTGTAGAATTGCATAGCACAAAAAACCATTTAAAAAGCCTAATCGAAAAATATCAAATGCTCAACTATATTTCATGCACTTATCCTGCCGGGCTAAGTATTCCATAAACACTTCCGTTGGCCTAGCTTAAAGAGGCATCAAAAACTTTGATTGAAGTAAAGCTGGCAATGGAATGAGCAAATGCCAGAGCCAAAGGTCTGAGCACGTTTTTCACATTTCACAACAGAACAGAATAAGAAAAAAATGAAAAGAAAAAGGAAAACCGAAAGCAAAAGCTGGCAGCAGGCATAGAAACTGGCCCGTAGCAACAACAACAACAACAACAACAACAACAACAAGAAAAAGAAGAAGAAACAGATTCTGGATAATAATGAATGTGACTGTAACCTCTGCTCATCAACAGTAAAATCTGATTTTGAGTGGCAACTGCTTTAGAGTGCCTGCCGCTGCCGCTGCTGCTGTTGCTGTTGTCCTTTATGACAATGACATGGAAATGAAAATGAGAAACAGGCATAGAGATAGAGAGAGAGAGAGAGAGTGGGAGAGGGAGTGGGTGTGTGTCTCTGCAGTGGACTCGGTCTCAAAGTTAGCCTGATGCTTAGGCTTTACCCAAGCTACAGCCACTGCAGAACTTCCACTTCAATTGTTGCACAGGATACTCGTTCGCTCGTTCGCCTGCTTCGTCGTTCGTCCTGCGACGACATTAATCAACTATGTTGAGCTGCGCTGTGCTGCTCAATCCGCTTTTATTTGTAGCTCCTGGCCAGCTCGTGGACAGCGCTCATTAGAGCGTCTACAACTGCAAAACTTTCTAATTCACTGTGTGCTACAGTGCCGAGTCTTTGACTTATGTCAAGCAATTTGTCATGCTAAGTAGCAGAAGTAAAGGAAATTGTATTTAACCAAGCTGATTTGCATGGAACTCAATCTGGAACTTGGCTCTATAGCTGCGCTCATATAAAACCTAACCAATTTCAGTTAGAGTATTCACATATTCGTCTTCACACAGTTCACATTTACACTCAAGTTTTTTCTAGTATTTTTTCTCCTGCTCATTTCTTTGGGGGAGCTGGGGGCGCTGCATACATTTTATTTTTTTTTTGCTGCTGCTTCTTGCTTTTTGCTCTTTTGTTTATAGTTAAAAGGGGGCTTTTGGGCGAGCGAGATGGCAAGTGAGATTGAGCGAGAGAGAGGGGGAGAAAGAGTGTGCGAGTGAATGAGATAGTGCTACGCTTGACAAGCGCAAACATTCACCACATTTGCTTTACTTCAGTTTTCATGCTCGTTCGCAAAGTCTAAGTAAGAGTCTATTGGGTTTTATTAAGGTGCCTGAGTCTTAAAGCTAAAATTAGAGAGCTTTACAGTTTATTCACTATATAATTGTGCTACAGCTACAAGTTTATGTTGCTGCTATATATGATTTGCCTTTCGTTGCAGAGTTTTTAACTGTGAACGAGCATTGTGCAGTCGGTTCTCTGCTTGATTTCCTTGTATAGTGGCAGCCCCTCGACTGGTTACCTTTGTTTTTTATTTTTTGCGTAATTTATTTTGCTTGCACACAAGCACACACATACTCGCATGTGCCACGCCCACACACACACACACATACTGAAACAGACATCATCATCGCTTGGTAAAAACAAATAGCGTCCGCGCGTCTATACACAAAATCAGACGCTCAAGGACTCTTTGGTTTTGCCAGCCATGGTGCAGTTACTGCCTTTATCCTTCCACACACACACACGCACACACATACACACACCCTCTTGAAAATGCCGTGCAATGAAAGTAATTTTCACCAAATAGACTGCGCGCTGCTTCTGCTTGTGTTTCTTCCTCATCCACTCGCATTGCTTTGCGTTTTGCACAGCTCGTTGAGCTCTCGGTTTACTGCCACTGCAGCTGCAACTGCAGCGGCAACTGCGATTGCTAACAGGCAAAATGGGCTGCTGCTGCTGCTGCCGCTGCTGCAGTAATGCCACAGGACAACAATTCGCTACGCAAAAAGTTGGTCTGCCAACTTAACAAGTGAGTTGAGGGATTGGGAATGGTAGTTGGGCTAAGAGGAGACTTATCCCTTACATCCTTCATGAAGTCAACTTTAACGTGGGGTGGAATTCCGTTTAAAGACTACTTTTAGACTAGTTTATTACTACATTGGTGAATGCCTTAGAAGACTAGGGTAGGTCGAAGGTTAACTGGTGTAATCAATTTATTCTTCAAAAGTTTTTCGTATAGATAGAAGAGCGAGCTATCGATCTAAATCCTTATGAGCAGTTTGATTTACATAGTTAAAATATGTTATAGTCATAACACTATAATTATCTAAATAGAAAAGTTTTCAGTTAATATTGTTAACAGTTGTATATACCAATAGTTATCGATATACATATCGTTTTGAAAAATCAAAGTCCCTTTGTAAATTTTCGTCAAGTTATAAAGCTTCCTAACGAGTTTCATTATGCTTGAATATGGATGTTTTGATATAATCGATAGGATTATTAATTAATATTGCTAAAATTTCCTTGGAATATATAGCTAATATTATCGATTACACATACATACGATTTGATGTGTTGATATTCAAAACAAGCTAATTTTTTGGCTATCGATTTACGATACGATAGTAAGGCAGATAGTTGATAAGTTAATTATTTATCTTACAACTCTACAAACTATCGATAGCATAATATAGAAGACAATCAATTGTTGTTTTGCGGTTAATAATTAAAAATGTTTGAGAGGAAGTTTGATGTCTTATACTAAAATTCGATAATTTCGATAGGCAAACATAATTTAAACTTGCTTCCCAGCAGCAACTTAATGAAAGCTCCCTTCTAAACTTTAACTTAAAGCGGAAATGATATTAATTAGAAAACTTTTGGTTTCACCAACTCCAGCGTTGATTACAAAGAGTTCTGACGAGCTTCCATCTATATATATATATATATATTCACATATACATATGTATGTATGTATACATATATGTTGTCGACTATCGTCAGTCTAATTGCTTTTCATGGCAATGTCACAACAACAGCAACTAGAATGTCTTCAACAATAGAGTTGGAAAGTCTCTATGGGAGTCCACAATTTCCTTAATTTTTTATTTTTTACCATTTGCTTTTTGCTCTATTTAAGTTTTTGGCGTCTTCCATATCCTCCCAAAAAAAAAAAAGTTGGTCTGAGTCGCCCATCGCCCCTTCCACACTTCAACAAAGTCTTTTCTATGCAAGTTGAAACCGAAAAGCGCAAAAAAGTTTTTCATGCGGCTTCGGCTCTTTTCAAATTTTCATGCCTTACCACCACTCACTCCTCTCTCTCTTTCTCTGTCTCTGTGTCTCTTTCTATCTCTGTCTTTCGCCTACACACACCATACATTGGGATTTTCTATGGTTTTTTAAGCGACGCTCGGGGAAAATTCTTGCAAAAGAAGCTGACTTGCAATGCCAAATGTTGCCTCCTCTTTCCAGTCGCGTCTCTCACTCTCTCTCTCTGCCTTACTGTCTGTCAGTCAGTCAGTCTCTGGCAATATATCCATGTCTGCGTCAATGTCTACCGTCGTTTTCTTCTTCTTCTTCTTGCCAACTTGCCTATTTCCTTTGCCTCTTCCGCTCACTCTTTCTCTCTCTGCCTCTCTCTCTCTCTCTATCTCTCTCACACCCTCTCCATGCCATTTCTAACTGTTAGCTGTCGGTTCGTCTGTTGCCTGTCTGTTTGTCTGTCTATTTGGCCGCTTTATTTGCCTCTGCTACTTTTGCAGTTTGTTCTGCTTTCCGTCTTCTTCTTCTTCTTCTTGATATTTTTTGTCTCTGTTGACGCTTTTCTGGCTCCGTCTCCGTCTCCCTCCCGCTCCCGCTTCCGCTGTCGCACTCTCATTCTCCTGCTCTGCGCTCGCATTATTTCGCCTGGCAACTTTACATTTTCATGCTCGTGTTCCCATTTCACAGCTTTCGCTTCCTTCTCCACCATCTCTTCAGCCTGACTCTGACTGAGCGCCCCTCCCCATGCCTCCCCTCTTTATTACCCTCCTTTTCCTCTTTGGCCACCCAGTTGAATTGCCGCCCCGTGTGCCACCCACTTCCGTTCTATTTTCATCTACTTGAGTGGAATTTTTATTTGTCTGCTGCCATTTCTCGTCGTCGTCGTCGTAGCCGTCGCTCCTTTGGCCGCATACCCTGTTACCAAATACTAGATATTATATTATATGGAATTTGCGAAGACAGTGAAACAGGTAAATGAAGCAGAAAATTACACGCATTAAAGTCTGTCTAGTTGAACGTCGCTTATAGGAAATTTAAATCAACTGGAGCTATCGATAAATGTACTATTGAGAGTTTTATGCTTCAACTAGTAATATAATTAGTTATCGATAAACTTGTATTCGATGGGCGTTCATTTTAGGTGTTGATGGCAAGGGTTTTATTTATCAAAATACATTAACAACTGTTATCGATGTATGTAATATCAATAGTAGTTGAATGCAAATAAAAGTTTTATCTATTCATGTTAGATTGATTGGTTTAGGGTTGATATATCGATACATATATGTATTGTTTAGCTATCGTACCATTTATCTCTAGATACAACTCATAGTAGAGGTATTCCAGAGTCGAGTAAGTTCTAAAAGGATTGCAGCATCATGCTGATTGTTGGCTTTGCCAGAAGCCGCTTCAGCCACAAATTACCTTTGGGTAATCAGCATTGCTTTTACTGCAGCGTTGGCTCCTGGGACTCCGGCTTGTCCTTTGTCCTCTGTCTTGACATAGTAACTGTATATATATATATATATATATATATTTTTTTTTTTGTGTATGTGTGTATACTTTCTGCTTTTAATTTCTAACTGCGGCTTGGCGGGAATACCCCAAACGCAAATTCATTATGTGCCACTCAGCGAGGATTTCGCAAAAGGCAAGGGGAAAAGCTTGGGGCTTAAGTTAAGGCTGCATAACCAGTGAGAGGTAGTTGGGAAAGGCTTGTAACGAAGTGTCTCACTCTCCCTTGCCATCATTCTCTCTCCTTCGCTCTATCTCTCTCGCTACCTATTATTCTCTCTCTCTCTCTCTCTCTCTCTGTTTATACACTCTTACTCTCTCGCCGAAACTGACACTTCACTTTATTCTTGAGCTCCCTCGCAATCTTAAATTTTTTCCCTCTGGCTGTGTCTTTTTCTCTCGTTTTCTTTCTCCTTTGTCTCTCGCTTTCTCTCTCTTCTTTGTCTCTCGCATTTGCTATCTTTTATTCTCTCTCTCTCTCTATTGTCTATCGCATTTTCTATCTATTTCTCTTCATTTCTCTCACAGTCTGTCCCTCTCTTTCTCACTTTCCTCTCTCTCTCCCCCTCTCTCTCTTTCTCTCTCACTCCCATCTCTCTTTCTATCTCCCCCACTCTCTTTTTCTCTCTCACTCCCATCCCTCCTTCTATCCCATTATTTTTCTTGCTTCCTCTCACTCTCCCATTTTCTGCCTCTCGATCAGTTCGCTCAGCGGCTACTTCAGTAGCCGCTATGCCTTGCCCAGTTTTGAGCTGCGATGCCACTGGCCACGCCCACAGCGTACCGCAACGTCGCCGTCAACGATTTATCTTAAGTGGTTGCCGTGAATTACGACAAATTTCTATAATAAAGCAGACAAAAATCTAACCAAATGGTCGGCTAGGCCACAGAGCCAGCCGGAGGCGCGTTGCAACAATAACAAAAAAAAAAAAACAACCGCTACTTGAAAGACTTGGCCAAGAACATGGCCAAGACCGAGACCAAGATAACAATATGCCATAATGCTGTTGCTGTTGTTCTTGTTGTTGTTGTTTCCTCCACTTGATTTCACCATGGCAAATCAACTGTTGCTGCTGCAGATGAAGAGGAAGCAAAGCACATTGGCTAATCAATAAATTTTGAGTTTCGTTTTTTTTTTTTTTTTGTGTTAGTGATAAGGCGGCAAAGGTGGCCAAAGGACAGAGAATGAGAGAGAGGGAGAGGGTGCGGGGAGGTCTTCTGTTACTGTGCCGCCTTATCAGACGAAAGCTAAGCAAATTGCGTGGTCGGCTTGTAAACAAAAACAATCAAACGAATGCCAATTGCGCGACTCCCGCGGCGCATAGATAAGCCACACACAGGGCGACCTTTGATACGGAGGGAGAGAGATAGCCAAAAGAGACAAGGAGAGAGCGAGAGAGTGTGGAGGGAGAGCACTGCGACATGTTGTCAGTGCGTGTCGCAGTTGTGTTGTCTATCAAAAAATTTGCAACGTGCCATTGCCAAGGCAATAAATACGTATCACAAGCAGACAAAATAGAAAAAAGAGGGAGGAAGATGAAGCCGGAGAGGAGAGAGCAGAGAGAGAAGGGGGAGAGTAACAGCCGCAGCAGCAAAAATATAACGCAAGACAAGCAAAGTAGAATAGAGCAAAAGGCGAAAGGGAAGCAGGGAGCAGTTCAGGCGAAGCATAGAGAGAAAGAGGGAAAGACAGTGAGGGCAGCTGTGGCCATGGCACCTGTTTTTCATTGTGGCGCGCTAAACCGGCTGCAACTTATCAGCATCTCTAACCAAGTGGCTACTGCTGCTGCTGCCCCGCCCACTCCACCTGCCGCTCGCGCTGCCTCCCCACCGCTAGAACGTGTCGTTCACATTGCAAACGAGGAACAGCAGCAGCAGCAGGCGAGCTGCCCAGTTGCCATCGATATCGTCTATTGGCTTCAGCCTGCACAGTGGGCTAGTTGCATCCATCTACTGTTAGATTGAACAACAAAAACAAAAAAAAGTAAATAAATAAAACGAAACGAAATCATAATGAAAATCGATTTGTGGCCTGCGCCTGTGTAGGCTGGAAAATGAGAAAATTAATAAATGTTATCAATCTAATGGCTGACGCATGAAAAAAGTATATTAAAATGTGAGCTGAGACTGGGCTGGGCTGTAGAATGGGTTATAGATGAATTGAGGATAGCAAATGGGAGTTTTTTGAACGGCTTGGATGCGGCTTAGGCAGGGAAGAAGCTATTGAAATTGCAGATTAAATTTATTCATATTTTAAAAGTATTATCTATAGCTAAAGCTATTTACAAGATTATTATGATAACGTGAATCTTATGAGTTTCTTCTCTATCCATACTTAAGCTAAATCTTCTAGGGAGTTAAAGGAGATTTATCGAGCTTCTCCCACAAGGCCAATAGGTTTGCCCACCGTTAATAGCTTTAATCATTTCTTAAATTTTCAGTCTTTGTCTTACAAGTTGTATGAATAGATTTCTCGTGGGTTTATCAGTCAAAGCTTTCACACAAAGCTCAATGATTTTCAAAACTAAAACTTTTCTTCACAAATTGCTGGAAAATTGAAATTCACACAAAACTTTTACATTCTAAGCTCATTCTGAAAAGCTTGCTCTGGAAAGCTCATTATGATTGCTTAAAATTTGATCAGTTTTAGCACCACTGTGCAGCAGCAGCGCCAGCAACAGTCATGGACACCGCCAACCCACAAAGCTCGTGCGTGGCATGAACCTGAGTCGATTGGCTGCCACCCCTCTGGCCTGGCATGCGGCACTCCACGCTTGTTCATAATCAAAATTAATGATTGAAATTATCTAGGAGCTAAAGTAGGTAGCAGCGGCAACAGCAACAGCAATAGTTGCAGTTGCAGTTGCAACGTCAACAACATCATCGACAGCAGAGCCAGCCTTAGCCTGGTCTGGCCTGGCCTGGCCCACTGATGCCAGCACTTAGACAAGGCTATCAGCAACCAAGAGTAACCAACAGCAACCAGCAACAGCAACAGCAGCAGCAGCAATAGTTGCCGCTGCAGTGCCAGCAAAAGTTGGCCAACAATTTCATATTAAATTGCCAAGTATTAAATGGGCAGCAGGAGCAAAGCGAATTGGACTGTCCATTTTACTTCCTTGTTCTGCAAGGTGCTTTGGCGCGGATTAGCAACAACAGCAACCACAACAACAGCAGCAGCAGCAGCAGCAACTAGAACTAACTGTGGCAAAGTTGTTGTTGCAACATCAAATCCTCCTTGTTGCCTGCAAGGGCTAATTTGTGCAACGCGCGCGCCTTATAAAAGTAAAAAAAAAATACACTAACCAAAAGTTGCACTCAAAGTCTACAACATTTAGCTGCGGATTGATTGATTGATTGACTGATTGATGCACTAAAACGCCATACAAAGTGTAAACAGTAAGAGTTCGATAGGTTAACTTCCTAACTAAAGTTAGGTCTGGCAACAAATTACATTTTACATTAGCTTGATTGACTGATTGATTGATTGATTGATGAGCAGCATATATCCTAGTTTGCTAGAACTAGACAAACAGCTTTTTGACTAATAGTTAGTCAATATATATCAGATTGACTGATTGATTGCACTGACTGACAGCCTCTAGCATCCAAGCTATTCTGACCACATTTTCAATAAGAATCGCTTACTTTGCGCCACATATATAGTCATTGTTAGAGCATTCAAGCTTCGGCTGTTAGTGTTTCCAACTGATCGACTTCTATTTTCTGGCCGTATTTGCTGGAGCTGGCAATAAAAACTAATTATGCCAAGGCACCAAAGTCGAGCGTTGAGTCGAGTCGCAAGTCTCGAGCTCGTCTCTGATAATAATCTGGCATAATGATAACAATGTTCAGCTCGTAGTGTAGCCAAGCAGCGAGGCATTTAGCAGCGCTTAGCTGCCACTTGTGGCAGCAACCAAAATGAATGAGCGCAGCATCTTCAGCTGCCTTTGCTGCCGCTGTTGCTGCTGCCTGATTGGCAGCCTCCGAGCGCAAACCGAAAACTCAATTATTTTAATTAGTTGGACTTTAGCAATTGGCTTTTTTCACACGGCAAGTGTGGCAGCCAATTAAAATGTAAGTAGTTGAAGACAGAGAGAGTTGGGTAGAGAGAAAGAGAGAGAGTGAGTGAGAGAGGGCGAGCGCACAGCTGCTTCCTGTTTTTTGCTCAAGCGACAATTCCTTTGACTTGGCCCATTGACAGCCGATTTCCGCTCTGAGCTTTGGCGTAGCTCTTTCTAGGCGGCCCAAGCCGCTGCCGCCGCTTCTGCCCCTAAGGTCTTCGGCTGTGGCGCCATTCAGACAGGCGCCACACACACAAATTTGTGGCCTAGAGCTGGCTGGCTAGCTGCTTGGCTGCTTGGCTGCCTGGCAGCAGGAGTCGCAGTTGGAGTTCAGGTTGAACGTTCATTAAATCGTTGCAACGCTTTTTTGGCCGCAGGGCCAGCGGCCACGCCCACTTTTGGCATTGAGGCTGACTAATGATGAGTCTATGCGGCAGTGCGGCAGGTGAGCTGTGCCACGCCTTTTGGCTAGCAGACAGTCGCCAATTGTGGCATGCCACAAGTTCCATGTTGCCAGTTGCAAGCTGCAAGCTGCTTGACTATTTTACTTTAATTAGCATTTCCGCACGGCCTGTGGCATGTGGCAAAGTGGCCGAGTGGCAGTGTGGCAAGTAGCATGTAGCATGTAGCATGGCCCGATATATTCCACATCGATAAATCGCATTAATTAACTTGTTCAATTGCCATTGCCTGCCACGCCCACATCAACGCCCATCAACTGCAACTGCAACTGCACTCTAATTAGCTATTTATGACTGCATCGCTCGACTTTGCTCTAAGCCAATTGTTATTGTTGGGCTCGGCCTTAAGCTGCTTAACTGGGTGGGACGGGGGGTTTTTGGTTGGTGCGACACAGCACCCCACACCTTCGACCCGCCGCCACGTAGTGCTGACATGAATGTGCCTTGGGCGTGGCTCAAACATAATACCCTTTCCATGTCCTAAGCAGTTTACGGTAAATGTCTTTGAATGTCTGCAGTGGCATCTCGTTCAGTTCCTTTGGGACTGAATGGACTTAAGGTATGTCTTGTGAACAGTGTTGTAAAGCGACTTTGAAGTGAAGTTTCAATAGATATGTATGCGTTGAATGAATCTGAGTAAGTTTATATATGCAAAAATATAAATATATCTTGAAGAGCATTATGTGCAATTTATGTAGGATTGTATTCTGTTCTATCTATCAATATCGAGTGCAAAAGCAAATGAGCTTATAGTACAATAAAACATATTATTTTAATTATCAACGAAAGAATGAAGTTGGTGTAGAAAAGCAAATTTCGTGAAGTTTCTCATTATTAAAATATGTAGTAAAATATTTGAAAAATAAAAAATATATAGATGATGAACAGAGTATAAAAGTCTAACCTTTCGCTATATTATTTAATAACAAAGCTAATCATTTAGGATCATAAAAGACTTATGTCAAGAGCTGCATGTTTGCTGCATTCAAATATATAATACGTGGCAAAAAAATATAACATATAAATAATATAGACTATATTAAAATGTCGTTTAGTCTTTAGAAATTTCTTAAAATTTCTGAAATATATTTCTATTGAAAAGCATAAAAATAAAATTTTAATATAGATTTTATACATTAAAAAAAATACAAAATATATAAATATTAATAAATATTTGAATGAATAAAACAAAAAAATGTACAAAACTTTAAAATTAAAATGATAATAAACTATTTTTCATTAATATCGTCATTTTTACAATTGCTAGGGATATGTTCCATTCTGTTGAAGTCCAAACAATATATAAATAGTAGAAGCAGTGAGAATCTTCAAATAACTTCATATTTATTAGATAAATTCTACAAGAAATATCTCGTTAGTCGTATGAAAATTAATAATGTAATGTCTGATAAACAAATCATATATGGAACATATCTAAAAGACAATATAATACAATATAATATAATACTCATATATTATTTAGAATTATTTTTAAGTCTCTTATTGGCTAAGTATAAAATCCTAGCATTCAAGGTTTTTCTCCAGCCCAACTAAGCGAGAATTTTGAAATTGCTGTACAATTGTTAGCTTCAAGATATATGTGGAAAAAGGCTAAATACCTTATTATATTTCTGATTAATTGAAAATTTTGCACCATTTCCATTTATTTACACGCACACGCACTGTGCAAACCTTATACAAAATAATGTATCTGCAGATAAAAAGATTTTATCTGATTCAATTTTCATTAAGTTGTTATTGTGTTTCTTATCGCTGAGTCGACTAGTTCCACTAGCCAAAGTGTTTCATGTTAATTTCTGCGGATCTTTAATCAGTTAACCAAATGCAACTCCTTTTGACAGCTGCTCAGCTAGTGGGGGGCGGTGGTGGTGGTGGTGGTGCTGGTGCTGGTGGGTCAAGAAGTGGCTCAGCGCTTGGCTGCGCTTTGAGCGGCTGTTCGCGCTGATCGTTACGGTTGAGCGACCCCAACTCTAACGTTAGATTTGCACAAAAAAAAAAAAAGATCTCTAAAGATCGATAACAAAAGCGGGGGCGACTACCAAGCGAGGTGGTGGTGGTGGTGCTGCCGCCGCCGCCGCTGCTGCTGCAGTGGTGCGCAGTGGTTGGGTGCGGGCCAGCAAAATGATCGTAAATAAGCGCTGAAAACTTTATAAATGCGCCATCGCATAAACTTGGCCGCAGCTTGGTCTCAAAAACTTGGCGTGTTTACGAGCCGCCAACCACAATGGTGGTCACGATCAAAAGCGGTCAAGACAACAACAACAACAACAACAACTACAAGCAACAACAACCAGCAACCAACAACAAGCTACTCAGCAGCTGTTGTCGTGTGACACAACGTGAACGACTCGAAAAAAGCTCGGCCAACACCACAGCCCCAACAGCGAACCACTGTAAGCCACTGTGACTGCAGCACTGCCCAACCACAGTGAACCACTGCCATCATCCAGCCTGATCGTGGGCAGCAGTCAACAGTCAGTCGAACACGTCGCCAACGTGGCTGCTGCTTTGACATTCCTCGGCATAAGGCAACAAATATTTATATATCTATATATATATATATAACTATAGCTAGCTAGCTAACTAACTAGCTGGCAGACTGCCAATTGAGTGTGATACAGCGGCTGATACCCTGTGAAAAATGTGTGAACTAAGTAAAGCTTTGAGGCAGATGGAAAATAGTTTAAAAAGAGAAGTTGGTTTGCCAGAGAGTGAGAGAGAGAGAGACTTCAATATAAATATGTTATGTGAATTATGATGGAACAGCAGATACCCTATGAAAACATAGCAGCAAAACTAGACTTAAAACATGTAGAGGAAGTTTTTGGCTAGCTTCAGAGAAATATAGAACAAATATGTTGTAAATATAATGATAATGATAGAGCAACAGATACCCTGTAAGAGTTTAGCAGCTAAACTAGACTTCAATCATGTGTAAAGTATTTGGAAAAGGTGAGTTAGTAGTTGCTTAAGATAGAGGGACTTAAAAGGCAATTGTACTCTGGATATATTAAGCATAATAGAAGAGGAAATACCCTGTAAACACATTGTATACATGTTGGTAGCTTAAAAATGAAAACTATGATGACTATGAAACTCAAATAAAAAATTTGACAGAAAATAATAAATAAATTTGGAAGCTCTAGCTTTGATAGTCTTCAAGTTGTTATTAAAAATTACAAATTAAGTATACAACAATTTTCTTGACTTACAGGGTATTTATTCTCACTATAGCTCACCGCATTGTCATAATTATTAATACGACTTTGAGCACTGCATTTGAATGTGGTCAAGACAGTAGCGGGAGCGGGCAATTAACAGTCGCCTTTTGATGTTGACCGACATTTGTCATTAGAGCAAAGTGCACAGCAGGTGGGCGTCACCCAGGTGGGTGTGGTGAACAGGTGAACAGTCACTAAAGATGTTAAACAGTAATTGCAAGCTGCAATTGAAGTTGCAGTTGCAGTTGCAGTTGCAGTTGCAATTGTAGTTGAAGTTGTCTAATTGCCAACAGCCATTGGCAAAGCAAAACAAAACTTCTTCGGCTGCTTGCCTGCTTTCTTCTTCTTCTTCATGCCGTTTGTTCCTCATTTAAATCGCACATTTGTACGCGTCATCTACATCCACATTTCACATTCACATTCACATTTCACATTCAATTCTCCATCTGCTGATCTGCATCTGCATCTGGTGCTGGTGCTGGTGCTGGTGCCGGGACTGGGGCTGAGGCCATAGCTGCCAGCTAATTTCGAGCAAAAATTAACTCCCCAGCGTAATTTTTCATTTCTTGGAATGGGTTTTGCACTTGCAACACGACTTGCTGCCCCCTGCCCCCTGCCCCTACACCACTTTTGATAGCTGCCCCTGCTGCCTGCCCGTCCTTTCCCGCGTCTGTGTAGCATAGACATTAGAACATTTCGTCGTTATTCAACTTTCTATATGCGCATACACTCGGAGAAATTGTTTACTTTATACTAAATAATATGTCTTAAGCTCTAAATAAAATCTAGAAAATAAAAGTTTGCATTAATTATTCACAAAAAAAAACTATGTAGCTTTGGTATATTAGCTCCTGGTTCAATTTTAGTTGAAGGCATTCTCGATTTTTGAAATGGCAACTAGAGTTTTTCTCTCAGTGTATGTGCATGTGTGTGCGTGCTTTGCATACATATGTAAATATTGGCTTGAATTATATCATTTGCAAAAATCTTGTGGCCAGCCAAGCAGGCAACATAAATGGCAACAGCTTTGACTGCTGCTGTTGCTTCTTCTTCCTCTTCTTCTACTACATCTAAGTCTGCTTCTTCTACCTCAACTTCTGCTGCTGTTGCTGCTGCAGCGCGCCCCAAAATGCGGAAGTTTAAACAAAAAAATCTAATGCAGAGAAAGTTACAGCGGCATTCTGTGTGTGTGTGTGTGTGTGCTTAGGCTTATTTCTTCTTTTGAGTTGTGTGTGCCACATTTAAAATCTCTTGCAACATTTGCAACTGTCAACGCGACAGCGACAAACTCAAATTTTTGCTCTGACAGTTGCCAATTTGGACGAGGGCCAATAATAATGATAATGATGATGACAACGATGATGACTAGACTGCATTGCTCTGCATTGCTATTATTGAATTTTTGCTTGGCATTTGCCTGAAGTCAACTAATTATGTACAAGCATTTGCCCACTTGGCTCCAGCATTCATTCAAAGTGTCTAGAAATCAGTTTTGAACATTGAAAATGTCAGCAAAACAGGGCATATTGCTTTAATGCCATGGCATGTAACAGGCTGAAAGAGGGGCAGCCTTGGGTCCATAAAGTATGTATAGATGATGAGGATAAGTAGCTAAGCTGATGAATTCATATCTATCTGCTTGTCTATTATGACTTGATATTGTAGATTTATATAATATGCAGCAAAAGCTTTTTACTTGTTTTAAAAAAACAAATCCCATTTACTAATCATCGATAACAATAGATTTTTTGACTAGGTTTCTCTAGTATATTTTATCTACATATAAGAGTTTTGATGCTAACTTACGTATCTTGAATACCCGGACCAGAAACGTTCTCAAGTTCTCCGGGCATTTCCTAGTCAGTCACGCCCGTCTAGATTCCTAATACTTATGCATATTTGTATGTTTTCTAAGTATTTATTCTGCCTGTCTAAAATTTCTATCGATTTACTTTAAGCTAATGAGAACTTGCCTTTCTTTTTACTCCACGCTCAGCTATACATACATATAACTATTTATATAGTATATCTATCTACTATATATACATCCTTTCGCCCACGCTGCTCAAATTGCTGTTGTTGTTGTTGTTGTTGTTGCAAACCTTGAAGCAATGTGGAAAAGGCAACAAATGGTTAAACACTCTGTTCCGACGGCAACTTAGGCAACTTGGCTCAGTCTCAGCTGTCAATGACATGAATTGCAAGCAGGCAACAACAACTAGCAACAACAACAAGTTGCAGCCACAAGCCGAATCCAAATCCAAATCCAAATCCAAATCCGAATCGAAAGCCAAAGCCAAAGCCAAGTAATGCGACTGCGGCTCATGTGCGCGCCGCCAAATCAAAACGTCAAATTATAATTGTCTACGAGTTGTCGAAACGTTTTTTGTTTGTTTCGAAAATACCCTGTACTAAATGAAAATTGTTGTAAATGGGGTGTATTGGTAGTACTGTAAATGTAAAGGAAAACCGAGCAAAGCATAGCTGAAGGTATAAAGCATACATGGAAGTTGAATTTTTGATTATTAGCCGAATTGAATTTGAATTAATTGATCAAATAGCAAATACATGTGATGTATGTTTCCCAATACTCTGCATCACTTCAATATACAATAGCTCTTCTATGCAATTCTCATAAATTCATAAGAAGCAACTAGAAGCACTTGAAGTAGACAAATAAACAATATATCGTACTCTAGACTTATATAAGCTCTCTTGATCCACTTCAGTTATATAGTAGATGCAAACAGCTTACAGGATATCTGTCAGTCATATCCATTTGCCATGTCTGCTTGGCTTTTTGCTTTTGGCACGAGCAACAGAAACAGTTAGAGTGCACGACAGCAACTGCAACCAAGCCCCAAAAAAAAAAAAAAAAACAACAAAACAAAACAAAAAGAAGGCAAGACAAACGCCCACGCGACTGCAGGAAACCCAAACTCAAAGTCAAGTCGAAAGAACAGCGCACAGAGAGTCGCGTCGAGTCTAGAGACTGTAGACTGCAGATTAGTCTTTGCTATTGGCATTGGACTCGCATATGAGGCGCGCCTCCTACTATTGCTCCTCTCTCCTCTCTCTCTCTCCCGCTCTCTCTCTGCTCTATCGCTCTTTCTGTTACTCAGCTGCTGCCTTTAACTGGGTTATGTCGAGGTCAGCGCCTGGCTCTGACTCTGGCTCTCTGCATAGCCAATGAGTCGGTCGTCAAACTGTCTGCAAACTGTTTTGCTCGATTGGCAATTAGCTTCGTATCGAGCCATAGCCAAACAGCCAAGTTAGCCAAGCTAGCCAGCCTAGCCAACTAGACAGCCACACACAAAGTTCGCGGCCCAAAAGCCAAATGCAATGTTGTTTTTTTGCTTTTATTTTTCTTCTTTTTTCTTTCAATCAACTCAATTGTTCAATTTTTTGCAGTTAATTGGTTCTGATTGTTTTCGAGGCGTGTGCTGTGCAGGGGGAGAGGGGAGAGGTGGGCAGAGGAGAGTAGAGAGAGGCAGCTCTGTCACTCACAAACCTTTGCTGTGCATATTTAACTTTTTTTTTACCAAATAAAAAAGTTTTCAGCTCTATCAAAATAGAAAATTATGTCAGAATTACAAAAATTGTTTCAGTTTAAAAAACAAATTGTAGTCAAAAAGCTTAGCTTAAAAAACTCAGAAAAATAATATGGTCAAAAATGTGTGCTTAGCTAAGTCGATGACATTAGGAACAGCAAAGAGGCGAGCTTACTGTTAAAAGGAAACAAGTAGGTAAGACATATTTCTAAACTTTTCTGCCCTCAATAGCTGAAACATTTTGAGGTGAAACATGTGACATGAAATGCTTACATAGCACAAACTGAACTCTGACATGACATGTCACATGTCACAGACTACTGAATTTGCAGAACTTGTAATATTTCACTGTCCAAAAATTTAACTCATTTAGGATGAGGCACAAAATGCTCTCATGTGTTAACACTATAAAAACTGAAGATAACATATTGAGCAAATAGAGAACAACTGCAGAGCAGAAACAACATAGTAGTATAGTTTATATTGAACCCATATCGAATAGTTAAAAAAGTTAACAATTCATATTTATATTTGATTCTCTCTCTCTCTCTCTCTCTTTGCAGGTAAGCCAAATGTTGCCCTTTCTACATGTTGCTGATGCATTGAGTAACTCAAATTTTGTAAGTAGATCGTGGAAGGGGGGGGGGGGGGGAGGGCGTTGGTTTGGGTGCTGTGTGCATGTAAAACAACAGCTAATTATCGCTTAATCCGTTGACGTTTTGTCAGACGTGGGTGTGACCCACGCGTCAATGTTGTTGTTGTTGCTGCAGCCGCGTGGGCTGCTGCCACTTTGCATGCAACATGAAAAAACAACAAACAGCAACAATTGCAGCTAACAACTTGATGCATTTTCATCAACATCGTGCCGCTGGCAATTATATTTCAGCCAAACAATAAATTAATTAAATGGAAAATCGTGCGCTGTCTCTTTGTCAGCTGTTGTTGTTGTTGTTGTTGCTGTTGCTGCTGCTGCGGCTGCGGCTGCTGCTATTGTTGTTGAGGTTCTTAAGAGGCCGACAAAAGATGCCGTGGTTTAAGCGTATGTAATTTTAATTGCCCAGCTGCCAAATATGGGCGAGCAAGCAACAATAACAACAACAATCCAAAAGGCAAGTGCGCAAACAGCAACTGTTGCTGCTGGTAAATGTTGCTGGGGTATGTTGCTGGTAAATGTTGCTGGCGAATGTTGCTGCTGCTGTTTATATTGATGTCTTTGTTAGTTTCTTTGCTTGTGGCGCTTCCGCTTGCCCTCTCTACACGCTCTACTTTACTTGGGCTCATTGGCAACATTTCGTTGTCAACATTTTTGTAATGTTGCTAATTTGTTGTCAACATTTTCATGAAATTTGTTGCTAATACTTTGGTTGTCAATTTGAAATCGGTTGAAAACTTTAACTGGCAATGCTAAAAATAATATTTGTTTAAATAAAAGTTAGAGCTGCTTCAGTTACTTCACTTTTGCTGTTGTCGCCGTCGCATTTACCACAGTTGGCAACATTGTTGCTAGCAACATGTTGACGTGACTCTAATTACACATATGTTTTATGTGTATTATATGTAATATAATAAGCTAAAGCCAGATTAACACGCATTAAGATAGCCTTGAAACAAATTTAAATTTGCCTTAAATTATTTAAAAATAAATCTTGAATTCTGCCAGCGCAAAGCCGCAAAGGATTTCATATTTAATTACCAGGCTCAGCTCAAGAGCACAATGAACACTCACTCAACACACACACGTACACACACAGACACCAACTCAACACGCACACACATACACAACTTTTCGCTTTTGTTTGAGCTGTGCGCTTTGTGCATGCCAAAATACTCGTGAAAAAGGCTAATCAAAGGATAGCAAGGGAGAGTGTGAGTGGGAGCGAGATGGGAGTTAGTTGGAAGCGGGCGTGGCGCCTGTGCGCGTGGGCAGTGGCCAAAGTTGAGTGACTGACGGACTGCCTGACTAACTGCTGAGCTGACCGCTTGCCATGCCCATTTTGGCAAAGCCTTTGTGGCACACACGCCCCCTTTTTGCCTCTTTCATTTCGGATCTTTTTTCTGTTCTTTTTCCTTTGCAATTTGTTTATATTACATGTGGCAGCGGGTGCGGTGGGGTGGGGTGACAACTTCAATTGGCTTCAAAGGCAGAGCCGACTGACAGGCCACGCCCCCCACCCCCCCCCCCCCCCCCCCCCCCCGCCCCTTATGGCTGGGCATGGACTTTTGGAATAATTGGAGCAGCGGCACAATTTGTGGGTGTTGACAAAAGTGTTTGCCACACATCAAAGCCGACGGCGGCGGCGTTCCACTAATTGTTGCCAGCAGCAAGCAGCGAGCAGCATGTTTCAAGCATGACTTCATCTTGACCTCGTCGTCAGCAGACGACGCCAGCGGGGCAGCGGCCCACGCAGCAAATGCCTATGGCTACACACACACACACACGCACACATGTGTGTGTGTCTCAGTGTGTGTGTGTGTGTGCGGCACAGACAGCTTGTCTGCTGCGATTGTGGCGTCGGCGCTTTAAAAGCTATTTTTATTGATGAAGCGTAGTTAGAGCGGCGCAACATTGTTGCCAGCACTCATATGTGTCTGTATGTTGCGGCAGCATTGTTGCCTTGCCCTGCCCTGCCCTGCAATGACAATGACAAACGGCGCTGCAATTGATTCGCCGCGCGCAGCTTGAACTGTTCTCGTTGTTGTTGTTGCTGTTGCTGAACTTTGTGTGTGGTCTGCTTTTATACACTGTTAGCCAAGTGAAGAGGGCATATTAGCAATGTGGAAAGCTGACTTGTGTCTCTCTTGCAACTCTTATCCGGCAGAGTATGACGCATTCGAGTCGGAGCTTAAGCGTTTTATAGCAGCGCTCGCCATTTAAGCTTGAGTGCCTTTTCTAATTCACACTTTTTTTGTTGCTGTTGTTGTTGTTGCCCCATCAGGGCATGTGACGACGTTTGCGTTTTTATGCGTCCGCACAAGAACTGGCAAGAAGAAGAAGAAGAAGAAGCAGCAGCAGACAAGCTTGGACCACACACATAGTTGAGTCTAGGCGTACATAAAGATCAGACCCAAGTTGCAGACATGCTCGGACGTGATGAATGAGCAGCGGACAGGCAGGCAGCACTAACGTCATCATCATCATCATTATGATTATTATGATCATTATCATATGGTCTGCTCGTCCGTTGTCAGCTTTGTGTGTGACTTTGTCGCCGCCGCTTGTCATCGTTAACATCGTCGTCGCCATCGCCGTCGTCGTCGTCGCCTGTAGTCAACGCATTCGCCGTCGCCGTCGTCGTCGCCATCGGGTCCGCTTTGCACGGCGTTTCGTTTAATTTGCAAATGAGCTTTGCTTGAAAAGCTCAGCCAAGCGTCTGACAGTAGGCGGCATTTGCAGTCGCGGTCGACGCATCGTTTTGCGCTTTGGAATGCGACGTGCAGCGTGCAAACGAAAAAAGGCTAAAAAAACACCGACGAGCTAAAAAAAAGCCGACACACGTGACTGGTCAAATGGCCGTAAAGCAGCTAAGTTTTCCGCTGCGTTAGCAAACTCCAGCTACCTCAATCTGTATGCTTACTGCGGCTGCAGGTAACGCAGGTAATACAAACGTATTCCTTTGAACCCACTTTGAGGTTGAACTTGGCACATTTGCCAAAATTTGCTAAGCAATTTGGCTATTCAAGCTATGTGTATTTATTTGTTTACCTTAACTGTTTACTATCAGTTTGAAAAGGTAATAGATGAAGCTTTGATGCTCTTGGAAAATTTGGGTATAGAGATACGGGCTAACTGCAAGCTGAAAATGAGCTTTGAAAGCTGCTTAGATTTAACAAGCATTATAAGCTTTTATGCGCTTTGCAGACATTTTTACTTCCTTACAAACGAAGCGTTGATGCTCATTCCAGATTTGTTATCAATCAAGTCTCAGATATCAGCTGCAAATGAGCTTTAATGAGCTTTTAAGTTTGCTAAGATCAGCGCTCAACGCTCAAGTACTGTGATCTTTAGTGTGCTGTGATGCCCTTTCCAAGTTTTTTGAATGGAGAAGCCTAGCCATTACCTCAAAAGGCAATTTATCGTGCGTTAAAAGCTGCTAAGATGAGCTTTGAGGTGCTTTGCAGATATTTTTATTTGAAACGTCTGCCAAAAATGTGTACAAAAACAAAGTCCTTATTATTGTTTCTCAATAGAAACATTTTAAAAGAGCTTTAAAGAGCTTTTTAAAAACTTTATAATATCATATATATTGCCATATGTTATACCTATCAAGGTAAACAAGTTGCCAATTTCACAATAGCCAGCAAAAAGTAGGGCAAGCCAGAGCGTTGCCTGCGCTTCGCATTCCAAGCTCAAGCAAAGGCCAGGGGGGCGGGGCGACTAGAAGCGAGCGATGGCAACGCCCGCGTCTAATGACAGAGCCCCTTAAAAGTCTGGCGTCTAGCTTTTTGGTATAATCTTTTTTTTCCTAATTTTTAGGAATTCAAAATTTGCTTAGATCTTGGATTTGATGAGACAGGAGGCATGGGGGAATGGAGAACTGTTGAGGTATCGGGGCACATACGAAGCTATTTCCGTGGAATTGTTTGTCTTTTGTTGTCGTCGCGTCTGGAGCGGCGTTTGAGGCTTTGTTTTTCTTTTCTTCATATTATTTTCTTTTTGTGAATTGAATTTCAAAAAAACAAACGAGAAGCGAGACAGAGATAGAGAGAGACAGAAAGGGCGAGAGATAATAAAAATAATAATAATAAAGATCAACAACAATGGCAAAATAAGAAGGAATTCTAGGAATTCGTAGGACAGACAAATTCATTCATAGGCTCGGTGCTTGATTGAATTACGAAAGGCAAACCAAGGTAGGGGTTTGGACAGATCCAATCTAAACTGCTTACTGCTTACAGGTAAACTAGGCAGAGGACAACAAACAGTTGTAGATCCGATCCGAACTAAACTGCTTTAGGGCAGTTTTGTGTCTTGTAGGCGAAATCTTTCGATTCGCAGAAGGATTTGCGACAACAATTCCCGGAAGTTGGCCAAAGCAAAGAAAACCTGAGCAATTGCTGCAACTGTTTCAGCTAATTTCAACTGGTTGTTGACCCAAATTTTGGGCTGCGAACAGCCACGCCCACTCGTGCATTTCGATCCATAAATCACGGCGCACCGATGTCAACTGGCTGCGGCTCATCAACGTGTGGGTCACTCGCAAAGCGTACAAAACTTTTGTCGTATAAATTTAGAAACGAAAGAAATCAAATTTGGTAGACAGCGATCTTATATGATATATGTATGTATATGTATATGTGTATGTATATCTATATATATGTATATATGATATATGCATTGAAATAAAAACAAAAATATGTATATCAAATCTAAATATGTGCATTTTTATGCCCGTTTACGTAGTCGATGTGTAGAAGAGAGTATATTGGTTTCTGTGAAGCTTATGTTGCATATATGTGTACATATATGTATATGTTATATATGGTCTATATACATATGTATAGTGTAATATGCTGTTCAGAGATGTTAAATATTGTGCGTGTTGCAAGTTTGGGAAGAAACTATATATCTTCGACAGTCAGAGAGCTAACTATGACTGGCACAGTGCTAAGCTATGGCTGTAGAACCTATAAGGCTATAGCTAGCTATGAAGATATATGTAGGATCGTAGCTAGCTCTGACTGTCGAGGATATAAAGTTTGTTTCCCAATTCATCATTGGTTTTTATTGTTTCCATTCCCTTTTAGACAGACCTATATAATACTATTTGTATCATCTCTTTAGATAGATATATATATTATATATTTATTACTATATAAAAATGATCCTCTCAAAGGGATGTGCTAGATCAAGAAACATTATGTATCCTCCAGAATATCTAGAAACTACAAATATGACAATGATTTCTAAGTTATTGCTGAGTTTTTGTATTGAGAGCGGGTATTACGTAGTCGTTAACCCCCAGCCGCAATGTGTTTACTTATTGATCTTTTTCGTAATGCTCTAGCTGAGAGTATATTCAATTTGGTTGTAGATTGTCAAAGCAGTTGATTTTCTCTGCCAGTTCGAATCTTAATATCAGTTAATATCAAAGTAATTTTCATTAAGATATCTCAATTTCAGCTAAGTCTTAGACAACTTTGAATTTTCCAACTCGTAAAACACGAAAATCTGAATCTCAAATATGCAGGCAGCAAAACAAAAGTTCAATTTCTACGCCAGACAACACCTCTGCAAAGTTTTATTTCACTTTTGATAGTTTTTCAAAAAGAAATAATATTTTTTTGTTTTATATATTTTTTTTTCAATTTATGCTAATCAGCCTCCCACATGGCCGAGACGAATGTATCATAATATACATATATAAGTATCTATAGATGAAACCCGTCTGTCCAAAAATAAAAATGCTTTGTTGCTTGCGTTTGGATTGTCTTTTCGTTTGGATTTATTATTTATTAATAGAGTCGCGTAATTTGTATTGACAAGTTGGCATCTCATTAAAACTAAATTAACAGCCCGCTTTATGTCCATATACTACTCTAGAGCAATCTTCTGCTTTAACCCGCAAGAGATCTATTAAAAGTTAACTGTCCATAAAGTTTTTAGTTCGACAAACGTTAAGATCAATAAAGTTTTTTTTTGTTGTGCTTTTTTCGTTCTTTTACAATTTCGCACTACCAAATCGAAATCGTCTTTAGCTGTTAATGGATATTGAGCCCGAAGCACTTTGGCATCTCTATATTGGTATATTGATAACTCTGCACTTTTTATAGCTCCATAAAAGCCCTAATGAACTTGATCTCCTAAGTACTTGAGTAGTTTATAGTTTATTGCTCAATCATTAGCTAGAAATTATAATAAAAACCTAATTGAATTCAATTGCACAGAATGTTCATAGACTTAATATCTATATATTGTATTTGAGAATTTCTATATAGTATAATTATTATATAAAATATTATATATATATGATAAAAGTTAAGAGTTGCTGGGAAAATATCTTTAACTGAAGATCATAATAGATCTACGAATGATCTAGACATGTTATAAATAATAAGTTTATCGATCTTCAGCTTTAGCCTTAGAGCACTGAACAGAAAACTCGGATATTCTTATTGAACTCATTCCGTTTGACAATGCTTTGATCGTATCACAGTTGCTCGAAGTTTGAAATACACATTTATACGTAGCATTCGCATGACTCTTTATAGAATAGTTGTTCTTATTGAAGATCTATTCTTATTCTTACTGTAGATCTAACCATAGTTGTTTAGGAACTCTTCAATTTAAAAATGCTGTAATATACGTCATATTCAAGGACCCGTGACACTGTCTAGATCGGATCGGATCACAGTTGCGCTGTAGGTGTTAATGATAGATATGCGAGAGTGGCGATGTTGGCGATAGAGGCGATGCCTCGCTGCGTCTTTTGAAGTTGTCGCAATGAGCGCGCGTTCGCTGCATCAGGTGCCCGCTAGATGATTAACGGGAAACGGTAAGCAGCTGGAGCGCTGGGCGCGTGGGGGCATGGACAGGGAGACAACAGCGAAAGGGCGGGACAACAGCGGAGCGAGGCGTTAAAAGGGCAGCGACGAGACGCCAACGCAGACAACGCAGTGCAGCAGTAAGAGAGAGAGAGAGAGAGAGAGAGAGATAGAGATAGAGAGAGAGGGAGAGAAACAAATGCTAAATAAGCATAAGGCAATGAGAAGGAGAGAGAGAGAGAGAGAGAGAGAGCGAAAGAGAAAAAGAAAGAAAATACAAAAACAGAAAAGAAAATAAAACAACAAAAATTGTCTTTTATGATGTTGTTCGCTGAGCTGCAAATTTTTTCTGCCTGCTGTTTTTGCTTTTCTTTTTCTTTTATTTTTTTCCTTTTTTTTGCCGTTTTGCAGTTGAAGTTGAAGTTGAAGTCGGTTTCCTGCATTGGGCGAAAAGGGCTGCGGGGCGAGAGGGGGCAGGCGGGCAGGGCAGGCACTTAAAGGTGCAGCGCGTGTGCCGACGCACAAGCGAAAGGGCAGCAGAGTGAAAGAGTGTATGAGAGAGAGAGGGAGGGAGAAGGCATGCGGTGTAAAGGGGGAGCAGCAGCAGCAGCGGCAGCAGTAGTAGAGGCAGAGGCAAAATAAGCGGAAAGCACAAAACACAATGTTGTGCAAAGAACGTTGAACTCGTTGAATTCGCCGCTGGAGTGGAGTTAGAGTAGTGCAGAGGCCACAGAGAGAGAAGGAGAGAGAGGGAGAGAAGCAGAAGATGAGGGAGTGAGAGTGGGAGAGTTGTGAGAGAGGAGAATAGTTGAGGAGGGGAGAAAAGGGGAAAGGAGTATGTGTGCACTTAGAAAAAACAAAACAAATCATAGATATTCAAATGGAATATACATAAATATACAGTTGTGTTCATAAAAATAGTAGTACGACTGAAATGTTGGACAGCAACATTTTGTGAACATAATATTTGGAAAACAATCTCAATATATATATATATATATATATATATATATATATATATATATATATATATATATATATATATATATATATATATATATATATATATATATATATATATATATATATATATATATATATATATATATATATATATATATATATATATATATATATATATATATATATATATATAAATAAATATATATATTAATCTTAATACTCGTTTCAAATTGTTTTCTAAATATTATGTTTATTACAAAATTTTGCTGTGCAATACTACTATTTTTATGAACACAGCTGTACATATACATATGTATAGAAATATATATAATACGCGTTATATGATGCTGTCTTATCAAAATATATCAAATATCATCTCTTATGCAAAGTTTTCCCTTATTTCGCTCAGTGTATTCATGAATTTTCCATAATTTTTCATTTTCACGCACTGCTGGGACATTTGAGAACAGAAAAAACAAACTGCAATGCACTTGCTGCCAGTTGTTGTTGCTCTTGTTTGTTGCGGTTGTTGTTGTTGTTGTCGTTGTTGTGGACCCCTAAAGCATTTTGCACTTAGCGTAATTAGCGGGCAGCAGGATGCGAAAGCGAAACGAACTGGAAATCAAACAACGCCCCAGCAACAGTTTTGACAAATCGTTTTTGGCTCGAAACACGGAAAACGTAGCCAAATCAATTCACGCACAACAAACAGCAACACACACACACACCAACACACATAGATACCGTTGACTGTGGCTGTGGCTGTCATAACTTGAGGATAATGCGGCCTGAAACCATTTTGTTGTAATTGGCATAAGAGTCTCTAATACCAAATGCATTTATTATTTCGACATGGCCAACATGGACAGACAGACATGGCCAACAGATGAGCAGCAGCTGAAGCTGTAGCAGCAGCAGTTAGCTGCAGCAGTTGGCAGTTGCAAGCTGAATCGGATGCTGCTGTTGCTTCTAGATGAAGTCGCAGTTGGCAAACGTTCTTCATGAAGAACTTCTGCTGACACGCAAAGCAGCTTCGCACTCCCTGACTGCCTGCCTGGCTGCCTGACTGCTGCCTGACTGCTTTAAGCCAAGAGGCCAAGAAAAGAACTCGTTTTTTTTGCTGTTTGCTGTTGCTGTTGTTGCCGCAGCAGTTCTCATACCCTCAATTACAAAATGGAAAGTGTAGCTTGGAATTGAGCTGCGATTGGCGATTCGGTTGCAGCCGAAGTAATAAAAAAGTTAGCGGAAAATTGTGTTAGAAGTAGTTAGCATAGCATATAAGCTGGAAATATCGATAAATAGTGTTATCGATATAGGTATTAAAATGATTGCAAAGGGTATATATCATGAACAATACTATCGATATGTGCACTTATGTTATTTGCATGCGCATCAATAGCATAATGTTATCGATATTATCATGTGGTTGGTAGACATATTATTTATCAATAAAATCCATCATATTATTCAATTATTAACGATAAGAAGTGTGATCGATCTATATGTGCTTTTATTATTTTATATATGTAATGTTATCGACAGGAGCTTTCATATAAACTAAATTACTATCGATAGTTAGATTGAGATAGCAGCATATGTTTTATTTTAATGCGTATCGATAGCAGCGAGAAGCTGTGTTCTCAATAACTTATGTTATCGATATGATTATTGAATTGCATTTCGATAACTGTAGTTTGTAATTCTAGAATATCTCAGAGTCGTGCATTCCCTGCGTATTTCTGTCATTTCTCCTGCAGGTTTTTTTCTTGCATTCATTTTGGACTGCGCCTTTACGACTTTGTCTTGACCATTTTACATTCGTTCGGTTTTATTTATTTTGCGATTTTGTTTTCGTTTTTTTTTGTTTTTGTTTTTTTTTTTTGTTCGCTTTGATTTTCTCGAGGACGTAGCCTGAAAACCAGCTCCAGCTGCTGTTGAAGCTGGTTTGCCTTGGAGCACACGCGGCTTGGTTAGCAGCTCTTCGGTCGGACCCGTTCGATTCGCCATTTCAAGGTCTGACTCAGAGCCAAACAAGGAAGGAAACGCGTTGCGCCCTTCTTCCACAGATTGTCTCGGATCGAGTCTGGTTGGCTCTGTGAGCCACATTCCAGTTAAGGCATGGCCTTTGCCTTTGCCTTTTGCCTTTCGCAGACACACCTAGTTTCTTTCTTTATATGCTCGCTCAGCAAGTATAAGCAAGTATATTGGTGTGTTTGTAAACAGGAAGTGAAAAGCATATAGTTGCCTATGAAGTAAATCTTTGACATGTTGTAGAGATGTATGAACACTCAGCTGCTAGCTCCTCAACGGTCAGCTAAAGCTCGATTTCAAGTCATTGATAACTTTTTCGATTAAGATCGATATTAAACACTCAGGCTGGAGTCAAATGTCTGAATAGATAAGAAGTTTTCACATTTTAAATACCCCGTCAGTCAGGGTATGTGCTAGTTATGCATACCCGACAAAAGCAATCTTAACTCTACTTTTTCAAGAGCCCAGCCCAATTTTTGGGAATAGATTTACCTAAACACTTGGGAAATACTTTACATTTTGGCCAATTTTAAACTTAGGGTATCTCGTATTCATTCATGCCCGTCAAGAGTACTCTTACTTATTGTTTATCCTTATTTTGTTTTTGGTTTAGCCTGACTCCAGCTGCTCTGCCAAAGTTATTGAACTTTTCGGCATCACTCGCTTGACCCTTCTTTCAGTTGTTAATCACACATGACTTGGCCACATGTATCAAATATCAGCTTCAACTGAAGACCAACCAACCCCTCCCACCCCCCTCGTTACTTTACTGCCTACGCCGCTGCTCCCTCACCCCTTGCCTTATGGTCACTTCAAAGGCGGCCGCGCCGTTTGACATTACAGGCAAGAAAAAAAGAAAAACGAACAAGTACGAACATGGCAGTGGCTCGCTCACCTAACCGACTGCCTAATACTCGCTCATGTTGCAAATATTTGCTACAGTTATTCAAAAATTCCACGCCAACAACTGTGGAGCCTCACTGTGGAGGTCAAGTGTATGGCAAGTCAAGACTGTGAAAGAATTTAGGTTAATTTTCTTTGAGTTACCACGCCTTTAGTGGGCGTAAATATAAGCAATTATGTACAACCCTGTTCATAATAGTAGTAGTAGTAGAAGTAGTAGCACTACAACAGTGTTCATAAAAATAGTAGTGTCGCACAACAGTTGTGTTCATAAAAATAGTAGCGTCGTACTACTATTTTTATGAAAACATATGTAGCATATACCAATATCATTATATACATTATTATATCATATACCAACTATCTAGTTTCAATATCTTATTTATGTTCTAAGAGAAAAAGCTTTTGTTCTGATTTGTCAAGCCCCTGTTGGAACACTTTCTAAGGCGAGTGTTCACACCTTGTCTAGGACTATATATAAACAATTCTATTAACTTTCATATCTCAATCATTCACTCAGCCATACTTGACACAAAACCCGAATATACTCTCCTTTTCCACTTAGTCAACGAGCATAAGAAGTCAAACAATTTAGTTTGATTTAACACTGCAAGAAGCAGCAGCAGCAGTAACCACTGCACCACTTGCACCACTCTTTTTCTGCCCTTTTTTTTTGTTTTTTGTTTTTTACAAGTCGAGTATTTAAATTATAAAACTGGGCACATCAAAGCGTTGGCGCTGTCAATGAACCTCATAGCACTCGACTTCCTCGCGCTGCTCCTTCCTCTGCTCATTTAGAGGCTTGAATTACGCGCTAGGCTAAAACAAAAAACAACAACAGCTAAAAGAAGAAGAAAAAGCAGCAACAGCAGCACAAAAGGCCACTTGAGTAGCAATTGGCAGGGGGCAGATGGCAGGGGGCGTGGTCGCTAAAAATCCTTTGTAGTGGGTTACGCCAAAAGGTTTCAATTACATGAAAAACAATGAAAGGGAAACATACAACAAGCAAAGCCGACAGCTGCCAACGCACTTAGGGGCGGCCGAGTAGCAGTAGGGGGCGTGGCAGATGGGGCGGGGGGCTGCACTTTTCATATGCCCTCAACGCATGGCGAAATTTCTATTGACCATTTCAGTATTTGGCGCCACTCGAATCGCCAATAAACATTAAAAATAATTGCAATAATGCAGGCGCCCCAAGATCCTCTTCTGAACACCACCTCTCGCCCTAACGCTGCTTTAAAGAAGGTGCGCACACAAAGCATGCCACGCCCCCAAATGTTGGTGGGCCTGAGCAGTCGGTGCCAAAGTCCAAATAGCAAAAATTGGCATTCGATGCAGCGCGCGCGAATTTTAAATGCATTTTGGAATCAAATGCGTTGCAAGCAGGCAAACATTTTCTATGCCATGCCTCATTTGACGCATAACTCATACGCAGTGTGTGACGGAACGACTGAACCGAACGTGCAAGTCGTATGGGTGACTGACTAACAGATACCCCACTATGTCATGGCGAGCACAAGGTGTTCATGAGCCAAGACAGGCAACATATTATAAATCTCTTCATGCACCTGTGTTCACAAAAATAGTAGTGCGACTAAAATATTGGACAACACAATTTTGAGATAAACATAGTAATTTGAAAACAATTTGAAACAAGTGTTGAGATTAACACAAAATTATCACAAAATTTTGCTGCACAGCATTTCCAGTCGCACTACTATTTTTATGAACACAATAGTATGTCTATATCTATATATCTTTATAACAAATTCTTAAGTCTAGTTCATGCAAATGGAAAAGTTATCGATGAAATGAAACAGAATCGATATGTGCTATATACCCTATAGCTACACTGCCTTGTCTGTTAATCCAATAATTTATATATCTTAACTAATATACCCCATATAACACATTTGAAATGAGTATCACATACAACTGCCAAGTGTTTTGAGGATTTGTTGAGTGCGGAGAATGCTGAGATTGTGGACTGCAAGAAATGAAAAACGGCGCACAGATATTTTTGGTAGCTATGAAAAGTATGCAAAAGAAATTAAAAATTTTTCAAAACTATTTTAATGGGATGCGAGCAAAAAAACGAAGGTGTTAAAGAAAAATGAATCTAAATTAAATATATTTTATATATATAGAGATAGGGAAGGAATTTAGAGATTAGGATATATCTGTCTGTCCTTATATAGACATAGGCTTTTATTTAATCGGATTGACCTTAGACCAACTCTGAAGATTGACCGGAACCATATATACACACTAACTCAGAAGAATATCTGTCCCATCGTCCGCAGTGTTAAAGCTAAATTTTGCAGTTGGCCCATAGTTGACCTCCAGTACAGTTAGTACTATAATTTATTTGTTCCGCAATTCGATATATATATATATATATATATATATATATATCAATTTGGTAATAAATATAGTTGGTCGCCCATGACTGCAATGTGTTTACCTCGGTTCACATTTCACATATATCAAAGTAAATCTGCTCTTAAACTAATTTGCCTATAGCTCGCAACGCTTTAAACGCTTGAAAACGTTTTCGTTTCGATTAATGTGCTGCATTTAATCAAAAAGCCGCCAAATGGATTACGAACTGTCCGTTTAGTTCGCTGTTAGTCACGACATTTGTCACGTGCCAATCGCTCAATCAAAATGCTGAGCACTTAACTTGTTGCTCTCTCTTTCACCCTCTCTCTCTCTCTCTCTCTCTCTCTCTCTCACTGTCTGTCTCTCGATTGCCCACTCTAATATTTTGGGCCATATTTCAAACTGAACTGAATTTGGCTTTGGGCCATGCAACTACCGTTCGCTGACTGCATGACTGAGAAGTCAATTGTCTATCTCTATCTCTCGCTTTCTCATTGGATATGCCTATCTATCATCCACTCTCTCTCTCTCTCTCTCTCTCTCTCTTTGCAACGCCTCCCACAGTCAATCAGCAGCGCTGTGGCGCATCTCAGCCGCAAGCTACATTTGGCTACTGTTGCTGCTGCTGTTGCCGCTGTTGCAGTTGCTGTTACTGTTGTTGTTGCTGTTGCAGCAGTTGTCAGTTGTAGCTGCAATCGCGGCAACGTGGCAATTAACTCTTTGATGGATTTACTGCTGCCCGCTGCGCTGCTGACTATTAAAAATGGCCACGAAATGCGTTTTTGAATGCGTTGGCCAAACTGCAACAACAGCAACAGCAACAACAGCGGCAGCAGCAGCAACAGCAACAACTGCTTTTCGCGACTCCACAATTATAAAATAACCATCATTTATAATGGTCCACGGCGTCGTCTGCTGCAAAATTCCCAATGTGAGCGGAAATGCAACAGCAGCAGCAGCAGCAGCAACAACAACAACAACAACAACTGGCAACTGGCAACTTGCAACGTGCAACTGCGTGCGGATTTGAAATATTCTTCAGACATTTAGCGACCGCTGAACCAACGGCTACATATGCGAGGCGCCTCCGCCTCAACCTCAGTCTCAGCCCCAGCCTCAGCCACAGCGTTAGCCAAAGCCAAAGCCAAATGTTGTTTTTCCGAATCAGAGAAGCGTTTCAAATTACAGACACCAAATAAGCCGACGCCGACGCCGATCTTCTCCCCCTCCCCCTCGCTCTCCTTTGTTTTGTTGCAAGTGCAACATTTTGGTTTGCCGACAATAAAATGCGTGGCAAAATGCAATTGAGAAATTAATTTCATCCATTCCGACATTCGCATTTGCGCTATAATTAAAACTAATTTGTGTTTGTGTGTGTTGCTAACAGCAACTGTAGAAGTAGCAGCAGCAGCAGCAGCAGCAGCAGCAACAGCAGCAACAACACCCGCAGCAACGCCCTAAACAGACACTTGGCTTTGTGCTGCTACGTTGCACACACACACACATATATATGTATATAAATGAATATATATTTATATATATTACTATATAAAAAAAAAAATATAAAAAAAAAATTAATAAAGAAAAAAAGAAAAAATCAAAAAAAAATTAAGTATATGAAAATAGTCAAAATATAATATAAATATATAAATAGTAAAAAAACGAACATAAAAAAAATTAAAATGATAAAATCAAAATCAATCATTAAAATAAAATAAAAAAAGCAAAGTTTTAAAAAATTAATTTAAGCAAAAATAAATACAAAATCTGAATATTTAAAAAATAATAATAAAAATGACTAAATTATTGAATAAAAATAAAACAAACATAAAAATAGCATAGATTAAAAAAAAATTAAAAATAGAAAAAAAAAATAACAAATAAATAATTTGTGTAAAATATAAAAAATTGTTAAGTAAACCAAATTTATGACATATATTTATAAAAAAAAAAATAGTTTAATAAAACTTATTTACAAAATAAATTAAAAACCAAAAGAAAATAGTGAACAAAAGTAAAAATTTTATAAAAATAAAACTTAGAAGAACTGTGGCCAAAATAGGTTGGAGTTTAAGTTAATAACTCGTTGCCTTAAGCCCTGGCTAAAAGAACTGTTTAGTGTCTGTTTAGTGGAGCTGCAAGGCAAAGCAAAGCAAAGCAAACAAAAAGCTAATTGAGCACAAATTATGAACTATTTAAAACAAATGGGTTTACGGACCTCAACCTAATTACAAAGCAGCAACTTGAAAAGTGCAATAGATGGAACAAATACAATTAAATAACAAATCGAGGAAACTCAACAGAAAAAAAAACTCATTCAGAGTTTTATCAAGAAAGAAAAGTTGAATGTCGCGCAAAAAAGTTTAGCTACACATTCATTGAAATCTATTTAGACACATAGCTAAGCAATGAATATATATTCGATTATTATAAGACTGATCGATTGTCATTTGACACTTATCGTTTGCTAGGGCAACTGTTTATCGATAACAGTAAACTAAACTGTTGAATTGTTAGTGTGATGATGATTAAAGATGATTTTTATCTTTGGTCATCTTTCTTGCATTTCGAACAGGCTCTAGATAATCCAAAGTGCTGTTTAAGCAAAGATCGATAAATATTTTAAAAACATTTCAATTACTTTTGAGCATTGTCAAGATATTTCTAACTATCGATAAAAATCTATATACATTCGATATCATAGGTTAAATAACTCTATCTATTTTGCATTCATCTAAATTAAAATCTGAATCTTAAATTGTTCAATCAATATAAATTGATAGTTGAGGATAAAACTCAACTCTAGAAATGAAATGAATTTGAATGGGAACTACATTCAATGCAACCAATTTAAGCAAATGCAAAATGTGTTACGTTGAAAAGGATATATGTGTATATATACATATGCATGTACTCGTATAAATTGGTATATATAACTACAGATGTGAACAACTGCTACTGCAACTCGAATTGATATGCTTGAGAGGCTGCAGAGTAGCGCACTCGAAGCGCAGTAAAGCCCAATTAAAAAGCATTAAAAAACGAAAAAAAAGATGTAAATATATATATATATATATTTAAATTTCCATGGCTCAAATTGCGGCAAGTGAAACCGTACTTCGACTAGTGGGCGGTGCGGGCGTGGCTGCTGCTCTAATGAGCGCCAGGATAGCAGCTGGCATAGGCTCCCAATGGAGCCGAGAGCGAAGCCCGAGCAGAGGCAGCTGCAGAGGCAGCAGCAAATGAAGTGCCAGAAATGTGAAGCGAAATTGCATAAACCACTTCACACACACACACACACATACACACAGCAAAAGGCAGAAAAATCAACTCGAGGGCGTGGCCGAAGGGCCTAGAAGGGTTGCGAGTAGTGGGTGTTCGGGGTGCTCGGGGGCTCGGCATTTGCAGAGGGACTGAAGTACTATAGAAAATAAGTAAAACATGGAAATTTTCCCAGTTCTTGTTTTTTTTTTTTTGTATTTTTGCAATGCGGCTCGAGTTCATTAACATCAGCTAAAAAAAAAAATGAAATGAAAAAATCAGGTGCCAGTGGCTGTAAAACTGTGGCAGCAATTGCAGCAAGGGAATGGGGCTTGGTCAGGGGTTGCTGCCATATCTACCCCAAGCAGTGGTAAAACTAAATGACTTTATTACTTTTTTTTACATATTTGTTTTTAACTTGTTTTTTTTTTTTTTGCATTTTCTGCATCTTCTGCTGCTGCTGCTGCTGCTTCTTCTTCAGATTCTCGCTGTGGCTCTTCAGCTCAAACTTTCAGTTCAAAAATCCCGAGAGGCTCAAATGCAGCTATGCAAATAGAGAGGGAAGAGAGAGAGAGAGAGAGAGAGAGAGAAAAAAGCAAAGGCTATAAGGCAGAGATACCCTGTAAAAGTATAGGCTTGAAAAATTCAAATATATTCTTAAGCTTTTATCAATTCAAAAAACTGTAAAAGTATATCGAGTTATTTATAGGGTATCTAAGCTACATAACAAAAACTTAAAAATGAATAGAACAAAGCTGAATTCATATGTTGCCTAAGCCTAAACACTGTTAACAAAAAGAGCCACAAGCAAACTCAATAATAAACGCAATTAAAGTCAACACATAATACCCTGTAATTTTGTAAAGGGTATTTTAGACATATAACTAAAATGTTAACTAACCTTTAACGTAAAAAATTTTATGCCATAACGAAAAATAAAGCAAAAGTCAGTTAAGGCTTTAAAAGCAATTAAGAATACCCTGTAGTTTATGATAGAACTTCATAAATATGGAGTTGGTTGAGCTGTGCTTGTGAAATTTTTAAGAAGTTAAGAAAACTTGCCAAGATTAAAGTGTACTAAGCAGCTGTGATATGTCTTTAAAATTATAGGGTATCAAGGCAGTAAGACTCACTACAAAGTGAACGACATTGAGGTTTGGCTTAGAATTATATATACCTATACATAAAGGAATGGGGTCAGTCAACACACAGCAAACATACCCGCTCACATTTCTGCACAATTTGCAGGGTATGCGAAATGAAAAGAATTGCAGCACAGTTGGTTTTCACTCTGATATTCTTCAGTTTGGTTTATTTTCCTAACCACAATGCACGCGCTGTGAAGTGCAGGGTGGCTGCGTAGGCGGTTGGGCCGTGGGGCATGGGGCATGGGGCGTGGCAGCGCATAGGATTTGCCTTTAAAAAAAAAGATTTAATTAGACAGCGGCAAAAAATCATGAGGGAAATAACAGCAAAAGTTGCGGCTAAAGGATTTTCGATGCAGCATGCAGCATGCGGCATGCGGCATGTTGTGGCATGTGGCACACAACGATAAGGAGCAGCAGGCAAAGCCGAAGGATATTGTGAAGTGTGCATTGTGCATGTCGTTTCAAGGGTAAGCCGGAACAGAAAACACACAGAGAGAGGAGAGAGAGAGAGAGAGAGAGAGAGAGCAGAGATGAAGCTGGGGCAATATATGGGAGCTGAGAGTTTTTTTTTTGTTTTTCGCTATTGTTCGCCTCGCCGTGGCTTGAGGGGCGCACCGGGGGTGGGGCCAGCCAAGGCAAACAAGGGACATATTAATTGCATTGCATATTTTTGACCTCCCCTTTGCGGACCTCTCCTGACTCACCTCACGCCTACAGCGCAGGCCCCCCTCTGCATTGTGCTACCCTATTATTAATGAATTAAACTTGACTTTCGGTTCGTTGCTCGCCGCAGCAGCAGCAGCAGCAATCAACAACAACAAAAACCACAATGAATTGTGGAGCCTAGACGAAGTTAATAATACCCTAGTGATAGATTATAATAGGTATATGTAAATATAGGTTAATATATATATTTTAAATATTTGATTAATTGAAGAGAAGGGCTAAGCCCATTAGGCTGAATTCTATTATTCTAATATGTGGATAATTCATAGATCTGAGTGATTATTCCTATAGGAGTTATATAGGGTTTATACAGTATGCGACTACTTCTTGTAGATTGAAATATCAGAAAAAGAAAGCGTCAGAAAGAAAGTCAGAGAAACAGAGAGAGAGAGAAAGAGAGAGAGAGAGAGAGCGAGAGAGAGAGCGAGAGAGAAAGAACTGAAAAGAGAAGAGGCAGAATAAAAGAGATATAGGGAGAGAGACAGGTAGAGACAGAGGCAAAGAGAGAATGGGAGAGATAGATGGAGTGATAAAGAGAAAGAGAGAGTGATAGAGAGAGAGAACGACACAGAAACAAAAAGACAGAAAGCATAACAGAGATAACGAGAGACAGAGAGAGATAAAGCAAAACAGAGATAGAGAGAGAGAGAGAGAGACAGAGAAAGAGCGAAAGACAGAGATAGTAAGAGACAGAGAAAGAAGATAAAAATTAGATGAGAGAGAGAGAGAGAGAGTATTTCTTTCTATTACCTTTAATTCTTGTCTTTTTCTGTCTCGCTCTAACTCTCTCTCACTCTCATCTAGTTCTTATTCTTCTTTCTCTGTCTCTTACTATATGTGGTAAGGGTCTTCATAGGAACAGACAATTAAGCAGCTCTACATCAGCTCATCGGTTGATACAGAAAGTGAATAGAAACGTATATAAATATATAAGCATATACAACAACTGATAAGTAAATACTTTAAAAAGTGTTTCCCAAATTCTAATATTCTCTACTAAATTATAAAATGAATTCTAGTCTTGAGTAACTGCAACTAATGGACTTCTATGAATATATTGAATGTTTGTTCAACTCAACTTCGTTAGCTAAATCGCAACCCTTTCGAACGCCATGCGAAACTTAAGCTTAAAGTTTCGCAACGTTTTAACATTAAGGTATACATCAGATATTTTAATTTCATTTAAGCAGAGCATAAGTACATCCCACAAAATCATGGCGAAGTAGGCGCATGCCCTCGGCTATGCACTGACTGTGGAAGGGAAGGCGGCGGTTGGGGGTGGCATTAAGGGGGTTGGCTAGAGAGAGGGAGTTGTTGTTGCTGTTGCTGCCACATGCAGAAATTTCGCTTTAATGTTGTTTTTCTTTCTTTTTTTTTTGGCAGTGCCTGCTGCTGAAGAGGGAGAGAGACTGAGTAAGAGAGAGAGAGAGAGAGAGAGAGAGAGAGAGAGAGAGAGAGAGAGAGAGAGAGAGGGAGAGGGAGTGGATGCTGCTTTTCTTATTTGATTTGGGTTTACTGTGCTGTGTTTGCCTGCTGTACTATGTATATATGTGCGACATCGTTTGCTGCAGGTTCAATGTCCGCTGTCCGTTGCCCGTTGCAGATGCCACACAATGGGGCAACAACATTAACTTGGCTCAGTCACGCCCCAAAGAGACCAACCCGCAGCTTCTCAGTTTAATGTAATGATCTAAGCTGTAGATTCTTGGCGAACTAGAGATTCCCTCTCTCTCTCTCTCTCTCTCTCTCTATGTTTGTCTCCTTCTCACTTAATTAAGCCAAACTCACAATTAGGATGCCTGTTGGCCCACATGATTTTGGCCGACGAGGCAATTGTGGCACCACTGCCAATGCCCCAGCCTCATCGGGCCGAGCTGGCTCATAAAATAAACTTTTCCTCTGCCGTTGCCCATCTTTGGTGCTTTCGGCTTTCGGCGTCTCGCAAATAAATCCCACAATCTAAAGAAGGACACACGGCTCGAACATTTTCATAAATTTGCCAGCAACAAAACCATTCGCTATTCGCCATTCGCTATTCGCTTTATCGCATTTTTGTGCAAAGTTTTTCAATTCTAACTGTGAATCCAACTGCCGCTCAATGGGATTCGAATCGATGAGGATCGGCTCAGCTGACCCAACTGACGGTGCGTTAAACTCCAACAATCCACAGCTAAACAGCGCAGACAACAAAGCTGAAGACTTTTTAGTGCGATAGAATGGTAGAAGCTACTGGGGGAGGAGATAGCCAGAAAGGTGAGCTACTGCTAAATACCCTGTAAATATGAGTAAATATGAGATAAATGAACAAGTAGAGAGTAGTTCTAAGTGAGATACTACTTGATACCCTATAAATATGAGTAGTGTTCAAAGATAGACTAGATCCAGGTCAGCTACTGCTAAATACCCTGTAAACATGAGTCGCTAAAAAGGCAGCCAATTGTGACTAGTAAGGGCTAAAAGAGGAGATACCCTATGACCATGCAGAGATAAATGTAGAATATTAGACTTGTAAAGTTGACCTACTGCTAGATACCCTGTAAATATAAGTGAATAAACGGTCAACAAATAGCGACTACTTATAGCTGAACTACTGCTCAACTAATGCAAATAGAGACTAGATGTAGGTGAACCAATTCTAGATACCCCGTAAATATGAGTGGATAAAGCGACAAGAATAGAGACTACTTACATTTAAGAGAGGAGATACCCTGGAAGCATGCACAGATGTATGTTGAAAAAGAGACTAGTTGAAAGTGAGCTACTACTAGATACCCTGTAATTGTCAGTATATACAACCATAAGAAATAGAGAGTACTTGTAAATAGGCTTAGCTGAACTACTACATGATACCCTCTAATCATACTAAGCACTTGAAAGATAAACTAGTTTGAAGTGGTCTACGAAAAAAATGAGATACCCTATAAAGATTTTTATTTGAATGCATAACGAATACAGAATAGTTAATATTTAATTCTAGGAATGGAGATACCCTGTAAATATAAATAGTATATTGTACAAAAGCAAAACTAGCTTAAAGTGAACTACTGCTAGATACCGTATAATAATACATAGTTAATAGTACATGCTGCTAGAATATACCCTGTAATAATATGGTACGTCAAAGAAGTCTTGATTTTCATTTGGTACCCCTTGGTATTTAAACAATGAAAAGTAATAGCTGCTTCTCTCTCTCTCTCCCTCTCTCTTTCATCTTTGACACACATATACTTAAAACCAATATGCCCATTGCTCAACATTTTCCACTGGGTATTTGGCATTAGAGGCAACTTCAAGAGCAACTTTGCCGACTTTTTGGCCTTCAGTGCATGTCAAACTGACAGTTTGATAAACATTGCCAGAAAACTTGAGCTGCAGTTCTTTCTCACTCTATACCTACCTCCCTCCCCAGCTTCCTCTCTCTCTCTCTCTCTCTCTTTGCTGCTGCCTGCTGCCTGCCAGTCAAGTGTTTCTCACATATTCTGACAACTTTGACTTAGTCGAAAGTCAAGAATCTATAGCATATATACATATATATGCATATATGCATATGGACTGTAGTTCAACTGACGTTTCGACCTCTCTAACAATTTTTTTCTCTTTCAGTTTTGCTGCTGGAGGCTGTAGGCGTGGCATGCAGAAACTGTTTTCCTGCTTAGTTCTTATTTCTGATTTTTTTTTTTGCTTTTGCTGTATTTCAACTTTTTAATTTAAATGACATGAGTTTGACCGCAGCAATGGTCAACGCCCATGCCACATTTGATGGGCAGTGGGCGTGGCATTTAGCTGCTGCCTGCCAGCCAGCCAGCCAGCCTGCTTGATCTCTATGGCCTCGGCAGAGTGAAGGAAATCTCTTGTTTTTTTTTTCGAGCCACAACAACTATATCGAAGCTATCAAATGTCTGGTAGAGATGCAATTTACCGTTCAACTCGCAGTCTCCCTCTCTCTCTCTCTCTCTGTCTCTCTCTTGCTGTTGCACAAATCATAAATTTTGCTGGCCCAATTGCCTGAGCCAATTATGCAGCAAACAAATGGCCCATAATGAAGGCAGCCCAAGCTGGCCAACTGACAAAGTCAACATTTATCTTACCCATATACGAACGGGACAGCGACAGCAACAACAACTACAACTGCAGGGGAAAAAATTGGGGTAAAAGAAGAAGAGGGAGAAGAACTATTAATGACATGAAAAGTGCAGAGCATTCAGTCTGTCTTCCATATTAAATCTGAATACACTAGGCGAGTGATGCAAAATTAAGGACAACTTGAAATAAATTCTTAAATATTATTTAAATTTTTTTTTTAATATTTGAAAAATTCTTTATTTGAAATTACAAATAAAAAAATTTTAAAAGAAAACATATTTATTTTTTAATCAATTTTTTCTTTTATATATATATATTTTTTTTATTTTTATTTAATTATTATTTTAGTTTTGTTTTAATTTTTATATATTTAACTTCAATGAATTTTCTACTTATTTTCCATGCAAGACAAAGTTTATAAAGAATTGAAAGAAAACTAATTAAGCTCGACAAAAGTCTTGCGACTTTCACTTTCACCCAAAAGCGTGAGTTTTGCCAAATTAAGTGAAATCTACATAAAATAATTAAAATTCAAATAAATCATATTCAGAAGAGATAAAAAATGATTTACAAACAGTTAAGAGCCGACCCTAATACCCAAGCACTTCATCAAGAAAGATTTTCACCCATTTTCCACTTATCAAAGGAAATAAGCATTGAGTGAGTAATGCAGCTCAAGTCATGAGTGAGTCAATTAGCAGCAATAACTATATATAGTAGATAGATAGATATACACTGATATAGTTCTAGTTAGGGCAACAATGAAATGCAATCAGTGCCTGTTCATAAGAATAAGAGCTAATTTTTAATAGAATTCCGCGAATGCAATTCACAGCAGCGGCACACTTTGATGGCATTAGGCCAAACAAATTGAATGACAGACTGTAATAATGCCTTAATGTTAGGGTATATTAACTACAATGTAGCAAGAGCAACAAATAAATTTAGCTTAGCTAGAAGGAATAGAGCCAGGATTGAAGTGCTGCTGCTGCTGCTGTTGCTGCTGCTGGTTGGGGGAAACAAATGTGGCCAGCCTTAATTGCCATGTTGCGGCAACATGTTGCCGATCAATAAAAGCAGCAGCAACAATCGAAGCAGCAACATCAAAGCCATGGCCAATGATAATGACAATGCAGTTGCGATTGCGATTCAGTTTGCCATCCATGATTAATGACAATAAATTTGAGGGAGAAAGAGAGAGAGAGAGAGAGAGAGAAATTGCAGTTGCTTGATTAGAGCAACTAAAAGGGGGAGCGGAGGGCAGGTGGAGGAGCTATAACTCTACAGTAGCTGCAGTTAAATGCGAATAGTCGTAAATTTGAAAAATATTGCGCGGCAGCTGTCATAAAAATGCAATGCGCCCAATGCAATTTGTTGCTGCTTTTTGTTATGCGCTCAGCAACAGATTAACATAGCACAGAGAGAGGCAGAGAGAGAGAGAGAGAGAGAGAGGGAGAGAGAGATCACAGACTGGGATTATACAGTAGGGTAACCCTTGCTTAAAGCAGCGACTGCAACTGCAACAGCAACGCCGACGGCAACGGCAACGACAACGTCGACTGCGACTGCGCATTGTCTGACTGACGGTCATCATTCAAAACGTCGCACGCTAATTGGACAGTGAAATTGTAGACGACGAGCAGCAGAGCAGCGGCGAAGGTGGGGCAGGGCGAGAGGCACACTGCATGAGTGTGTGTGCACTGAGAGAAAAGAAGGCCTACAGCTTGAAAGCTTTCAAGTAAAAGATTGACAAAATAAACGTTTGCTTAGAAATATTTGATTTTTTAAGGTTTTTGGAGTATGTAAATTCTTGTTGTGAGTCATTATTAACCTGATTCTAAATTTGATTATGAAGATCTGCTTTAGTAATTTTTTTTTTAGATTTTCGTTTACACAGAAAATTATATACATCTGTGGTCATAAAAATAGTAGTAGTATTTGTTGATTACAAAATTTTGCTGTCCAAACGTTTCAATCGTACTACTGTTTTTATGACCACAACTGTATATTATATATATATTTTAAGAATATATACACACACACATACATACATTTACCTATATAAATACCTAATAGAACTTCCAACATCTTTTCGCACAGTGTACGTTAGCTTGCGAGCCTACATCCAATGATTTAGTGCACATTGCATTAGCCTTTTATTTATTTTACGCGCGGTTTCAGTTTCATTTAGTCGCTACAGCTACTAAGATTCCCCCTCTCATTCTGTCGCCCTCGCCCACCCAGCGCCCTCTCTCGCCCTCTCACTCGCACGCTCATTAAATCCAAAGAAATATGCAGCCAGCGAGGCAGAGCAACTACTGCAATGGAATTTGTTTTCGACTTCATTAAAGTTGATTTAAATATGTTCTTCTTTTTTATATACATATATTTTTTATTCCTATTCCCCCTCCTCCCTTTCTTGTCTCTTTCTCGCTCTCTATCACTCTGCTCCCCACTTCTCTTTTACAGTTTTAGTTTAATTGTGCTTTGGTTTTTTTTTATAGTTTTATTACGCTTCCATTTCACCGGTCCACATAATTAAATCAGCCATTAATGCAGATATATGCTCTATATATAAGCTTATATGTATGTCTGTATATATCATTATGATCTTTGGAATGGCTAGACAAACGAGATATGAGCACCTCAGACATCAGCAACTGATCTTGATGGTGCCATAAAGCCTGCTCTAATGAGCTTGTTAACAAAAAATGGAGTCATATAAGGAATATATGTGAAAGATATGGATAAGAACTGAGAACCCATCAAAGAGAATCTAATTGTCAGTATAAAGCTGAGAAAAAAAGATTCTGATTAGCTTCCTATTACATATATTTAACTAGCTCTATATATGCTTTATCTATCTAAATATGATTTATCTATAATATTTAAATATGATTTATATAAAATATATAATTTATATAACTCTAACATATCACATAAATTCGAATATAAAGTTATTTAATTATCATTCAACTGTTTAAAGCACTTACAATAATTTCTAGGGTATTTGATTAGTCACGCCTTTAAATTGTTTTGCGTGCGCAGCTTACTGTAGTTGCGCCTTCATCTTCGGCGTTTGCTTTGCTCTTCGTTGAGCCGCTCCTCGCTCTCTGCCTACCTCTACCCTTTCTTCGCAGCTCACTCGCTTACACACGCTGACTGCGCTGACAAGATCAGCAACAACAACAAAAACACGAATTAAAATTGTAAATGTCGCGACTTTGGGGGATGGCAATGTCGATTCTCGACTCTCGACTCGCGCGACTCCTCGACGTCGATTCGATTCGATCCGATTCGATGCGAATCGCGTTTGGCAAACAAGTTTGAAGCCTGCGCCAGACACAGACAGCGGACATAAACGCAGGGAGAGGGAGAGCGAGAGCGAACGCTGCGCTGACAATGGGGGAGGAAGGGAGCTGGCGTAACGGACGCCAAGAAATGCAGATGCAGCTGACAGCGCAGCAGCGATGCCGACGCCGACGCCGACGCCGACTGTGCTGAATCTTTCGCCAACTTTGAACTGCACAGTATGAAAAATTTGATTTGCAATTGATATGCTTTTGACTTTCCAAGTGAATTTCGTAGCTCAAAAGGGGACTTTGATTCTAATAGCCTATATGTATTATATAGCTTATATGCATTTTTTTTTAAATTAATATAATTTTTAATTACAGCAAATTCATATAAGATATTCCATATTGTTGCTCACTGTGCAGTTGCTTGTGCTGTGCTTGCCTGTTGCTTATGTTAGCCACAGCCTCAGCCACTGTCGAGCAGCGTAACCCACAAAAACTAGCAAAGCCCGCTCTGCATAATTGTCAAACTAAATCAATGGCTTACACACGCACACACACACACACACACACACAATCTCTCTCTCTCTCTCTCTCTCTCTCTCTCTTTCTCACACACATGTGCTCGCTTCTTTGCTCTCTTCAGCATGATCTTATCGTCAAGCAAAGTCATGTCGCCTGCCAAGGCTCTTCTTGTCGTGTCTGTTCCTCGCTTCTCTTCACTTCTCTCATCGCATATTCTTCTTATTCTTTTTTGGTGACTCTTCGACTGCCGCCACTTGGGCGCAATTATTTTATTTTACACTTGCAATTGGGGACAACATAACTTTGCTCATAAACTTTGCTGAGGTGTGTCTCTTACACTCTACACAAAAAGAGCAGAGCAGAGAGTAGCTTAGCTCGACTCTCTAGTTAGTTTAAGCTAAATCCAAGTGAATTTGGGTGCGTGTATAGACGAAAATACATTAAAATTTTAATTATTACAATACTTTATTATATTATTAATATCATTTCACAACTTCTTCAAGTAGAAATAGGCATTTATGATTTAATAGTTGAAAATAGAAGTAGAAAATCTAAAAATACTCACAGTATCACAGCAGACAGAGTGCGTAGAGCTCTTAAAAGAGAGTCAATAATGTTATGGTTTAATTATATTATTTATTTGTAGTATAATTATATTATACATATATATTTTGCATAATTATAACATTATTTGCTCACTTTTAAGAGCTCTCTTTACACTATCTACCTACTTTCTACCAAAAACTTTACTCTAACTCACATAATATTTTTTATAGTGTATTTAAAATCTTTGCTCTGCTTTGGTTTTCCAACTTTTTGTTTGAGTGCTGAGTTATGGCAAAAGACCTTGGACTTAAGCAGCAGCAGCAGCAGTGGCAGCAGCAGCAACTGAAGCAGCTGCCGCATTGCACTGACTGTACCGATCTGCACCCGCACCCAGCTCAACACGCCAGCTTCGGTTGCTCCTTTTGCTGCCGCTGCTGCACTTCGTTTAACTTTGACTGTCGCTTGGTGCAATTTGTCATTGCGCCGTCAGCGCGAGACGACGAGAGGCGTGCGCCAAAAGCTAACTGCGGCCAGCTAACCAGTAGCACCCGCTACAATTCCCACTCTCTGCACTCTGCTCTCTTCTCTCTTCACTCTGCTGCTACGGTTGCTGCTGTCCTCGTCATCTATCGCTGACTGCCATCTGCGTACAGTTAAAAAAAAGGCGACAGCCGGCTTTGCCTCTGCCGCTCTCCCGCTCGCACTCCCACTCCGCTGCTGCTGCTGCTGTTTCAGCTGTGAGTGGCCAGCGTATGTGTGTGCATATGTGTGTGTGTGTGTTCGTGAACTGCTGTTTGCTGTTTTGCTGTACTGGCGCTCCTTCGACGACTTCTTTATGGCTCTTGATTTTTATGATTTTGCTGTTTAATGGTTCATTTGTGTCTTGCAGTGCCCCTCGCTCGCTCTCTCTCTCTCTCTCTCACTCTCTTTTTTTTTTGTGTTCTGGCTTTCAGTTTGCTTATCGCTGCGTCTATATCTTTAGTTTTTGCCTGCCTCCCCCCGTTCCGACTCGCCCGCTGTTTACATGGCTTAGTCTCGCCTTGTTTCTGCCTCTCCTCATCTCTTTCGCTCCTGTTGTTTGTGTCTGGCTTCCAGTTTGCTTATCGCCGCTTCTATATCTTTAACCTCTCTTTCCCTTTCCCCCCTCTCACTCTCTCTCTCTCTACTGCTGCTGCTGCTGCCTTCGCTCCTGGCTTAATCTCTGTTTAACATTTTTGAGCAGAACACAGTCGCCGTCGCGTCGCCACATTTTGGCCAACTTGTGTTTAGCCATCGTTTTGGCCAAGTTACGGTCGCAGCGCTTCAGTTAACTGCGTTGTTTGTTTGCTTGTTGTTTGCATAGTTAGTCCTCTCCACCTCTCCACCTCCCCCCTCACTCCTGCCACACTCCTTATGTTCGCTCCTCTTGTTCTCCTTTTCCATTTTTGTCATTTAAGCTTTTGGTGTTTTTGGGTTGCTCAGCTGTTCGGCAATTTATGTTGCATACTTTGTAGACTCTCGACTTGTGTGTGTGATCTTTGCCTTATGGAGCGATTCATAAACTTGAAATATATGTCAACAACAACTAGAATATATGAGGGGACTAGGATGGGGCGTATAGAAAGATATGTGTATAACTGGGATTTGATATTGAGCTTATTCAAATCTTCAAATTAAATTGATCTTAATCTGTTTCCAAGTTGGCAAGCCTTCATATATTATTCGATAAATTATCGATTCATTGATTATCGATCTTGTTGTTGTTTATAGCGCTGCTGCTACATCGATAAACTTTTCCAAATGAAGTTTTTAGTCATAAGACATTAAGTCTATTTTTAATAAGAATTTGTATCGATCGTTCGTATTGCTCAGATTATCGATTTGACTTTTAATTCTAGAATCACAATTTGAATCAAACGCTTATTTATATGTATGTATATACGCTAGTTATGACCAGCATGACTCATCCATTACATTAATCGATTATTTTTAATCGATCATTTTGCATATATTGAAAAGACCATTTTTGTGCTATTTCTGATCAGTAACTCTTATAGATTACAATAGGTTTTTGCTAATAGGTTTTTTATAATCGATAACTTTTATCAACAAGATATCGATCATTGGCGTATCGACATACTATTTGTCAGCAAACAAACTTTACCATTTATATAAAGCTAATATAGCTATTAAAATTGACTTTCAAACATTAAACAATCGACACAAAATTGCATAATCGATATACAATTATCGATGCTTAATCTTCAGTAATTGTTTCGACACCTTCAGGCACTTCAATGCGACTTTCCACACCTGTCTGCCATGGTCACATCGATTAGCTGCATTGCTGCTGACATTTGCACAGCTATCGAATAGATTTAATCGTAATCGTAATCGTAATCGTTTTCACATTTTGGCATTGTCAATAGTTGCGCTAATGACTCTATGGCTAATGACAGCTCATCATTATTGGCTAAGCCAGCGATTAGTTGGCTTGTAAACTTCTAATAGCCAAGTGCTTGGTTGGCCAACAGCCGCGCATGGCCAACATCTTGGCCATCTTTTTAGCTGGCCATTTGCTCAACTGCCGCAGTGACACCTCTAGCTAAAGCAGCAGCAGCAGCAGCAGCACAAGAAGAAGACTTCGCAACTGGCAACTGGCAGCTGGCGCCGCCTCCATTCAAAATCACTTTATGGCTCAGTCGACGGGGCCATAATTGGCCGCGGTGCCAATCATTTTAACAGCTAGGCAAACACGCAAACCCAAAGCAAATCGAAAGATAGAAGAAGAGCCCAGAACCCGAATCGAGAACCAGTCAACCATCAAACTATCCAGCTAGCCAGCCATCCGGCCATCCTCCGTGTGCTTCATGTCTGCGAGAATGTCGCTGAATGATAATGCAAAATATGCCAGTCAAAGAAGCCAAACAACTCCTTTTGACACATATACACTGAGCGAAAAGCGAGGGCGAGAAGGAAAAAATGTCTAGAAAATTTGCTGACTCTAAGTTTATATCAAACAAAATTGATTATTTATGCTTAGAAATATTGAAAAGCGCGTTCGGTTGCCCTAGTTGTGAGTGCTCGACTAGCGAATACCCGGAACTTATTACATAAAGCTTCTGTTTCACTTATTCTAGACATTTTATAAACTTCCATTTACAAAAAACCACAAGCACTTACAATCAGTTATTCTTCGATCGTGGCTATATGTTGTTGATGAAATGTTTAAATGTGTTTTTTTATTGCAAAGACCAAGAGTTAAATATGTTTTTCTCTTTTTAATTTTAGGGTTAAAAGAGCTAATGAGGTATACCTCAATTCATGAAATGAGAGAGTTATAGAAAAAAAAGGTTCAGAACCAAGTGTCAAGTCTCTAGATTTGATAGCTTAGGAGATCTATGCGTTCATGGGGATTGATGAACAGATGAGCAGACTAAACGATGGACGGATTAAAAGACGAACGGAAGCTTAGAGGACTAGAAGAACAGACAGACAGATTGAGAACGGTAGAAGGATTAGAGAAAGACATGACAGGCGGATAGATAGAAAGACGGACGGAAGAATAGGGGAGCTGAAGGACAGAGAGACAGATTAAAACCGGAAGGAGTAAAGAAAGAAAGGACAGACAGATTGAATAACGCACGGAAGGATAGAGGAAAGGAATGACAGACAGACATATTGAGAAAGGAAGGAGAGATGGAGGTATGGAAGAACAGACGAACCGACTGAAAGATGGACGAAAGATAGAGAAACGGAACAGCTGACGGACAGACTGAAAGACGGACGGAAGAATATAGGACTGAAAGGACAGACGGACAAATGTATATCTAACTAGACCAGCTCTATCCAGCAGCAGTGCTACGCCTCTTGCTGCCTGTTATATACATTCATATAAAACCAAAATACCCCATTTTCCAATTTCTCTTGTCAACTTGATATTATATACACTAAGAATAATTCTCAAAATAATTGATAGGCTCACTAAAAGTAGTTTACGAAGCACTCAAAGAAGTTGTAGCTCTATCTAGCTATCTCTATCTTCCAAATAAAGAAATCAGCTTTTCCCATCAGCTAGCGAATGCCGTCAACAATGCGAACTGTCTCGCAATTTCGTGCAGTGTAATTTGGGTAGTCGTTGCGCTTGGGCCGCCTGTCTCAATGACAATTGGCGCCATAGCCGCGGGGCGTTCAATGGTTGGGGCTGTTCGAATATCGTCGCAGCGCCGATGGGTAGTGATCCTGTCTGGGCCAGTTGTTTGTTTATAATTAGCCGCGTCGAAAACGATGCTGGCAATTCAAATTAATGGCCAACGGCTACTGGTTTCAGCCAGCATCTATTTTTATGGCCGATCAATTTTCTAATAACAGCCAACTCACTCACTCACTCATTCTTTCTCTCTCTCTCTCTCTCTCTTGCAGCAGGTGGAAATGCTGATGGAGGATTCGCTGCTGATGCCGCTGGGTTTGGTGGCGCCAGCGCCGCCGCCGCCGCTGCCGCCATCGCAGCCGGCGCCGCTGCCCGCCAGCTTGAAGCATCATAGCCACACCGCCCATCCGCACCATGGAGCGCGCGTCGAGCTGTTGGACATTCCGAGCAAAAAGCTAAAGGCTGCCGCCTTGGATAACTACTATTCGCTGGACATACAGCACTATCAGATGATGTATGCCCATTGCATGCAGCACAGAGAACGGGAGCGGGAGCGCGAGCGCGAACGGGAGCGCGAGAGAGAGCGCGAGCGGGAGCGCGTGGTGGCACAGCATCCGCTGTCGAGCAGCGCCTTTCAGCCGTGGCGTGCCGTGAAGCCAACGGCCAGCGCCTATCTGCATGCGTACAGTGCTTTGTCGTCGCTGCCGTACGCGTGCCAGGAGCCGCCGGAGCTACAGAATCCGGAGCGTGTGGTGCGGAGCACAGATCGCGAACGCTTCGAGCGCACCTATCAGCCCAATGTAGCGCTTGCACCGCGCAAGAGCATCCTGAGCAAGGAGCGCGAACGCCAGCGCGAGCTGGAGCAACGCGAGCTCCAGCTGCACATCAAGCAGGAGCGAGCCGCAACGCCGCCAGCTGGCAATGAGCGCGAGCCAATGGCACCCAATGGCAGCCAGAGCAGTCACAGCAATCACAGCAACAGCAGCAGCAACAGCAACCACAGCAACCACAGCAACCACAGCAACCACAGCAACCATAGCAACCATAGCAACCACAGCAACAGCAGCAACAGCAGCTCACCCATGCCGAAGGCGGCGCCAGTTGTTGTTGTGGCGCGCCAGGTGCCGGCCGAGGAATTCTCGGCGGGCAGCAATGAGATTACCTCCTCCACATCGCCGGTGCCAGCCGTCGCAGCAGCCGCGACAATTGCTCTCAATCCAACAGCAGCAACAGTTGCTGTTGCTGCGCCGCCGCTGAGCAACCATCACATCATAGCCACCGTCAATCAGCATGCCAAGCTGCTGCCCAGCAGCAGCAATCACAATGAACCAAGTCGCATCAGGATCAACAAGAACCTGATGAGCCAACAACCGCCGTCAGCGCCAGCAATAGTTGCAGCAGCAGCAACAGCAGCAACAATTGTAGCACCAGCTGCAGCAGCAGCAGCAGCAACTGTTGCTGCTGTGCAGCCCATCTGCTACAAGGCTGGCTACTCGCCCACGCAGTCTTCCAGCGCCGGCCTCAATCTCAGCACGCACTCCTCCAACGTGGTTAGCTCACCACATGCCAAGCAGCAACAGCAGCAGCAATTGTTGCAGCTGCAACAGCAACAGCAGCAGCAGCAGCAGCAACAGCTAAATGGCAAATCCCATTTGGGCAGCGAATTCGAGTTGTCCACGGACACGGACGATGACAGTCTGCACGGCGAGCCGGATAGCAGCGCAATGCACTTGCCGCCTTGGGAGCTGGCTGTGGATGCATTGCGGGACACGAGGTCGAAGGATCGGGAGCGTGTGCTGCATCTGCTGCAGCGACTGCTGCACGAGAATCAAAAGTATCGCGAGTCGAATGGACAGCTGAGCGAGCTGCTACACAAGCGGGAGGAGGAGATTGGAGAGCTGCGTGAGCAGCTGCAGCGTTGTCGCCGCCAACTGGAGACGTTGGACAAGCTGCGTGTGGTGCCATTGAAGCAGCAAACGCTGCTCGAGGAGGAGGAGGAGGAGCTGGACGAGGAAATGGAGGAGCTGGACGACGATGAGGAGGAGGAGGAGCTGCTGCTGCAGGCTGATGAAGCGGACAGCAATGAGACGCTCAATCAGGATCAGGCCAACAACAACAAGGTAAATAGCTCGCTCAACTGTTGCGCAACGGTTGTGCAGCAGAAAGAGACAGAGCAGCAGCACCAGCGGCAGCAGCAGCAGGAAGAGGAGGAGGCGCCAGCAAGCAAGCGCCTTAAGCTGCATACGAATGGACATGCCAAGAGTCCAAGTGCCAGTCGCAGCAGCGCCGAAGAGGACGAACAGGATGAGGACGAAGAGGAGGAGGAATTGGGGGTTGAGCAGATCGAGCGCACGGCGCAGGCGCCGCATAGCAGCGCCCTGGCTACGCCGCCCACAGCGACCACGCCACAATCGCCCGATTCGGCTGCAACGGCCGGACAGCTGTTCGACGGCAGCAACAGCAGCGTCGAGACGGCCATGAAGAAGGCGCAAATGTGCAGCGAGGCGGAGGAGGAGGAGGAGCAGGAGGAGGAGCAGTTAGCGCGCGCTGAGCAGCGACAGCAGCAGAAGCAAAAGCAGCCAGAGGATTCGGATGATGATGAAATGCCGCTGCAGCAGCGACAGCAACAGCTGCAAACACAGCAACTGCAGCAGCAACAGCAGCAGCAACAACAGCAGCAGCAGCAGCAGCAGCAGCAGCGACGTCAGCGTCGTGAGACCGCTGCACTGCCAGCGGCGGCAGAGGCGACACCAGCGCCGGCAGCGCGGCCAATTTTAATGGCCACCAAAGCGAGCAAAAAGCAAACGCCGCCAATTACAACAACAACGAACTGCGAATTACAAATCAAAAAGGAAATTGTCTAATTGTCCGCATAACCTCAGCCCACGTCCACGCCCACGCCCACGCCCCCAACAAGCCCTGCCCGCCAGCTGCAAAACGCATTGCAATTAACACTTAGAACTTAGCTCATATAGTCGTCTCTTTCACACACACACACACACACACTAAGCTTACTTTAAGAGTTTACAAAAAGCAAATGAAAACAGAAAGAAGAAAAAGAAAACAAAATTATGCTCAACGCTGCTTAACGCACATGAAAAATTGCTATAAAAAAAAAAAAAAAAAACAAAAAACAAAAAAAAACGAAACGTTTTTCTACACTTTCTCTAAAACCTCTTTTTATTTGTAGCTTGTTTTGATCTCACGTATAACACAACAAATTTGTTTGGCTTCCAAAAAAAAAAAAAAAAAACAAAATATTCGCTGTTCTTTATGTAAAAAAAAAAAAAAAACATAAAACAAAAATTTAAAACTAAAAAATTAAATATTAAAAACTATTTCTATAATTTCTCTACACAAAATTTCTTCAACTCTGCTGCAGAAATTATGAACATTGAAACCAAAGCTTTAAATGAATAAAAAAAAAAACAAAAACAAAAAATTAAAAGAAAAAGAAAATAAAAACAAAAAGTTAAAAATTTTAATTAATTTATGCGTGTGTGTTTCTTATAAATATTTTTAATTTTTAAAATTAGTTTTTAACAACTTTGAAGACATTAAAAAAAAATTGAGGAAAAAAAGATAAACTCAAAGCGAGGCTTGCAAAACAATTTTTAGCAAATTATTCAACACTGGATATATTTTTTTAACACTAACTACAGGCATCCACAGTAAAAATGAAATTCTAATTTGTATTTAATTTTTTTTTTATTTAAGTTTTTTATTTTTTATTTTAGTTTAATTGAATTAATTAGTTTTAAGTTGATATCGTTAGCAAGAGTAAGAGACAACGTAAACGTAAGAGCAGAGCGCGCGCGTTGCGAGAGAGCGAGACAAAAAATACACACACAAAATGAACCCACCACTGAATAAAAAATAAAAATGAAATATTAAATATTAAAAAAAAAAAATACAAAATACAAAATAGAAAACAAATTAACAAAAGTTAAGAAACAGAAAAACGAATTGCTAAGCCAATCTTAACGAAACGTTGCGTCATGCAGCGTTACGTCATTACAATTTAGCGTAACGTAGCGGTGTACAATTTAACATAAAGTTATGTACTGCAATGTTAAGTTACATAATGTTACGCAATGTAACTTTACGTTACGTAATACATTGTAGCTTTACGCGGCGTAATGCATTGTAACTGAACAATGGCCACTGCAAAGTAACTTAACGCCACGTAATGCAATGTAACGTAACATAACGTAACGTAACTGAATGAACCGCAGCACAATGCAATGTAACGTAATACAACACCGTCACGTTATGCAACGCATCGCTATGTAATACTACGTATTACAACATAGACCTTCGTAATGCAATATAACCAGACATAACGTTATACAATGTCACGTTTTACTATGTAACAAGACGTAACGTTATGCAATGTAACGCAATATATAATACGACGTCACTTAGTAAACGGCAACGTAACGTCATGTAATGCATGCAATGTAACGTAGCGCAGCGCTATGCAATATAACATAACGTCATGCAATGCATGCAATGTAACGTCATCTAACGTAACGTACAAAGTTAAGATAAACGAATTGCTATACCAATCTAAACGTAACGTAACATTTAATATATTTTACAACACTGAACAAGTTGGCGCGTTTAATTGAAAAACAAAAAGAAACAAAATCTATGCTATACGTGAATATATATATATATATATAAATATATATTATATATATATATAACTTACATACATACATACACATACATATATATGAGCATAAATATTTATTATACAAATTTAAATTAATTGTAAAACTTTTCTGTTTCACTTTGTAAGCAGCGCTTTGTAGGCATTTAGTTAATTAGTTGATAAACAAAATGAAATAAAAAAAGGAAAAGAAAAAAAACATTAATAAATCAACAAACAGAAGAAAAACAAAACAAAACAAAACAAAAAAAAAAAAACAAAAGAAACGCTAAAAAAAGTAGTTCTTAAGCAATTTCTATTGTGAATGGCAAATACTCGTAATTGTTATTGTAAATATCATTTCTAACGATAGCTATCGCTAACCGACGATCTATCGGTATGTGACGCACCAATTCTTTATTTCGTTGCCAACACATTTCGAAGAGGAAGACGAAGAAGAAGCAGTTGATACAAAAAGAAGAAGATGCAAAAAAACGTAGCCAAGCCAAGAGCCAAGATTTCAAAAATCTATAAACTTTTGTTAAACATATATACATGTACACGATATATATATATATATATATATATATATATATATATATATATATATATATATATATATATATATATATATATATATATATATATATATATATATATATATATATATATATATATATATATATATATATATATATATATATATATATATATATATATATATATATATATATATATATATATATATATATATATATATATATATATATATATATGTATTTGTATATGTATATATATCTTAAATTTTAATTACGCCTGTGTGTTTTGTACTTTCTAAAAGAACACTGACAAAAAACGCCCTGAGTTTGTGTTTTTAAGTGAATTTCGATAAACAAACAAACAAAAAAAAAAATTAAATATGAAAACTTTAAACCAAAATTTCTAAAATTGTGTAAAATTGTAAATTTAATAAACAAAAAGAGAAACAAAAAGATTAAAATTAAATTTAAAATTAATATTAAAACTTAAATTTAAAATATATATATACATTTAAAGTTTAATAACTTAAACAAAATAAAACAAACAAACAAAAAAAAAACAATTGTTATGCAAATTTAAAAGTTATTTAAATTATACGCAAAAAAAAACGAAAAGAAAAAAAAGAATTACAAATTGCTATGCAAAGGTAAATAAAAAACAAAACAGAAAAAAAAAACAAAAACAAAAACAAAAAAATCAAATTATTGTATATTAATTATTTTTGATTTTCATTTAGAAAAAGAAGCAAAGGAAAACAAAACGAAACGAAAAAACTTCCCACAGAACCAGCAACAAAATTGACACAGGCCAACAAAAGTTGAGGCAAATTTAGTGAAATATATCAAATATCGGAATCAAATGTTAGAATATTATTTTTATATAGAAATATTCCTTTATAATAGAGTAATTAAATTGGAAATCAATTAGAACTAACAAGTGTTAGCGGCAGGTTTTTAAAAGTATTTTTAATTTAAGTTTAGAAAAAAATATTTTTTTAGTTTACTTGAAATGCCTCAAAATTTAAATAAAGTTCGTTTGTTTTTTTTTTTTTTTTATACATTTAACTCATTTAGAAGCATTATTTTTTAGCATTTGTTGAGCGAGACTTGCCATAGGAGCTGCCAAAGCCAGAGCTAGAAAGGTAGACATAGGTAGATACATATATAGAATATATCGTGAATAGGCAACTGATCAATGAAGGCAATAAAACTTATTTCGCTGATCGAGCAAGTTGTTTGAAAATTTTTAAAGTGTGCTGAAAAAAGAAGCTGTAATAGCTGCAAAAACAGAAACTTCAATAAACAAAAAAAAAAAACGATCAATGATCAGTTGTGATCAATTGTTGCCAATCTTGAGCAGTTGTGTTTCAGTCGAGATCAGTTGTACTCAATTGCCATCATTAGTTATCAGCTGTGATCAGCTCTGATGAAACAAAATCTAAATTTTTTGAACTTTTTGTTAAGTCAAATTTTTGTTTACCAAATTATGTTGGCCTGTGTAACAAAAACAGAAATTAAACTAAAATTAAAAAAAAAAATTAATAAAAGGTAAATCAAAAACGGTTTTCAGCAGATTTTTTACATATAAAAGGCCAAATTTTACAAATCAACAAAATTATAAAAAGAAATTAAAATAAAAATAATCAAAGATTTTTTTGTATAATTTTTATTTTGCTAATAATCCAAAGAAGTTTTTTTTTATAAAAATAACAAAAGAAAAACAAATTCAACAAAAAAGAAAACTTAAAAAACAATCATTTTATTACAAACAAATTTTTACAACAAAATATAAAAAAAGAAAAAATAATAAAAAAAAGCTGCTTAACAAACGAAACTTTAAAAAAAGGGTTAAAAAAAATTTGAATATGCGAAAACAAAGAAAAACAAACAAAAACAACAGCATCAACAACAACAACAACAATTAAAGGCATTAGGTTTAAACAAAAACGCAAAAAAAAAAAAAACATACAGAAATCCGCGTCTTGTCAATATATATGTATAAACACACATATACATATATATATTATTATTATTAATATAATTTATTTAAATATTTATTGTGACATTCAGAATGCAAATAAAATGTACAAATTGTGGAGCAAAACAAAACAAAACAAAAACAAAGAAAATGCAGCCACAACGCGATTAAAAAAAAAATTAAAGAAAAAAGTTTAATTAAATTAAACAGTTAAAGGACAACAAACAGCAAACAGAAAATTTGACTTCAACGTTTCATATTTAAGTAGTGCAGCAACAAATAAAAAAATTTAAAACAACACAAAAAAAAACAAAAAATTAAATAAGACAAAAACTAAAAACAAAAAATTTATTACGTATGTAAAGTCAAGACAAAATACAAAACACAAAAAAAAAAACAAACAAACAAATGGTAAATATTATGCATAAATAAATATTTGAAAAACATAAAAATTTAAAGGAAATTTCATTTTTTATTCAGATTTTGTTTAAAAAAAACATAGCATGCATTTAGGCAGCTGCTCTAAAATGCTGTTGCCATTTTATGCAGCATAATTTTAGGCTGCATTTAATAACATAGCACGGACACAAACCTACACTAAATACACAATTACTTAGGCTACTTGCCGTAAGAGGGCGACTGCAATGTATTGTTATATATTGGGCAGGTGCCTGTCTTGGCTAGCGTACGTTGATAGCTCCTGGCTTTTCTACATTTATATGCCTTAGTGGGTACACAAACCTAAAGGAATTTCGCTAGTAACAGGCACTTTTGATTAGCTACTTGCATGTGCAGCAACTAGATGGCGCTACAAGAATTACCTATTTGAAAATTGCCCAGCTAACGTATTTTGTATATATAAATAATTTCATATATAAATAATTACAAATATGTCTTTTAAACGTCAAATATACAACAATTTTCTATTATAAAGATTAATATCTTTTAGGTAGAAACAGCTTATCAGTAAATAGATATCCCTTGGGAATCACTTACCTGTTGCACGCACTAAAAATTCCTTCTCTTTCTCTCTCTCACTCTCTTCGAAAGAGCAAAGAGAAAACAAACAGAACAATGCTCCAGAATCCGCTAAGAAGAAGAGGCTCAAGGGCCTGAGTTAACGGTGTGCCATGATCGGCAGCGTCTCGGCCAGCCTCTTCTTCAGTCTGAACGAACTAACGAAACGAAACGCGGCGCGTGCGCATGAATGAAAATTGATTGTTGGCTGCAAATAAGGGAAAAGAATTGAAATGAAACAACTGTTAATTAACTAGAAATGTTAAATATAAATTCAAAGTTAGTGCTCAAGTAAAAGTCTGTAGAAAAACCGTCTAAACTGCCGTCTAATTGTTTTTCTCGACTCAATTTTAGTTCGTGGCGTGGGATATTTTACTTTTTGTTTTGTCTTCGAGCATTTTCAGGCGAAACCGGTTTCGCTCTCTTCTGAGCGCAGGCGCGTAGGCAAAACGGAACGTGGAAGTGAAAACATAAACAAAACAGAGCAAAATATTTGCACAGCAAAAACAACAACAAAAGCACAAAAAACAGTAATCCAATTGAGGCAGAGAGGAGAGAAATTGCTAGAGATGAGCGCACGATCGCCGCACAACGATCCCGCGTTGGCTGGACTGCCGCAGTTAATTGAGGATTTGCAGCGCCTGAGCGAGGATCAAGACAGCGCCGATGTTGTCTTCATTTGCGGCCGGGATGATGAGAAGATTTATGCACACAGAAGCATACTGATGGCACGGTTTGTAAATTTGCTACGTTAAATTGGAGATGGCACGTGAGGAAGAGCACAAATGTTTACAATATTTAAAAATATCAATATAAAATGTTTTTTTTTTTAAATCTTTAAACTTTTCTTATTTGTTATAGAATTATTTAACTTATTTTGTTTTGCATTATTTCATCATTTAATGTTTGCGATATTTAATTTCAATTCATGCGTATTTTGGTCACATGAGGCAAACACGTCACGCGCTCATCTCTAGTGTCTAGACTGTCAGACCAATTGGTCTGATTGTCCTTTTATGGTGGATGCTCTACTGCGTGTTGGTATTTTGTGGCCACCGCACGTGCCGCTCACTTGTTGTGATTAGTCAATTAACAATTTGTATTTTCATGCTAGCTGCAAGAGTTTTAAGACCGCAAAACGTGGCGAGGTCTGTCGCATTCCCATACCGGGCTGCACAGTGTCGCCCGCTGCACCGGGTACTGGTACGCCGACTGCAATACGTTTGCCGCATATTAATGCCGAATTGTTTCGACAGTTCATATTGTATGTTTACACTGCAAAGGTGAGCTATATGCACAATGCACCTATTAACCGTAAGCTTACCTTAATTCTTGACTTCTTATAGCTAATGCTGCAGGATTATCGCGTCTTCGAAATGTTAACTTTGGCCCAGGATATGGGTGTTTTTGAATTGCGCGCTGCTTGCGAGGATCACGTTATTTCCACACTATCTGTAGATAATGCATGCACTTTTTTAACTGCCGTTATGGATATTCACGAGAAAGCAGGTGCGTCACTTTTATATTCTTTATTTATAATTTTGCCTTACCGCGCTTATTCGATAAGAAAAATACATTTCTGCTATTCAGCTGCGCACGTTTCTATAAGAACAGCTGTTGCTTGTCTTCGATGATGGCAAAACTATCGATGGCTACTAGAAAAATACCAAACTGTTGAACATCGCAAGTTGGTCCTATCGATATTTCTGTAGCACGTTTTATTTACCCAGTATAACAAAACATGTATGAAATTTTAGTTTCTATGGTTTTTATGATTTATACAACGAATAGAACTAAGTAGAAATAACTACTAACAACGAATATTGACCCAACTGCAGCCGCATGCCACATCAACAGCAAATCCAGCTTACATATTTGATTGCTCACGTAGTCTTTGGCCATAGGTTCGAGAAATTAGGTTCCATGAATCCATGAAACGGTCCATACACAAGGATACGCATTTCTAGTAGATAATAGGCAGCGTTTAATACATGACAAGAATTATGTTATGCTATTGTGGTATTGGGTCATTTGCTCACCTGCTCGGATGCATCAAGCGAAGTTCCAGGCTTGTTGACGCACTTCTTGAAGCATTTTGTGGTCATTTGTGTGAGAAACTCTTGGGCATTAGCAAGGGCATAGTGTTGCTTCACCTGGTCCATAATTTCCCCCTTATTCACTGTAGTGTGAGCCATGTTTTTGTTTATTTTTGGGCAAAAACTTCTCGAAACTTCTCCAACTGAGGCCTTCTGACGCAACCGGTCTGAAATCAACTATCGATATTGCGACTACTATGTTATCGTGTTTTCCGGTGACTACGGTTGTATTGTCGATTGTATCGCCTCAGCGAAAAAGACGCCGGCAACAGAAGCAGGAGAAAAAAAAACAGCAAACGTTTCTGCAAAAAATTTTATAAAAACGAAAGCGAAATTTGTAACAAATCATCAAAATGTCCTTCAAAGGCAATCCTAAAGTGCAAAAGGTGATGGTGCAGCCCATTAACCTGATCTTTCGTTACCTGCAAAGCCGTTCGCGCGTCCAAGTGTGGCTATACGAGAACATTTCGCTGCGCATCGAGGGCCACATCGTGGGCTTCGACGAGTACATGAATCTGGTGCTGGACGATGCCGAGGAGGTTTATGTTAAAACGCGCCAACGCAAAAATCTTGGACGCATCATGCTCAAGGGGGACAATATAACGCTTATACAGAATGTTAGCCCATCTAAGGATTAGGCTCAAATTCTTAAACTAATTTCTCCGAAGAAAATATCTAATAAGTGAATTAACTGTAAATGGAAAACTTAACCAACAATAAAATAAAAGAAATTTTATATAAAATTGGCGACTTTTGTATGGGAAACTAAATGAATTTCATATTTAATAAGCACATATAATAATTGTCTTCATATTTACTTGCAGGTGCCAAATGCGCGGCTTCGTTCATGGAACGCTGCATCATTTACATAGGTGAAAATGCCGGCGAATGCGTTAAAACAAATTCCTTTCTCACACTCACCAAGGAGGCGCTTATCAAAATCATATCATCCGACTATGTAGGTGCTTCTATTGATCAATTATCCTATAGTGTTTATACTGTCTTTGTCTTCCAGTTCTGCTTGGAGGAGGCGGAAGTGTGGAGATGTGTCTTAGCCTGGGCCAAGTACCAGGCGGGCGTCACCCAGCCCACAGCTCATTGGACCGAGGAGGAGCGAGCTCGAGTGTGCCAGCACTTGAGTGGCGTCATGGGCCATGTGCGTCTTCTGCTCATCGACAGTCAGGTGTTTGCCGAGGAAGTTGAACCTACTGGTGCGGTGCCCATGCAGCTATCACTGGAGCGTTATCGCTATGCTGCACTGCATCCCAATATGCACTGCATCGACAATGATAAGCGTTTGCAGCCACGGCTTGCCGTCAATATGTTTCCCGGTTCGCAAATCTTGCGCAACGATAAGCTCGCACTGCAAGCCGTGCTCAATGGCTGGTTTGGTGTGCCCAAGCAAAGCTGGCGCTTGGTCTTTCGCGCCTCCACACATGGCTTCGGTTCCAGCTCGTTTCATCGCTATTGTGATGGCGTTGCCAACTGCATGGTGATTGGACTGGGCGCACATGGCGAGATTAGTGGTGGCTACACGGACGTTGCCTGGGCTAAAACAAGCCGCAAAGGTGGTTATTTGCATTCGGAGCGTGCCTTTCTCTTCATGCTCAATCCACCAAACGGCGAGCAGCCGGTCAAATTTGATATTGTTAAGAAACCATATGCAATCTGCTATCATCCAGAGTAAGTGGAAAGCGACTGTCTGGGTTGAGTTGATCAAGACACTCATTACTCATTTAATCTCTTCAATAATCCATACAGCTGCGGTCCCACATTTGGCGCTGGTGCCGATCTGCTCATATCGAGCAACTGCAATGTGAACACCGATTCTTACTCGAATCTGCCGCACTCCTACGATGGACCCAGTGCCGCCCATGTGACTCTTTTTGGCGACTACAACTTTACGATCAGCGATTATGAGGTGTACACGCTGGCCTCCACCCACGGCCACAATCAGAGTCATAGTCACAGTCAGAGCCAAAGCCAAAGCATGGCGAGCAATGGCCAAGCGCCGGGTGTGCCCAGCAAAGCGAAATATGATCGCTACTAACTTAAGCAATTAGACACAAAACATATTTTGTAGCTGTCCAGCGAACGGCACTCGCAGCTGGCAAATAAAGATTCTGATTCAGTTCGTAATCCCATTCAGCGTCTCGGATGTTTATGACAAGGCAACAGCACAGAGCTAGCCAGAAATGGCATGATAATTAATGATTGGAAAATTTTTGACGGACTTCTGGGTTGCCGAGTACCAAAATAATTGACTTGTTTGCAGGTGTAAAGCTGAGCATGCGAGGGTAGTTAAAGAAGTTTGTAAGCAAATTGCTTATAACATTCTTTGTATGTAGATCTATTATGCAGTAATTCGTAGCAGGAAACATACTTTTAGTTTAAGGTCGATCATGCGAGGGTAGTTAAAGCAGTTTGTGGAAGAGTTTAAAATAGTTTGTTAGCATAAGCTTTACTTTCTCTTTGAATATGTAAGGCAAAACTACTGCTAAATATGTTTCTGACTGTTGATCTTCAACTGGAGCATGCGAGGGTATCTGCAGAAGTTGGTCAAATTCTTGTTTTTATAAAATTTCTGCATGCTTGCTGAGTTTTTTTTTTTAGATCTAGTTGAATATTCCAAATTTGACAATGTAAACTTTTTTGTTTCTGTCTCTCTGCCTCTGCCAAAACATGCGAGGGTAGCTATAAAAGTTTATAGAAGTCTTGGGATCAGGTTAAAAAAGCATTTCATATTAACTGACATATATTTTATATATATATATATACATATATACATACATATATATATATATATATATATATATATATATATATATATATATATATATATATATATATATATATATATATATATATATATATATATATATATATATATATATATATATATATATATATATATTCAAACTTTTGAATTGACAATTTCTATAAATCTATCTGTTAAGATTTCAGAGTTCGCCAGGGTATCTCTAGAAGTTGTAATATATGTATGATATATCAACAAACAATAAAAAAGCAAGCCTTGCTTAGAAGCTCTGTCCGAACTCCACCTTCGGCTCGTATTCAAGTTCAATTAGAATTCCGTTTTGGACAGCTGCTGACATTTAAACTTTGATTCCGTGTCAAACAGATTGCCCTGGAGGGTTCATGTCCCCTGCGCCCTTTGGATTTCTAGTTATATCTCTAGCTCAGCTCGCAAGCAGCTGCAAATAACTCAAGTTTATAACGACAACAATGTGGTGTGTGCACTTGAACCTGGTGTTTGGGGTCCACACCTAGCCACACAATAAACGATATCAGAGCGCAGACAATTGACAAAGGAAAACGAATGCGTAAAAGCTATATTTCAATTCAGTTTAGCTGGAATAATAAGTCACTTATAATGGCAAATGTTTGAGTTATAGTTCGATCTATAAAGTCCGGACTGCCAAGCAAGACAGTAAACAACAACCAACCACGCCCCCCCCCCCCTCGTCACTCCGTGCGGCCCCTGGCCCGACCTCCCTTCAGCGAGGTGTGCACATGGCGCTGAAGTTGATCTCAACTGGTTTTCAACTACTTTTCAAAATGCTTCTGATAAATTGGTCCACGCTTTAAATTGGTTCTAATTAAAGCGATTTTTTCTTTATTTATTTATTTTTTTTTATTCTACAAAAGTTTTGTGCTGATCGAATCGATCAACGATCTAAGAGCATTGGCGAACTGTACCCCGCCTCGGGCTGCCCGCCGCCCCCGCTCCCATGCCGTCTCAAATATTTTGGTGTCATTCGTCTCGCAGCTCGGGAATTGGTATTAGGAATTGAAATTGAAATTGAAATTCGAACAACAAACACTTGATGTTTGGCGTTTCATATATTTTATTGTGACTGCACAAAAGATTGGCAGCTAAAATTTGTTAAGGCCAAAGCTCGAGAGCACATTTCGATAAGGCACCTCTATAAACATATATATGTATGTATATATATATATATATATATATATATATATATATATATACCTGATCTTATGTGATCTTATGTTGTATTTTGTATTGACTTTTGACAGTTTCCTTTTGGCAGAATGTCATTTATAGATCTTTTCGTTTGATTGTCGAGTGGATTAGATAAGTTCAGACAATTACCAAGAAGTGTTGCCTCACATACACACATAGAAATCTATTAAAATATAAAAAAAAAGGGAAAGGCAAGGCACATTAAAACTGGCGCTAGCTTTTGTCACTCATTGTGTTGTTGGTGGGGTAAACTATGCGCGGATACTCATAGGAAACTAGTTCTAGCTTTTGACTCTATGCAAACAATTGCCAATGCATACGTATGTGGGCACATATGTGTGTACATAGAGAGTATTAACTCTGTGCATTGCCACTCGGTTTGTAGGGCTGGCAAATGCTGAACATCTCGATTAGAATCAAGTGACAATTCTAGCTGAACTGAACTGAATAACGCAAATGTTGAACGGTTTTGCTAAAGATAATCTTAGAGCTTACCTGTTTGAGAGTTTTAAATCATAGGTTTTCATATATATCTAATCTTTTTATTGTAGTAGTTTTTTGAACTTCATAATTATATGCAATGTGAGTCAGAATCCTAATTCATAATTTTAGATGTGGCTTAATTCAAGACAACGCATGAGTTCCATCTCCAAGGCAACAAAACTTATAAGGTATGAATGGCATAGTGTCATACAGTAAAGTATACAGAGAATTTGAAGAGATGTCTATATAACAACTACGAGCCGAAACAATAGGACAAGGAACCAAACTTGCCGGCAGAGTTTATCCAAGGAACCTTAAGAATAGATTTATGTACAGAAATCTAAGCCGAAACAGCGAAGCATGACTTAAAGTGTAGGTCGAAAGCTCAAAATCTTGAGAGAGTATTGTTTATACTCGTTTGCCTTTTGCAATCTTCAAATCTTAAGACAAAAAGTTCAAACTGGAAATGAAATCCGGTGAACTGGAGAAACAGAACTTTTAGGGTGAGTAAAGAAGAAGGTGAGGAGTCTTAAGATAAAATTCTGGATTCAAGTTCCCAGCTGAACGAAAATATTTCCATTTCTAAAATGTAGCAGTAAATATTTATACTACGAACCAGCGCATCAGAGGACTTATAGTTCATAAAAGAGAGTAGCAGAGTAGCTTAAGGCAAATGTCGCAAATGTCGCAAAATTATTGACAGTACATGGGTTCAAAGTGCGAACCGAATCAGCAAATCAAGGAACCATAACTTGTATAGAAAGCTTATTCAGTGAAGCTTGAAGCAGTAGTTGCAAATACAAAAAATTGTTGACAATAATACATGGGTTCAAAGCGGGAAACAGTAGCCACATCTCACGCAGGGAAAATTTCAATTTAGAGCTTAAGATTCAACACAAGGCTGAAACAGAACTTTGCTAGTAAAATTCTGTGAGCCTCTGAACCATGAGACCCACATTCAAGCGAGCACAAAATCCGAACCGATACTCTACAAATCATTTCAAGCTCTAGCTAAACTTGACTCACTTAACAACTTTTACACCAATTACAATTGTTTATGCCAATAAGAGTAAGAGGCGAACCAGCCCTGGTCGCAACGAATGTGCGATATTTGTTGGGCTTGGTCAGCGTTGTCCGTCATAAAAAATATATATAAAAAATAAAAAAAATAGAAACAATATGCCCGCTATTAGCCATGGCCATGGCGTGGTCAACACTCTCGGTCAACTGGAGCAGCTGGCCAACCCAAGCAGCAGTGGTGCTACAGTTTAGGTACAGCTCATTTACATACAAGTGCAGAGGTAGGATGTGAAGCTAAAGAGTGGACACGAGCCTTTCTAAAAAAGAAATAAAGAAACACTCACACACACACACACACACATAGAGAGGTACTGCCTCCAACATTCCAGAGTCAAGTACAAGCGACTTATAGGTTTTCCGAGTGGAATAAATTTTACTATAAATTGATTGAAGTGTGAATCACTTTTTGGTATTCGTGTCGCTGCGAACGATCAGGAGCTAGGGGCTGCTCATTAAGGCGGGTTTTCCTGACACATTCATGCGATCGATAAGATCATACGGCATGTCAGCTGTTGCATCCGTTTCCGTAAACGGAACAGCTTTAGACTCGATGCTCACAGCTTGCTGAGAGAGTGTGAGAGAGAGAGAGAGAGAGAGAGTGAGGGAGAGACAGAGCTGGGCGATCGAATTAAGAGGTGTTAATATGCAAATCGTATGTCTTTGCTTGACTGTGACGTAGACATGTCTACGCCCTCATACAGCTGTCTTGGCTACGCTCATCAGCAGCATGATGATCATCATCATCATCATCATCATCATTAGCTTTAGCTCATCGCCAGTTGCACTCGACATTACAGCGACATAGCTGACAGATACCACTCCAAAATGCTGTAATGCCTAGACCCTAGTTCTAGCCAAAAGTATCTCAAGAGAGGCGAGAGTGCCACATGGAGAGAGAGAGAGAGAGAAAGAGCGAGAGAGAGCTGCGCCTCTGTTTACGCTCTTAGGCAAGTGTAACTCTTTGATCGCTCTTCACAACCTGTTTTTTTTTTAAAGCCCACTTTAAAAATACTTTTGCTTTTCATTGCCTTCAAGACGACAACGACGATTTTGTTTGGTGATTAATATGCGCTTTTCGAAAATGAAACAAACGAGTCGCCAAATCGAACCAAAACCAATATTCCAGCTGCAAGTCGACCCAGGCGCATTAGCGCGGATCGAAGACTATTAAGAAAACTAAATTTGAAAACCAAAAGAAATTTGTAGCTGGTTCGTCTTACGGTTCAAACTGAAATTCGGTTCGCGAAGCTGCGTCTAATACGTTCCGATAAAAATAAATAAAAATAAAAATAAAAAAGTAAAACTTTTATATATTTTATAATATTTTTCAATAATCAATTTCTTATCAAATATTATTTTTTTTTATAGCAGACAGAAGTCGCTAAATATTTTAAATCAAATTTTTTTTTTCATTAAAAAAATTGTTTTATGCAAAAATTTGTTTACTAACAAAAATCTTAACTTTTGTGATCAAAATAATTTCATTTTTGATAATATCCTATTATTTTGAGCTTGCGGAAGAATAGAGTTTTAATTTTTATAGAATGCAACAATATTTAGATGACTTTAAAATAATAAAATAAATAATTCTGAACACTTCTTAAGAAAGAATAAAGCTCTAATTTTTTAGAAGCATTAATGCAGCAACAAGATTTTTGTTAGATGAACTTAAAATTTCACAAAAATTTCTAATTTATTTCAAATAATTTTAAATATTTCAAAATAAATAAAATAAATATTTCAATTTTTAATTAATGTGAAGCATCAGAATTTCTCATAGATTCATTTCGTTTAATTTATTTTTTATATACTTTCAAACATTTTAGTGCTTTAGGGTTTGGTTAGAGCATTTGTTGATCGCATTGATTGATTCGCATATTTTGTCCGGTTTTGTTTTATTTTTCGTTTTGCCATTCAAAAAAACTTACGTCGCTGTCGCTGAGTGGAGCGGAGTGCCGCTGCTTTAAACCGCTCACTCTTTATATTTTGAGCAACTGTTTTTAAAAGTCGGTATTTAGTTGTTGTTGTTGTTGTTGTTATTGTTGTTGCTGTTTTTTGCTGCTGCTTTTCTGTTTCTGTTTTTGAGTATTGAGGCTGGTTGGAAATATATATTTTTCCCATTAAGGTTTTTTTTGTAAGGCGCACGCCGAGAACGGCTCAGTCTCGATTGTCAGCTTGTCGTGAATGGTTTTTTAGCACAAGAGTCGCGGCTGCTCAACGAAAACTCAAACAGATCGCGCGCAACTTAGATTAACACAACACCTCAAAAGCAACAACAACACATACATATAAACCTATATATATACAGATATATGTATATATAATATACTATATAACTCGCGACGCTAGTTGTGCGTGTGTGTTTGTGTGAGAGAGTGTGTGTGCCACTGTATTTAACTTTTTGCATAAATCATTTTGAAAGCGTGCGCTTCTGGTTCTGATGCTGATGCTGATGCTGATCGATTCGATTATGTTATATGTAGGTTAGCCAGCAAGTTCGTTGCCTAAGTCTTTCGTATAACATGCACTGACGCAAAAAGTTCAATACAATTTACGTAATACGGAACGTGATTTGCTAGACATAGACGACAGTTGGTGCGAGATGTCTTTGGCCAACTTCTCGCTGCCTTTCGGCGGGCTAGCACAGCCCTGGGGCGTTACGCTCGCCCCGCTACATCCCATCCATCAGCTGGCAAGCAATACAAACAATTTGCTCTACTCGCCGGCCGATCATCAGCAGCAGCATCACCAGCAACAGCAGTCACCGCAGCAGCAGCATCCAGACTATTACAAAAATCAGCCATATGGACCGCCAGCGCTGCATCAGCAACAACAGCAGCAGCATCAGGAGAGTCCCAATTATCCTTATGGCAGCAGACGCAAGCAGGGCACCGCCTATTTGCCACCCACTGGCGCCGCTCGCAACTCAGTCTATCACATACAGCAGCAACAGCAGCAGCAGTCGTCGCAGTCGTCGAGCCAAGCTCAGCTGGAGACCAATGATAACAGCGTCTCGTTTCAGAGCAGCAGTAGCGCCGGACAAAGCTATAGCCAGACCCAGCTAACACAGTCTGCAGGCCGCGGTCCAGCTGAGGGCTCCTATACGCGTTATCCAGGCCAAGCGCCCGCTGTCAAGCAGAAGCAGTACTACAACGTGCACGGCAGCGCCAGTGCCAGTGCCACTTTCAGCAAGAACAGCGGCAGCTTTAGTATTACGGGCTTCGGCAACAGGCAGCAGCAGCAGCAGCAGCCAAATGCACAGCCACTGTCTCAGCAGCCACCCAATCCTAATCCTCAGCAACCACCGCCTCAGCCAACGCAGCGTGGCAGGCAGCCAGGCAAGACGGAGACACCTGCTGCCACATATGGCGTAGCGCCTCCACCTGACAACTATCCCGAACGTGCGCCAGGCTTTACGCGCGTTCAAGCTGGCCAGGGCTCCAGGACGCAGGTGCATGCGGTGCTCGACTACGATGTGGAGGAGGGCGAGGAGGAGGAGGACGAAGAGGGCGATGAGGGCGAGTACTACGATGGTGAAACACAGGATAAAGGTGCGTAAATAAATACTTGATATATAAAAATCTCTAATACACTGAAAGAAAAAATTTAGAGTATAAGAAAACAAGTTTGACCATATGAGAACTTGGGTAAAACTAATATTTTTAAATACAATTTGTGTGTCGGAAAACAAGGATTTTTTTCTTACAAATTTTGTTGGTTTTATTAAAAATATGTACATTTAGTTTCATAACAAATCTACAGAAGGAACACAACAAAAAAATTTAATAATTTGTAGCATTTTTTTGTCAGCAACATTTCGTTTTAGGCTGTTAAATATTTAATATTTAATTTTAAATATTTAATATTTAGTTTTTAGTTTTTATGTATTTAGTTTAGCTTAGCAATAAAAAAGAGTTTTAAACTTGATGAATTCTTCGTTTTTTAACTGAAAAAAAAAAACTAAAAATAGATTTGATAACTGGCAACAAGAACACAACTTGAAGATTTGGGGTTATAGAAATTGAAAAAAAGAAAAAAGAATTTGTATAAAATTTGTTTTTTTTTTATTTAATTTAGTTAGATTTATTATTTATAAATATCTAAATACGACTGTTAATTTAGTTATATATTTATAAATATTTGGTTTGCTTAATTTCTGCCTGTTCGTTCGCCTGCCTATGCATATGAATGTGAACCGTTTCGCCTAGAGATTTTAGCATTTTAAAATATATCTGTTGGTACTCTCAGTTTATAGTGTTCATATTTTTCTCATACGTCCACTGGAGGTGTGGCAAATCAGGAAATACTAGATTTTCTTTAACATAAATTCTGACATCTTACGCGTTTTGAAAGCCAGATATGTAGAACTTAGAAGATATATTATACATATATAATGTGCACCAATTGTGGTCGCGGGAAATTGGAAATATTTCTATATTTCAAAGCAAATGCCAACTTATGTAGTGGGGTTAGACCTTCTGCCAAATACTTCTTGATCGTAAGCAACTATCATGCCAGTCTATTGCAGACACTTGTTTAAGATAAATCTTGAAAAAGAATTAAATGACTTGGATTTATGTTTCTAAGAAAATTCTTGGATTTATTATTTTTCATTAAAATGCAAATATTTAAAAAAATAGGTAACTAAAAAATTAAGTATGAATTAAGTTAGGAATTTAAAGAATTCTGAGCTTTGCATCACTGAAAAAAAGTCTAATTTACTAAAAACTGCTGATGAAATCTGATTTTAAATTTAGCAACAGGAATGCAAGTGCGAGCTGACTAGGAAATAGTTGGGATACAATGCGGAAGTGACATACAATATATGTGTATACATTATGTTTATAGCGAATTATATTGCCATCAGCAACTGACTATGCAAATATGTAGTAAAAGTCTAACTATATAGTGAATTGTATGAATCTATCTCTGTCTGCATCTCCCCCTTTCGCTCTCTAACTCTTTCTGTCGACTTCTGACCCTTTCTTTATCTCTCTCTATCTATCTATGTATCTCTCTCTACTTCCCTTCATCTTTCTCTCTCTATTTCTCTAAATCTCTCTGTCTCTTTCTCTGTCTCTCTCTCTGCCTTCATCTTGCTCTCTTATTCGTCTTTGTTTCTCTGTGTCTCTCTTTTTCCTTCTTTCTCTCTTTCTATATCTATCTCTAACTCTCCCGTTCACTCTTTCTCCTTCTCTATCTATATATAAATACAAATTCTTTCTCTTATTATCTATCTTTCTCTTCCTCTCTCTCTCTCTCTATCTCTCTCTCTCTCTCTCTGTCACTTGCTCTCCATCTATCACGTTTGCACATGATTCCCCAAACTTAATGTTAATTGTTGTTGTTTCTGTTTCAGTTGCTGTTGTTGTTTTTGTTTTTTTTTTTTACTTTTTAGCTTGTTTGTTGGTTCGCATAGTTGCTTTGCTTGTGTGCGTGTGTTTGATTTCTGTGTATCTTTCCAATTGAGAGCATCTTCTGCACTGTTAGACAACAACAACCAGAACAACAACAACAATAACAACAACAACAACAACAGCAACGACAACAGTAACAACAGAGAAATAAATACAACTACTAAACAAGTAGACGTAGCAAGGTCAAAGGTCTACAAACCGCTCAAACAAGGTCGCCTTTGGGACAGTAAATGGTCAGTGTTTGACTTTTATAGCTGTCGCTGACTAACACACGATTTATATAGCAGCTAAAGCTCTTCTTTTTACGTTTCTTTTTCTCAAAATGTACATTTATATATATATATATATATATATATACACACATGTGTGTGGGGCTCTTCAACTAGACATTTAGTTGCCCTCTCAAAGAAACAGAAAAAAAAAATTTAAAACTGTCAGCGCATTTGATAATTCACTTTTAGTTTTGTTTCATGTCTTTTGTCTTTTCGCGTGGCGCCTCTTTGTTTGAGCTACATTTTGTGGCAACAGCCTGAACAGGCTCAAGTGACTGACTGAGCTTATATATACTTACATGAGTGTGTGTGTGTGTGGGTATTATTATTATGCAAGAAGTCGGGCCCCATTCAACAGCTCTCGACTTGTCTTAAATGACGACGAAGACGTGCACACGCGAGAGCACATACACGCGCACACGCACACGCACAGGCACACATACATATATATTTTATATATCATCCATAAGATCAAGTACATATATAAATATGTACATACATATATATACATATAGTTGCATTGTTTAAGATGTGTTGTTTTTCGGGGGGGTTTTCACCTTTGTAAAAAAACGAGTTCAACTTGTAATTGTAACGGCAACAGTTGCGAAGTAGTTGCAACAACAACAGCAACAGCAACACCAGCAACAACAACGGCAGCTTAACTGCAGCCAAATTCTATGCGCACTTCGCATAAATCCTTTCGCTGCATTACATACGCATGAAAAAGGGAAAGGGAAAGTTCATGCACAGTTCACGCTTTAATCGCAGATCCGTTTTATCCATTACAAATGCTGTGCAGCATGTTTCCTTTTCTTTTTCTTCTTCTCTGTTTTGCACTTCTTCACTTTTATGCACTTTATTTTAAATATATATGTCAACTGCAGCTCGATTTGTATGCAGCACTGCAGTTATTTGCACTATTTCAACTTGGGGTTTTTTCCTACATTTACATTGAAATATATATATATATATATATATATATATATATATATATATATATATATATATATATATATATATATATATATATATATATATATATATATATATATATATATATATATATATATATATATATATATATATTTAAAATATATATATAAACTATAGAAAATATATATAAACTATATATACATATATGTATTTGCTTGTTTTTGCAGATAAATTGCACAAGAGTCCAATGCCAACTGTGACGCCCATACAGGGTCCGATCTTTCTGAAGAATGGCAGCGTGCCGGTTGTGCCATTATTTTCCTATCCCAAGTCGAACAATGGAAGCTTTTTGCAGATTCCGGTAAGTAAATAATAATAAAAAATAAGTTATTTTCTTTAAAATCTTTTTATATAAGACAGGGTAGAACTAAATTAACTTAAGCCCAAATTGAAGCTAATAAGTCCTATGTGACTCACCTAATAAGGAATCCTATAACATGCCTTGTATAATATCACATTTGCATGTTTCTCACAGAAACAAAAATTCATAAAAAAAATTGTTTAACGTTTACACAGATTTGCTTCACAAATGTTACATATTACTTCGTACTTCCGTTTTTTTAAAGAAAGAAATTATTCGTGTAAGCATTATACAGACGTGTATAGTCTATCATAATGCCCTTAAAAATTCGAAGAGAAAAACATAGATTAACTTAAGAAAAGAAAACAAAACAAAAATTCACATGGAAATCCAACCTATTTTATCAAACAGTCAAATTGAAAAGCGAGTTCGAATAGCACGCCAATCCAACTCATTCTAAAATAGGTAAACTACATTCCCATCATAAGACATGGCAACCCATCCTATCATATCATATAAATCTAGTCGAGAAATCGTCATCATTCGCTCAAATTTCAAAAGGTACGCCCCCCGCCATCATTTTGAAACCAAAACCAAAAAAAAACCTTTAATCATGCTATAACGGAAAAAAGAATTTCGCAAGAGCGCTCGTATCATATCAGCTATATCATGATTTGCTTCAATTCCGGCAAGTACACCCCCTCCATTAAAGAATAAATAAATAAAATAAAAAGAACAAAAAAAAAAAAAATCTTAAGTCAAGTTTTAAAACGGACACGCGCGCGCGTGTTTTCCGAAGCTTTTTGCTTTGCGATTACGGCTTTAGGAATAAGTAACAAAGTGTATCGATCGAGTTTGCTCATTTGCGGAAATAACTTTGACGATCTTCGCCGAGTGTGTGTGTGTGTGTGTGCGAGAGTGTGTGTGTGTTGCTGTTGCTCTTTATGTTGTTTTTGGCGTACGAAGGTCGCGCGAGTTCGTTTCGTTAAGAGGTGTGATGATAATCATGAACCGTCGAGCTGCTAAGAGACTCTCCGATACTCTAAGATTTCAGCTCGTTCGACAGTTAAATGAAATTTTTGGTTTTTAAATGTCTTTGAGTCATTTCATTTTCACACCCTGCCATAAATTTTGTTATAGGCCGTCGATGTCAATGTCACTCACACACTTACTAACTCTCTCCCTCTCTCTCTCTCTCTCTCTCTCTCTCCGTCGGTAGATCTGGTGGACAGCGCTCTCTGTGGCGCTCGGCCTGGATGTTCGAGGCGATGTTATCAAGGGCGTGCCCTGCATTAAGCGTTATCATCAGCTGTTCTGCCCCACAGCCGGCAACAGCTATCCCATGTGAGTAACTGAACAATCTGTATATAGCCATAAATTATCATAAAACTCAACCTTCTAGACTGGAAAAAAAATTTCTGTGGTTTTTCTTAGCTTGGCTTATGGATGACTCACATTTGTCCTCTTTTAAATTTTTGTGAAATAGTTTTTAAGCATCTCAATTTGTGTTGCTTATGCATAAAATAGTTTTGAATGCTAAAAGAATTATATTTAATTAATTTTGCTTCTAATTTCTTGGCTAGTTTTACGTTTATCTCAAGGAAATATTTATGACAATTACTCACAGCTTGGCTTAAGATCTTTTAAAATCTATTCAAAGTTCGTTCAACTGAGCGGAGGCCAGAAAAAGATTTGACGTGGCGAAGTTTTAATACTCTTGGGGCTAGACTGATGCATGCAATAGTAGAGTTCAGTTAAGAATTTATTGAAGAACGGCATAGCTATAAGAAATAAAACTAGAGTTAGAGTTTTTATACAAATATATTACATTTCTAAAAACAATAGATTTAAGAAATACCAATCATTAAGATTGAGTCTATAGACTTAGAGTTTTTGTGTGAGATAATAGTTCCATATTGTTGAGTTTGAAAAGCCTCAGTAATTTTATATATATAGCTAACATATAGCTTATGATATAATTGATATACACTGTTGCCCGATTTCGATAGGTTTTTGTTAGAAGATTTTTATAAAATATCATAATAAATCTCTAAAATATTTTGTCTGCTCAAACTATATTCAATTATAGAAAAAAACTAATTCCTTAACTACAGCAAGCTATATATAGTATATATAATATATGTAGATATCCGATATAAGAAAGATTTTTCTTATATGAAGATAGCGTGAAAAAGACTAATTCTCTAAATGCTTCTTCATATTCAGCTCTATGAATAAGAAGTCCAACGTTAAAAAGTTTAGTTTTGCTTAAGAACAAGTTGAAAAGCTTTTTAAATACCCATGAATGCTCATCTACAAAACTTCTCTAAACGATTCTTTTATTGAAAGTCACTCTGCAAAATGCTAAACTAAACTTCTCTGTACGCTTCTCTCTCACTTCTCTAGCGATAAAATTGAGCGTTTCATAGACGACAACAAGGCGCTGATGCGTCGCATGTACGGCGACTTCGAGATGAATATGGAAGGCGGTGGTGGTGGGGGTGGCACTGGTGGGCAGGCCAAGGTGCGCAAGCGACGCTTCATAGACGAGCCGGACATATTTATACCACCTGGAGCGTATGCCGCAACAGCAGGAGAAGCCGGTGACAGTTACTTTGGCGAACTGCGCAAGAAGCGGCAGGCAGCAGCTGGTGGCAATCGGAATCGAGGAGGCGCAGCAGGTGGGGCAGGTGGAGGCGGTACCAGTAGAGCCAATAATCTGCCTGGCAATGCGAATGGCAATTCGGGCACAGGGCGACTCGATGCATGCGAATCGAAAATTGAAATTGTGACACCCTATTGGGCCTCGAATTCGGCTGGAAAAATCAGGGCGATTGTGAATACACAGCATTTCGAGCAGGCCATACACCAGGAGGTGTGCAGGTGCGAAAAATAAACTACCTATGAAAATCTCTATAAATCTGATATATATGTATATCTTTCTTCCTTTTCCAGCAACACCCAAACGCCACGCTGTGAGGGCGAATGCGGCTGTGAGCAGAAATATAAATGGCATCGTCTGTTGGCCTACGATCCGGACAATGATTGCAAAGGCATTTTTATGGATTGGTTCCTGTTTCCTTCATGCTGTGTCTGTCGCTGCAATCCCTAAAGCATATATAGTAAAAGAAGTAGACGAAGAAGAAGAGATAGTGTTTCTTTTGTAGAATGCCACTGAATGTATTTTAGTTGTTCTTAAGTAGATCCTAAAACAATTAAGTTACTTGTAGTCCTTAGTTTAATGTGTAAGCTCTTTTTGTACGAGCCATATCCCATCTATATATCATATCGTAATATCCACCTACAGTCTCCATTTTTTGTTGTTGTACTTTAAATTGTAATTGTAATTGACGAACGATAAATGAATAAAATTTAATACGAAATCAATGCGGAGCAAGGTTTTTGTTTTTATTGCTATGTTTTTTCTCGATTTTTTTTTTTTTTTGATTATTTGTTTAACTTTTTGAGTTAATGCGATTTTAATGTTTATGGCTTTATTAAGAAATTTACATTTGTAGCCATTAAATTGATGAAACAAAAGATTTCGTTTAATATTTAAATTTTATTTATTTTATTTCTTGTTTATTTTCTGTTTTTTGAAGAATCTGGATGTATTTCCTTGGCTTTATATTTTGATTTATATATATACATATATATCACTGAACTTATACCGGAAATATAGTGTTCTGTTTTGGATTTCTTATAGCTTGGAAAAGATATTGCAGCTTAATATGAATTTGCCAATGAACCAATCCACCAATATACCAAAATTCCAATTTACCAAACTACCAATGCACAAAGGTACCAATATACCAAAGTACCAATCGACTCAATGTGTCAATCGAGTCATGTACCGACAATGTGCCAATTTGCCAATATTTTTGTATTATTTTGTATTATTTATCGATAAAAGGATCATTATCATATATGTACATATCATATGTATAAATCATTGTATATACATATCATATACATATATCATATATTAGTATAACTCATTATATCTATGCTATACTATACCAAAATATCGTAAGCAAAAAATTGAACAATATGCCAAAAGATCTAATCCTTTAGTAATATAATCCTCACGTCACATGTTGCCAGAATTGTTAGGCTTAAAATGGATTGCACTATCATACCAGATAATACCTGTCTGAGTATTACTTGCTCCGGTTGAGGGCCTGTGGTCCTGAGTGAAATAGCCAAAAATTAGAAGGATTAATGAATCGTCAAAAAATATATAATTATTGAAATCCGAATCAATATGTTGCCTGAAAGTTGAGACAAGCTAAACGGAAGAAATATATATTATTGCAGTTTATCTGAATCAATTTTAAAAATAACATTGAGTTATCTTGGCCTATCATAACATTTGTCGTAGCATATCACAATATAGCATATATTACTATACTATATATCAGCTCATCTAATATATAAACATATCATAATAGATGCTATATCATATGCTATATCAAAATCTCCATTGTTTTTAGATTTTATTTAAAAAAAACTTTTCCAGGTAATGAACCATTTAGCCAAGCTCAGCTCAAAGCTAGTTTACCGTTACCATAAGCTTTGCACGCATGTCATAGCAGCGAGCTTCCAATCGCGCTGCACACAGCTTCCGTTTGATATGAAGCTCAATGCCAAAGCTTTTTCATGAATCACTTTAGCCATTTGTGAGTCAGAAATATTTTATTCACTTAAATGCGATGCGAATACCCTTTGCATGTTGTCCTTCTGCATTCCAGCTTAACTGTTTCATAAAGCGTTTATGCGACTGCGATTCATAAATACCAAAAAAAAAAAAAAACACAGAAAAAGAAGCAGTAGATAGATGATGAAAATAAAACATATTCATTCCTTGTCTTTCAGCTTCAGGTCGTAAAAATAATCCCTTGGAAGTGCAGTTCGTATGCCAGACACGTATTCAATCACAGCAATGGCCACACAAAACTGCGCTATATCAAAAATTTTCGGCTTGGGGAACTTGTAGTCGTGCATGGTATACAAATGGTAACATTTTTTTCTCAGTTTATTTTTATTTTTGTAACCAACAGCAACAGCAACAACAATTTGAGGAAGCATTGCAAAACATTTGTGTCTGGGCAGTTAGTTAGTGAAGTGGAGATTCACATTATAGACGCCCGCTCGGCAATGTCAACAACTTGCAGCCATGACGACGACGACGACGACGCCGATGCCAACGACAACAATAAGAACAGAAGTGATATCAACAACAATAGCAGCCAGGAATATTGCAGTGCAGCTCAATGGACTGCTTAATACTTGTTCAGAGTTCACAGTTCTGATTTATCTCCGTGAATGTACCATACCATAGGATGATCTGTTGAGTAGAGCAACAGTGTGACGAGAATTATTCAAGAATTAGTAATTAAAACTGCTATATTGTGAAAGATATAATCTCTCTGAGATTTACTATGTTCCCAGTTGGTATATAGACATATGTATGTACATACAGCTGTGGTCATAAAAAAAGTAGTGCGACGAAATGTTGGAAATATATGTAAACATATAGAATTTGACTAAATATTAGTATAAAAAAATACGTGTGTATGTTAATTTTAATACTCGTATCTTTGTCCCACATTTCAGTCGCTCTACTATTTTTATGACTATACTGTATATAGTTTTTTGATATAAATTTACAGAGAACTTCAACTGTCTTTCGGTCTTGAGCTGTGAAACTGTAGAAGATATTGTTTGGTTCGGTGCGTCCCAGCGGATGTAGCTTATAAATAATAAATCTATCAGTAGAGCAGGATAAAAGGAAGCCACACGTAAAATTTACAGATTCCAACTTTAAGACTGTCGAAAACAAATTTTATTTAATTGAACTTACTACATATAGTAAGTATATACCAATCAATTAATTCTTTGACGCTTTACCTATAAAACTGGGGAAAACTAAGTTTTTTTTACCAAACCAACATGCTCTCTTTTTTCCCAACTTGAACGGGCATAGTAATACCTTCAACAACAACAGCTACAGCAATCGCTGGATAACCATGAGATTTGCTAAGCGAAAACATTTCACCAGTTTCTGTTCTGCTTGGGCGTGCCAGGCAATATGACGCCCACAGCACACAGACAATACAGATATGTAAGAGGACACGAACACACACAGAGACACACAGTTTCTATGGAATACGCAAATACCATGTCAATGATATGGATGCTGTTGTTGCTGGCATTGTTATACCCTGCACTCGAAACTCATTAGCTGGCCGGTCTTTCAGCTATTGAGACAATAAGTCAGGATGTAAGTCATCAGACTTCAGTTATCATCAATCATCGTCAGTCAATCAGCCATTCCATAATCATTTATCGGTCACGTCGACAGTCTGTCGATGTCAGCAGTAATTAGTCATCAGTTAACCGCCAGCACTTATCAGTCATCAGTCATTACTCACTAGTAATAAGTCATTAGTCATCAATCATTACTTATCAGTTATTAGGCATTAGGCATTAGTCATCAGTCATTAGTCATCAGTCATCAGTCATCAGTCATCAGTCATCGGTCATCAGTCATTAGTCATTAGTCATCAGTCATCAACCATTAGTCGTTAGTCATCAGTCATAAGTAATCATTAGTCATTTGCCATCTTCATTGGTCATTAATCATCAGTCATCAGTCATCATCAACTTTGCAGGGTATCTCTCAATCGATTAACTTCTTGACTCTAACTTGTTGTTGCCTCTGCGCGCGCACACATTTATCCTTTAAGCGTAATGCGAAATGCGAAATGTGCAAAAGAATTCGGCATTGGCGAAGTGGTCAGAGAAAACGTTAGCTGCATACCCAAACAACAAATGTTAAGTAAGTCGCACGCTTTATGTGTGTGTTTGTGTGTGTGCGTGTTTATGGGTGTGTGTGTGTGTGTGTGGCGCATGTGTAGGACGTCATATCCTGGCAGAAGAAGCACCAGCAGCAGAGCTCTGTCATCAGGGCCAAATGTGGTACTAAAATCTCAGCCGCTGTCGCCGTTTGCCTATAAATACAAATGTCTGCACGCAGTTTGGCTTAAAGCAACATTGTTATCCTAGTTCAGCGCATCGTGTGGACGAAAGTGGCCAGAACAAAAACCAAATATATATACAGCAGAGTAAATATTAGATAATAAACGCACAGGCTCGTGACGCACAGCTAATCCCAGCGACAACAACAACAAATATTCAGTGCAAAGTGAGTCAGAATTCAGTCTAATTGGAAATTATAAAACTGCATTCAATTCATTCTGATTAGTTGTTAATAATATTTAATCCAGCTAAAAGCTGAGCAAAACACGAAATGTTTTAAACAATTTGCATAAAAGTGCTGTGGGTGTATTAACTTGGTGCGGTGACTATTCGACTGTTAAAAAAAAGTTTATTTATAAGTAAAATGTTATTTAAATGTAGAGATAAGCACGTGTAAAGCATTTTTTGAACCATGCCCATTTCATGTATGATATCATATGATATCTAATATATATATATATATATATATATATATATATATATATATATATATATATATATATATATATATATATATATATATATATATATATACATATACATACACACACACATATATATATATATATATATAATTTAACTTTTAATATACCTATAGCAGGCACTTAGCGACGTCATACATAACACGCTAATGTTTGAGAAAGGGAGAGACAAAGAAATACAGAGTAAGAGAAAAAGCGAGAGTAAGTAGGAAAGGAGAAAGATAATTAATGAGTCTGTTCGAAAGAAGGCTAAAAATAAATATAAATAGTGTATAAAATATATGAAAAGGAAGGCAAATATATGAAAGAGTGGGAGTTAAAAGAGAGACAGAGTGGGAAAGAAAGAAAAGATGGAAGTAAAAGGGAGAGAGGCTGAATAAAATAAAGGAAGTGTGAAAGAGTGATTATCGAAAGAATATAGCAAAAGACAAGGAGGATAGAAAAAAAAAGATAAAGAAAAGAGAAAAGAAAGTGGAAAGAGAGAGAAAGAGACAGAAAGAAACTGAAGGATATAGTCTGAGAAAAAAAGAGAGAAAGAATAATCATAGAGTGAAAAAGTGATCACTGAAAAAATGCTAAGCTTAAAAAAATGAAGAGAGAGAGAAAGAGAGAGAGAGAGAGATGGTGAGAGAGAGGGTGGGAGAGAGGGTGAGAGAGAGGGTGAGAGAGAGAGAGTCTCTCTAAAATGAAATGATGAAAAGAGACGAAGAGAAAACAGAAGAAGGGAGAAAGAAGTATAGCGAAAGATTAGAAGACAATAGGGAAACTAATAGAAAGAGAAAGATAGAGAACTGAGAAAAAAATAAGATAAGGCGAAAGAGAGATAGAGATCGTTTGCGACAGAAAGGCAGCTGCCTGAGAATGAGTAAAAATGAGTGAAATAAGCATCAAGGTCAGAGTACATGATTGGCTGAAATGAAGAGAGGAAAAGTTGAGAGAAGAAAAAGGTAAAAGAAGAAAAAGGCTCTCTCGCTCTCTCTCTCTCTCTCTCTCTCTCTCTCTCTCTCTTTGTATCTTGTATTGTTCAAAGTGAGTATCGAGTAGCCGATCAACCCTTCCTTAATCTCTTCTAATATCGAAAAAAGGGCATTATGCAGTCTAAACTAAACTCTGCCTCTAGTCTTTCTAGGGAAAGCTTTCACTTATTTATGCCTTGCTTTTCTGCTGCCAACAAATCCTTTGAGCCTTTTGCAAAATATAATTTACACAGCTTTTGTTTTCCTACTCACAGCAGCAACAAAACCAACTCACCTGCAGCCGCACCTGTAACCACAGCAACAACGCCCACATAATGACCTTAACTGCAACCAGGAATCAGGCTCCATCTCTAGCTTCATCTCCATCTCCATCTGCGACTGTAATGCCGTCGCAGAGGCTGCAATCGTCGCTGTCGCTGTCGCTGCCGCTGCCTCTGCTGCTGTCGGTGATGTTGTTGCTGCTCCTGTTGGTGCCGCCGCAGCCTTGCGAGAGCCGATACCTGCCGACAAGGTCGCATGGCGACGAATTGGATAAGTTGCGTGAGCTGATGCTTCAGGTAGGTAACCACCGACCAACCCAACCCCTCCCCCTTCATCCCCCAGCAATCAGCGCTCGGCACCCTACGTAAGTGAATAGCCTGTTGAAAGACCATTGTTTATGTGCATTAGTGTGAGGGAGACTGTGAGAGAGAGTGTCTGTATGTCTGTATGTGTGTGTGTGTGTGAATATGTGAGTTGAACTCATATGCGTACTCTATATATTGGGTATGATGATTATATGATGAACTTAGACTGTGATTAAGCATACCTATTCTCATAATGCTATGAGAATAGTAGCGGCAATTCGATAGAGTTGTGATTGTTGGATGAGCTTGATATGTCACAGTTATAGATAAGGGATCAATAGAACTAACTAAATATGAATCAATTCAGCAATCATATCTGAATTTAGTTCATGTATGTCTGGCGAATCATAAATATTATTTATAAATTTAATTTATACAAATTGAAAAATAAGTAAAATATATATAGATTTATATAGACTTCATATTTAATAAATAGAAATATGTCTACTATTTTGTTTAGATTTAGAAAGTTTGATTTGTATATAAATACATATATTTTTAGGGCATTTCAGCTTCGACTCTTCAAGCTGTTCTTTCTGAATTTTTTTTATTTCGTTTTCGTGCTCTTCATTTTGGTGTGTTATTTGGATGTTGTTGTTGTTGTTGCTGTTGTTGTTATTGTCGGTTGGTTATTTTTGTCGATATAATTAACTAAATGAAAAGAGTCAAAAGCATGGTATTAAGTTGCAATTATGTCGCCAATTATTGTGGTTTTATTTTTCAGCGTGTTTTTGTTTTTGTTGTTGCGATCGATCGGTCAGAGTTGTTGCGGGTTACCCATTTGCTGGTTGCGTCATGCGCGCAATCAATGGCTCTAGATAGGGTTACCCGAAAGAAGAAAAACAAAAAAATGCAGAGCTCCTGAGCACAGGTATTTGTTGTTGTTATTATTATTATTTTTGGACTCGTTGTTGTTGTTATTGTTTTAGCTGCATCTGCAAAAGCGTTTCACAAATATTTTACATTTCGTAAGCAGTTGGCCGCTGTTGTTGCTGTTGTTGTTGTTGGTCAGCTTAACGTTGCAAGCTCTGCACAACAACAACAACAACAACAACAACAAGAAGTGTTGCTGTTGCTGCTGACAGAGCCTGCCCGGCTACAATCGCCAACCTGCTGAGCTTCAAGCTCTCATCTTTGCCAACCTGACCAAATTTTTATATTAAAAAAAAACTAAATTCCTCTGCTTCGGCTTCTTCTTCTTCTGTTTTATTATTATTATTTTATTTTTTTTTTGTTGCTTGCCAGTTTCCTGTTCTTTTTCGCAACAGCAGCAACGCAAAAATGCTGCTCAACCAGGAGGGGGCCAATTTTTAATGGATGCTTCACATAATTTTTGCCACTCGATTTTCAGACGCAGCTGCAACTGTGCCACAGCAAGAGCAACTGCAACTGCAACTGCAACTGCAACTGTGCAACAGCAACTATTTAGCTGACTTCTCTGTGTTTATGTGTAGCATCTTGGCAACTTCAGCTGAAAGCCTTGAAGCCGCACAGTCTATGCTTTTGATGTGCTCCGTCTATGTGCTTGTCCTTGAGTCTAGCTCTGAATTGGTCTTTAGGTTTTAGTTGCTTGTTGGCTCTGTTTTTAGCAATTGTCTACAGGTCAGCAGTGCTCTAGATGGAGCTGCTTAAAATTATGTTATTTTAATTTATCTCCAAGTTGTGAGAGTCTGCCTTGGGATACATATACATAGTCGTATATGTCTACAAATGGGACCTAGCACTGTCTGTTAAGATCTGCAGGCGTCATCTATTATGGCGTCAGCTTATGGATCTGTCTATGAGTCCGTATAGAAGAACTTCTAGAACTTCTTTAAGATATCAATAAAATATCAATAAAATCTCATCAGGTGTCTTGAACTTAATCTTAGCTTTGTTCATTACTCTTTCAACCAATATCTATTATATAGATATATAAAGCTTTATTCATTATTCTCTCATGAAGCTAACTCTTACTACATTTCTAGACTTCTCTATGGATTCTCCTTTGGCACTGAACTGCAAGTAATTGCATCTCTTAATGTAATTGCCTCAATTTCGTCTGTATCTGTACTTGTTGCCACATGTGACTCGTCCTTCTGCTGGAACAACTTCATTCATTCATTCATGCAACTGTGTGAGACTCAAGGTCAATTCCAATATTTTTATGGCTTTATTTATGGCTGGAATACTTTGTTTTTATGTTCTTTTAGTTTATCTCTGAGTCTATCTCTGTCTAATCCTCTCTCTTTCTCTGTGTTGCTCTGGGTGTTAGCCTGTCTCTTTCTCTATCTCTCAGTGTTGTCTGTGTTTTGAAGTTTGAGTTGGCGTCTCTGAATTTCAGACTCTGAGTCATGTCAGGGCCCTTGCGAATCGATAAGCCGCTGACGTGAGACGCGCACAAAGTGATTTTGGCCAAGCGGCACAAAGAGCCAACAAGACAACAGACAACAACAACAACAACAACAACAGCGACAAAATGAAGGAGAAGAAAGAAAAAACATCGAAATGAAATAAAATGTAGCAAAACGTGAAGGGAAAATCAAATGTCAAATAGCAAAAAAAAGTCGAGAAGATGACGTCGTTGAGGCTGGAGCTGAGGCAGCGACTGGGGTCGGTCGCTTGATGAAGGTTGACTTTGACTTTGTCGACGTCACGCAGAAAATAATATATAAAGGAAATTCCACTTGTCAGCCAGAGCGTAATGCATTGAACCTGCAGATCGTGAGTCGGCAAACAGCTCAGCTTATGCTTAATTAGCCTTCGCCTGTCACTCGAGACACGAGACTTCACTTGGACAGGAAAGTGTAAAGACAAAAACAATTCCCTGACGCACTTACTATATGAAATTTTAACTAAGGAGTCGCAATATGAGTAAATGCGGCTGAGTGGCATGAAAGTAATTTGAAATGGATTAGTGCTTGAAATGGGGGCGGACTGTAAAGCCAAGGATCCATTGTCTTCCCAACTTTTCTCTAAATATGTTTCGAAAATTCATTTAAAATGTCTTCACATCTTCATCTACATCATTAAGACTTACCTTAAGTAAGTCTTAACTCATTCAGCCTCCAACACAAATCATCAATTGATTAGGCCCATATCTAAAAATAAAATTGACCACGAGAAATAATAATACACACAAAAAAACAAATTATAAATAAACATAATAATAAAAATATTCGTTTTAAAAATAAATTAAACCACATCTAAGGTCAGGCGTGCGAAATAATAATAGTAACAAAAATGCGCTTAGGAAAAAAAAATAACAGAGAGAAATATTTTTGTGCGGCGATGATTTGATGGAATTTCACATGTTAAATAACAAAAACTTCATGGTAAATTTAATGATAAGTTTTGAAGCAAACAATTTGCTTATAGCCTGGCCTCAACTGGGTATTCATTTGTGCCGGCATTCAACAACAGCGTAATATTATCATTAGTATTTATATTAATTTTGCTGTTAGGGATTTTGGTTATTAGTATTTATATTATATTATAATTAATTATATAATATGGGCTGGCATTACTGGGGTCAAATACAAGGCAATGTTTTATGTTTCCCATTCTTGTGCCTGGTAATTGACTCTACTGGACTGCGATTTGGCAAACCAATTGTGAGCTAATGTGTGCAGCGATCTTTCAGAAGGATAGTAAGATAAAGCTGTGTTCAGTAATATATTCGACATACCACGGATAACGACAAAGAATAATGGGATTAATTGAATGGGAATTGATTGCACTTTTACTGACAAAGTACTTCAGGAGTGACCCTAGCTGGCCTCCACTTCTATTTTTATTTTTTACTATTACTATCACTATTACTATTACTGAGGACAATAAATATTACTGTTACTATTAGTATTACTATTAATGCTGATTATTACTATTAGTAATAGTACTACTACTACTAATACTATTACTATTACTATAAATAGCATTGTATAGTGATGGTATACTGATGACTATTACTATTATTATTTCTATTACTATCACTATTACTATTACTTTTAACATTGCTTTAATGATTGCTATCATTAATTTGATGACTAGCCCATTGATTGTTAATCGTTTAGTTCAATATTTAACAACATTTATTTGGCAAACGTGTGGCGCGGCTATTAAAACTTGCGACTGTGGCAGCTACAAAATTGGGGTTGCAACATCTACGGCTGCCCCTTGCCACTCATCCACCTTAGTGAATACCAACAATGACGACAATCGCAGAGACCCTTATCCAATCACATAACTTTGCACTTAACGGCAAGTCTCAAATTAAACTGTCCAAATGTGAGGATGCAGCGTGGAGAAGGGGCACAGTGTCGAGGGGGAGGAGGGCATATGACAGACCCTGCTAACTGCGATGCTATGCGATAATAACGATGGCCGCTTCCTTATACGATATATCTCTCTCGAGTTTTAAGCACACAGCTGCAATAGCTGCAGTTCGCAGTTATTAAAAACAAAGGGGCGTCCATTAGCGCAACAGAGATGCCATCAGTGGGAGAGAGAGAGAGAGAGAGAGAGAGCGAGAGCGAGAGAGGGAGAAAGACACACAATCTTTTAAATTAGCAATAACATAATTACCTGGCGCAAAATTGTTTTAAGGTATTTCTCGCCGCTTATTTATTTTTCTTCTGATGTTCACACATCGTTCGCCAAAAAGTGGGGCGAAGATGGAAAAAACAAAAGAGTTGGGAGGCGAAAGAAAAGAGGTTACCGTCTGATAATTACACGACAATACCCCCCATTAACACATTTTCAGTCAGCGTTCGGCGCACAGCTTCGCGCCTCACTCAGGGCTCCGGGTTTAGAGCCTCAGCTGCAGCAGCAGCAGCAGCGTTACAGATGATATGAATAAAGTTCATTTGATTTAATGAACCGCCAAAAAATAAAAAACAAAAAAAAATAAACAAAAAAAAAAAAAACAAAACATCATGTGACCATGCTTCCCACACACATAGCCTACCTCTGCGTGCATATAACAGACTACACTGAGAGAAACAAATAGGAATTGCTCGTTTATAGAAAGTAATAGTATTCTAAAAAGATACAGGAATTTAGAATTCTAAATTTCTATATTAAGTTAAAGGTTTTAGCGCGAACCAATCATTGTTTTAAATAAAACATATTTTTAACTCATAATATTTTTTAATAAAAAAAATTGTAAATGGATATGTATAAAAAATAAATAATTTATTTATTTATTTTAAACAAAAAACTTACATTTTTTATATTTTAAGAAAACTATTATAAAATTTTAAATTTTAAGTAATTTCAGCCTTACTGAAAAAATATTTAAAGATTAAAAAAAAAATTAGAATTATGATAAACTCCAAAATTTTTTGGTCTAGAACCCATTTTTAAAACTTTTTTTTTTAGGAATATTTATTTAGGTCTAAAAATATCTAAACTCAAGCACTTTTTGCTAGTTTCTTAGTTTTTCTATATTTACTTTTAAGCCTTTGAAATGAAATTGCTGATAAAAGCATGTAGAAATTTCTCAATGTGTAAGATTTCAACAGATTTTTTGAAATAGCTAACAAACTCACAAACTCCGCTCACAAATTTCATGTAGACTACAACAACAATAATAATGATAATAATAATAACAACCATAACAACAATAACAAACAAGCAACAACAATTGTAAGTCTAACTCTTTTTGTTTGCAGATTTTGGAGTTGAGCAATGAGGATCCACAGCAACAACAACAGCAACACCAAATGCGTCTGCACAATGAGGCCAACAATCCGCTGACCGCTCAGCGTGGCAGCAGCAGCAGCAGCAGCAGCAGCTCCAATGCCGCCTGGCTCCAGAAATTAGGTGCTATGGGCGCACTCGACACGGATGCCGGCTATGGGCGCTACTAAAGATGAAACTATAAAAACTGAACCAACCATGACGACCCCCATAAAATTATAGAAAAACGAAACTAGGAATGCAAACAAAAAACAAATATTCGAAATGCCTAAATTAAACAATTAATTAAACAAATTACAGAGAGCTGGTTCCGAAATTGAACAAATTACAAATCAAGTTCCAAATTTTAACTACTTTCAATCGAAATTATTGTATACCTAGAAAAATCATAAGAAATGAGAACAAGTTCCGAAAATGAACACCTAAAGAGATTCAATAAGATGAAGCCATTCTCGTATTTTAAGGCGAATATATAAAAAAATAGTTCCAAATATTAACTATTTTGAATGAAATCAGAGAGAACTAGTTCCGTAACTAAACAAAATTAAACAGTAAGCAATTTAGAGCTACATTTACCAACGAAACTCATTTGATATGCTAAATGCTTCGAAAAGTTCCTCAATATTAACTTTACTATTTTAACTAGTTCCGATTTTACACTATTTTTCATTGGAATCCATTCAAATGAACCTTTAAATGTAATTGAAATTTATTATATTTAATTATTTTAACAATTGGTGCCAAAAGATCGATTGAAAATGTTTAATTCTTATTGTTTTACCAAAGGCATGGAAAAAGTAGTTCCACATTAAGTTATAACTTGTTCTTAAGGAAGTTTCTTAACGTTTAAATTTAAGTTTCAAAAGTAAAGTGGTTTTAGATTATGTTAAAAATGGAGCCAACTCACGCTCAATGCAAAGCCAATTAATTTTCAAGTCAATTTTAACTTAACTAAAGAACAGTTTTAGCTCGGTATAGCTGTAGTTAATGAGAGTTAGAGAGATATGAGTTGAGGCATTTCGAATAGTTTTTTTATTGTGTTCCATAAGCAAAAACTCAACGGTTTTAAATACTGAACTCAAAAGAACCTAAGCAGTTCCTATATAAGAACAATAATTTTTTAACTTTTACGACTAAACAAAAAGCAAATCAAAAAATCAAAAAAAAAAAAAAATGATATATGTACTATAAATATATATATATATTTAAAGTGAGTTGACTAGTAATCAAAAATGATACGATATATACTTATATATATATAGATATTGCTGTATAGTTCTTTACACTTTGTTTCGTGGCTGCCAGAATCTGTTGCATTGTTAGTTTAAAGAAGAAGAGTCAATTGTAAATATGTAATACCCGTCCCTGAAAGCATAAAACTGCGTGTTTTTCTTCTTGTTTATATATATTTTACTTGGTTTTAATGGGCCTCAAGGCTGGGCAAATAAATATAAATTATGAGCATATTACAAGCAAGTGCCACAACTTAAATTATCTGCAGCTTACATTTTTGTGTTCGGCTCTGGCCTCCAAGTTAAATTTTATGGCGCCATATACCCTATATTATATACATATATTTATATAGATATATATATATATGTGTGTGGGCAATGCAGCTCGGTTTATATAATTGTTACCTTTAAACGTTTATTACCTTATGATCAAAAACAATAAAAGAAATTATTTTCAATGCAAGGCCTCTGCACATTTATTTTTCTTGTTTTTCGTTAATTAGATCTGCTGATAGAGCGTAGCAGCACACAGAAGCTGGAAAATGCTCGCTTATGCAATACAAAACACGCACTCCCGATTTGTATCTGCCAGATAGAGATACAGATACAGATACTTTTACTGCCGGACAAAATGAAAATAGTGCGCGAGTGTGGGGTGTGCTCGACTAGCAGATACTGTGAGCATACTCAAAACGAGAGTCGAAAACATGCAGTGCATATATACAAATATAGACATACACCCACTCATAGGCTGCACTACTGAAGCATTCAACACTATGTAAAATTTACAACCGAGAAAATTTCGGTTCTAGATGTTAATTTCTAATGCAAATTTTCAGTGCATATATATGAGACTACAATATGTGTACATAACCGAATCATTCTAAACAAGAATGTATATGTACTTCATGGCATAAAGCACGCATTGTTCTCCCAGTTACATAAATTTCTACACAAACCGAATATACCCCATTTACCCATCTTTACATGTGTGTAGGGTAACAAACAAAAACTTTAGAAAGAGAAAAAAAAACGGAGTTTACTTTCTTTGCGTCGCGCTCAAGTGCAACACTTGACAAATTAAAAACTAACAAGTGGCGATTGCCAGACCCAGTTAACCCAGAGCCGAGCCCATCAGGTTACAGATACAGATACAGCTGAAGATACGGCCAAAAGATACAGATACTTTGCCTTTATGTGTCAGTGCTGCGTCTTTACAAGTGCCCACGCCAAGTCTGCCAAAGTTCCGTTGCCTGTCGCCGACATTTCTGTTTTGTAAACGCATTTTAATTGCTTTTCGCTGCTTTTTATGTAAATACAATATTATTTAAATGGTCTTTGACTTCATACATTTCGGGTTATAAATACATATATGTATCTCTCTCTCTATATATATATATCTTTGCTTGTTGCATAAAGTCCCAAAAAGATACTTAATAATAATTAGTATGTGTGCATGGCAAAGGTGTCGATGGAAATGATGATGCCGTCGCATACCTTTGCAATGGTGAAAGCAGAAAGATCTCAGATGAAATATGATTTTGCCAGCTGCTCTCACAACTCAGAATCATGGAGGCTTGACATGGTGTAAGCATCTGTCACGGTCTGTCATTGTGGAGAGTTAGGATTGAAATTTTTTTGAAAATTATTATGTAAACGAACTAATCAAAGTTAGATATGGTTAAAGAGAGAAGAAGATGAAGATGTCGGAGTCATAAAAATTGATAGACATATTGATATAAATAATATTAATGAAGACAGGCAAGATTTATCTGTTATAGCAAAATGTTATTGATCATCGCCTCTTTATGCGATTCTCATGAATTCAACTAAGCGCCAAAGGCAAAGTAAAACTATTATATAATATAGTATAGTGTCTCTTAGACTCTTGCTATATATCTATATCTCCTTTTATCTCTCAGTCGTAAGCCTTTCGCCTTTCTATCAGTCTTTCTTTATTTCTCTCTCTCTCTCGGTCTCTCACTTTTTGTCTCTATTTGTCCAGCCTGTTTCACTCTCTCTTTCTCTCAGTCTGTCCTTGCTTCTATCTGCTTATCTTACTCAACCTATTTAGAGGTTCACCAATCCATATCCCACTCTATCTAAATCTTTAAAATCAGCTTTATTCGCCTATTCTATATATCAACGATTATCTTTGTTTCATTCACCATCTGTCCTGGCATACAAAACAATTTGTATTTCTAGTCATCTATTCCCCTCACTCACCATACATCTCACTTATCTTCCCATCTTATCCATTCATGTTTATTTCATGTAAACATTCAATTAACATTTGCCTTTATCTTGTGTATTTACAACATCGTTTACAACGCTCATATATCTATATGGACAGAATTTCCATTTAAAAATTCGACAATCCATTAATTTGAGTATCAAAATTGTTGCTTAATCGATGTTGATTTTTCTTCGTTTTTTCCTTTTTTTTCCTTTTTCTTTTGTGGCAAACTTGAAGCCTGCACCTGTTTTAGACACCCAGCAGCAATCATTGCAATGAAGATGAAAATGATAATGATGATGACGATGAGAGATGAGAGATGAGCTGAGCTGGAAATTGAGGAAATGCGATGCGAGCCTCAAAATGAACATCAAAATCAACAGGCGAAAAATAACAAAAAAAAGAAGCAGATGGAAAGGCGAAGCACTTGCCATTTGGCTAACGGCATTATAAATGATGCCGCCGTAAAAAAGTGACAGTTAGCGCACAGTTACAGTTGCAGCTACATGGCTGATGCCACATGCTACATGCCACATGCCACTTGCCCCAAGCCTCGTTACCAACATCCCAGCTTTACAAGCAGCAAGCGATTCTCCAAAAATCGAATTCCGGCAGCAGTAAACGAAAAAAAAAAACAAAACTTGGCCAAAGTTTCCCAAAAACAAAGGCCAAAACAAAGTCTCATACAGGAGTGTTTGGGAATCGAAGCACACTGTCATTTATTGATTATGCGCATCTCAATTTAAGGCAACACCTCGAGCCACAGCCAGAGCCGGAGTCAGAGCAACGCGATCGAGATTGCATGATCGTGACAGGGGCAAAAAGGAAAGAAAAGAAAAGTCGCCAATAACGAAACATGGCTAATCATATTTTTCTTTCGTTTTAATAGGTAAAACGACTACAAATAATGTCATTGCCGAAATTATTGAATAAGCCAACAGAAAAGAAACGAAAAAAATAAAAAATAAAAAAATATATATAAATAAATGAAAGAAAATCATAGTCAACTGTTATTGCACTATGGCCAAAAATGGAAATGAAGATGGAGCTGGGCGATGGTAAAACTAAAGCCAAAGCTAACTGATCGTAACCCAACAAGACCGTGAAGCTCATAATGAGCATTGCACAAGGCAGAAAGAGAGAGAGAGAGAGAGGGAGAGTGTGTGTGAGACATGAAGAAATGTGAAATAAGACCAAGCCACAGTCCAGTTCCAGTTCCAGTTCCAGTTGAGTCCAGATGGGAGACAAAGCTGTCCCACCTCTCCTCTCCCAGCCGTTTTTCGCAGTGTATGCAGCCACATTCATTGAAATTGAAAGTGAATCGTGCCACACGATCCGAACAGCCAGACGATGATGCGATCCTCCAGACCGAACAAAATCATCAAAATAATAATGTAACAAACAACCAAAAACAAAAACAAAAACAAAGCGCAACAAAGAAACCACTAAAAATATATATAACCAAGAAGTAACGCATAAAATTGCTGTAACCAGCGTGCAGAATTTTTAATACACTATCCATTGGGGGTTTTTTTATTGGGGAACTTGGGGCAAGAGATTTGATTTGTATTGTTAATAGATTAGCATTTCAATTTGCAGAGCTTTTATGTTTAATTAAGTATTTACTACGAAGCTAACTATTTGAGTTAACTCTACAAGCAGGAATCAAGGGTTAAAATCTACATCTTAATACTAAATTGATAAATTCTATACGGTTGCTTATCTGCACTGTTATATATAGTTATATAGTTATGTGTATAAAGTCGGATATATTCAAAAACGTATAAGGTGAAGGGTATGAAAACTTGGGAATATATTAATATAGCCATTAGGCGCGTAAGTTTAGTGCTTGACAATCCAAATACTCTACTAGCCATTTAACCTGTTCTATATAATATAGTTCCTGTTTCCTACTTCATTGAACAATTTTAATATATGCTCGTCTATGTAGCCTACTCAATGCAGTCTTCTCAAAAGATCGTCATCTTCTCAATATATATGCCATTTTATATACACTACTTCATATGTCCTTCTCAATACATTCTATTCTATATACCCGACTCTATATAGCCTTCTCCTTCATTATATATCTCACTCTATATACACTACTTCATATACCCTTCTCAATGTATCCTTCTCCACATACGTTTCTAAGTACGAACTTAATATATGCTTCTCTATATAACCTTTCCTTATAAATCCTATTTTAAAAGCTCTATACCATATACCCCATATACGCTTTGAATATATCCTATTCTTTGTATAGTATATAGATAGTATATATAGTTCATATACCCTACTATGTACACATATCCCATTTCCACTTTCCTAGACAATATTTACATCATACCTAACGTATAATACTTAATGTATCCTATATATATTATGTCACTTTTTTCTCTATTTAAAGTCATGTCATTCGTATAATATAGTTCGATAAACTTACATAAATGCTTTATAAGTCCAAAATAATCTTGATGAAAATGGTGCTTAAAATTCGTCACACACATTAAATTTGCCTGAACTTCTTTTATTTTTTTTTCATATGCCTCAAATAGTGTTTGGCTCCGTTGAAAATGAAGTTTAAAGTTCGATTTATGTTCAAAATTAAATTGAAATTGCTTTTAGCTAAAAATAAAATTGAAGTTCCGGGATCGAATCGGTTGCGCTTATACTCGATTTGGCTTGCTTAACAGCAGCTGGGAATATATATTTATTAAATCGATTTCTTTTAATATATTTTTTAATTGTGAGTTTTTTATTCAGATATTCTTAAGTTATTTTTATTTATTTTTATTTGTATTTGTAACACTTGTATAATTTTTTTTAAAATAATTTATTTATGTATAATTATTTTTAACTTTTATAAATGTTTTATTAATTATTTAATTACATTTTTATATATATTTTTTCATTTTATAAATATAAATATAAAATAAATATAAAATAAAAATATAAATATATAATACGAAATATCAAATCAAATGCACATAGTATAATTCATCTGCTCTGATGCATCTTTTAATCTCAGCAATCAACAAGAATTTGCCTACCTGATGACCTACTTAGCTGTACCTATTCTTGAACATACCAAATCAGTTGAGCATATCCAAACAGATTTCACACATGCTGAGGATTGAGGAGCTAGTTTTAACTGCATAAGTTTGTGTTACTTTTAGGAGGGTATTAAATCAGTTAAAATTAAAAAGGAAAACCGCAAACTCAGAAACGGTCATCGAAGTGCTGCTGCTGCTGCTGCTGCTGCCAGCATCGCTGCTGTCGTCAGCGTCAACGTCAGCGTCGCAGTCGCAGCTAGGAGCGGCTGCAGAGGCAGCTTTGGCTTCAGCTTAAGCTACGGTCTACCCCTAGGCCCAGATGACTTGCCAGCTGCTGCGCTGCTTTAAGCTCTGTTTCGTTGTAGTTGTTTTTGTCTCTTTTTGCTTTTGTTTTTTTTTTTTGTTTTTTTGTTTGCTTTGGCTGCGGCTGCTGCTGCGGCTGCTGTTGCTCTTGCTGTACTTGTTGTTGCTGTTGTTATTGCCGCCGTTTTATACATTTCAATTTCTTCATGGTTATGCGCTCTTTGCCAACTGGCGCGACTGCTGCCGCTGCTGCCGGCGTCGCTGTCTGCGTCGCCGTCGTCTTCTGCTGAATTTTTACTTAATTTTTATTTCTCGCCAATGAGCAGCACTATAAAAGCAACTGCAACAATCGTTGTGGCATGCAGTCAGTGTAAGAGGTTCCGCGTCGCACAAGCTCCAAGTTGCTCTCTCTCCAAAAATAAAATACCAATAATAACGGATATTAACCGAAACTTGAAACGTTCAGTTTTCATAAGCATTATGCAGTCCAGTTTTGTGGTATGTTCAAGTGAATCCCGCTCTGTGTGTGTGTTATACCCTATTGAAAAGTACTTTTAAAGGGTAAAAGGTGGCTAAGCCCATAAAAGTATATAAAAACTCGTTCAGGACGAAGAACTCGTTAGTCCGATCTCGGAAACTAGAAATTCTAGTCAGCTGAAATTTCGAATATATATTCTTGAATACCGCTCGTAGTACTTTCTATTAATTTTTTTTCCAAAATCGTGTTCCATTTTTATAATATTGATAATAGCCGATATTTTAACTTAATTTTTCAATCATAGCTATGGTAGAAATATGCCTAATAAAATTTTGATTACTTGGATTTTTGGTTACCTTTCACAATTCCCCATAAAACATTCATAGTAATCTTTTGGCTTTGATTTTCGTAAAGCTAGTACCAAAGTTATTAGAGTTCAGGGTATTTGTTGGTCGGCTAATGCCGACTAGTACTTCTCACTTACTTGTTGCTGATGGCATTTTTTCTGCTTCTTAGTTAGCGATTGTCTTGGCCGGCGTAGCGCTGGTCGCCGCTCGTCCAGAGCCACCGCGTGATACGTACAGCGCCCCACCATCGAGCAGCTATCAGCCGAGCGGACCCAGCGGCGGTTACGGTGCACCAGCACCACAATATGGACCACCACAGCAGCCGCCAGTTGTGCACAAGCATGTCTATGTCCATGTGCCACCACCAGAGCCAGAGTACCAGGCGCCCAGGTGAGTGAAAGAGCTTTAATGATATTTTCACTTGACTTTCAATTGAGCTTAGAAAATGCAAAACAAATGAGCGTTACGTATGTGATATATAAAAAATAAACTAGTTACTATCCTTAGAAGGTTCTTTTTCCCGATTATTAATTTGAATATATATAAATATAAATATAAATTGTCAAGGGTTTTTCAATTAATGCCAAAAGATATTGGATGTTAACTTACAGATGATCTTAAAAATATCTAGTTCTTATATATTAAAGCTATAATAATTCTGATCCACAGATAGATTATATTTAAAATAAAGATGAGTTAAGTTTAACTGATAAAGTTCCTTAAACTCAAATAGAGTAATAAATGTTCCAGAAATGAGCTAGATATTATCAACAGTTTGATTTTATTCCCTCTTTACCTCTATCTTCGCTTACTATTATAACATATTTCTTCTATATATGATATATGCTATGTAGAGTAGGTTAATATACTCTAAAAGACGGACTTCTTATCTTAAATTTCTCACATTTATGGAGTATTGTTTTTGATGTTATTTCCAATTTAATTTCATTACCCCGAAATGCCTCTGTTCAGGCTTAAATTTCCACAAACTCCCTAGTAAATTATCTCCGCTCCTTCAGCAACCCAAGTTTTTATCCAATAATTTTTGGTGTACAGAAGTTTTTCAAACTTTATAGCCAAAATCTTAGGATACTTTCAAACATTTTCCGCCAACTTTAAGGCCACTAAGTATATTCAGTTACTCAACTTCCACTCATTTCAGTATCTTGATAATGTACTCCTGAAGATCTCTTGTTTAACTGCACTTTAAACCATGTTTAAGCATATCTTCAATCAAATTATGTTTACAATGGCTTTTTTTTGTGCAAATTGTGCAAACATAATTTGTCAGCTGATTGCAGAGAGAAAGATATATATTCCCACATTAAGGGAGCTTACAAACCATCTGGTTTGTTTGTCAGATGCCCCATTACAACTAATTGCAAAATGGATTGTCGTGTGTAGCTCCAGATATGACTATCCAGCCATGTACAATATGTAGTATCTGGGTAATGCCCCACAATTATGAAAATTCTCCCACAATTCATGGACTCTATGAGTGCTTGAGTACTTTTTTTGCTATCTGACGCGACAGCTGCGAGACAACTGTTGCGAAAAGCCATGAGCGTTAATCATCTAATCCAGCTCAGGGCTACATAACTGTTTAGTTTTTATTTTGTCTCATTTTTTTGCATTATCATTTTCGTGAAGGGAGTAACAAGAGTCTTTTTTTTTGTATTTGTGCTGAAAACTTACTAAATAGAGGAACTCTTTAAATGGGCAACAATCTAAGCTAAGCTAAGCTTATCTGTATATCTTTCTCTCTCTCTCTATCTCGCCCTCTTTCACTATTTGTCACTGTAGCCAGAAAGTAATGTTAATTGCCAGCTGGAAAAAGATATGGTGCTGAAGACAGCTAAAGCGTGACTTAGATGTTACCTAAGCCACATATATATTTTTAGCTTTTCGTAGCTAATTATTCCATACGGAAAGGGAATCAGAAAGAAAGAGAGAGAGAGAAAGGAAGAGAGAGCGCGAGAGAGGAGGTACAATTACCATAGCATTAATATAGAAGAGTGCATATAACAGTTTATATAAGAGTTGACTCCAGTCGAATTTCCAGTGGGCAGCAAATTGTGACAGTTTTCTTTTTTTTTTCGTAGCTAATTATTGCATACAATAAGAAGAGTGAGTGCAATTACCATAGACTGTATATAAGAGTGTGTGTGTATAAGTGTTTATATAAGACTTCATACGAATTGCAAATGAGTTTGACAGTTCCTAACTAGCTATGCGAGCTTGTCATTATTGCATATGGAAAAGGAGAGAGGGAGAGAGTGTAATAAGAGCGTGAATATCAGACTTTATATAAGAGTTGGCTACACTTGAATTGTTAGTGGGCAGCTGAGCTATTATTGTTGCATACGCAAAGGCAGTCAGAGGGAGAGAGAACATGCCGTTATTATTATATGCATATGAGGGTTTATATAGGAGTTTATATATAAGCTAGTGTTGTCAATTCGGTTTCATCCAGATCATTAGCAAGCTTATTACTTATACAAATCTCTTCTTCGACCTCTTCCACCTTTTGCCTATAGGAAACCTCTGTATGTGCCGCCTCCACAGAAGCACTACAAGATTGTGTTCATCAAGGCGCCATCACCGCCAGCACCAACTGCACCAATCATTCCACAATTCCCACAGAACGAGGAGAAGACTTTGGTCTATGTGCTAGTCAAGAAGCCGGAGGAGCAGCCCGATATTGTTATACCAACACCGGCGCCAACGCAGCCCAGCAAACCGGAAGTCTACTTCATTCGCTACAAGACCCAAAAGGAGGAGACTGGTCCCTATCCGAATGCCATTGCACCACCCTCGGAATATGGTGCACCCGCTGCCCCGCCAGCACCATCGGCGCCCAGCAGCTCTTATGGAGCACCGTCTCACTAAACGAACCTCTGCCAGCTCTGGCCATCCATCCTACCCCTCCCCACTTCGAACTAAACCTTACCGATTTTTTACTCATTTTTTTAATTCATAACGAAAAAAAGAACAAAAAAAAAATCATTTTAATGTGTGACAAAATTTACGAATTATTCATTTTATATATATGTATGTATATGCCCCGATCCTTATCATTATTATTGTTGTTTCTTATGTAATTTTTTTACCTCTAAACATTCTCCGCATAGGCTGTTTGTTTCAAATTGTTTTTTGCCTAATCTTAAGTATCTAGTTCTTTAAGCACATGCGTTATATATACGATTATCAGTTATACATATATACATATATATATATATATACACACAACATATATATGTATATATCTATAAACTTGATATGCATTTCAACTAGGCAAATATTAACTATGAATATTTCAGTAAATTGTTGTTGTTGAACGCAAAAGAAGAAGACAATGAAAAAGCTACAAAAAAATAAAAATAAAATGAATGATACTCAAAACAATATTATTGTATATGTATAAAAACAATGGATCAAGAGAAATAAAAGTTATCTGAACTTACTATCTGAAACCAACTGAGCTTTCATTAAAAATATATATTTTTTTAAATATATATTTAAATACACACATTTTAATGAAAAAAATAAATAAAACTTGAAAAATTTTTCAGGAATTTTTATAATATATATTTAAATAACAATATATATAAAAAAATTTTAGAAGAAAATGTAAGTAAAATATTTAATAATCTTATTAAATACAATATTTTAAAGAAAAACTTACTCAACTTTAGTTATGTTAACTTGCCTTGTAGCAAGTTTAGCTACGCACCACATCATATCTAAGCAAGTTCACTCTTCATTTGAATTTCCAACTGTAGTCTTACATTGACTTAAAGCAGCGTTGCCACACTATGCAAATAATAACGGAATTGTCAAGCAGCACTGCCAGCAGCGCGCAAAGAAAACAACAACAAAAAACTTTCAAACTGCCAGTTAAGCGCCTCCAACTTATACTTAAATTAAAAGCTGCAATATTATATTAGAATTCGCTTGAGTTAAGCTTTAATTTCAAATTAAATTTATTTCATTTAGCGTTAGTTTTACTGCCACTCTAACCGTAAACATTTACCTAACATCGTTGAGAGCTGAGCTCTTCAGCTTTGCAATTTTAATTGAGACATTGTCAGGATACTTTCAACTGCTTTCAAAACTGTTCTGCCCTGTCTATCTATGTGCATATGCACACGTATCCTGTTCAAAGTCCATCCAAATCCCAGCCATAGATGCTTTTAAATACACACACACACAAACATGCACACATACACTCAACGGCTTCAACTCGGCCTGTCAAATGTAAGCGAACTTAAAACACATCGTTTGCATTTTGGGCTGCCTGCCCCGACGCCCCCCTCGCCCTCGCCCACGCCCACTGCAAACACTTAAGTGACGCTTCAGCTCCTCAACTATCAGCGTGAGTGTCTGTGTGCGTGCTTTTTGCTCCTCTTTTGTTGTTTTTCCTCAAATGTATGTGTGTGAGTGAGTGTGATTTTTTTTACAATATAAACATCATTTGCGTTGTTCCTTTTGTTTGAAGCCTCGCTGATTTTGTTTACCTGTGACTGCCTGCCTGCCTGGCTGCTAGCTAACGCCACACGCTCAAGAGAGCGCGCCAGCGCTCTCTTAGCACAAAAGCGAAAGTCGTGCAACCCCCACACACAAGTTGAGCGAGCACACAGCATTGCCAGCTGCAACATGTTAGACAGCGGCTCTCTTCTACAGTCGCGCAAGCGTCGCGTGCATAAAGAGCGAGCAGAGCGGCCAGAGCACTTGCTAAGCATTTGGTAGCGCCGTCCTGTGTTAGTTGCGATTGTAATGCCAACGCAAGCGGCACGTGGCGGGCGTTCGCGTCGCGAGTTGTGTGCGTGTGTGTGTATGTGTTCGTAAAATGAAAATGTATTTTTTGTCGTTCGAGCCGGAGCAGCTAAAGAATCGTAGCTAAAATAAATCATGTATATCAAAATCGAAGAAGCCAAAGCGTTGCAGCCAAAGATGAAATCAACAACCAGAAATTGCCAGTCATAAAAAAAGGGTTTGTGCACGCTCCATGTGTATGTGTATATGTATGCGTGTGTGTGTGAGCAGTTTATGCGTGTGTGTGTTTGTGTGCTTGGTGTTGTGCTAATATTGTTGTCCATACAATGCCATGGCATTCTATAGACGCTCGCCTCTCCCTCTCGCTCTACTCCACTGGTTTGTTGTTGTTGTTGTTGCGTACAATTAGAAGGCATTGCCAATCGATTTGTGTGAAAAGCCAAAAGCTCAAAAGGTGGAACGCCTCAAAGAAGTTCGCTGTCGCAGGTGCGCGACATCTGAAAAATGAAGTTGAGCCAAAACGTCGACGTCAACGTCAACGTCAACGTCAACGTTGACGTTCGAGTTGCCAGTCATTCACAATAGAAACGTGCCATCAAAATAAGAAAGAAAGCAGCAAAAAAGCAACAACAAAAAAGAGAGAAGGAACAATATTAATGAAAAGATGTTGCAAAAAATGTCACGTTCCTTATTTGAATTCGCATCATCATGTTAATGAAGGTGCTCCCCTAGAACCCTAAAAGCCAATGCTTAAAGTTGAGCTCTTCAATTTATAAAAAGGAACTTATGCATATATATATATATATCAAGATATCAATAGCGAAACTAAATCGAAAACAGAAATGAAAATCTTTTAAAGAAATTTTGATTGATTCAATAAATTCTTATTTGAATAAATTTGAATGAAAAAAAAATTCAGAAATTTCAATTTGATTCGCTTACTAACATATCGAAAGGAATGTCTAGAGCTCTTTGATTAAAATACCTGAATTAACATAAAGTCTGTTTTCAAAACTTTGTATAATAAACTGTCATAGCACAATATATATCAGGAAAACTATTATTTGAAAAAAGTTAAAGAACGAATTAAAGAATTCAAGAATTTTTACAATTCAAATTTTAATTAGATCAAAGTAGAAATAAATGGTAATAAAGAAAAAATAGGTGGAAAAAATTACACAAAGTTGAGGAATTCGACTTATTAAAAACTGAAATACTTAAAACAAAATCAAAAACTTTTTCGAAATATAATATTCTTCGAAAAAAATAATATATAAACGGAATTAAAAGCAAATTTAAATAATGAAACCAAAAACTAAGTTAATTAAAAAAAAAAACATTTTTCATAATATTCTAAAACAAGGTAACCCATCTTGAAAACTAACTACAATAATATAACTAAAATATTTTAAAATCAAAAAGTTATCTAAATCATAATATGTATTAAAAATCGGTTTTAAAAACAAACTTTATTAATAAAACTAAGATTTTAAATAATAATACAAATATATATATTTTTTAGAAATATAAAAATGATATAAAAAATAATAAATAAAAAAAAATATATAATAAATAATAATTAATTTGATAGTCCAAATCTTTCCGGAAAACAGTTAAATGCACTTGAAAAAATAAACATTTTGTAAGCAAAAAGTTACTTAAAAGTGTTAAAAAAAAAAACTTTATAGTCAAGACTAAAGTGAATTTCATAAACTAAGCCCCAAAAGAATAAAAAATAAATATAAAAAAGCATCAATGCTCTAAAAATATTACTTATAATAAAAGCAACATTCTTAGCTCTAAGCACCCGAAAAATAGAAGCTCTTCACTTTTTGGTAAAATTACGAGCGCCCAGAACATAAACTTAAGAGTCAAATACAAGACGAGCACTTGCTGCACGAATAACTGATATAATTGTAAATAAACATAAAATAAACAAAAGAGTCCTTACTGAAAACTGCCATCTGCAAGGGAAATTTCAGTGAAATAAAAACCAAAGTACCGCAAATAGATAAAATATATATACATCTATGCTTGGACGATGCTACAAGTGAATAAAAGCCCCCTCCCGAAAAAACAAGTCAGTGAACCATGAGAGTGTGAGCGAGAGAGAGAGAGAGAGAGAGAGAGAGAGAGTGAGAGAGAGAGAGAGAGAGGGAGATTGAGTCGAGTGTTGTCTGTGGAAGCATATGCCCAATAAACAGATGCCCCATAACCATAAAGCGAAAGTGTTATGGCCATTACCATAGGACGGCAGGACCTCATCCTAAGTCACAGTTGTCCCTTCTCTGGCAGAAATCACAATTTATGACATTACACATAAAATCTGCACACAATGTAGCGAAAGGAGAAATTCTTGGCAAAACTTTTACAGCACACAGTTGGATCCTTATTAACTAGTGGATGCCACATCTTACTCTTCTTCTTCCTTTCTTTCCGACTACATGTCTGTCAAAAAAAAAAAAAAAAAAAAACAGAAGTGCTTCCAACAAGTAAGACACAGACACACTCACACTCACACTCACACGGACATTAAGAGTATGGAAACGGAGTTTTGTGGCCGTGGCGCAATGAGCAGCAGCCAACCGCCGCGCAACGGCGGCTTCTGTGGTGCACTCCAACGTGCACCGCCAGCCATGCCGCCGGCTCTGCAACGGCGTCTCTCCAGTCGGGAATGCTATGGCGTTGGCAAAGTCAAAGTCATGTTACGCGTCGCCGACAAAGCGGACAGCGCCGATAGCACCAGCCTCGAGTCTGGCTGCTTTATGGCGCTCGATAAGAAGAAGCGACAGGTGACACTGACCGATCCAAAGAACGTCTCGGCACCGCAGGCCCAGGAGCGTGCGCCCATGGTAGCGGCACCAAAAATGTTTGCATTCGACAATCTATTCACAGCGGAGGATAAACAGGTGAGTGGATGGATAAAAGATAGATGGAATAGATATCTATTTGTTGCATAAGGTATAAATGGAGGAAGTCGTGTATAGAAGAATCTAGGAAAGTTCTAGAAACTATGAGAGTTCTAGAATCTAAAATAGTTCTACAATCTATTAAAGTTCTTGAATATAAGGTAGGTCTAAGGTAGACAACTATAGACGATTGTTCAGAAGTAGAAAATGATAAAGTAGGGAAAAACTAGAAAATGATTTAGAATGTCGAATGAATGATTTAGAATGAAATGAAATTGCGCTTTAATTCTAGATATTATAACGATGATATGCAGGTGAATTTGCGTGTTACTAAATCAAATATAAAACTAGAAATTAATCTAAGAGAATTCTAGAATACGAGAATACATGAATTGGCGGAGTCTAGTATTGAATAAAGAAAAAGAAATTACATTGAAATTTAAAAGACAAATTTGGATATGAGAACACATTAGAGATACACTTTCTAATTGTGGATAAAGTGAATAAAGTGTAGTCTTACAATAGATAGAAAATATTATGGCTAACATATGTTACTAGAACGATTCCAAAAGAGTAATAAAGAATGACGACGATAAGCAGGTTAGGCCATCAATTATATTCTCTTTGTTAAGCCCTAATACAAGAAATAATTGTTAAATGGGCAATGCTGTGGAGTATGAACAGGGATATTTGATTGTGTAGAGAAGGGTTTGTTTTGAAGTAAAAAATTTGCTGAGTAATCAAGTGAGTCCGAGTTAAGAATGATTCAATCAATTATAAAAGATTCCTTATATTGGAAAAGATTTTGAGCAACTCAATAATATTGAAAACATGATAGAAGACGATGATATAATAATTGCAACTATGATATAATAATAAACAATTATAGTAGAAAGCAATCTAAATGAGCAAAAAATGATGCTAAAAGATCTTCGGCTATTACTATTTTCATAATATCTCTTATATATATAATATTTAAGATATGTCAAATTGTCAACAAATGTTTTTTTTTCCTTTGTTTTATATCTTCTATTTTGATATTAAGGTCAAAAAACTTATCAGACCACTTTCGTATACTACAATCTATCTAATAATAGTTTTTGCAGCTAAAAAACATTATATATATATATAGTTTAGATATTTGTTTTATACTTCAGCCATGCTCATATTATTTGCTTCTTAATTACACATCAAAAATTTAGATATTTTAAAATTAAAATAAAATACAATTAACATTGCCCATTCGAAAGGCTTAGCTTACCTTTTCATTCCCATTCCAAAGAATCTAACATGGCCTCCTATTCGATATTAAAATTTCTTTGGTTAGGTCTTCTAAAGTTTTACCGGATATCAAATAAAGCATACCCAACGGAATATTCTTTCATCATATTTATAATCCCCTCTCTCTCATTCAGTCGGATGTCTGTGCGGCGGCCTTAAGCGAGGTAATACCCGCCGTGCTGGAGGGCTCGGATGGTTGTCTGCTGGCCATGGGCTATCCGGGCACGGGCCAAACGCAAACAGTGCTCGGCGACCTGGGAGCTGGAGCTTTGGGCGCAGCGCCCTGTGCCATTGCCTGGCTGTATAAAGGCATTCAGGAGCGCCGACAGAAGAGCGGAGCCCGGTTCTCGGTGCGGGTCAGTGCGGTGGGCATCAATGCGACAAAGCCGGATGCTCTCTCCACGGATTTGCTCATCTCACATGCAGCTGGTAAGCAAAGCAAAGAGAAATAGTACAAAGGGACGCCACCTGTTAGCAGAAGTTCGGCTATAAAGAGGAGGGCGTGCGCATGGGCGTGGGCGTTTATAATGTTGCCCCTGGGCCAGCTGATGATAATGTTAAAACGGGGACGTTGAGGGTTAGCGGGTTGCGGGGGCTAGGGCCCCAATTTGAATAAAGTTAACCTGTGAGGCTGTAACGAGCAACCCCACAGCCACGCTCCAACTCGCTTCGACTCCAATGAATGCTAACTACAGTCGAGTGGCATTTATATGAACATAAAAGCTAATGCTCTTTTCATTCACTCCACACGAACACGAATCCCACACAGAATCTGACGACTCCCCGGGGATTTATTTGCGTGACGACTTCCTTGGCGGCCCGACGGAACTACGTGCACCCACCGCGGAGCGTGCAGCGCTATTTCTTGACTCCGCATTGGCCGGACGTTTAAAAAGTTCCGGAACGGGCAATTCCAGCAGTTCAACAGCGATGTTGGAGTCCGCACTCATCTTCACGCTGCACGTCTACCAGTACAGCCTGTCCCGCAAGGGCGGTGGTAAGTCCTATTACAACTCAACTACTTCAACCACCCAGCTCACCCCACTCTACCCACTATATGCTGTGCCTTCCCCTAGCTGTAGACATTGTTGTTGCCACACTCAAGTGGCCCGCTAAATGTTTCACTAGACAGCCAGACCATTAAAGTGTCGCATTTCTCACCCAACCACTGACTCTCTCCCTCTCTATCTCTTCCTCTTTTGTCACAGTTGCTGGCGGTCGGAGCCGTTTACATATCATCGACTTGGGCGGCTGTGCCAATCGCAGCGGTGGTCTGCCACTTTCGGGCATTGGCAACATTTTGTTGGCCATATTGAGCGGGCAGCGGCATCCGCCCCACAAGGACCACCCGTTGACGCCGCTGCTAAAGGACTGTTTGGCCCCCATTACCTGCCATGTGGCAATTGTCGCACATGTCCTACAGTCAACGCATTCGTATCAGGATGCTTTAGCAACCATACAGATTGCCTCGCGTATTCATCGTTTGCGTCGTCGCAAACATCGTGTGCCCATGCCCCTGGCTGTGGGTCTGGCCCAGGGCCTGAACTCGGGCGGTGCGGGCTCCTCGGCAGGCTCTGGTGCCGATCCCTCCAGCTCGGAGATCTCAGCGGACACTGTCATCTATATGGGACCCCATGATGATGCCACCGATGGCGAACATCCGCCCGTCTATCTGCCCTCGCTCAATAGCACCACGGATAATCGTGCCCTGCTCGGCAAGACCTTAAAGGGCACTGGTGCAGAGAAGCCAACGGCGCCACAACTCAAATCAAACTGCGCCAGTCCACTGATGAAGAAGGCCGCCGTGGAGAAGGGTAAGTGTTAATGTTGTCAGCCGAAATGCTGTCAACCCCTCGTTCATTAGTTCTAGATCCAGGCATTGACAGGCTTTGCTTATGAGATTTTAATTGAAATTCCTCGAGTCATTAGATTTATGCCCTAGAGATAGTCAACAATATTACTCTGACAGATTTAGCTTGGATCCAATGTCACTTATCAGCATTGAAACAGCTCTAGGACTAGCTAAAAGAGCGACAGCTGGTATTTGGCATTTGATGGAGCAACTTTATATGGGGGTTGTTGGCTGGCTGAACACCTTGAGTCTTCAAATAAATGTTGACACTTGAGAGATTTTCATTAGGAATACATTTGACAGGATATGCAATCAAAATAGTAACAGATATTTCGAATTAATTGGAGTTCAAAGTGGGCTTGGAAGCCTTCCTCACTTAAAGAAATTCATCAGGCTTGCAAGGGACTGGCAGAGTAGACGGAAGAAAGGTCATCTTTTTATTCTTTATGTCTAACATAAGTAAGTCCTTCGTTACATTTGAGATAATCACTTATCTAATAACTAACCTATTCTCCCATTTCCTACCCTTCCCTCCCTGCCTTCACTTCACAGCCAAGAAACTGCAATCATCTGTGAGCTCCACAGGCAGTTTAAAGCGTCACAATGCTGCCACTGTTGCCTCTAGCTGCGCCGCCAACTCGCTGCTGCCACAGCAGAGTGTGCTGGCTCAGGAGCTGATGCCATCGGCGCCCGGCTCACCCATTCCTAGACACATGTGTTCCAAGGCCTCGAATATGCCAACGCCCAAGGGCTCGCCTTTGCGTCGTCCACATGGCTCGACACCAGGTGCTGCGCTGGAGCAGCTGGAGGCGGGCATGCGTCAGATCACCGAGGAACAGTGGATCGACGGTCCGCGTGTCTCACGTGCCAAGGTGGCCGAGGCGCGACACCTGATGCGTGAGGTGAATCATGTGAAGCAATGCGAAACGTGGGTCGATGGACCCAAATCGCAATCGTGTCGTTCACTTACAGCGGGCAATCTACCCACAGCTGCTCAGACGCAGGGCTACGGCTTTATGGACGCGCATAAAAAGACAATGATCAGACAGTGGGTGGAGAATCAGACCTCGCAAGTCTTCCAGGGTGCGGCCAGCGTCTCGGCGAACAGTTCACCCACAGCGCTGCATCTAAAGCTCTCACAGCTCAAGCAAAAGTCACTTGACTTGCCGGAGCGACCACTGTTCCAGCCGGAAGCCATGCCGGAGCTGTCCCAGTGCCTGGATAATCTACCGTTGTTGAACAGCTGTCCAGAAGCCCAACCAGATGGCGATGATCAGGACAGCGGTCCGTCGGAAGTGCCGCCAGCGTTGCCGCTGCTGGACGATCCACTAGGCTCCCGAGACATCTCCCATGACAGTCTGCATCGCATGCTCTCAAGGCACGACTCGGAGATGGCTGTCAGTCGCGCCTCCTCGCAGCATCCGTCGCAGCGCAGCATCGACTGTGGCCTGCAGGTGACGGAGGAGGAAATCGCCCGCACCATGGCGCGCAGCGAAAGGGAGCGGGAGCGAGACAGGGAGCGGGAGAGAGAGCGTGAGCAGACGCATCCCTTGGCTGCGCTCAGCCACTGCGACAATTTGTCCTTTGTGTCCAGCTTCAATATGGCCTGCGAGTCCTTTAGCGAGTGCGGCGAGCGCGCCAGGTGAGCAAACTAACACTTAAGAGCTTATACCTTCATCTGTACACTGACCGAAAAAGACGTTTAGTTCAGTTTATTAGTCTTAGTCTTCTACTTCATGCCAACCCTTCCCTGCTTTTGTTTCCCCCCATGCAGACATCAATTCGACCAGCTGGCCCGCCTGCACGAGATCTTCACCTCGCAGCTGGCAATGGCCGAGGTGACGCCCTCATCGGCGCTCTATCGGACGGATGTGGGCAGCGTGTTCAGCGAGCCCGCGTTTCGCTTCAATGTGGGCCAGAGCAGCGTTTGCAGTGAGCCCGCCTATCGTCTAACGCCAAGTCCACCCAAGCAGCCATCGCACAGCCCTAGTCAAGGCTCGCTGCCCAGCTTGAATGGCATCATGGAGATAGCGGGCATGGACGACTATGCGCTTCTACGTCAGCCGGACGGCGCCTCCGATCCCAGCCTGCCGAAGAGCGAGAAACGCTTTGCGCCGCAGCACGATGACATCAGCGAGCTGGAGGAGAAGGAGAGACGCAACTCGCTGGAGGATGCGCAGCATAAACTGAATGAGATTACAAATATACTGCCGCTGGCGGCGCAGTCCCGGCTGCCACTGCTGCCACTCAATACCAGCTCGGAGGCATATGACAGTGGCCATGATTCCTCCACGCCACGCACCTCCAAGCATTCGGGCATCTCGCGGAGGGCAGAGAGCGGCTATCATAGTGTGGCGACAGTGCGCGACTCGGATGAGAGCAGCTTTGCGTCGGGCATGTCGAAGAGTCAACGGCATCGCATCACCGTTTCAGGTGGCAATTATCAGCGACACGGCAAGAAACGCCAAAGGCAGGAGGGCAACAAGGGTCTGTGCAATTGGTTGCTGCATCCGTTCTCCTGCACCTATCCAGAGACTGAGGGCGAGATCAGCGACTTCTAACTTCCAACGGAGACCCACCAACAAAAAAAAGATAAACAGAGAATAAAAATATGAGAGATACAAGGCCAAAGAATTTCTAAGCACACACACACATGCACATCAACCAGACATATATAGAAGAAAAGGAAAACCAGCGACTGATTAACTTTTACTTGGCGCCGGCTGCCACAAACCAATTTTAAACGAAGCTGAACATGAAGCAGACGAAGAAGAGGAAGATGAGGAACCTAATCTAATCTAACCCAACTACCTAATTATACCTATGCTATAAAGAAAGGCGCCATTAACATACACACTCACTCATTCACTCACTAATACACGCATAAGTTCAAACGGGGCTTTAAATATTTTAAGTTGCCAGCTAGCATAATGAGAATATTACGCATTAGGGGTAGTCAAGGATGGCGGGGAAAAGCAAAAAGGATAACTTTGAAAATTACTTAAAATTTTTTAATCAAAGTTCTTAATGAGAGTTGAGTAAGTGGTAAAAAAAAAGCATATATTTAATTGAGTTGCATGAATACCCCTGCTATTTTATTTCAGGTACTGACTAGGTTAATTTATATTCAGTGCTTTATATATATTTAATTTAATTTTTACTGAAGAAGACTACTGTCATTATATTAAACTGAAGGTTTGAAATAGCAGCCAGAACTTTTCCAATATTCTTAACAATATTTTTGTTCAACAACATGAATACCGCTTATTATTTTACATTGAATTATTGACTCTAGTATGTTACCTCTGGTAATATAAGCCACATTGCTCATCGAATTAATTATTGCCAGAACCTTCACTTACACGCAAAGAAACGTTTTCCCAACATCCTGACTACCCCTGCTGCTGCTATATAAATAACATAAACATATGTACTTAATCAGGCCACAATCACTACAACTTTACAAGAAAAAAAAAACAAAAACAAAAAAAAACAATGCAGAGATACATTTATATACATATATCATATATATATATATATATATTATACATTATATCATAGCTATTTATTGTTTATTTATTTATATTTTTAATTTATCGAAGAAGAGGAAGAAGATGATGAATTGTATGCTAAATGTTAAATGTTTGCTTATTCAAACACTTTATTGCCAATTATAAGTTACAAAAAAATGAAAAACGAAATGAAAAACAAAAATGTTTAAATTAATTGTTAGTTAGCTAAAGTTATACATCTACTAAAAACAAATTGTGTAAGACGAGGACAACAACAACCGCGGAGATAAAAGAAGAAGAAGACGAACAACCAAGTAGACAAATGTTAAACATACAATTTTGTTGCCATTTTTGCCTAAATCAACTATGTTACAAAAACAAAAACAAAAACAAACAAGAAAAAAGTATAAAAATTCCAAAAAAATATATACTTATATATATATATATATATATATATCGTATATATATATTTATCAGAGATATTATATATGAGATGCAAATTTTATGAAGCTATTTAAAAATAAAATAAATATTAATAAACGCAAGCAAATATATATATATATATATATATAAATATATACTATATATATATACTATACTATATATATATATATATATATATATATATATATATATATATATATATATATATATATATATACATAAAATTCATAAGGCATGCAAATGGAAGCGAAGCAGCATTAAGAAACGCACGCCCCAAAGCATGCAACATACATTTTTCACATGAATAGCTAAATTTTTCGCATCGCACATAATTGATTTCCATTAAAGAAAAAACAAATGAAAAACAAAACACATTCCTTCATTGCCTTTTACGTCGCATTCATCCATAAAAAAAAATACAAAAAAGCAAAAAAAAAACATAAATAAAAACATAAACTTATTGAATTAATTAACAAAAGCGAGAATCAACTAATTGTATTGCATTATTATATATTTCGTATTATTCCAATTATCCAAGCGTAGTAATCACCCAAAAAAAAAAACAAAAACAAAAGGCTATACTTTAATCAACCCACACACATACCACAACACCCTCCTCGCCCCCCTCACACCCCCTCTCCAACCTTGTTACTGAAACAAGATGAATATTACATATATACTATATATACAATATCATATATATGATGATTCGTCGACTTCGACGCTGAATACAGACTAATTATTTTTTATAATATAAAACAAATCGACATCTGGTTTTATTGCATTTTTATCGGGCAGCTGGCGGCGGGCGGCGGGCGGCGTTCGTCGGTAGATTCGAGGCACAGTTGGCCGAAAAAAAAAGTTGACATTTTATAGATAGATATATATATATCAAAGTTACAGTGCCACCCCCTCTAAGTAAATAAGGGTTGGGGGCTTGGGCAATAAAACAAGCTCGAAAAAGTTACGAATCTTTTCTTTTTTTGCGTAACGCCGAACTGGCAAATACTCTTGAGGTAAGTTTTAAGCGATTTGTGAGTTTTATGACTTGCGAATTAGTTTTAAGTAAGAATGTTATGGTGAGGAGTGCACGACTAGTAAATACCGCATGGGCCGTGGAGAGCTCATTGATCAGTTTATAAGCTTAGAGAATGTACTACGGATACAAAATTTCTCAAGTAACTAAAAAAAAACATGAACAATTTTAGATTATTTACAATTATAGGATGACCTACGTATAACATTTCTCTTATACTCTTATAAGCTCTTATACTTAACACGTTGGTACATAGATACTAGCAGAGAGCTAGACAGACCTAGATCGCATTAGCCATGGTTCTTGATCAAGAATGTTCTCACTTTATGGGTGCGAACACGCCTACTTCTTCTTGTTATACATATTAGAAAAAATATCATACACCCTAGTATTCAATGACTTCAAGATATATAAATATAAAAACATGAAACACTTGAGAAAATAAATATAATATAAAATATATACAAAGTATCTTCAAATAATTTTTATTTTTAAGTAAGTATTCTAAAAGTATCTTATCTCTACTAAATTAAAGTTAGCCTTTGAATCTTAGAAGATTCTAAGATCATAGGAAGAGCCCAACCGAAGCATAATCTGCCCACCATATTGGAGGTCTTAGACGGAATGCCAAATGTTTCTATACTAAATATGTTATCAATTAGTTATGCGGAATCACGTCGTTTTCCAATGCTACCATCAGTTCTCTACAGAGAGCTTTGAGAGCTATGAGAGACGAGAGATATGAAAGATATGCGAGTTATGAGACAACTGTAACCATTCAAGAATTCTATGTCTTCACCATTTGCCAGCTTATCAAAATCGAATGAGGCAAGCGTCCAGTTTTTTTTACTTTAAATATCAATTATTGCATAGTCTAAAGAACTCTTTATTGAACAAGAAATACATTATATTTATATATTTTAAAACTTTCCAATATCCCAAACGCCTCACGTAGTTCTCCAAGCCGTTTCGCTGGTTAGAGTATTTGGCGCAATAAAATTGTGTTGGCACCTTCTGGCAAATGCCACGCAACAATGCGACTACACTAAGTAGAGCTTCCACTTCACACACACACTCACACACACACACTCACTCACACTCACCCCCATGCACGCTGTCAACCCGCTACCCCCAGCCAGTACCCTTGACTTGCACCCCGCAGCGATTTTTCTTCGGCTTCGCCTTTGCCTTCGCCTTCTTCGGCTTTTGTCTGCCGCCTTTTTCGTGTCGCGCTGGCAAACGTCGCAATTTCTTTTGTACAACCCTCTTATCACGGCGAAACTTTAAAAACGAAAAATATATATATTCGCAATTCGCAGTCACAAATGCAAATGCTGCCACGCCCACACACACACAGAGCAGGAGGCTGGCCGCCCCGTTCGAAGTCTGCTCGCCATATGTTGCCAATTGAGGCGAAAATCGAAAAACGCGTCTATGCTGGATTGTTTATGACCCTAGAGGCTGCATGAGTGGATGGCAAAGTGCGGGTGGCAAGTGGCAGGTCCTTTGGCAGGACTTTCTACTGCAACAACAACAACAACAACAGCAACTACTACTACTGCTGGACCTGTCGCCTTTTAATTATGGCTCGCAAATTATTTTCGAATTTTTCATCAAGCTGCGGAAATAAATGTTGACTGCAATTTCCCTTCAAACAGGATGCCAAAAGGATTCGAACCATATTTTTTCCCCTTTTCACCTGTTTTTTTTTTTTACCTACTGTTTTTATATGCTTGTATATTTAGCTGTTGGACGTTGCTTTGACGTGACCTAAAAAAATTATATTCACACTCACTTCACATCGTCAACTTGAATAAAGCGACGCGGGCGGGCTGACTCCTGGAGGGAGAGAGAGGGCTTAAATATGCATATATACTGTATATATATATATATATATATATATAGATATATAAATTATTATGCATGTATGTCTGTCTGTATATATTCATTAAAATATATGTTCCACTTGCAATTAGAGTTTGTCATTTGGCAGCGTGCGAGTTAATCCAGACATTCAGATATTGTTAACAAGCCCGCATCCAGCACATAACACAGGTTTCATATGGTTATAAATTTACATATATATATACATACATGAATACATATAAATATATATACAAAAAACATATATATATATATATATGTACTTTTTTCAGATCTGTCTGCGCCTCATTAGCTCTTTGCATATTAGAAATTTTCCAATTAGACTTTTATAGAAGTCATAGAAAAAGAGAGTAAGCTATGAATAGGCAGCAGAAGAGTAAAGTAAAGTATGGAAGAAAAGAGAGCAGAAGAGAAGAATGGTTTATTCTTCGTTAAGATGTGATTTAATATATACTCTAGTATTACCGATATCCATGTGCTCTAACTGGTTACGTTCAATCCGTTTACCTTTAAGATATTGATCAGTTTGAAACTAAGTGATCCAAAACAAGAGAACAGAAGAGAAGAGAAGAGAAGAATGGTTCATTCCTCTTTAAGATGTGATTTGATATATACTCTAGTATTACCTATATCCATATGCTCAAACTTGTTATGTTCAATCCGTTTACCTTTTAGCTATTAATCAATTTGAAATTCAGTTATTCAAAATTATTTATGTAGCTCGCTCGCTATGAGCGAACCCATCTCGAGCCGTGGGCTACGGTTCATTTTCAATAGTGTTCTATTGACAACAACGGCTTTGGCAGCCCGTAAACTGAATCCGGATCAGCAGCCCTTTGCCATGATCGCCTGTGCTGTGGGCGGAGTCGCTGCTGTGCTGGGCCTACTGCGAACCCTATTTGGCAGTGCAGGCGGCGGTGAGAATCGAGAATATCGAGGATATCGTGGAAATGAGGGCGAGTTTCGCATGCTACGTAATGTTAGCCAAGGCATATTGGAGCTAATACCGCTGCCATTGGTTAACATGGAGCTGTATGCGCACTCGCTTGGCCTGGGTCCCTTGGCCCTGGCTCATGGGATTTTCGTGGTGCCGCTGTTGCTCGATTTGTATTGTTCGATGGTGAAGCATCGCAAGGATTGTGATTTGACTGAATCGGCGCGAGATCTCTCCATGTTGGGCAACATTATATCCCTCGGTTTTCTATCTGTAAGGGAGAGCAATTTCATTTATATGCGCATGACCCTAATCATGGTTGTGGTCAAATTCTATCCGGTGATAATGGACACTGCGCACGAGGAAGCGGGTGAAGATTTGATTGTCTGTGGCACGGCGTTGTTTTTCTACATGATCGGCAAGGTGGCTCAACAATGGGCGGAAGCATAAAGTTGGCCGTCAATCATCATCAATCCACATTGATTACCCACTAGTCTCTCTCCCATATTCGGAAATGTGGTTCAATGACAATAGAATAATCAATCTCTACCTTCAATCATCGGCAATTCACCTAGATTTCTCCCATATTCGACAATGTGGCTTGAACTATATATTCGATAAGACTTTTTATATTCGACAAAACTTAACAATAGCCAAATGATTAAATATGTGTTCAATCGTTATCGATCTTTGTAGATTTTCTTGTAACTCGTGCAATTTGCCTCAACACTGCCTGAATAATCATCATTCAATCATTATCAATCCCCCAACGACTCTCGCTTGCACTCTAAGGCTTCGCTTCGATTTTAAGTTCACCAGAATTAGTTTGACTTGTATTGAGTTACTTTGAAATCACCTTTTCAATTGTTGGTCATGTTTTTCTAATTGCCAAACACACATTAAAAATGACCCTCGAGACTGCTTCTAACTCACTTGTAGGGCTTCAACTGGTGTGTCATATGAATTTGATATACCTATGTGAATTTTGATCCGAATGGCTGAATGATTGATCGACTGAAATTGTGCTGGAAGTCAAGCTGAAAGAATGTGCCACACTATAAAAGTTGACTGACAAAGTTGATTGATAGATTGATTGATTATTTTGAGATCTGAGATCTGTTTACCTATTCTATGTAAAATTGTCTAGAAGATGTGAGTGGCGTTAGTATGACGTTTTTTTTTTTTTTTTGAATGTGTGATTGGTTGACTAATAAACTGATGAGCTGCCCAATTGATTGACGCAGTCCTATGATTGAATGACTGACTGCGTTATACAACTTTCAATAAAAACTATGTCTTAAATCAATATTTGACTTGAAGCAAACGCAAATACTTTCAACATCAAACGCTAAGAGCAAAGTCATCAATTTTTTTGTAAACATTTAGGAATTTGTGATAAAAAATATATTTGAGCACCTTTTCATTCCCTTTTTTCTAACCGAATTGTATTGGCATTTGGTAAAAGGTCCGTTTAATCTAAAACCCAGATTCCTAAAGAGCTTTGCGTGTCATTCCAGTGGCTGTTCCAGAGGCAGAGCGCTGCTCCGCTTCCATTGGGCTAACGATGCGGATATGCAATGGCTGTGGCAATGGCAACACTTGAGTATGTCAAGCACGTGCCACGCCCCCCTGCCAAGCAGCCCACGCCCCCAGCCCAAACATAAAGAAAAATAATAATTCAACTTTATTTGTGCCACATACCTAGGCATGTGTGGTAGGATGGGAGATGGAGCCTTCCCTATCCACACTCCCACTCTTCCCCACTCTCCCTCTCCCTCTCTCTCTCTCTCTCTCTCTCTCTCTTTCTTTGTAACTTCCCACATAGTTGTAGCTGGCAGCTCGGGCAGCTGTTCCTTGTCAACACCCAAAACAACAACAGCAACAACAAAGAGCCATGGCAAATTTAATCGAAAGCGTGTAATTGACCTCAGCAAATGGCACGAAGGCGGCGGTGGGCGGTGGGTGGGGGCGTGGCTTTGTCGAAAGCTTAGCCAGCTGCCATCAAATCATTATCAGTTAAATAAACGACAGCGCCAAGTTAAAAAGATAACGAAGTCGTTGCTGTTGCTGCCGTGTGGCGACACCAACATAAGCAGCGGCAACGGCAGCAGCAGCAACAGATGATATCTGCTCCAGCAATGCGCCAAAGTGCCACATCCTCTGCCCTCCAATTGCCCCCCCACTTACAATAGACAGACGTAAGCCGCCGTCGTTTTATGCTAATTCAAATGGAAATGGAGCCAGTCAGCAGCTGCTCCTGCTCGCTATGTGGCTAGAGCTGAGCAAGCGGCACGACTCAATGCGATATATTTGGCATTAGAAATATCTGTGGCTTCAATGTGTATAGGTAATCGAGTTTATGGGTGCAGCCAGGGCATTAATATACTTTGTATATATAAAAAATATTGTATATAATTAAAAAAAAAAATATTTAAATATTAAAAAAAATTAAAAAATAATATGAAAATAGATGTAATATAATAAAATAGATTTAATACTTTTTTATATTTAATTATTATTGGAAAATATAAAATATATTTTAAAATATTTTTATTTTCTTCTACATATTTTTTTTTCGACTAAAATCAAAAAAAAAAAAACTAAAACAAGGAAAAAAATTTTTTTTCAAATTTTTTAAAATTAAAATAAAATAGCATTTATTCAAACATAAATATAGAAATTTTTCAAATACTTTTTGATCCTATTCGATAGCTGGGAATCGTGCTCGTGTTTGGCTTTGCCTAACTGGAGGCGCGCCCATCTCTACTTCCGTGGCTTTGCCAGTGTTGTCAACGACCGTTTGCCGTTTCATTATATGCGACTGGGCGTGGCTGCTGGCGCCTTGATCGGCCCGCACTGATAGCCAAGCCAGAATCAGTAGGAATTCCGAGGGCAGCGAGCTGGAGGTAGTACATACGCGTACGTAGTATGCAGATGCGTATATGTATTAAAGGAGACTCCCAGACTCGCCTCGCCTCGCCTCGCCTCGACTCGAGTTGACTTGGCATTCCTTGCAAGGCAAATTCGCCATGATTTTCATATAATTTCCGCATCATAAAGCTGCGAAAGTAATTTTCCACTCGAAAGCACAGAAGGCATAGCCAACAAACAGAGCCACAGCCACAGTCAGAGTCAGCCCAGGCCGCAGCCAGAGCCAGAGCCAGCGCCGTAGCCGTAGCAAGTCTCAGCCAAAAAAGTGTGAAAGACTCAACTTTAACACAAGACTGCCTATGTGTGCGTGTGGGTGTGTGTGTGGCGTATTTTGGGTCTTGTTTTTGTTGCCACATTTGGAACATTTTGTGTTGTCACCTTTTTGAAGCTGAAGGAGGAAGGAGGTGGGGCGGGGGATGGGATGGGGCAGGAGGTGGCATGCAAATAAGAGCAAAAATCAAGAGCTGAGATTTCTCAGCACATTAAATCGACAGGCGAAGCTCTTTAAGGCGCCCATAAGATTAGGCTAAGCAGCTGGGCACACTCACACACTCTCGCACACACACACACACAGACAGTCAGGGAGTGGCACAACAAATTTCATTATGCCGCTCACGTGCGAGACAACCAAATTCACTGCGAAATAAAGAAAAACCAAAAAAAAAAAAAAAAAAAAAAAAAACAAGCTAAGCTAAAATGAAAAGCAAAAGAGGAGCAGCCAAACAGAGAGAGAGAGAGAGGGAGAAAGAGAGAGAGAGAGAGAGAGAGAGAGAAAGAGTGAGCGAGAAGAGCGAATAAAGCATATCGGAAGGAAGCGGCAGTTGGCAAAGCAAAACACGCACAAAAGCTGAAAGAAGGAAGCGACGAGGCCAACAGAGGAGACGCCAATGGAGGAGTCGCAGCAGCTAACGGAACTCAGTGAATGCCCGCAGCGAGTAACAACCAAAAAGAACAACAACAAACGACAAAGTAAACACACACACACACACACACACAGAAAAACAAAACAAGCCAAAAACTCTACTAACATAAGCCCGCGCCCACCTGCCACGCCTCCCCGCGCCCCCGAAGGCATGGCCTGCTATAAAAATGCCCAGCACCAATTTCGAGATAATTGAACAGGTGTAACAACAACAGCAACAACAACAACAACAACTGCGGGCAACTGACAGTCCCAGCCCCCCAAAGTGAGCATCCTTTGGCCAGCCTCACAAATAGAACTGTACTAAATACCACGCCCACCTTTCCTAACACTAAAATTGGCCTATTTATAGTTCCCATATGATTTCGTTGCCATGGCCATAAAATGTTTAAATAGTTTTTAAGGGTTCGTTTTGATGTCGAAGTTTATCTCATTTTTCTCTACGGCAATGGTTTATTGCGGCAAGAGTTTGCTTTAGTAGTCGCAATTAGGATGTCTTTTATGATATATGGTATAGATGCATATAACGCGGGGTGATTCGTCATAGGGTCTATGGCAACTTGGGGAACTGCTAAGCATCTTAAAGGGATTTTAAATGATTTAAAGCTTGCTGACAGCTCATAAGTCTATTAGGCTTCTATATATACTCCTACGATACTTATATAGAAGCATGATATATTGACAGCACTATTATGAACTTTTCTAGAGAACTGAAAAAGGGGTGCTCTTAGGCGCTGACAAGTTTTATAAAAGGGCTTTTTAGCCACACAGAAGGTTATCCGAAATACATTTGAAGTAGCTAAATCATTGCAATGTCAAATTTAGGCTTTCGTTTATTATCTATAGAATTTATCTTTTCATATTTCATTCATGAAGTCAATTGTTTATAAAGTTAAACCTAAAAAAAATAATAAAAATATTTTTTTTACTTTTTTTTAACTTTATAATCTACATTTATATATAAATTTATTCTAGCAACTCAATTAAGTTGATGATTGTCTCTCACGGCACACACACACGCTTTGCATGCTTCCTTCTACAGAGAATTCAAAGAAAAAAAGTAAATTCAAAGAAGAAAAAATTTAAATATATTAAAGTTAAAAGAAAAAGTGCCTTGAGACGCTGCGCAAAGCGTTGGGGATTTGCAAGCATGCCAAAAAAAAAAGAAGATAAAGATGTATAAAAAATAAAATAAAATAAGGAAGTAGTCTTGGCTCGCAACAGCCTGGCTAGCAGATACCCTCAACATATACAAAATTAGTGGAATGACTAACATATAATATTTGACAAACCTAATGTGGAGTAAACTATGTCAAACTCATGACTCGGAGTAATGTTTGTAGATAATAAAATTTACAATAAAATATATCGAAATAAGTAATTCGAATCAAAATGTGTCAGCTACATAATGCGGAGTAAAGAAAAGTATCAAAGGCCATAGTCGGAGTAAAACCTGCTACAGGCAAAATTCGGAGTAAGTCATGTGAACAACAAATTTGATGTTTAACATATGAACATATATAAAAGAGTCGGAGTAAGATATAGATACGAAATGATACGGAGGAAAATGCGTGAGTGGCAAAATTCTGTGTAAAATATCAACAAAATGATTCGGAATGAAACATGTCAAGCAGAAGATTCAGAGTAACATTTCCAAAGGTAATCGATCAAATAATTTCCAAACTACTCCAGAAGTCTTTAAAGTTATATAAAACGATACTCCAAACTATACTCTCAGTAGGTTTCCAAGGCCTTAAATATGGCGATATTATTCGGAGTAAATTAATCAGAGATACACCGCATTATATCGTAGACATATCTCTAACATGTTTTACTCTCGACATGTTTTACTCCGAATAATTTTGATTTATTTGCTCTACTCCGAAACACATCAGCATCCGAGAATAGCCACTAAATATGTATGTATTCAGCATACTTTCTAGATAGAGCTAAACTCAACTCGTTTGCTAAGGAATACGAATAGTTTATGATGCCGGCCACGCCTCCCTCCCCCTGTTACATACACTTGAGTGCAAACATTATACCCAGAATTCGCATTTTCCATGGATTCAGTGGGTATGACATAAAATAAAAAGAAAGGCCGTACAGAAAAGTTTGTTGAGTTAACAACTCCCGAAAGAACTTTTTGGGGTATTTAGCAGCAATCGATTTTCGTTGATTTTGGCCCCAAGCTCAACTCCAGTCCCAGCTCCAACTTCGTGTCTCCAGCTCCAACTAGAATAGCCAGTTAGAGCTTCAGCTGCAGCTACTCGTCCAGGGCTGACCTTTCAACCTTTTGCGGCACGTGGCGTTGCCTTTCAGTCATCAGTGACAGCAGTAGCAGCAGCGGCAGCAGCGGCAGCAACGGCATCTCATCATCATCATCATCTTGGATGTCTGTAAAGTTTATTTAGGCAACGCTTCGGCTACACTCTTCAATTTTATAGCAACAAATTTGCATCGTAAAAGATACCCAACCCACCGCCCTCCCACACCCACAAACCAGACGATAAAAATACAAAACGTTTGTTTAGGCATGCCCCAATGACTGCCACACACACACACACACACACACACACACACGTACTCGCCCACACACACCTATTTAGACCCAAGCCCCAACATTTCTGGCATCCATAAACTAAGGACAAAATCGTAAAAACTGAGCAGTTCATTTAAATTTTTAATATTTTTCCCCATTCGGATCTCTCTTACTCTGCCGCCCTCTCCCTCCCTCCCTACCCCCTACTCCCTCCACCCTCTCTATCTCTTCTGTTTTATATGCCCCTCTTATCTGGAATCGTTTCGTTTTAAATTTATGCCTTTTAATTAAATAAAATTTACCTAGATATTTCTACTTATATTTTGTCTTCTTCTTCCTCTTCTTCTGCTTCAACTTAGACTTCGACTTCGCCCAAATATATGAACTTAATAATATCCCCATCAAATGTAGATGTTTTCCTTCTTTTTAAGCAATGATTTTTTTCTTTTCCTTTTTTTTTGGCGACTTTTCACATAACCTTTCGCTCCGATACCAAAGCGTTTTCGGATTCTTTCTCTAGTTATACCCTGTAAACATGGAAATTCGGATAAGCAGGCATATTGCGCAGGTCAGATACAGAAAAGTACATAAGATATGTGATAAGAAGAAAATTGATCATATAAAGTGACTACATAAACACTTCGCCCTCAGTTGTGTCGATATCAATATCGATAAATATCGATTTTTATATAATTACATCGATATCTATATCTAAATATATCAAATTATTGCTTATTGCTTAAAATTTATTAAAATTATTAAAATTATGTTTTTGTATGCCATCTCCACGGATTTATCTTCTTCAATATTTGTATTATCGACAAATCTCGATTTGAGTTTAATAATGACAAAAAAAAAACAAAGTTGATACAAAGTATTTTTGTTTTCTTTATTAGTTATATAGATGTAGTATATATAGCTATGTTTTTTACCTTTCTTACGCCTTTTCTTATTATTGAGAGGCATCGATATTTTTATTAACTTGTTTATCTCAGAGCGTATAAACTTAAAAGTGTATAAAGCAACTTAGCCATAGTTAAAGCTCAAGCTAAACAGCTCCAACTATTTATCATTACTATTCTCCTCTCTTTACAGGGTATATGCTCGTCGTGCACTCTCGATCTTGCTGCAACTTGTTATTGTTGTTTATTCAGCATCCTTTGCCGAGCATCTGTACACGCACTCAGGATTTATTTTCACATTTATATGTATGCGGGCGGCGTATTTGGGGGGGGGGGGGGGGGGCTGGGTAGAAGGGCACAGGCGGGCGGCGGGTGGCGGTGACGCTCGCGGCTATGTAAATTTTTCAGTAAAAATTCACTTCGTGATAATGGATTTTCCATGTCGCATACATCGCAGTAGCTGTCGCAGTCGCAGCCGCAGTTGACGTCGAGCCCCCACAGCCCCTGCCCCAGCTCCAAAAAAATAAATAACAGCAGTCGCCCCCAACCCCCCATACGCCTGCCAGTGACAATTACCCTGGCCCCCAACCCCGCCCCCTGCACTCCAGCCACATGCTGCCGCATGATAGATGGCAACACTCCCTCTCTCTATCTCTCGCTCTTCCTTTCTCTCTTTGTCTGTAGGTGTTTGCTGGCAAGTTTCGAAGCTACTTGAGTGTCTGATATATCAGAATTCATATGTGCATGGCCATGTGTGTGTGTGTGTGTGTGTGTGCGTGTGCGTGTGACAAATAGGCAGCACTCAGATTTCAAATTTATTTTCCATTGTGCTTGTTGTTGCTGTTTATTGAGCAGAAATTTCAAAATTCGCCTAGGTCTCAATTAAGTGGCAAGCCGCAGAGCGTGCACGCCTCGTGTTTACGCTCTCACGCTCGCACACATACTGTCAACAAAAGTGCCGTTAGCTTTTAGCACAGCATTGCCAGCAGCAAACACAATAGAATGAGAGAAGAGCGCGCGCTCTTAAGGCACTCTCTCTTAAGCAAATAGCTCTTCGTCTGCTCTGTTTTTTTTTCCTTTGTTGATTAACAGCTTCCTGTTTACACGCATTTGTTTGTTTTATTTTTGTTGTTTTTGTTTTTATTATTATTAAAGTTACATATGAACTTAATTTATAATCAGGCCTGTGCCCGTATTCACTTTCACTGCGAAAATTTTAAAAAAATGTTACTCGCTTTTATTTGTTTTTTTCTTTTTAATATATATGAAATTTTGATGATTTGTGTAAGTGTGTATGTGTGTGTGGGTGTTTGTTTGTTTGTGTGCAGTAAAAGTGAAAAGCGGGCACAAATTTGCTGAATGAATCTGTTTTTGTTCTCATTTGTTTTGTATAATTTGTTTTTAAATAATTTTATTTTATTTTTTATCTTTATTTTTAATTGTAATCAGTAATATTAATTTTTTTATTTTTTGTTTTTATATATATTCTTTTTTATTTTATTTTTTTACTTTGAATCGCCCGCTGTTCTTTGCTCAGACTGCCCCGCCCAAAAGGATGTCGCCGCCGCTGTTGCTGCTGCTCCTATTTCATTTTGTTGTCGTCCTGCTAATGTGTGTGCCGTGTCCTGTCCAAATGGTACGTCTAATGTCAAAAAAAAGAAGGGAAAGAAAAGTAAAGTAAACCCCAACCAAGTCGTTGCCAGGTCATGGTTCGTGTGTACAATATCCATCCATCCATCACTTTAGGCTTAGATCGTTATTTCATAAATTAACAAATTTAGCTAAGTAGTTGTAGTTGTTGTGTTTGTTGTTGTTGTTGTTTTTGCTGGGTTGTTGCTTGATTGGATTGTTTATCCGCTTCTGTTTCTGCTGCTGCTACTACGCTCCTCACTGCTTGATATCGACTCGTCCGGCGCTTGCCCTCATTCGTCTCCCCCGCCCGCCAATCGTTTACTTTAACAATATTTCGTATGCATTAACAAATTGTTAGTATTACATTACATCAAATGCATCGACATTGTTTTTTTCTTCTGTTTTTAAACAATTATTGGTAGTTTGTTTTGTTTTGCTGTTTGTTTTTCTTTTGCGTTTCTTATTGTTAATTTTCAAAACGGCTTGCCATACAACGTTTACTTCTTGCTTTTCTTTTTTTGTTTAAGTTTTTTTCTTTGCTTTTTTTTTTTTTTTTGTTATAATGCGGTGTAATAAGATGTGTAAATGTTGGTAAGCTGCAATTTTGGTGCCGCTCGCAGAAACAGCTTAAAGGAAATAATCTGGTGTTCTTCGCGTGACGTGTGGCTCGCCGCGTCTCGGTGCGGGATCAAATTGTAGGCTGAGAAGATTAGAGAAAAGTTATTAAGTTAGATTACGATTACTAATAGCAACAATAATACTATAAACGTACAATGAAAATTTAAGTGAATCATCCAGTTCCATGAGTGCCGCCTGATTGCCGCATCTATAGCAATAATTGGGCGCTGAGAATATTGTGACAACGTTGCGATCGTGACACCAGTTATAGCCCTCCATTACCAGCTGATGCGCACGCGAGACCAAGGTGAGGCCGTTTGTGTTGTTGAACGTTTCCGATATATCCTGTATGAAAACATATATATACACATATATTAGTGTTATACTGAAAAGTATTTCTATGCAATTGAAGCACTCACCTGTCCAAAGGTGTAGCCCGCTCCACGTGGCGAAATGCCCCAGCCACCCCTATCATCGGGATCGGACCAGAGCAAATCGCACATGGGTCCCTCATGGGGCACCTCCTGCAAGCGATCCAATGCCCGTATATGATCCAAGCTATCAATTGACGGACTTAGGCCGCCATGCAGGCAAAAGATTTGGCCATCGACCAATGCCGTCAGTGGCAAATAGTCAAACAAATCGGTAAAATACTTCCAAACGTTCGCATTGCCATACTTGCGCAGGCATTCATCATAGAAGCCATACACCTGTGTTATCTGCCGTGATTCGTGATTGCCGCGCAATATGGTAATGCGCTCGCGATAACGAACTTTCAGCGATACAAGCAGTGTGACCGTCTCAACAGAATAATAGCCACGATCCACATAGTCGCCCATAAATAAATAATTTGTATCGGGCGATTTGCCACCTATCCGGAACAGTTCCATAAGATCATGAAACTGGCCGTGCACATCTCCGCAGACTGTGACGGGGCATTTGACCTCCTGCACATTGGACTCCTTTGAAAGGATTTCCTTGGCCTAAATAGAAATTTATAGAAATTGATTAATATATTTTTGTCAATTAATTATTCACCAATTATTTGATAAATTGGTTATTTATGTTAAGTACATAGTTTCGGAAAACTATGAAATAGAACAACAATTTTATTGTAAGAAAAAACCATTGACGAATATTTTGTTTTGGTTTTTACTTTTTTTTTTTTTTGTGTGAAATAAGTGCAATCAAGATTAGATATGATAAGCACTGATAGCATGATATAGTATGAATGATACCTGAAAGCAGCAGTGAAAGCTTGGCTAACAACAAACAGTTAGCATGACTAACCATATTTTTGTATACATTGTTCTAATGCTTCGAAACTAAAATTGACTTAAGGAACACATTTGTTTTTTGTAAACATAAATATCAATATATATTTATTTCATATATTTTATAAATATCCCAAATAAAGGAAAAATAAATATATACTGTTTTCCACTTGTCTGCACTTGATATCAAAAGTCTTTGTGTTCTATAACCAGCTGCGTCACACAGCTATATGTGTGGTTTAATATAACAATCGGGCTGATAAGACCGTAGGCTAATACACAAAGGGCGTTATTAGTATTAAATCTATATGACTTTTAATTAGCCCTATCCTTAACAGATGTTTACTTCAAATAATTTACAGCTGTCAGACTATTAGTTTCTCAGATAGACAAGTTAAAATGAAATCAAAGGGAATTTCTGTTTTGTGTAAAAACACTGTTGTAGTTAAATCTTGGCTTGATAAAGTTATTAGTTAGGAAACTAAACAATTGGTAAGTGATAAGCTAAGCTTAAGCGTGGAGAAATGAGCATCGAGGACGATGCACACAGTGGACGCTCCGAGAAGGCAACAAGGTAATTTTGAATGGCCGTAAAGTGGCGTGAGCGAGATGGCTAAGGCGCCAAAGATATCAAAGGAACGTTTTGGATATATCGTACAGCAATATTTGGTTATGCCGCTCGTGCTCACATTCTACCAAGTGACAAAAATGCATGAATCGGACTTCAAATTGCTTCCGCCTCCACCGTATTCTCCAGACCTGGCCTGCAGCGGCTTTTATCCTTTTTTCAGATCTCGGAAAAGTGCTCTGTGAAAAGACATATAGCGGCAATCGCCGAAGCTGAGGCTAAATAGATATTTATATATTGAAAGCACCTATATTGAACACAAAAATTCAATTTTACCCACAAAAAACAAGTTTTTCTTTGTTAGCCTACGAACTTTTGGGCTGCTGCTATATGATACATAACTTAATATAAATACATATATGTATATATAAATATGAGATATCAGCCAAGCTTCTGCAACTGAAATCGTACAGATATGAATTTATTTATTTAAGTCTATTTGTTTGTACTTTGACTCCATTAATATCTGCTAGAATCGTAACTGTCCATTCCAGCGAGCTATCACTGTTCCTTTTTTGTTTTGTTTATAATATGCATTTTGTGTAAAACATAATTTTGTTTGCTGCGTTGAATGAGGAATGACATGTGAAAGATATGTTTCCGGGTGCGAGGCGCAACAGATTTATGTGAGCCAATTTAATTTCAATTGCTTATTTCTCTTAGCCATATTGCCTTGTCGGGCGTCCGCTTCCGCCAGCATAGTCTATGAAAAGTCTTTTTGGCATTACGAGGCGTCAAGAAGCAGCAGTTTAGAATTTTGGGCACAACAAAATATATTTGGGTGACGCAAACATAACCCCACTTCTAGAGGCCCTCGATATCCGATGCGGCTACAGTGAAATCAAGCAAATTGCAAATAATTGATATCGATGCGCGTTTTGGTGTGAATATCTCTATACGCGTGAGCTTTTCATTAATTTGTTTAATTGAATTCAATATTGTTGGAAAAAAGAAAAAAAAACAACACACACACACACCGACTCTTGATAGGCAGAACAAGTGTGAGTGAGTGTGTGTGTGTGTGTGTACGCTTGTATGTTGAATACATAGATACATATTCTAAGAGCACACACACACCAACGCACACAAAACATTAAGTAATATTTACTTAAGACGTGTGACGCACATACGGTCAGCCGCACAATCGCAGGGTCGTTGCAGTTTTTGTTTTTGTGTGTAATACTCAAAAACAATTACGCACGTTTGCCATTATCATTAACTAAACACAAATGCTATAGAAATGAAATTTACAAAAGAGGGAAAAAAAACCGAAATATATTCTCGCCTAGGCGGTGCACATCGATTTGTCGCAGTCGCACATGCACGCAATGCTTATTGGCATCCTGCTCACACGCACGGCATGCATAGCGGCGCTTGGCTGTTGGAATTTACCAATATGGCGACGCATCATGATTCATGAGCGAGAGAAAAATACACGCACACCATTTGCAAAAATTTACAGTGCCGAAGCGCACACACAAGCAAGCGATGATGATGAAAATTATTTTTAAATCGTTTTCTATGTGGTATATGGGGCGAAACTGGCAACTCCTTACCTTATCGCAGAGGGTGCGAACTTGTGTTTCTGTCAATTGATTGCATTCGTTTAACTGCTCAATCCATTGATCTAGATCTTTTGTTGTTGCTTTATCCTCCATAGCAGTTGTTGGAGGAAAAGTCTCGTCAATCTTTGTCGACTCAATTTTGAAGGCTTTTGTTAACGACGGGGAATTGAAAAATGTATACGCAGTGAGTTGCTAGCTATGCTGCTGCACTTTTTTTTTGAAATTTTGCTCAAAATGCTGAAGCAAAATTTCGTTGCTTTTTAAACTTTTTCTCGTATTTTTTTGTTCACAAAAGCGACGACGACACGAAGTAAAATACGAAGGAGAGACTGAAATGTAGAGATGAATGATTTATTGTACCCAAGTGTTATCGATATCTAACTTGTTAACTGTTGCTAATATTGAATTATCGCTGAATATGATTCTAATGTCCATCAGCCACCACGATCGAAAGACGATTGGATTACCAATATAAATAATATTAGCGGTGAAATTAGGATTTGGCAACATCGCATCAATATGGTAGGTATATACATTTTTTTCCAGCAAAAAAAAATGTATATTCAATGAGATCTGAGAACAGTGATATAGTTCATTAACTATCGAATATATCGATTGCTCGATGAGCTACCTACGATTATCAATCGTCAGGCCGCCACTTCGATGTGAAACTGCTACGGCACAAATTTAATCAAGTCATCCTAACAACGTCGAAGAGTCAAATAAATATTATAATTTCAAAATGGAAACTCTTCTGGGCATCAAGGGACCAGATTTTGTCATGCTCGCTGCAGACACAACTCACGCCAATTCCGTAATTGTGATGAAAGAAGGTAAGCATAGCCAGGCAGGCTTCAGTGATTTTTTTCTTTTGCACCGCCGGTTCTCAAACAGTTTTCGCATCATTTTTGTAGATGAGAACAAAATCCACCAGGTTGCAGATAACTTGTTGATATCGACGGTTGGTGAGTCTGGCGACACTGAACAGTTTACAGAGTTCATTGCGAAGAACATTGCATTGTACAAGATGCGCAATGGTTACGATCTAAGCCCCAAGTCGGCGGCACATTTCACTCGAAAGAATTTGGCTGAGAGTCTGCGTAGCCGTACACGTTACCAGGTGTTCATGTTTGTGGCCGGGTGAGTAGCAAAGGTGTTAATGCAGATAACAATTACTTATAATAATCTTTTATTAGCTACGATCCCATTGAGGGACCTGAGCTGACTTTCATTGACTATCTGGCCTCTGCTCAATCCTTGAATTATGCCGGTCATGGATACGGTAGCATGTTCTGCTCCAGCATCTTTGATCGCTATTGGCATCCCAAAATCACCCAGGATGAGGCCTACGAAGTGCTGAAGAAGTGCGTGCTGGAAATCCAGAAGCGTCTGATTATTAACCTGAAGAACTTTAATGTGGCGGTTGTCGACAAAGCTGGAGTTCGCCAATTGGAACAAATTAGTTCCAAAAGCCTGATCGATTACAATGCTGCCGCTTAATTAAGTAGCCATTAATCTTATTTTAAGCATTTCAAATGCACATAGCGAAGCATAATAAATGATTTTTTGGATTTTTGGTATGATAAATATGATTATTTAATGTATTCCCATTTCATTTTGCCAATTGTCATGCGGTCAAATGAATATTTCTTATCGATGTTGCAAGGAGTAATCATACTCCCATTTATCATTACATTAAAATTTAAGCAATGAATAACTAATATTCCAAGTCAAACTAATTATAAATATAACTGAACAAAGCCAAATATAATTAATTTATATTAAAATATTTTAAGTATTTATCGTGATATAATTATTCGCTGTTAGACACCTATCGATAGGATTTCTGGAATCGATCGAATTGCTTGAAAACATTATTTTGTCATTCACCCAATACGTCGACATTAATTGTCTTATCAGCTGCACTTGATTTACATTCCGTTGACCAATTTCACAACTCATAACGTTTTTGATTTAAAGAAAATGCAAGCACCGCCACCAGAGCACTGTCCGGGCGTTGAGAGCGAACAGGCCGGTCGGGTCAGCGCCTGTGCCGGTTGCCCCAATCAAAGCATATGCAGTGATCCCACTAAGAAGTTGGAGGATCCCGGCAAGGCTCTAGTCGCCGCTGCCATGAAAGATGTCAAACATAAGCTGCTAATACTCTCGGGCAAAGGAGGTGTGGGCAAAAGTACAGTGACCACGCTGCTGACACGTTATCTGGCACGCAGCTGCCCCGAAAGCAATTTCGGCGTACTCGACATAGACATCTGTGGACCGTCGCAGCCGCGTCTGCTGGGCGCTCTTGGCGAGAACGTACATCAATCGGGCTCTGGCTGGTCGCCAGTGGGCATCGACGACAACGTATGCCTCATGTCCATAGGCTTTCTGCTGGGCTCTGTGGATGATGCCATCATATGGCGTGGTCCCAAGAAGAATGGCATGATCCGGCAATTCCTGAGTGAAGTGGATTGGGGAAATTTGGATTTGCTATTGCTGGACACACCGCCCGGCACATCGGACGAGCATCTGTCGGTGGTGTCATATCTCAAGGACGACTCAGCGTCAGAATCTGTAAAGGCCATAATTGTGACCACGCCGCAAGAGGTGGCGCTGCTCGACGTGCGCAAGGAGATCAACTTCTGCAAAAAACAGCGTATACCCATTGTGGGCGTCATAGAGAACATGAGCAGCTTCCGCTGCGGCCACTGTGGCAACAGCTCAGAGATCTTTCCCGCTAAGACGGGCGGCGCAGCGGCCATGTGTGCGGAGATGGATGTGCAGCTGCTGGGCTCGCTGCCGCTCGATCCGCAAGTGACACGCGCCTGCGATGCGGGCGAGGACATCACAGTAATCACCACCAATGCCACCACCGCAGAATTGGCCAGTATCTGTAGCAAGATCATGGCCAGCTTTTAGAGACTAATTCATTAATGATTTGTACTGTTTATTAAAGTTATGCGTAAAGATATATTTAAGTTTATATTGTATATTTGAAGATGGCTCCTAGGCATTGATGGTGGCCAGCGGACTCTGCATGGACAGCTCACTGGAGCTGGCAACCACTTCACTCAATTCCTCCTGCACTGGCTGCGTCAGCACCGTACTCTCCAGTGTCGGCGCAAATGTTGTATCTCTGCCGCAAGGTCGCGTTAGTTCGGACGGCAATTGTTCCGGCCGCTCCTGCTCCGGCTCCGGCTCCGCCTGCTCTTCCTTGTTTTCCAACTCTCCATTCTGGCTCGTGTCATTGGTTAGATCGATTTGCTGGCTGGCTGTTAGACGCGACTGCGTGGGCGGCGGCAACGGATCGGGCGGATGATTGACCAAAGTCACTGAGTCCGTGCAGTCATCCACCTTGAATATGCCCACCAAATAGTTGGACAACTCAAACATGTTCACACGCAGCGAAACAATGATGAACTGCGCGTTCTTGGTGCGTTCCTAAACAATTGGGAAAAAATGTTGAAATTAAAACCCAGAACTGAGAAGAGAGAGTTGGAGCTCCTACCTTTATGTAATGCCCCACAATGGACACATTCTTAAAGTCGAGAGCAGCGTCGATCTCGTCCATGAAATACAGAGGCGATGGCTTATAGTAATGCAGCGCAAAGACCAAGGCGAGCGAGGAGAGCGTCTTCTCGCCGCCGGACAAATTCGAAATATATTTCCAGCTCTTCTTCGGCGGACGCACAGTGAATTGAACGCCTTCGGTAAAGGGATCCATTGAGTCAACCAGCTCCAGATCTGCATCGCCACCCAACGTGATCATGCGATACATTTCCTTGAGCTTGCGCGTGATTATATTGAAGCCTTCCATGAATTCTGTGTAGCGACGTTTGCGCACTTCCTCGTACTTGTCGCGCATTTCGTTACGCTTAGATGTGATGTCCTCCAGGACGCGCACACGATCCAGATACACTAAACGCTTCTCTGTAAACTCCTTGATAAAGCCCAAATTGGGTTTGGTTTTCAGCTGCTCCTCGAGCAGCGTTTGCTTATACTGCATATCCTCCAAATTCTCAGCCTCCAGCTCCTCCTCGGTGAGCGTTTTGAGCGGCGTCAGCGGCTTGGTCTCGCCCGGTATTTCATTGAGCTTGAGCGGCTTTAGCTGCTGCTGCCAACGTGGTATATCCGACTTGACCTCGTTCATCTTGGCCGCCGCCGCCTGCAACTTCGTCTCAATCTCTACGCGCGCGAGATTACGCTGATTCTCCTGCTTGCTGAGCTCATCGATTTGCTTTTTAATGTCCGAAGATTGCGATTTAGCATTGCCAATTGCCTCTTCGGCCTTTTTTGCCTCCTCTTCCAGCTCCTCCTTGCGCTCCTGGCACTGCTGACGCTCCTCGTTGAGAGATCGTAGCTTATCCTCGGCCGTTTTGATATTCTCTCGCAAATTGTTGTTGTTATTGTTCAAGCGTTCAATGCTACGCTCCGCCGTGGTTAGGGCCACATTCAAGGACCGCACATTGCCCGCCAGCTTCTCAATCTGTCCGGTTGTCTTCTTCAGCCTCGCCTCCACGGGCTTGACAGTATTCAAGCGCAGAGCATCGTATTCGGCCTGCACTTCGCTTATTTTACTGGACATGGCCTTCTCGTTGTTGATGCACTTTTCCAGCTGTTCGTTCGCCTTCTGGATGTGCGCTTCCAGCTCCTGGACGGCAGCTTCGTCTGTTGTGTGGGCTTCCATCTTTTTGCGCTGCGTTTCGCATTGCTTGAGGCTGCTGGCCAATTGCTGCCGCTGGGACTTGATGCTCATCGTGAGACGTTTCTGTTCCGTTTCGCTGCGCTGCAGATTCGTTTGCAGCATTTGGATCTCGAGCTCCAGTCGGCCCTGCTGTTCCTGGCAGTAGTTGATGCGCGTCTGCAGCTCTTCCGCCTGCACCTGCATGTCTTCCAAAGCCTGCTGCGACACCTGCGAATTGTCCATGGACTCGGCCGTCTTTGTGCGCACCTGTGTGCCCATTTTGCCACGCACAGGTCGATTGCCGCCGCCGGACATGGTGCCTGCCTGCTCGATGATCTCGCCGCGCAGGGTGACCACGCGGAAGCGTTCACGGCCATAGGCAATGCGTGACCCCTGCTCCAGATCCGTGGCCACCAGCGTGTTATGCAAAGCCATATAAAAGGCGGTCCTCACGCGCTCATCCTCCACCTGAACAAGGTCGTAAAGGCGCGGCACGTTCTCTGGCCTGGTATAACGATAACAGAGAGTATTTAAATGAATTGTGAATGAACCGGATAATAAAGTATATGAATGAATTGTGAATGATCCGGATAATAGATTATATGAATGAATTGTGAATAAACCGGATAATAGATTATATGAATGAATTGCGAATGAACCGGATAATAGAGTATATGAATGAATTGTGAATGAAACGGATATAGTATATGAATGAATTGTGAATGAACCGGATAATAAAGTATATGAATGAATTGTGAATGAACCGGATAATAATTTATATGAATGAATTGCGAATGAACCGGATAATAGAGTATATGAATGAACCGAATATAGTATATGAATGAATTGTGAATGAACCGGGTAATAGAGCATACGAATGAATTGTGAATGATGCGGATAACAGAGAGTATATGAATGAATTGTGAATGATGCAGATAATAGAGTATATGAATGACTTGTGAATGATTCTGACATTCTCTTCCACTTACGTATTGATGCGAAAGGATTTGCTGCGCCAGTGCTCCATGCGATTGAGTGGTATAAAATTCGCTCGACCCACATTGTACTGCTTGAGGGCTTTGATGGCCGCTGTGGCCGTATCGTATGTATCCGTCACAATATTATCCAGACGACCGCAGGCTGTCGATATGGCTATATCGTATTTGGCATCAATGCCACCCAAATCGCCCAGACGTCCCAGTATGCCAGGTATTTTGCCCTCCGCCTTCATGCGCATCAAGAAGTCCAAGACTTTGTCATTCGAGCGCTGAGCTTGCATATTCGAGGAGCGCTCATTGATCTAAACGAAAATTCGTTAGTTATATATTTATATTAATAGATATTCTATAAAGAATTCACCTCCTCGCGCAGCTTGCTGCACTGCACCGACAAATTGCGTTCCTCATGGCTGAGCTTCTGCACCTCCGCTGACTTGGTGCGAATCTCCTGCTCCAGCTGCGGCATATTTTTGTTGAGCTCTGTCAATTTGCTGTTCATGTCCTCCAAGCTCTGCTGCGCTGACTCGTAGGAGCTCTTCAAGGATTCATATTTACGCGCCTCTGTGGTCTCCACTTGCTTCAATATCTTCAGCTTGGACTCGTGCACCTGCAGTTCCTCTCGCGCTGTATTGACAGCTTCCTCCAGCCCAATCAGCTCGTCACTGCACTTGAGACGCTTCTCCGTTAAGGGCTCCGATTGCTCTTTGAGCAGCGTTAGCTGCTTCTCCAGCTCCTCGTTGAGCGACAGCTTCTCCTTTTCCAGGCGCTCCAGTTTGTGCTGGCATTCCTCGATCTCTTTCTCATTCTTCTCCGGCAGCTTGTGCAGCTCATCGAGCTCCTTTTCATTCTTTTCGATTTGTCCTTTATCCTTCTTGCGCTGCTTATTCGTGTTCTCCATGGCGCTCTGGACTTCCGTGTAGCTACGCTCCGCCCCAACCAGCTTCTTCTTGATGTCCTCGCGCTGCCTGACCAGCGCCTCATAGGCTCTACATATAGGAAATTACAGTTAATAAAAGGATGGAAGGAAGGAACCCAACTCTTTGACCTACTCCATTTCCTTGCGTATGATGAGCTCCTTTTCGGCGCGCTCCTTTTTGAGTGTTTCGGTGCCTTCGTCATGGGTGTTGAGCTCCTTGCTGCACTCCTCGTGCTCCTTGGTATATTCCTCAAGCTTTTGCTTCTTAATGCTTATGTACTTCTGGGTCACCCAGTTCTTGGTGCGCACCAAGTCGTTCTCCTTGCGCAGATACTCGACAGCCTCATTGTACGGCTGCTCCAGATCCTTCATTTCACGCTCCGACAGCTTGCAGCGATTGTGCTTTTCTGTACGATCATCAGTTAGCTGATCCACACGCTGATTGATCTGCTGCAATGGGCGGATATAACGTTGGGTTCCTATGATATCCTCCAGATACTCCAGCATGCCCGTCTCGTTCTCCGTTTGCCCTTTGGTCTTCATCATGGCTATGGACTCCACCTCGCCCTGGAGTATAAGAAAACGATTGTGCTCTAGATCCACATGATGTTTCTTCAGCAGCTTGGCCACATCCTTCAGCTGAGCACGTTGATTGTCGATCTGATAGTAGGACGAGTTATCCGACATGGCTGTGCGTCGTACAAAGAACTGTGAACCGGCAACTGGTTCGCACTTGCCGTCCGGCTGGTCCACCACCAGCTCGAAGTGCACAGCCACCGAGCAGCTGTTCAGATTTGGAAAATTCTTGGAATTGTGTATTAATGTGGATAGTTTCTTGCAGCGAATACGATTTGCGCGACAGCCAAACACAAACATCATGGAGTCAATGACATTGCTCTTGCCGCTGCCATTCGGTCCGATGATCGCTGTAAAGGAATGATGAAATGGACCCAGCTCCACCTCGCCCGCGTAGCTCTTGAAATTGTTGTTGACAATGCGTTTGATGATCAGACGTGGACCGACGCTCTCCATGGAGCAATGTGGCGGCACTGGCGGCGGTATGTAGATATCGCCAATACGTGTACCCCCCTCCTCATCATCGAAGATCAGCGCATCATCCAAAGCGTCCATGGCGGCGGCATCATCGGCTTCTTGTTGCGCCTTCAGCATTTGCTGTTGGGTTAGGCGTGCGGCGACACTGGTGCGACAGCCGCCGCGTCCCTGTGGCGTACCCAGGCTGGGTCGCATATTAGCAACCAAATTCCTGCACAATTAACCGAGAAACTTATTTAAAATCCTTAACACAGTCCGCAACTCCTGGCGCTAAAATAAAATATGACGCTACGGCAGAGCTGCATGCGCTGCGTAACGCTTCTAGCGGCATTTCTGGCAACTAAAACATAACGACTTTCAAGCAAGTTGGCAGCACTACGTATGAAAAACCGTTAATGCGTGGCAATTCAAATGAATAATTCAAATTAAATTTCAAATTGAATTTAATAAGTGTGAAAATTTTCAAGCGTCTCAAATTAAATGCAATTTATTTTAAGTAATTAAATGAAAAATTTCAGTTAGCATACAAAGCTCACTATATTCCAGACTTACTATGTTTCAAATACATAAACGATTAAAAATTTACTCGTTTAAAAAAAAAAAAAAAAAAACAATTAAAAAATGTCGGTCGATAAGTCATTATTTTCAAACAAAACAAAGTTCTAAGTTCAACTTTCACATGCAAAACTGATAAACTATTTATTTGAAAAATAATAACATGCTTTATTTAAAAGAAAAATACTCAAGTGCAAATCTGTCTCAGCCAGCAGCACGAGTCAGCCAAAGAGAGCTTTCTCCCGCGTCTCGATATATATGGCCGGGTCTGCAGCGCTCATGTCTTCAGTTTGTTTTCGTATTCAGCAGCTGCGGTACGGTGCGCTACAAATCGGAAATTAGTAAACGCGCCGGTCGCATTTTCGTAATAAGAAAATAGACTGAAAGTCAGCAGAAAATGCTGTTGTGCCGTAGGGAAAATTCAAATAAGCAAACGGGTTTCACAGTCAAGGTCGACGCGCACACACAAAACCGTTATAGGCGCTGCACATTTACGGCTATGCAAAAATCGTGGGCACTCGTTGTTGCCGTTGCCTTTGTGGCCATCTTCGTGATTATGTCGTCGTCGACGGCGGCTGTTACAGGCATTGGTAATTTCTCCCTCCCTCTCACTCTCGCACACTCTTTTGTTTGACACCAACACATTTACTACCTGACTTTTGATTGGGTGCGTCTTATTGCTGCTGCTGCTGCTGCTGTTGTTGTTGTTGTCTCCTTTTTGTCTTTGGCATGCGCAAGCGCGCGCATTGGGTGTGAAAGTTGTTGATCTGTTTTGTTATATAATATCAACTGGGGGCCTGTCCATTGAACCCCAAATGACAGTTGCTGAAAATTTTCCTGACCCCACCATTTTAGGCAAAGCCGTGGCAACATACATACTGTTACTTTCTAAATGCTACAGCTGCCACTCTACCCACACACACACACGCACAGACATCGAGATTTCTACACACGCAATCCACACAGAGTCAGACACATCTCTATGCATTCATATACATACATCGTATCTAGAGATCGCATATTGCATATTACACACACACGCAGACATGTATACATACATATATCGAATCTAGAGATCGCATCTTGCATTTTACACGCATGCGTCGCTTGCCCAATCGCTTGAGTTACGATCTGCTCCAGCTATGCCGCCAAGTCAACTGCATGTGCGTGTGTGTGTATTTGAATCGGTGTGTGTGTAGTAAACGCAATTGACTTGCTGCCACCAAAAATTGTTTTGCAGCACAGGGGCGTAGCTAAAAAGCCCCCCAAATTGTCATAGGGCGGCTCCTAGAGTTACAAATTTAAGAGAAAAGAGAAAAAGGTATTTAAGCTGATTTAAAATATTGTGGTCAGAAAAATAGTAGTGAGACCGAAAAACATGATACATTAAAAATAATTTAAATATATTTATATAAGTATATATATTATTTATAGAACTAGTTTTAAATTGTTATTATGTTTATCACGGCATTTCAGTAGCACTACTATTTTTCTGACCACAGCTGTATATGTAGCATAATCTTTAACTTAATGTAAATCCGCATTCTATATTTATCTCAAAAGAAAATTAAATCAACAGATTTTCTTTTCACAAATTAAATGTACATCGATGTACACAATTACAGTGAAAGCTCGCTTGAATGAATATTTATGGTTTCAGTTCCGCTTATAAGATGTGCCTCAGTTTCTATATCATATCAAAATTTTCGTATAGTTTCTCTTTTTGTTTTAAGCTCTACGAATTCATTCCATTTCAGTTAGTCTGATCCGATCCAACAAAATTTGAAAGAACAGAAAAGCTAGGATATATGTATGTAGAAATTGGATTATAAACTCACATAAAATTATGTAAATAAATCGCTTGGAAAGCCTACGAACGACACGAACATAGTTTATATCATATATAAATACATATTCCCTCACCAGAAACAAAAGAAGTTAGCAATTAAAGACTCTATTGTAAACCCTCGTGCAGCTGCGAGATCTGCAAGCTAGCCAAAAAAAAAATATTGCAGCAATGTGGCCAAAAGCACCGCCCCGCCCTGCCTGCCTCCACGTCCACGTTCGCGTCCAACTGTGGACGTGCGCTTGGTTTTTGGGTCAACGTATTAATTAGTTTTTTGGTGGTAATTAGATAATGAACCTATCTCACACACGAACTGCTTTGCAGACAATGGCGACAACAGCGCGGCGCGGGCAGAGACTGGAGGCAATCACAGTCGACATAGACGCTCCAGCTCAACGGCTGCCTGCATGCCGGATGCACGCTTCTATCGCAATCCGAATCGACCGGTGCACAAGATCTGGACGAACAGCGAGTGCGCCAAGTACTTCTTGTGCCTGGATGGCGAGGTTTTCGAATTCAAGTGCTCCGAGGGACTGCTCTTTGATGTGGTGCGGCAAATTTGTGATTTCAAGGCGAATGTGGATAATTGTGATATAACTGCTGAGACGCCAGCGCCCAAGCCGTTGCTGGAGATGGCGGACTGTGCGGATGAATCGCAGCTGGGCTGTGCCGATGGCACGTGTCTGCCACAAGATTACTTCTGTGACGGCTCTGTCGACTGTCCCGATGGCTCCGACGAGGGCTGGTGCGACGTTGATCATGATCCCAATGCCGCTGGCGCATGCGATCAACGCAAATGTCAGCTGCCCCATTGCTTCTGCTCGAAGGATGGCACACAGATACCTGGGCAGCTGCAGGCGCAGACTGTGCCACAGATGATACTGCTAACCTTCGACGATGCCATCAATCATGACAACTGGGAACTATTCTCCAAGGTGCTCTTCACGCCCAATCGTCGTAATCCGAACGGCTGTCCCATACGCAGCACCTTCTATGTCTCGCATCCGTATACGAATTATCAGTATGTGCAGAAACTATGGAACGATGGACACGAGATTGCGGTGCATTCGGTGACGTAGGTTGGGGAAGTCTGCCCTTAAAGATTACATTCAAATTGATTCTTTGCAGGCATCGCGGGCCGGAGCTTTGGTGGTCCAAGAATGCTACCATTGAGGATTGGTTCGATGAGATGGTCGGCCAGGCGAACATCATCAACAAATTTGCGGGCGTTCGCATGGAGGAGCTGCGTGGCATGCGTGTGCCCTTCCTGCGCGTTGGCTGGAATCGTCAGTTCCTCATGATGAAGGAGTTTGGCTTTGTCTATGATGCTTCCATGGTGGCGCCGCACTCGAATCCACCTTTGTGGCCATACACGCTGGACTTCAAGATGCCGCACAGCTGCCTGGGCGCCAATCAGAATTGTCCGACTCGCAGTTATCCGGGCATCTGGGAACTGGTCATGAATCAGCTGGAGGCAGGCGCAGGCGAATACACTTGCGGCATGGTGGACAGCTGTCCTCCACACCTAACAGGAGACGATGTGTACCGCATGTTAACATATAACTTCAAGCGTCACTATTTGAGCAATCGTGCGCCTTATGGCCTCTACTTCCATTCCACCTGGTTCAAGAAGATTGACTATTTGAATGCCTTTCTGGTAAGTTGCCTTGACAGTTGTTTCGCTTGAAAGTTTTTGCATATGTGTGTATCTTCTAGAAATTCTTGGATGACATGCACAAGCTGCCGGATGTTTACTTTGTGACCAATCAGCAGGCCATTCAATGGATGCGACAGCCCACGCCCAACAATCAGCTGCATCAGTTCGAGTCCTGGCGCTGCCAGCCCAAACAACTGGAGCCGCACGAGTTGGTCTGCCAAATGCCTAATGTGTGCAAAGTTCGGAGTCGTGTGCTACAGGAGGATCGCTACTTTTATACGTGCATGGAGTGCCCGGCGCAGTATCCTTGGATTCGCAACGAATTTGGTCTAGAATAGCCAATTGTTTAGTTTTTAAGTTTGTATTTATGGTATGTTACAATTTCATTATTTTTAAATATGTATGCAAAACGTGTTTATCAAGCTTTTGCTTGTGTACTTAGCCTAGACCAGACAGACAGTATATTCTTTCTATCCGTTTACTGCGTAATAAAGGGATTGGCTATGCTCTCGACTCCATCCTGTGGACAGATGAGCACCAGCGCCGTGCCTCGGCACACGACCAGGCCGAGACTTCGCGTTGAATCCTCGGTCAGCTTATAGGGTTCGTCTGAATCTCTTAGGTATTCCACGGTGTTGTCTAGCACCAGATTTAACAGCGCATCGTAGCCTTTCAGTATGCCAGACGCCTCGCGGCCTCCCGCGAATTTCACACGTATTTGTTTCTCCAAGTATTTGGACAGATCCAAAATAGATTCCTTCCGGCGTTTCTCCTTGCCATCGTTGTTGCCACCTGTCTAGAAAGCAATTAGCATGTTAATGCACACTCTACTTATTTATTTTCTTTCTAGTTTACTTTTTTATCAGCCATTTTATCCTAATCGTTTGCCGGTTTCATGAAATTCTACACAATGTTTTTTCTCATAGATATCGATAGGCGGTAATGCGAAAGAGTCTCATTGATAGTTTCATTTGTTTTGTATCGATAACATTCAGCTGTTAGTATATTTTTTAAATATCGAAATAAAATGATTTAATACTAAAAAAAAATAATAATAAAAATAATTGCAATTATTTTTAAAAGCGTAATTATTATTATGCTATAATATATATAAATTTCATAAAGTTTCATATAAATTGCAATATTATAGCCATAGAAACAAGTATTTTTTTATTTTAAATAGAGAAAGAACGATCTAATTGTGTCGGTGTTGTTTATATTACACGGATTATATTCGGTTTTGCCGCCTTTCAAATTAAGTATGAGCGCTTTAATAACTCTATTTGTATTGGCTGCAAAAAATAACAGAAAATTGAATTGGTATTTAACTATAACATGAATATTCAATTAATCGATTGTTATAGTCAACTATCGATGAAGCATAATAACAATGACATTGTTAGTTTTCCATCTCTACGGCACACTCCATTTTGTTTTCTTACGATACCGATACCGACACGACGCTTGAGAATAGTGTTTTTTTTGTAAAAAAAACGTCGTAATTTATTAGTATTAAACCAAACGCCTTGTCATATTCAAGTGTTTAAAAGAAAGTTGAAATAATGGGTCGTAAAAAGAAGAAGGCCTCCAAACCCTGGTGCTGGTATCCTTTTCAAACAAGCCAAATGAAAAATTTTGCAGTTCTCGGCTCGCCTTTACGTGTGCGCTGGGAGCCTCGCTAAAAAAAATTGTATCTACTCACGTACACACACACACATACACATACATACATACTCACACACCCATACTTATGCATTTATATAATGGCGAGTGCTGTTGTTGTTTTGCGGGAGTCGGCAAAGCGAAAAGAAAACTTCTTGAAAATCTTGTTCTTTCCTTAACCCATATAACTAACTCTAATTTAGGTACTGTAATCGCGAGTTTGACGATGAGAAAATTCTTGTGCAGCATCAAAAAGCGAAACACTTCAAGTGTCATATATGCCACAAGAAACTGTATACGGGGCCGGGCCTATCCATACATTGCATGCAGGTGCACAAGGAAACGGTGGATAAGGTGCCCAACTCGTTGCCAAATCGTTCCAACATCGAAATTGAAATCTTTGGCATGGACGGTATTCCTGCAGAGGATTTGCGTGATCATGAGCGCCAGAAAAATGGCGGTAAATCCGATTCGGATGATGATGAGCCAGCTGCCAAGAAAAAAGTTGAATGTAAGCAATCAGAGTGAGCAGCCGCAGAGTGACCTTTGTCTCCATGCACTGCTGTGAACAAAACCCTTGATTTCCAAATGTATATTTTTTTAGTTTTTTTGCCTTATCTAATATAATTTCTATTCAACTTATTATATGTTATATTGGCTTTCCCTTGAAGATCCCATGTCTGTGCCACCGCCCATGATGATGCCGCCCAATATGATGCCACCGCATATGTTGGGCCAGTATGGTATGGGCATGATGCAGCATATGCCACCATTGCCTCCATATCCGATGCCAATGATGCCACACATGATGCCGCCGCGTCCGATATTCCCGGCAGCGATGGCAACAACCTCAGCGGCAGCTGCCGCAGCAGCCGTTCATCATCATCAGCAGCAACAACACCATCAACAGCAACAGCAGCAGCAACATGCCGCTGCCATGGCTCAGCAGAAACCCACGTTTCCAGCTTATAGGTTAGCTTAATGCAGACTTAAACGATTTGTATATATTTAAATGATGTAAAATTGCCTTGCAGTAATGCCACCATAAGTGCTCCACCTACTACCAATAATGCTGGTTTAGGCGGCGGTGCGGCGTCAAACGCTGCACCCTCTCTTGCACCGGATCCACACAATCAGGGACGACCGCCAAATGTGGCCAATACGGCTGGTGGCGGCAGCCATGTTGTGGCCGCTGTTAGCACAAAGATAATGCATCCGGCGGAGGATGCCAGTTTGGAGGAGTTACGCGCCCGTCAGCCCAAGTATCAGGTGCGTGTGGCTGCCGCCTTAGTAGCAGTCGCTGCAGCGCCAAAAAATCACAGCCCCAGCATTAACAATAATAGTGGTGGTGGCAGCGGCAGCGGAGGTGGAAACGGAAGCGTTGGCAGCGCTGCCTCATCAATGCCTTCAACACCGCCACCGCCCTCACTGTCCGGCATCTCGCCAACGGGCAGCGTGGCCGCTGCGAACGCAATCGCTGTGAGCACGGCCATCTCCAAGGCACAGGAAGTGAGTTCTTATCATAGTTATAGAAACCATAGTCAATATAAATGAGAGCAGACGAGGACGAAGACGCAAACGCACAGACACGGACTTGTACAAAAGACAAAAAACAAAAAAAAACACTCACGCACACACACATATACATACAGAAACAGTTGCAACATAATTCTAAATATTTATATATATATTATATTATATATAACAGTTCAGATAGAGATCTACTAAATTTTACTGAGACTGTGTCGTGTTAAACGCGTTGCGCATTTTGAAACAATTCCATTTTGATATCCACGCAACTAGACGCTGGACATTAACTAGTTTGAGTTTACTCTTATATCAATTGTTTTTTTTGATATTTGTTTTTTTTTTTTTGTTTTTTTTATTTTTTTTTTTGTAATAACTTTTGGTTCAATAATTATTTTTGCAATTTCGAAGAATGCGTGCACGACCACAGAAAACGGCCGACAAATGGAACACGGAAAGAGTCAAAACAAAAAGAAAATATATTTAAAAGAAAAAAAGAAAACAAAACAAAAAAAAAATGAAAAAAAAAGAAACGAAAAACAATTCAGATTAACAATTTAGCATATAGTATGATATATGTCTGTACAATTTTTTAATTAAACATACAAATTAATGGCAACAAAAACTGAACGGCGGCTTTCAATTTTACATTCCTAACACAAAGTTAAATGGCAACAAAATAAAAATATCCAAAGAAAAGCAGCGGCGAGCGCGCATTTCGAATTTGCAAAGATTATTTACAACCGAACTGTGCGAATTTCTTGTTGTTTGTTGTTTATTTTTTTCGCTTGGTTTTTCAAAACGACAACAAAACAATCCAAAAAAAACGTCCTTTATCAAATTTATTTACAGACCGCTGCGCTGGTGGCCGTGGCGCAGGCGCATGCACAGGCTGCCCAGGTGGCACAGGTACAAGCGGCTCAGGTGCAGGCTGCGCAGCAGCATATGCAGGCGCAGGTGCAGGCGGCGCAAGTGGCGCATGCTGTTGCCGCGCAACAGCAACACCAGCAGCAACAGCAGCAACAACAACAACAACAGCAGCAGCAGCAACAGGCACAACAGCAACATCAGGCACAGCAGCAACATCAGGCGCAGCAGCAGCAGCAGGTGAAACAATTGGAGGAACTAAATCGTGCTGTGATGCTGCAACGTCTGCAAGCGGTACGGCAGCCGGGCAATCATAGTGCAGCTGCAGCGGCGGCTGCGGCCGCTGCCGCTGGCCTGGGCATGGTAAGTGTTAAACTTGATGCAAGTGCTGCACAGCGTTCGCTGCCAACAACGACATCTATTTCAATTTGACTAAAATCCACGAATATATATATATATATATATATATGCTGTATCTGAACAACTACTCTACTATATATATATATATATATATATATATTTGGTTAACTCGTTCTCTTTAGCTATGAAAACCAAACATTCAGAATGTATGGGAATATACATATATATATTCTTCAGTCAGGCTAGCCTAGCTATATTCCTTATATATATATATAAAACAATTCCCAGTGTAGAGCTCACCTTCATCAAAGCTCATTTGCAATTCATTAAACTTGAAGCGCAGGTATTAGTTAGTTGTCATTATATAATCTGAGGATTGTCCCCAAGTGGAAACTGATCTATAATTGGTTGAAAAAACTAATTGACTGATTAGCATTTGTTGATTTAATTTAATTCGACATGTGAGACAAATTTGTTCTATAATTTGTGTATGTTTATAAAATTTTGTTATATATTATTATCAAAGTTTGAATTATGCAAAAAAAATATATTTATTATATAGAGCTTTTTGTTATATAGACTCTTTGACTGATCAAATTTTAAACAATTTTCTATTTCATTTAAAAATTATTGTACAATTTTCATAGTTTCATTTACCATTAATTTCCATTTCATTATATAATTAATTCGTAATCACATTTACTTTTTTCTGATTTAATATCATATTAAACTATATTTTTTCCATTTTATTTTCTAAGATTTCTTTAAAATTGTTAACAAAATATTTATATGTAACAAATTTCTAATATTAATGTTTTTTTTTTTTATAATTTAATAGAGTATCCGACTATATATATTTTCTATTTTTTCTTTGATTTAACTAAATTACTTAGGTTTTTTAAAGATCTCTTCAAAATTGTGGAAAAATTATTTATGTATAAAAATGTCTATTAAAGATCAGTTTCCCAGCGTTTACAATCCATATATATAGGCTAGTTGAGGGCTGTAAAAAAAACTGTTCCTAACATCTACACAAGCAATAATATATATATAACATATTTAGTTAGTATTCTTACTTCTACCTACACCCACACACCACTTCATAAACTTAGTCCAAGTTCAACTCTAGCACAGTGACCATCTATATATAACTACTTTATCAAAAAGAATCTAATGTTGCAGTAACAAAATTAAAAGTTAACATTACAATTATTGCAGTGCAGTACAGTTGAGTGTTGATAAACATAATGCCAATTGCAGGGCCGACAAACAGTTCTATACTACAGTATGTATTTTTGTACACTTCACTTTTCATATTAAAAAAAAAAAAAAAAAATACCCCAAAAAAAAAAAATTAGCCCAAATGCGAATTACGAAAGATAAGTAAATGCCAAAATTTCCATTATAATATGATATGTATACAATACTCGTAATCGTACTCGTACATTACTGTACTTACTATGCAAGTATTACTCGTAGTAGTCTAAGCAAGTTCCTCAAAACAAATTACTATCCATCTATTCCACCTCCAACAACAACATATGCATACTTACATACATTAACACCTACCCATCCATCCAATAAAAAAAACCCCCCAACTGTTTCCCATCGACCATGATATATATATTTATATATAGTGATAATGGTAATGCAAATGCAAAGTTCCATAGTACATATTGCCTTGCAAGCACATTAAAACGTAACGTTAGCGTTAACGTCACTTTATGTAACCATGTTTCTATATATGTATCTGTATATATAGTGATAGCGGCAATAGTTTCATCAAAACGTAATGTTAACGTCAACGTCACGTTGCCTCGTACTGCCTTGCAAGCTCATAGAACTTGCAAGCACATTAAAACGTAACGTTAGCGTTAACGTCACTTTATGTAACCATGTTTCTATATATGTATCTGTATATATAGTGATAGCGGCAATAGTTTCATCAAAACGTAATGTTAACGTCAACGTCACGTTGCCTCGTACTGCCTTGCAAGCTCATAGAACGTTACGCAAGCGTTAACGTGAACGTCACGTTGTCACGTACTGCCTTGCAAGCTTATAGAACGTTACGCAAGCGTTAACGTGAACGTCACGTTGTCACTTACTGCTTTGCAAGCTTATGTTACGATCACGTAAGCGTTAACGTTATCATGTACTGCTTTGCAGATTATTACGTTACGTAAGCGTTAACGCCAACGTTACGTTTTCATGCACTTGCAAACTTATGTTACGTATGTGGTAACTTCAAAGTCGCGTTAAGTAACGTAATGGTTAGAGCTTTGAACTATGTATATACATATATTTATATATATATCTAAATATATACTGCAAATGGCTCGTACGTACGCGTTAACGTGCACTTCAACGTCACGTTACGTAACGTAATGTTGAGAGTTATGAACTATGCAAGCCATGTAAGTACATTTTGTATAATTAATTCTATTAAAATTACTTTGAACTTGTCGTAATGGTTGCTGCGTTGGTTGGTTAATTGATTGATTGATTGATTGATTGATTGGTTGGTTGATTGATTAATTCATATCCACACAAAAAAAAAAAAAAACAAAGCTACACACAGCATTGAATATATAATATATTTAAATGTATATGACTATTGATATATCTCGTACACACAACACATACACACTCACACACACCCACACACATACAACAAATCTATCTTATCTAAATGTTTTTTTATCTGTAAATTGTACTATCGTATTCCTATCGATATTTTCATCAATCATTTACTGTTAACATCCCCAAAATGCAACAGATTTCACTCTGCTGCTCGTGCATCCAAAGATCTCTGTCTCTATCTCTCTATCTTGCTATATACATACCATCCATTCTCTATATGTCTCATCCAAAAACTAACACATTTAGTTGTACTATCCGAAAGATTTGGATACTCTAACTATATTAAACACACACACACACACACACACACACACAGACACAAAACACCTCGAGCTGGTACCATCTGCGCTTTATTTTCAATTGTTATAATAAATTGTGATGTTCCACTTGGTTTGGTGGCGCGTTTTTTGAAGTCCAGCCCTTGTTTGCTCGCCTCTTCTAACTGTCCTGTAATAGAGCTGAAAAACAATAGATATTTTCTAACATATTAATATTTTATTTACATTATTCTTGCTCAGAAAAGAAAAGTAAGGGTACTCTGTTTATGTTAAAATTGTTTTTTTCAAGAAAAAAACTTGTTTTTTTCTAAAATCTAAAATTTTTTTTTATATTAATATATATTTTATTAAATATTTTTACTCTAGAAATATTTTAAAAATATATATTTCTAAATATATAATTAAATTTTATAAAAGAATGAGTTTTTAAAAATATTTGATCAAAAAATGTGTTAAAATAAAAAAAAATGTTAGATTTTTTAAAATGAAAAAAAAAAGTAATTTATTAAATATAAAAATGTAAAAATACTTTTTTTTTACAAAAACAGATTGTTATTAGATAAACATATTGTATATATATTTTTTCATTATTATTTTTTATAATTATTTTTATTAATATATAGATTTTATATGTATTTTTTGATATATTACATTTTTGGAACTTTCCAACTGTCACATTTGATTTAAAGTGAAATCAGGGATATTTCCTGCATTTTCTAGCATTCCATGCTAGCTATCAAATTTGTATGACCTATCGTTAGTTTTTCAGCTCTGCTCTCTATATACGCACTACTAACAGTATCACCTAGTTATACATATGTCACGCCTCATATGGCGATCACGCCCACCATATCATAGCTAAGTATAAAACCATAAAAAACTATACTTAATTATAAAACAAATGAAAGTATTGGAACTTGAACTCACTCGACTTGCGTTGCCTGCCTGGTTAGTAAAAATTTACTATTTTTTTTTGTAACTCAAGATAAAACATATGTAAAAATATTATTTTACTTTGTTTAAGTTGCTTCTTACCTATATATTAAAAAACAAATCGACGCGCGCATAGTTTTTTTAAGAATTGTTATAAAAAGTGTTCTTAAAGGTTGAGATCGTTATGATCGGCCTGCCCCCCCTACATATACCACCTACTCATCCGTCGTCAGTTCAGTTTACGAATTGTAAGTACGTTTCTTTTTTAAACAATTTAATTTTCTATCATAAACAATTATCTTAATTTTTAATAATTTTTTTGTAATTTAAAAAAAAAAAACTGAAAAGAGGAAAGTTGATGTCTCTTTATTTGTCTCTCTCTCTCTATATATATATATATCTATACATATATATAGATATAAATATTTATATATATTTCATTGTAACATTGTAATGCGATGTAAAAGTTTCGACAACAACCAACACACACACACACACACACACACACAACAGTACATACAACTATTTTATTCATTTAAATAATAAGTACCAAAAAAAAAAGAACCAACTTATTAATATATTCTTAATACCAACAAGAAAAACGAAAACAATGAAAACATAATTAATAACAATTTAGCTAATTTTGTGTACAATGGCTTCGATATATATACACACACACATACACACAAACAAACACACACAGACACAGACACAGAGACAAGCGAAAGCCGCCTGCATTGGAATGCAATTAAAACTGTTTCAATTCTACCTCTCTTCCATGCTCTTCTATATATCTTTTCCATCTGGTCGAATCAATTTGCATAGATGCCTTTGCCTGGCAGTCTGCAGCTGATGCAGCCGATGCTGCGACCCGGCACAGTTGCCATTGGACCCCATGGCGCATTGATAGGTGGCAATATGCTGCGTCCTGGTCCGCTGCCTGGCATGCCAGCAGGTGAGTACATCATCATCATCAGCATTATTTTAGATAGATCTTTAGCTCATCTTGCGTCAATTTTTGTAGGTCTGCTGCCCATGCAGGCAATTGGTTTGCCTGGCTTGCCCGCAGGTGCCATGCCGATGCCGGGCATGGGCGTGATGTTGCCTGGCCATCCAAATATGTTGCAGATGATGCAGCCACGCTTCAGATGATGCTTACCCGGTGCGCCAGGACTCTTGCAGGCGCCAACACAGACGCATCCGCACAATGTGCGAGCGTTTCAGCGAGCAGCGGCACTGCCAGCGCTGCACCCAGCGCAGACGCAGCCATCACAGTTGGTGGGTTTGCCGTTGCCCTTGCTGTTTCACGATTAAATTGAGCCGTGGCCAATCAGCCAACCAACAACAACAACAACAGCAGCGACAAATCCGACTACGACAGCAAGAACAGCAACAACAACTACAACAAGATCAACAACTAGTGCAAAATGCAATCACAACAACTGCAAGCAAGTTTTCATACTTAAGCTACGCAATTTCACAAAGCTCTTTTTCTTAAATGTATAACAGTTTTGAGACACTCGATACATACACACACACACATATACACATACACATGTGTCACACATACATTCACTGGTTGCACATACACACACACTAACAGTAATATGCGTAGTTTTATACTGTTTATACATATATATCCAGAGTATTTTCTAGCTGATGCATCTGAACTTTGCTTTTTGTTAAATGATCAAAATTCTTAACTTTTCTTCAACTAAATTCGTGTGTACTTGCATAACATCACACAAAAACATTATACAACACTATATTACATTTACTAACACTACTCTGTATATGTGTGCTAAATGAATCGCAGCTCGCTTCTCATCTAGCGTTCTTAATCTCTCTTTCTCTTGCTCTTTGTGCTGGCACGCGGTTCTCTTTGCTGTATTGTTGCTGTAGCATCTAGTTTACTCTCTCTCTCACTATCTCTCTCTCTATACATATTTATATATATATATATATATATATAGATATATATATCTATATATATATATATATCTATATATATATATATATATTTATGATATTACACTCTCCCTAGTTATATAATTGTAACTGTATTTGTACAATACCAACAAATAACATAATATTTAACATACTAATATAATACTTTAAATAATATTTCTTTTTTGTTTACATTCTTTTTTTATTTCATAATTATATTTTTTTGTTACATTTTAGAGTTCTGGGGCCCAAAAAAAGTTAAAATACGCCCCATTGTTATACTCGCTCACTCACACAAACTCTCTTTCTCTCTCTCCCGTTTTTGCCATGTCTCTTTATTCTCAGATAGAAACGAAACAGTACGCTCCCCTCTCCCCCGGGTAAGAAACGGGCGATCTATTTAAAATACATACATATACATATAAATCTACATATGTGCATATATTGTAATATTGTGCGAATTTGTATTATCTGTGCGTAGCTTATTAGTTGATTGTCCAAATGTGCGATGCTCCACAAACTGTTATACATACTGTTATACAATATGAATATATGTAGCCTCTTTTAACTGCATTTATGTACTTCTTATTCCCCAAACTCCCCCCGCCTTTTGAACACACAAACAAAAACAAAAGCAAACAAAAAATGGTATCAGTCGTCTTTCATCCACTCGTTACTCGTTACCCGTTACTCGTTACTCGTTACTTACAGCTGACAAAAAAAAGAAATGTACTCGTAAGTTATGTACAAAGTTTATTTTTGATTTCGATTTCCATTGCGATTTCGGTCGGCAACAATGCGATCCACAATTCAGGTATCTACATTATTTTTTTCTTTCTCAATTACATCATTTACACGTAACAATATTTCTTGGTTATGGTATCGTACTAATATGCAAACAAAAACAAGCAATCCTCTATCAAAGCTGTAGTTATAAAATAGTTCTCTCCAAAACGTTTCCGCACATTGTTAGTAAGTACATTCATTTATAGTTCGTTTCAATCTATATCTATATCTATATATATATACAACTATATATCTAGCAATTTATAGTTAGTTCCTTTGTTAACGTAGCGCTCTTCCATTGGTTCACAGACTCCAAAAACTCTAGCTTCCTAGCAAACTAAAAACAAGTTTTAACAACAATCAAGTCGAGGCTTTATCAATGGATCCCAACCAGATCCGTGTACAACTATTACTAAATACAATTACAACTATTAATAGCTCCTAAGTTGTTCACTGAAACTCTTTTCTTTTTGTATTCGTAGCTTGATATAATTGCAGGGTATATCTATATATATTTATATATGTCTTTAGAGTTCTGGCATGATTTTCAGAATCGGTCTCAACGGAACACTCGCCCAGTGTAGCCTAGGCTAGTCAAATTTTATAGCACACATCCCCCTCTAACAAATAGTCCTTTATATAACACTAACTTGTATTTGTAAAACATATATCTATTCAAACATATATATATGTTGTGTAACTGTAACTATATATACATATATATTCATATGTAGCATAAAAAACGCAAGACAAGTGAAAAAACCGCCAGAGTTCAGATGGTAATTTGTGCCGTTTCGTCTCTGTTGTGGCTTAGCGCAAAATTGATGTTGGACTCTCAGGTCTGGCATATTCGCCGCATTGCCTTTTCCAATGCCACGCCCACTGCCCAACACTCTATCTTTCCCATGTGTCGGTGGGATCGTTGGCATTTATGCGATGTTAGAACGGCGTGCTTCAGACGAGTGTACCTCAATGCGGGACAGACAGACCTAAACAATTTGGTGGCTATCTAAACATACACACACACACATTCACACGCACATACTACTTAACTACTAGTTAAATATTTGATAAAAACTATCGTATTTCTCAATTGTAAATACATTTTTTCTTGCGCGCGTTTTGTAATCGTTTTTTGTCTTTATTTTTTCATCGATTTTTTTTTAGTAAATGTAGTTTGTTGATTTTTCATTTTATTCCAAAGTATTTCCTTTCCCATTTTGATCCATTGGTGATGGTTACATTACATTGTTGTGGGGGAACTTATAGATTTGCAGATTGTAATATTATTACATAAACTATATGATATAGCTACGTCCGATTCAGTTTTTCAGTTATATAAGATTTTTTTTAACAAAAATAAATATTTAGTTTGAACTGTTATACTGTTAAATTATACTCTCATGAAGTTATACTGAATGATGAAAAATTTCTTTTATTTATAATTCTCAACTATTATTCAATCCAACTCAAGAATTAGAAATAAATTCAGCCTGCCTAGCATAATCAAATGAAAGCTGCCATAGGGACAATCCTTTGTAAAGTTTATATATAGGATATATAATTAGAGATAACTCAATCAACTCAAACTCTACTCAAACATGTGCAATTCTATTTGAAACTTCGGCTAGCCGTTGACAAATTTTTATTTATCTCTGATCTAATCTTTGCGATATATATATATATATATATATATATATATATATATATATATATATATATATATATATATATATATATATATATATATATATATATATATATATATATATATATATATATATATATATATATATATATATATATATATATATATATATATATATATATATATATACATACTATATATATATATATATATATATATATATATATATATATATATATATATATATATATATATATATATATATATATATATATATATATATATATATATATATATATATATATATATATAAACTGTGTATCATATACCATAACTGTAAATGTAAGCTGCACGCGTTGTGTGAAGTATAAGAAACAAAAATCAAACTCGTTTTCTCATAGGTGTTTTTAAATATATATATATAACTTTATATGTCAAGCCACCAAAATTGTCTGTCCTTAGCGCTGGGCGACACGCGAGTAGCTGAAACAAGGCGCAGATCTACACACCGACTAAGCTATATACCCTACTAAATTTTTGTTGAAAAACTGTCTGCGCTGCTCAGTCGAAAACGTGTCACATCAATTTTGCTGAGCGAAAAGTTCCCTGCGTCCAAAACTCAAAGCTATCTTAAGAGTATACTCTCGAGTGTGTGTGTGAGTGTTTTATTGTAGCATGTCCCCCTTATCCATACATACACACACACACACACACACACACATATTTACCCTCATGACGCAGGTGATGTGCTGCCCCGCCCACTTTGTTGACTCTCCCCGCCCACGTTCCATCGGCACATCACAGTTGCCTAAAACTCAACTGTTGGACTTTTCGGTCCTTGTCTTGCTGTCAGCTCTAATATTTTTAAATAACTCTATGTACACACACTCCCAGACACACACACACACACATCTACATATACTCACTCTATCATAGACGCAAGCATTACAGGAGGCGTTTACGATGACCACCACGCCCACTTTCATGCGAGGCCACAAAACAAAAAACAGTTTTGTGTTATGTTTTCTTAGTGTTAATTGTAATTATTGGATTTTGCTATTTTGTTTTGGATGCCCACTCTCTCCTCCTCAAATTATGTTTTAGTCGATAGAAAATTTCGATAAATATCGAGCAATAAATATATATATTCATATATATATATATATATATATTTAAGAGTCAAACGGTGCGGCGTTCAACAATCAACAAGTCTAGTTAAATCCTTTGCCAAAGATGATTTTTGTGCGCCAATCTCAAGGTATCCTATACAAATACATATATGTATATATCTCAAAATATATACATATATATCTATATCTATCTTCTATATAATAATAATAATAATATGTTTCACAAGCTTTAAGCCGTTATTTTTTTTTTTTTGCATTGCATTTAACTTATTCTAAAAAATATTTTTGTATTGTTTTTGTTTCTTTTTGTTTCTTTCTTTTTTGCTAATTACAATCGATAAACAATTTATTACACAAAATACTTAGCTAATGCAAATTAATATTTAGTGCAAATGCATAAAATCAAAACTAAAAAAAAAGCGTATGTTAAAAGTTTTTAATGTTGTAAATGAGTAAAGAAAACAAAAAAAAAATGAATTTTAGTGTTTGTACAAGAAATGTTTCTACCAAAAAAAAAAAAACTAAATTAAATAAAACATACACAACATACTTTAAGCATAACAACAACAACAAACAAAGTTATATAAGCAATAGTTTAAAGCTCTTTTAAACAAAAAAAAAACCAAAAGCAAACAAAAAATATATATATTGCATACTGATAATATTTCTAGTTTAATGTTTTGATTGTTCTCTTCTTTTTAAATTTAAATTAATTTATTGAATTTTAATAAATAAAATATACTATAATATATATTAAGATTTAAATGTGTGGAATTTATTGGAATTTTATAAGGATTTATCTATGTAGTAGAAATGTTTCAAGATTGTGGAATGATTAAGTATTTCTCTAAGATATTCAATTGGAAATATTTTGTACTACATTGAAGCCTAAATTGCAGGATATATTGAATTTACAAAAGAATACAATAACTGTTGTGGTCAGAAAAATAGTAGTGCAAAATCTTGTGATAAAATATTCTAACAACAATTGTCAGCCAAATTGCTCAGCATGACAAGTCAAAGAACCAGTTTGCAGAAAAAAGCCCAAAAACAGTTTTGACTCATGGGCAACTCCCGATGGAAAGCGGCGTTTACAATTATATGATTAAGATATATCTGACATTTATATAGGCCTACGTGTGGGACTGCTTTCAGGGGCTTGTCTGCCAAAATTTTATCAGCCGAGCTCTATGTGGGCTGGCTAATAGAAATTGTTTGAGCCGCTAATTTGCTTGATATATTGAAGGAAGGCCTAGGTCTGCATGTGGCTATACATATGTATGTACGTAATATTGTGATGGGCTGTCTGACTAATTCAAGTTCACTGGAATTCCAAAGACGTCGCGCACAGGCAGCTTCAATCACAGTTCCATGCGTTCCCCGGTCTCAAGCATTAGTCGGCTTTAATCGTGGATGTTGTCTCGTTTGGCTTTCAGTTTCGTTGCGAGCTTCGTGGCTGTCGGTTGTGTTTCTTATTGTGCGACAAATTTAAAGGTGTGTGTGTGTGAGTGTGTGTGCATAAATTACTGCATTAGCCCAAACAGCTAAACTAGTTAAATAATACTTGGCTTAGTTTCGGCATCGGCAACAAATATCCAAAAATAGCTAACTGAACAAAAGACTTAAGACACAAACTTGGCTGGCGAATGTGCGACAAAAGGTGTTTGCATAACTATGCCACGCCCCCTCTGCTTACGCCTTTACTTTCAATTGTCGCTGGTGCATGAACTAACAGCAAAAATTAGATAATGAACTAAATAATTAGTTACTAACTAAACCAGGCCAAAAAAAACGAATACCACTAAAGAAAACAGAGCTACAATTTTAATTATTTCTATAAATTAAAAAATATTATTTATGTCTCTCAAAGAGTTCGCTTGAGTGCAGAAATTTGGTTAAAAACTTGAAATTTTCTAAGCCTCAAAACAAGTATCTCAAGTGTTCCGCAGCCAAAAGTCCCAAAAAAACGAACAGGCCATAAAACAAAACTCGCAAAAAAACAATGAAAACAAATTCTTGTAATAAATTATAGAGAAAAAAAAACAAGACAGCCGAAGAGAACGCGCAACACATGAGAAACAGAAATAAATATTTCATTGCCCACAAGTACAGTCATCTAGCTATATGGCGACCATGACTCGAGTGATGGACAGACGATGCGACGCTCATCGCAACATCTATTGAGTGATTTTTGCTTTTGTTTTCGTCTCTGTTGGCCCTGAAGTTCAGATTGACCCAAATAATGACACGAATTGCAGCTATCTACGCTATATATCTCCGCAGTGAACAAGAAACGCTATAATACATGAGTTTAAAGTGTGCGACCCATGTAGAACAATGATTTAGATCTTTAAAGCTGTCAAATAGCGGGGCTCTCTTAATCAATCTTTCTTGGGATATAAAAAAATAACTAAATAATAATTAAAATGTCATTTCTTGGCTCCAAATGCTACAGAGAGGTGACTATAATATATAGTAGTAAACATTGAGTATATTCAAACTATAATTACTTTGGCACTTGAGCTCTGAGCCACTTATACTCCATCAGACATACGAGTTTGTTAAGCTTTTACTTAACTTAGATGAAGCATATACAATAAGTGCTTAGTAAATAATTATTAACTGAAGATCTGGATATTTGTGAGATATTTGTGCTTCAAATTCAATAGGACTTACAGAGATAAATATATTCAAAGTAGCTCAGCTTCATCTTGCAAATTGACTTATCTGATATATAATATTATTGGTAGATATTCCTGCTGCCGATTTTTTAGATGCTTTAAATATGCAGATATATCTTCAGCTTAGACGTGACTGATAAGAAAATAAAACTTAATATAAAAAAAAGACATTGTTTAGATTGAAGAAACTTAAAATCTACTTCTATTTTTCTATTGCATTTCCCGATCTTAACGTGAAGCTACTTCATCTTAACATTGAAATAAATTTGCAACTTCACGTTAAGATCGCACATTTTTCATAGATATTACTATATTTGTAGTATAAGCTTCACATTTTCAATATATATATAGAAATAATGTTTCTATTTAAATCTTCTATAATCAGTTTTATGTATAGGGTTCGACCCGAAGACCGCGCAACTAACACAACGTTAACTGTATTTTACTTGCTTACTAAGCTGCAGTTAACTTGATAATGATTCATAAACTAGTTGCACATATATATTTACAAATGCGAGGGAAGTGCGAAAAATTATCAAACTAAAAAAATGAATAAAGATTTAAATAAAAAATAGAAACAAAATAAGAAAAAAATAAAATAATAAATAGCAAATAATACGAAAAATAAATAAATATAATATTATTTATAAAATATATGTATTATTTCTATACATATAAATAAATATATTTTATTATTATCATATAATAAAAAATAAAAAATAGTTCAAAATTGATTTCTTGTTAAAATTTAAAAAAAAAAAGTAATGTTAATTTAAATTAATTTAATATTGAAATAAATTATATTTCATTTGTATTATTTTTCCATCGATTTATTTTAACGTCATTGGAAATTTTGCATTTCAACCTCTTACAATTAATCATTAATTATTATTGTACGTCAGAATTTTGTTGCTGCCTACCTTATATCATGCATTACAGGGTATGTCGAGTGACAGCCCATCGAACATGTTCCAATATGCCAAACTCAACATGTGTCTAAGAGTCTTTAAAAAAAATTGTTGGCCAAGCCAGAAAGACAACTTTCGAATTGACTTTTTGCCTAGTGGAGGCGCGGCTTTAGCTACGAATTCGAATTCGAATTCGACATCGAGTTCGATTTCAGTCTTTTGGTTCTCTGTGTCTCCACTTAGCTCGAGTCTTTGTCAAGAGCAATTCATTTCGAGCTCGTTGCTTTATGGCTATGCGAAGGTCGGAAGTCTTTAGATTGATTTGGTCTAAAACATTTTTATAATTTTATTTTTTGCAGTTTTCAACATGAACGCCGCCTGCATTACAGTGGGTATACTATTATGCGTGGACGTGTCTATGGCCAAAGACAATTTACGTGTAGCCTACGAGTGGCGGGAAATGGATTTCCAATACGATTCACCCGATCAGAGGTGGTCGGCCATAGAGCGTGGGGCCTTCAAGCCGGCTAATGTAATCCCCTTTGGACTGGAGGTCTATCGCCATCGATTGTTTGTAACGCTGCCCAGATGGCGAGACGGTGTGCCCGCCTCATTGGCCTACCTTGATCTTAATGGTAAGTACTGGCAGGGGAACGATTTCTTCCACTCTGACAGACCAACTTCTACTTACATCAAATTGCGGTTTTGTTTATGCGAGAGAATTGCTCTGCACTGAAATCTCAGCCAAAGCATTGTCTTTACGCGTGGGAGCTGTTCAACTATATGTTGTTGGTTAATTTGCATAGTTGATTTCTTAGAGATGGGATGGTAGATCTATTCGAATGAGAGATGCGATTTAGAATTCAAAGTTGGTACTAGGTACAAGATATGATTAGATAGTACTCATATAATTTATTATATTCGATGACGAAGTGAAAAGGGATATATTTACTTTGTCCAATGCTATGATGATTGAGTTAGATTCTTGAATATTATAATATATATAATCGTATCTGCTTTTGTCTTGTAAAGTGTAAAGATATTTTTGAATATGCCCACTGGAAACATGGTAACGTGGAAACACTTATATCTAATAGAATTTTAAAGCTATAAACCTAAAATTTAGCAAGTAAGTGAAGGTGTCTTCAGTAGTTTGATTAAGAAAAGCCAACTCGTTGTACATGTGCCTAATCGGATAAGTCTATATATTTTAAAGTCTCAGTGCTCGGATCTCTAAGTCTCAAAGCAGTTTGACTCCTTCACAGAAGTCTCGTGAGTCCTTACTTGCTTTTTATAAGAATGAACTTGGCCTAGCACCTTTACAGCCCACATTATAATATCATTTTGCATATATAATATAAATCATTCTCGTGTCAAGCTACCATCACTATGCAATACACGTTCTAGACAATTTAGTTTTCTTGCATTCGCATTTATTGCAATTAATTGCCTGAGGGTTGTTGAGGGTTCTGGGATTTTCGCATCGCTTGCGTAATTAAAAATCTGTAAAACAACAACAAACAACAGCAGCAACAGCAACAATAGCTAAACAAAACAACAACAGCAAAATAAACAAAATAAATGAATCGTTGGAATTGAGTAAATAAACAAATACAAAAGAATATGGAAAACTATGTACATGGATCTTAGTTTTATATATATATATATATATATATATATATATATATATATATATATATATATATATATATATATATATATATATATATATATATATATATATATATATATATATATATATATATATATATATATATATATATATATATATATATATATATATATATATATATATATATATATATCTGTGTGCAGGAATATGCTTCTATATACATATATATCTATATATCTGTGGCGTTAATATCTGTGTATCTATAGCATAAACATTTAGGTAGGAAATATTTATTCTCTTGACGCATCGTAAATATGAACAGCATGTATATATTTATATATATATATCTATATATATTTATATTCAATAGATCTGATCAAATTGAAAAGGTAAATTCACATACCTCGACTCAGAGTGTGAGAAAATATTTATTTGAATTTACGAAATTTATAATGCATAGCATTCGGCATCCGTGAGCAGATAAAGCATCTATATGGTAGATTGGTATATGATTAAATTATATAGTAGATTTAACTGTGGAAAATGGAGTCCTAATATGGAAAGCTTTCGCTAAGTACTATTCATAAAAAAACATCTTTAGCTAATTATATCTATTTATTTATATATATATATATATATATCGATTTATTTATCCCAATATAATCTTCATCCACCTTTCTATATCTGTATAGCCACAAGATAAATAAATACATAAATATATTTATGTAGATAGATTAATATATTTCTAGAAAATTTTCTATAAATTTTAAATGTAATAAGTCCTCTATTCCTCAACATCTGCCAACTACATGAAAGAGTTTCTATGGAAATAGTTGACCGGAAGCGTTGTTTGTTTATTGTAAAAAAATAGTCGGGTTTCTAGTTAAAGGAAAAACATTGTGCAGGAAATTCTATGCTTCCTCCACAAAAAAAACGCACACATACATTTATTAATTAATTGAAATAAAAAACTAGGATTTCTTCTTGCTAAATAAAATTCAAATTAGTTTGAAACTGAATTTGCATCATGAATCTTCTCTCATATATTCGTCTCATTGGTTTTGCAAAAACCAAATTCCACTCTGTCAATCGTTGATTAACTCTAATTAGGAGTCTCTTTGGCCTAAGCTAAAGTGCACGTATATGTCTTATATAGACTGTTATTTGCATATAGGGTATTACAAGTTGTACAACAAATGCGTTCCATATATAGAACATGCATATAGAAGCTGCGCAGCTGACAAACTTGTCCTATGAATCAGCATTCGTCAGACATTGAAGCACACAAATCCCAATTAGCATCAATTCAAAATAAGTAAAAGCGATTTGTAGAGCATTCAACTTGAATGTAATGAGTTATAAATACTAATTTGTATAGCCTTACTCTTCGGCATACTCTGAAAATAGCTTATACTTGTCAAAGGAATATACTAATTGATATACTCTTTTCTCACATTGACAGTGAATATACTTACTAAATAGTATATTCTTTCTTTACATGAATATTACAAATTGTATATACTGTTTGATATACCCTTTCTCTTCATGCATATCTTCGTTACATGATTACACTGATGGTATACCCTCTCACCCTATAGATACCAAAGATTAAAGTCTTTAAAACCATTTCTCTCCATGAAATTATTTACTGATATACCCTATCTCTACCTGGATATCATCAAGTGAATATATACTAATTGATATACCCTTTCTGCCTTTTCAGACACCTCCAGCAATATGCCGGCGCTGCAACCTTTTCCCAGCTGGGTGTCGCATAGCTTGAGCGATGCGGATCCCGAGCTCGTTTCACCTTTTAGAATCAAAGCGGATCGTTGTGGTCGGCTTTGGGTGTTGGACTCACGCATTGCGGGCGTGCTGGAGCAGACGAAGCTTTATGGAACGGCGCAGCTGTTGATCTACGATCTGCACAACGATGATCTGCTGCGTCGTCACATTCTGCCCGTGGGTCAGTCCAAACAGAACTCCTTCTTTGCCAATTTGGCTATCGAGGATGCTGATTGTGATAATGCATATGCCTATGCTGCTGACTTGGGTAGTCCTGGTCTGGTCGTTTATTCGTGGCGGGATCAGGAGTCGTGGCGTGTGCAGCATCATTTCTTTCATCCCGATCCGTTGGCGGGCAACTTTAGCATCAATGGCATTGAGTTTCAATGGGACGATGGACTTTATGGACTGGCTCTGTCCAAGCCACAGAGCGATGGCTACTCCACTTTGTATTTCCATCCACTTAGCTCCACAATGGAGTTTTCGGTGAAGACCTCAGTGCTAAGGAACAAAACGTTAGCCACCTCTGGTGCTATTTACAGAGACTTCAAGATTTTGGGCAACCGTGGCATAGATGCTCAGGCGGGTGCTCAGTTTGTGGACGCAGACACTGGCGTTCTGTTCTACACGCTGCCCAATCAGAACTCTCTAGGCTGCTGGCAAACCTCCAAAGGCTACAACATACAGGATCGCATCTACAGCAACAACAACAGTTTCGTCTTTCCCAGCGATGTCAAGGTGGATGATGAGCGCCGTCTCTGGGTACTGTCCAATCAGCTGCAGAACTTTATCTACGATGAGCTCTATCCGGGCAGCATCAATTTCCGTATTTACGTGGCGAGTGTAAAGGATGCCCTACAGCATACAACCTGCGAGGCAGCCAAGACCCTGCCAGACCTTGTTGGCAAGCTGGGCGAGGTGCTCAGAACGAATATCAAGCTAAAGACTGCAACGGAAAAGGATTCAAATTCCGCTGCAACTGCTCTGACACTGAGCCTAGGCGCCCTCCTGCTAACCTGCGCTTGGCTGCTCTAAGCGCAGAGGACTTTGTATATATCACTAAAAATATTCCCATTTAAATGTAGTTTTCTAGTTTTTAGTGTTTGTGCATAAATATAAGAGTTTTATTTAGACAAAAGTGTACCAGCTGCTCAGTCAGTATTTGCCCAGCTGCGTTTTTTCTACAGTGTAAACATCATTAATGTCCAGTGTCTCGACACTCGTTTGCGACTCCCCATCCTCCAGGCTGCTGGCGCGGTTTACCTCCTCATTTTTCAGTTGTAGCCGCCGTATGCAATCGCCGCAAAAGAACAAGGTTAACTGAAAGCAAAATGAAGTTTAAGTTGATGTATTTCCATATCGCTGGTAATATTTACATGCTCCAATATGCCTATGATGCCCAGCACTGAGAGTCCGAGCAGAAAGCCCAGAGAACCGCCAACATCAGCTATAAACTGTGTCGTATCATAGCTGGGACGCTCCTCAATCATCTGCTGAAACAGAGCGAAGAAACGGCAAAGTCTTAAAGAAAACAACTGAGTGTTAAGATGGGGAATGCTCTGCTGTATATATACCCTGACTGTATATAAATATATAGTTCTTGGTTATGTTTAGAAACCAAAACTTAAAAGGGTTTTGTCTTTATATGCTAATAACATGCGAAATATCAAATTTACTGTTTCTAGTTTTTATAGCTCTCGAGTTATGTTTAAATAACAGAGATACCACCTTGTTGCAGAGGAGGCTATTAACCGCAAGTCTTTAGCTATTAAACTTCTCGAGTTATATCAAAAAGGCCTTGACTCAAAATCGATTTCTATAGATAAAAGAAAAAGCCATTGCAACAATAAATCATAATTGAATTTTGTGGATGAACTTTTGTTTGTTAGACAGTTAATCTAATTAGAAATTGATATGCATAACCGAATTGGATTAGATAACTGAACCAGCTGCGTTTCTTATTGACTATAATGTACTAAAACTATTACCGATATCAGTTTGGTCGTGTAGTATATGTAGAGTAAGGTCCGTGGTTCGGGTTGGTAAAAGGTTTTTCTGCTCTGTATGTAGGTTGTAAAGATGCGTGACTCGCAGGGTTCCATGCAATTGCAGTCGTAGTCATCGCCGCTTTCGTATATCCTGTAAAAATATTATGGCGTATAATTCGATTGTGGAATGTGTCTTACGTTTTGTAGTTCTTGATCAGATTTCGCATGGAGTCGGAATCGTTGCAGGGTTCATAATTCATGTCATGCATCCAAGGACCCGAACAATCCACCTCATCCGATAAATCCTGCCAGATACATATCTCGCCACACTGCAATGTGCACGCATACAATTTACTGAATTAAAGGGTATCTCACTTGCAAACCTTCAGATCACTGTAGCCCTCTTTTCTGGAACAGCTCTCCTTGTGTGTTTCTACATTTGAAAAGTATTGACTTTGGAGCTTTATCTCGATCTCCTCATTGATGCTCGCAAAGACATATTCGACTCGACCCGTGGCCTTCATGTTGACCTCTGTAGAGAGTGATAACTGTAGCAACTCAAAGTAATTAATTCAAATACAATTCATACCCGTAAAATTTTCACGCTTGTCGTGCAGAAAGATATGCCAGCCTGCACCCGATGTTAAGTCCACATCGCTCACCGATTTAACAATATTGTGCTCTAGCATTAGGGAATAGCCGGCCGACTTGGATACCCTTTTCATGTCCATAAGTGGACGCACCGTATAACAGCGACCCATATAGAAGTGAACGCTGCTATCGATGGCAACATCTGTATTAATATCAGTTGGTTAGATCTATAGATGGATAACTTATATGTATATATATATATATATATATATATATATATATATATATATATATATATATATATATATATATATATATATATATATATATATATATATATATATATATATATATATATATATATATATATATATATATATATATATATATATATCATGTGCTCATACTAGACTTCTCGCCATTGAGTCCGTAGGAGTAGAAGGTCTCATTCTGCCCGAAAGTGCCATTGCTAAACAACTCTTCAAAAGGTAATTCGCCAAAGGGATAATCCATCCAACAGGTGGCATATTTTGGATGCGGGCAGTGGCCGCGCGATAGATTCTATAAGTAAGATATTTCAGCTTAAAAGAAACTACTCTTATTCCAAATACATTTCTAGTATAGAAGAATATTATTATATTTTTACTATGCTTATTTCTATATCATCAGGGGCAACCCACAATTACACATTAATGCCAAATTCACTTTAAGTTCTTGATTAAAATTTTTCGAATAATCCTTCGTTTCAATCATCGAATATATATCCTTTTCACACACACAACTCACTGTCAACACTTCTTCTTTGTAGGGCGGTTCGCGACAGAGCGTTACGGCAGGCATTTCAATCGTACGATTCACATTATAATAGGAATGCGTGGATATAGGTGGATCCGATAGTTTTGCGAAGCACTCGTATAGCTGCACAATCACAATGATGCTGCAGATGAAGAGCACGAGATAGCGTATAAGTTTCGCCGGATCGCGCAGGAGCCAGGCGCGAAGCTCCAGCCAGTAGCCCATGATCGAACGCGCGTAAAAGTGAAAACCAAGTGAATGTCAATGTCTCGTCTGGAATAGCTGTAGACCCTGACATGTCCGCAATATCTTTGCTAGGCCTGCTGCATAAATTCTCACAGTCGGTCATGATAAGCTAATATTGATTTATGCTATGTAGTAAAGATTAATACACTGAAAGAAAAGAGATTTTTGTATAAGAACTATACTATTTTATTTGAATTCCAATTTTATATATATTTTATACTAAAAGGCCTAAGGAATCTCAATTGCTTATTTTATTTCTAAGTAATTAATTTATATAAAATAAACACACAATCATACATTTTTTTTTGTAAATTTATATTTATTTCTCTAATTAATAACTATGTTTTTATACAGTAATATATTTTTAAAAAAATATTAATATCTTTAATGTGTTTTTTTATTTTTCATTGCTTTAATTTTTATTTTAATAATTATCACTTTTTTTTTAAGGAGCTTACAAATTTCTTACACTATTTTTAATTAATTAGTTTGTATTTTTGGTTTATTTGCAAATAATAATTAACTTTCTTTTTAGCATTGCCCTTTTTCTTTAGGTGTATCGATAAGGACGCCAGGGCGGTTTTATTGACAGATATTCGTAGGCAAATGCAACTGTAACTACATAAATCGGCGTATCAAAAAAAACATTTGTACAGCTCATTCGGATTATGGCCTTGTTTGCCAGATATGTTAGATCGATTTTGGGGCGTTAAATTACCAAAACATATTCTTTATAATTGTTTATGATGCGTATGGCAATACAAATTGTATATGCAATACAATTGTATACTTGTAAAACTTGTCTAGTATATATATATATATATATATATATATATATATATATATATATATATATATATATATACTAGACAAGTTTTCAAGAATAATATATATATATTTTATATATATATATATATATATATATATATATATATATATATATATATATAAATATATATTATTCTTGAAAATTTGTCTAGTTAATATATGTATTGTTGATTCGGCTTATGACTTTAAGTACTACTCAGTTGTAGCTTAAGCTAAGTAATATCTGAAAAATCTATCAAAGTTTATCTCTTTCCAGATATATGATAGATTGTATAATATTTATATATCTACACTCGTTCACAAAATGAAATGAGCATATTAGTTTTGTGTTATACTCATTCCATCTCTCCTTCGCTAAAGACTTGAAATGTGAAATGGTACTCTCGACTTATAAAGTGGTTGGACTTTCCCAATACTACTAATGTTGTGGCAATTTGGAACATACTGTATCTGGTAAACCAGCAACGCTATTATGTATGTATTCTTTTTGCTAGAGTGCTAAAATTTGGAATCAATACTCCTAAGGAACACCCAAGTGCAAAAGTATTTAGTAAATATTGGTGAACCTAATCACTTCTAGCTCATAAGAGAAAATTTAAAATTATTTATAATATATACGCCTCTTGGTTGTATTTTATAAAGCTTTAGTGTTGGAGCAGCAAAACTTGATAGTCAAATTACTGTAGATTCCATCTTGCGACTTACTAAAATATGATTTTGTTGTTTTTGTTAACGTAAACGAGCATTATGGAGTCGGTAGCGACCGATTGCAAGATTTATATTTGTTTTTTCCTATTTATATATTTCTCTTAATTTAAATACTTTTGGCTGATCTAATAGATCTGATCTATATAGATCCACCTTACGTAAATTTGATGATATATACACTTATATGCATAGAAATATATGTATATATGTATATACATACATACATTATATACATATACGTATGTATATATTATGACACCTTTGCCTCAAAATGTTTTGACCTTAGCGCTCTGTTCGCTCTGATCGAATGCTTGAGATACATGCATATGTATATGGCATATACATACTTATACATATGTGCACATAAATGTATGTAGCACGTAGAAAGCATGTATTTAGATATACCTTGAGCTTTACAGCAATAACAATTGTGGGTGAAAAACTCAAATGAAAGACAAGTTAAAACAATGTGTGCGTATCCAGTGGAAGAGCCAGAGCCAAAGCAAAGCAAAGCAAAGCATTCCACAGTTGTGACGTTCAATTGGAGCAGGGGGCGGAGCGAGGGGCGGAGGCGAAACATCAGTCGAATCGAGTGCGACCCACTGCTATACAAAAACATATATATCGACTATATACTACACTCATACATAGACATCGAGCAAAAGGCACAAAAACTAATAAACAAAAAGAAACTTGCGACTAAAAATAGATAAATTGAAACATTTTGCGAGATAGATGAAAAAAAAAAAGTAAAGAAGCAGATTCGAACACAGCGCTACAGAAGCGGGACGCGAGTGTGGACGTGAGTGTGGACATGTGAGTGTGGATGTGACTGTGAGGCTCTGGCTGACTGCCGCAAGAGTTTTGCTTTACTAGCGACAGATACAGATACAGACACAGATAAAGCTGAATGTATCTGTGAGATACTTTTCGATCTTTTCATTTTCTTTAGACGTACCACACGGCGTATGCTTTGCTCAGGACACAGCCACTGAATTTTTTTGGCCCAGCTATCTCGCTCTCTTCATCTATCACTGTCTCTTTCGCCCACTATGTGTCTTACTCTGTCTAGCTAGTAAATTTTAGATATTCGTCTAGATATATATATTTTGAAATAGCCACGAGATACGGCTGCACAGTCGAAATGAAAAAAAATTTCATTTGTGTTGAAGTTCTACGCTTCTTCGCAACTAAATAGCTTTTGTTTTAAATTTAGACCAAAGCAGCGGCTATATTAAACGCATATGAATGTTTTTTAGATTTAGTAGATACACACACACACACACACACACACAGAGAGAAAGAGAGAGGGAGAGAGAGACACACACATAGGGCTAGTTAGTATATAGTCAGAGTATATGAACTGTTGTTGTTTATATTCAGTTTGCTTTTTGGGACAGCTTAACACATGGCCTGACTATGGCAGGCATAAAGGATATGATTTGACCTGAATGTATGTATATACATATACATATGCCTACTATATATCTACTGTCAAGTCTTTTACCTGCACACTCATTTTGGAGTATGATATATGCTTTAAAAATACTTTTCGCTTGTCGTTAATAAATTTGAAAAATATCTATATTTACATATATAGATATATGTATAGATATACACACGTATAGGTATATTTATGTAGTGCTCTGTACTGAGTCATTTCAGTTGGCTGTCTATAGCATTTCGCATATGATTAATCAATTGCGCGCAGTGGCGTCGCCAATGGGGCGCTGCTTAGCCAGCGGAGGGGCGCAGCGGCTGCCACTGAATTAAAATATTTTCATTTACAATTTTCACTCATCATTAATAAAAAGTCTGGCCGGACTCTATATATATGCATCTATGTATATTCATCTGCATTCTGCACTGCACTCGCATTGCTTGAGCTGCAGTCAATTTAATTGGGTGACAAATGCTTACCAAAATAATTTTAATGCTCCACACATCAGTGACTAAGTCGAAATGATTCGATTTTATTGGCTAATTAAGAAACGATATTTGTATATATATTTGCATATATATATATTTGGTCAGATGCAAATATATCTATATATTTTAATATGCGTGTGCGATTCTCAATTGAGCCAGGGCAATTAATCAATATATTACCACACACACAGAAGTAATATATTACGAAAATTTCAATGGCAAAACTTAAATTGATTTTTGTGAAAGAATTTTCGGTCTAGCTTAAATTAATGTTTACCTCAGATAAGCTTAGGTAAGGTAAAGCTTAACAAGTTTAGGTTAAGCTTATGACAGCTTAGGTTTAGCTCGGTTAGGTTAGGCTAAAGTTAGTTTTTGCTAAGTAAAGCTAAGGTTAGGTAAGATTGAGTTGGGTAAGCTGTAGTAAGGTGAGGTTAAATTGGTTAAAATGAGATTAGCTTTGAGCCACGTTAAGTCAAGATAGATTAAGTAAGGCCAGTTTAATATTAATACTAAATCACATTAAGTGAGACTAAGGTAGGTCAGCCTTTGCTTAGTTTAGAGTTTAGTTTAATGCTGGCTTAGCGTAAGCTTAAATAAAGATGCATAGTTTGTAGGAGCTCTTAAATAAATATCTACTGAACACAAGAGTGGTATATTCAACAAAGAGCTAGATTAATCATTTTATGAAATGTTTTAGTTTTCTATAAGCTTTCAACATTTTAATAAATTTTTAAAAATTTGCAATTCTTGCTGCGAAAGTTTGGCTTAAAAAACATTTCAAGTGTTAAAAAAATGTAATCAAATAAATGTATTAAATGTAAATAAAATGTAACAAAAAATAATTTTTAAAAACTTTTTCATTTCAATTGTAATATAAATTTTTTTATTTTCTAAATTTGAGACATAAAATAAGTGAATACACAGAATGTGTAATGAAAGTTTTTTAATAAAAATCTTTTGAGGTTTAATGAAATGAAAAAATAAAAAATAAATAAAATTAAACATAAATTTAATAAATCAAACTCAGATACACTTTATAGAAAAAAAAAAAAATAATAATTTTGCTGCCAAAACTTTATATTATAATAAAAATAAATAATAGACATATATATATAATTTATTTAATAATTTTTATATACACATTTTTACATAATTTAGAAATGAAATCGTAAAAATAAATTTAAAAAATTTATGGAATATATTTGAAACCTTATTGTTATACACAAATTATATTAAATTTTACTTGGGGAATAAAAAAAAAATTTGAAATAATTATTAAAGTTAATTCTTGATTTTTCAAAGTTAATACAATTTTTATCTAAAGTTATTTTTTATTGTTCTGCTCTTTAGAAAGATGTCAAGATGATCGAGTGGTTTTTTTCGTCTAAATAAAAATTTGAACATAATTGATGTAGTCATAAATCATATAGAGCATACAGAGCTGGTTCAATGCCAAATCTGTGCAAAACAAAAAAACAGCTGATGGAATCATTAGTGATTGACAGTTGCAAGTGGACTTTATGTGGTGGGCTCTTCAGATGCTAAGTGGGTTATTTAACGGCGAATGAACCTAACATAATTGTGAAGGAATCGTTTTTCGACTCACAGATATATCTCATATCTGTCATATCTCTGTCAGATCTAGCAGATCTTACATAATGCTGTGTGCCGTAATTCAGGAAGTATTCATTCATTTGTCATTATTTACGAGCGCCTCGAATGGATTCGGCTACCTGGTAACGAGCTGTTTATGATGCAGGGCAACAAGAGAGAGGGAGAGAGTGTGGGACAAAGTGAGAGAGTAGAGAGTAGAGACATTCACTGCACATGGGCTACACGAGAGATGCAGTTGCTCGACGACGACGACCGGCTACATCGGACCTGACGATGGATATTTATATACCGACAATTTGGATATGTTCCAATGCATTTAGAGAAAGACGAGAGTTATCTATAGAATATATGTATGTATTTTGGTCACGGTTGCCGTTTTACAAAAATATTTTCTGCACCAATTGCTCAAGCTACGAAATTTTCTACAGATTGCCAGAAGGCAAGCAAAAAGCCGGCGTTACTTATGGAACTATGGCGTGGGCTCACACATGAACCGGTTCACCTTTTTTTTGAAGATGAACTGAACTTAAGCTAAAATAGAAACAATTGTTCCATTTTAGTTAGGCTTGTAATATGAATTGTTCGTGTAACTGGGTTTTTAAATCCAAGAAAGTACCTCTAGAGGGCTTACGAATTGGCATTTAAGTTGTTATATATATATATATATATTTCGAGAAATATATTTTTTTGATTTTTAATTCCGGTTGAGGTTCTGGGTCAGTAGGCTTACAATTTGGTCAAGAGCACAATCAGTTTTTTATATATATATTTTTTATTATTTGATTATATTGAAAAGCAAAAATAGTTTTACATACGTATATAGTTTCGATTCTTCGAGAATAAAAGTTATGTGAGCCGATTCGAACCAGTTGACTTTGAGGAAATAAGGCTCAGCACTGATAGAACTCGCCAGCCTTTTCTCTCAAACATTTCTTATGATTTCTCAGTCTTACTTCCTACCATTTCTATTATCAACCCACTTGTTCCTGATCCTACATGATAACCCATGTATCACTAACCCATTTCTAATCATACTGAATTCCCCACTGAACCCTTCGTCAATAATAGATATTCTATTATTTGGTTAGCTCGTGGGCTGTTGCTTTATTTTTTGGCATTCGTTGCAGTTGCGGGCATTTGATGGACATCGTTTGACGTTGCCTCTGAAATAGCCCATTGCTTGCAATAATTGTTGCTGCCTCGCATTTTGCCAGCCACGCCCCCTACTCGGCGCCCCTTTCATCTTGAAACATTTTGTGTTGCGCATGCCAAACATCTTGACACTAAAATGCAAAAATTTCTTTGCGTCAATGACTCAAAACCGAAAATTTTCTCTCATTTACACAATGGGCACAACAGCAACAGCAACAACAACAAAGAACAACCCCAACAATAACAATTGGGGACAACCATTTATTTTGTGGGGATCTGCTTTCCTATATGCATCAGTAAACATTATGCGAATATTGCTCGATTGCAGTGAATTTTTTAGAATAGTTAACAAAAGGCGTTCTCATAATTTATGCCAATTAAATGCTTCGAATATACTTTAGATATAGTACAAGCTTATGAATATATAACTTTTGACTCTGAAGAGTCGATGTTGTAGGAGATATATGTGAATAGGGTTATAGAATATTGGAGAAATTCAAAATATTTAATGATATTTTTTTTAGAGTTTTTCTGGCCTAACGAGGAGACGAGATTGAGATGGTAATAATAATAATAAAAGCAATTATAATACCAATAGTAGCTAATATTAATGATAATAATAATTACTGTCATAAGAAAAGTAGATTCTAACAATAACACCTTCACAATTTCATAAATTCAAGAATCTTTTTATTTTTTTTTTTTAAATTTAAATTCTAGTTTTGTAACATATACCTAACATGACAATCTTTAAGCTAATTCCACTCTTTGGAAGGGTCTTATTTGACATGCACATTCACACATGTGTACACTTTTACCTGTTTTGCTTTTTAAGTTAGGTTTATTAGATAAAGCTTAGGCTGTCGGACGCTATTTACTATTTCTAAAAAACCTCTTCTCCATTAAGCTGCTTCGCACCGTGAAGCCATTCGTTATCTCATATTAACCTTCAACGTGGAACCCTACAATGTTTTCCAACTAAACATAGCCCTCAGTGTAAACATTTGCGGAGACATCACAGCATCTGCTTCAAGCATCTTAGTCTTTGCAGGATTGCTCAATTATGATATCAACTTTGACTCGGTCATTACATCTATCCAGCTTTCGCAGTAGAAAGTTTGCTCTGCGTCCCGTCGTCCATTGCAAATTATTTTTAAAATGATAATAATAATAATAATAGTCATAATTAAAAATATAATATTAATTGATAATATAATATTAATAATTAGTAATAAATAATTTAATAAGTTAAAAACTATGTAGAGTATACAAAAGTTGCTTAGATTTTTAATCAAAAAAAAAAAAAAAAAATCGGTAATTTCTGGAACATTCGAATTGCACAAATCAAACATTCTCGACAAGCCACTGGCATACCCTATTAAATCGTATCTATTATAAATATTTGGCTCTCAAGTGAAACGTGTGTGTCAAAGCACATAAAATATTCTTTCTGATTTCAAATCTTTGCGAAAAAATAAAAATTGTTATTTCAAATTGTGTTGATGTTGGCAATATACGACGCAATTGTTGTTGTATCTCTCTATCTGCTACTCTTCCTCTTCTTGCTTTTATTTTTTTTTTTTTTTGTTAAATTGCGTAAAATTATTTCTGACAATGTCGCAGATTGTGTTTCAACAAAATACACAAAAACATTTTAAAAACCAAAAAAAAACAAGAAATAAAATTCGAAAAAAAGACTAAGAAAATTATGATCATTTTATCTTATGTGCGAAAAGAAGCGAAGCACATTATGTGTGTGGATATTGCTCATCTGGCTGAAAGCAAGCATAGAAAATGTTGAATATGAATATTTTGGTGTTTTTCGGTTTATAAAGTTTCATGAAGATTCCATTGAAGAAGCGTTGGCGGCGCACAGATCCTATCCAAACCCTCCCGCCTCGCACCGCCAACGCCTCTGCTACGCATAGGAAAGACTTTCGGGCACGTTGTGGCGAAAGCGAATCAAAATTTATAACTATAAATAAGCTAAAACAATTTTTTTTATGTGTATTATTTTTCGAAAATTTTCACAAAAATTGTTTGTCTTGGCATTTGATTTTATTTATATATATTTTGGTTTCTTTGTTAGTTTTAATATTCAAATCATTTATGAAAGGTATTTTTGAGTTTTTATTTTCTATATTATATTATATATATTTATTTTTGTTGTATTGGGTGGGTAATTTAGGAATCTGGGAATCGCGCAGAATGTGCGCAGCGTTGAAAGGATTCGCATTCTTATGAAAAATGCTGAACAGGGCGGCTGGCGTTGGGATCGTACCTATGTTTAGCACAGCAGCGCAGTGCGAACTGTGCGCTGAGCGTTTCGTTTAGCATTGAAAAAAATGCATTGCATTGCGCTGAAGGACGCCGACAACAATTTATTTAATTTGGCACTTCTCATCAGTATCTATGTATCTATTAGTATCTGTATCTATTTGCTGTATCTGTAACGCTGGCGTCTGCGGCCTTTTTGCTTATGTGTGTGTGCGTGTTTTTTGAAGTTCACAAGAATTTTCGCGATTTGTAGAGATGCCAGCATCTAAATGACGCCAAATCACAAATACTTTGTAGCATATCGAACTAGAACTCGAACTCAAACTCAAACTCGAACTAGTTCTTTGTTATCGAGCAAATCTGACTGTTCATCAGTTACAAAGCTGATCGTCTTTACTCTAACTAACTACCGCTGCTTCACTATCAGTAACGGTGCGGTAACGCCCACCCCCTTCTCTGAGCCGGTGGCAGATCAAATTGGCATTGAGGTGACCAGAAAAGAATAGAATCAAACAAATAGCGAAAAATGATCACCAAGCAACAAGAAAAACAAGTAAAACAAAAAAAACAACAAACTGTAGAAGAAATTGTGTGTGTGAAATAAGTAAAAGCTGTGCAAGGCGCAGAAACCGGAGAGACGGAGAGAGAGAGAGAGAGAGCAAGACCGTGTCAGAGAGCGCCCATGCTGAAGAGCGAAATGCAAACAACAACAATTTACAAGGATTTTTTACAAATGCAAAATTTGTCATTGAAATGTATTCAATATACACACATACACGCACACAACGGCTTGCTCAATTACTATGTTCGTGTGAGAGAGTGTGCTCACGCAATCGCTGCGAAGCTTTCGCTCACTCTCGCATGGATCCTGCTGCTGTTGTTGTTGCGATTGCATCATAGCTTGCTCACTCACACACATACAACCGCAGCGAACCACACATACATAGGCAGTACCCACTTGCTTCGGTCGGCGCCGTGAAGAAGAGCAACAACAACAACGAAAGCAACGGGACAACCGCAAAACGCTGATAGACCGAAAAAGGGAGCAAGAAAATGCCGAGACGAAGCACAAACAGCAAACAGCAATAGCCAGCCACCTCACGCACACACACACGCAAGCACACACACACACATACAGAGACAGCTTGAGAGCTTTTTTCACGATTGTGCGGCACAGATTATGGGGTATCAAATTGCCACGTATAAAAGGCAAGTTTACCGGTTGCACGGTTCAGAACGGCTTTCGAGCGCGTAAGTGCAACACCTTTGATGTGCGATCTAATTTTTTGGATATTATTCTTAAGCGGCAGCAGCAGATATACAGCACAGCACAGCAAATCACATCACAGCATAGCAATCAAATTTCAGCTGGCAGTGTAAAAGAGACAGCAAGAATTTGACCTTTTTGCCGAAAGAACTACCAAAAAAAAAAAAAAGAAAAAAAAAGCAAAATTACCCATATATAAATCGTGTGTGTGTGTTCAAATTTCATCTGGTGTTGACTTTTGTGGCTTATCCTGTTCAAAGGATCTTAGCCGAAAACAATAAACTCTTAACGCATAACGGTAAAAAAAGCAACAAAAAGAAATTCGAATTGAAAAGTGACTCGGAATACGCTTTCTCTCGACTCTGGATTTATTTGACAAACGCCCCTAACTGGATTATAATTAACTCATATTTTCGAAAACAAAAAAAAAAAAAACAGTAAACTACGTAACTCCCTCTGTCTGGTTGGCATTACTTCAATTAAACCTTGAAGCCAGAAGAAAACTTGTTCGAATTCGATTTCGAATTCTGCTCACGCATAATCAGCGTCTTGTGTAATACCCAGTTTTTACTAGAAAACTTCTCTCTATCATATAACATAATCATGTCAATATCAATTGAAGGATAGTTGACATTTCCATATAATACGAAAAAAATAAGAAGTTTTTGAAAATTGCAAGCAAAAATTTAAAAAAAATTATATTTCTAATATAAATTATTTAAAAAATATTATAATATTTAAAAACTATTTAAAAAATACTTTTAAAAATTTACAAAATAATTCAAAAAGTATTTTACTCGAGTTTAATATACATATTTAATTTGTGATAATTGCAATCAATGCCTTATATAGAAAGAGATAGCACATTTGCGTTTCAATTACTTGCTCGAAATTCGAAAATGCTGTAATAGTATTTCGAATTACTAGATTAGAACAAATCATATAGTATACCTGAATACCTGTGCGTACACAAAGAGAGCGCACAGACGATATCATATATTTATATATATAGATATATGTATATATATATATATATATTTATATATATGTATACATGAGCGAAATATTTCGAAAATGTTTTAAAAATAACCATAGACATTAGAAAGAGAAGGCTATAGCGAGCATATGTATTAGAAAACGGCATGCGGCGATTCGAATAGGAAAAGCAAAAGCTTCGCAACAACCGAATAGCCCAAGCAATACATATAGACCAACTACACATACATATATACATATATGTATATGCTTCTTTCTATGTATAAGTGTGTGTTTTAATTTCGAAATAATTTCGAGAATTTTAAAAATAACGCATTCGTTGAAAGTTCGTGTAGTGTCCGTTGTTTTGCCTTTTTTATTCGGCCGATTGTCGAAATATATATACACATACAGATATATATATATACATATATATATATATCGTTTAAATCGCAACGCTCTAGAAGCGTGTCAAATGCGATCATTGCATTATAGCAACTCGTGTGTTTTAGAACACACGTCCGAAGTCAATATTTGAGGCAAAGAAAAAAAACTATATCTATCGTGGAGAGTTCGAAAATTGACGTAAAACATCTATTAAAGTGAGTGATAAATCGGAGTTATTTAATAATCGGTAAATTAGTGAATCGAAAATTCTCAAAAGGTTATATAATACATATATAGAGATATAAACGGGAAATTGAGTGAAAAACTCGTCATTACGTAATAATAGCAACGCCCCACATAGAGAATACATATAGACGCGACGCGGACACGCAAGATCTATATATGTTGCGGGTATATGGCACTGATCTATATTTAGGCGACAACCCACACAAGTCAATTTATGCTGCTGCTGCTGTTGTTGTTGTTGTTGTTGTTCCTTTTCGAACACTGTTTATAAGCAACAACAACAACAACAACAACGAGGCCTAATTAATTAACTGAATAGAGGGAGGTGTTCGAACAAACGAATATCCGGTTACGAAATACACAAAAAAAAATAAATTGAAAAGTTTTCGTGGAAATATTAAAACATGTACATATACGGAAAACTCAAATAAATATCCAGAAATATATTGAAAAAAAATAAACACACACACACGTAAAGCGAAATCTGTGTTTCGTCTGCTGCCAAAATGGGTCAACAACATAAAATAAACAACAAAAAGATGATTTGAAAATTTGAAAAACAATTTGAGAAATATCCAAAAAAAAAAAATAAAAAAAATTTGAAAGCTTACTCCAGCCATAATATAGGCTATATCTATAGCTCTTATCTAAATAATCTTTTTTCTCTTTTGTTTATTACAGGGAAGTTTTGGGCTCACGACGCGATTGAAACAAGAATTTTTGAATAGTCCCAATTATAATTTCTCGAGTTTTTAAGTTTAAAAGCGAAATTTAACCAAGATGCCGAAGCCACAAGCCAGCCAGGAGGATGAGGATCCCACCCCATACCTGTTCGTGTCTTTGGAACAAAGACGTATCGATCAATCGAAACCCTATGATTCGAAGAAGAGTTGTTGGGTGCCCGATGAGAAGGAGGGCTATCTCCTTGGTGAGATTAAGGCCACCAAGGGCGATATCGTCTCTGTCGGTCTGCCTGGCGGAGAGGTAAATAATGACGGACCAATTGACCCTAGGACTCTATATATAGTTCAATGAGTGTTATGGTTGGCCTGGGCACCACATCAACTGACATTGGCTAAAACAAATATTTTTGGTACTACAAAATTACTTGCTTTAGCCAATATCAGCTAATGCGAAGCCCTTTTGGTTAGATTGTTCTATTACCAACACCATAATCTACATTAATTCACTATATATGACTAGGTAAAAGATTTCAAATCCGAGAAGGTGGAGAAAGTCAATCCACCGAAATTCGAAAAAATTGAAGATATGGCTGACATGACCGTGCTGAACACACCTTGCGTGCTGCACAATTTGCGCCAGCGCTATTATCATAAGCTTATCTACGTAAGTGTACCAAGTCAGAAACTCACTAATATATGGGTTTCTCTTCTTTTCGGTCTCTTTTCTCAAAAAAAAAAAAAACAAAACAAAAACCAACTGCTAACCACGCCTAACCAACAACTATAATAAAATATAAAAAAAAAACAACAACTATGATATGTGGGTTACGAAATGGGTCGACTGTTTAAATGACATAAAAAAAAACATACAAAAACTAGACAAGAGACTTCAAGAAAGATCAGCTCCAGCAGGTGAACCCTCCGAAATACGAAAAAGCTGAGGATATGTCTAACTTGACATACCTTAACGATGCCTCTGTGCTCCATAACTTGAGGCAGAGATACTACAACAAGCTCATCTATGTAAGTAATTGCCGTACCGGTATGGCAATATCAAAGAAAAACCAAAACCAACGTGTTCTATGTTACTAAAAATGCTTTTGAAATCAAAGTCATCAACTAAATAACATACAAATATTATTCTAAATTCAAAGCTACGAAATATGCCTTCAAATAAGACTCAAGTATATTTCTACAAAGCAAAAGAATTTATTATTTCAAATTCATAAACCTTAAAAATAAAAACCTACTTCTACTTTCATCTAGCCCTATAAATCCTACCACTAAACCTCGCTAAAACCCCCATTCACAACTTGTATTTTGTACGCCTTAACATCGCTTTTACTAAACACCAACAAATTTAGCCGTCCAGTCCGATGAAGGCAACACTGGAAATGAAAAAACGGTTTTAAACACATATACACACACACGCAACCTAAACACTCACCTCACCACAGCACACACAAAGGATGCTGAGCTGACACCTTGCAAAGATCAATAAATCTCCTCACAAATATCCCCAAAAAAAAAAAAAACTTTAAGCAAATATCGAACGCCAAAAACTGGTTGACTATGAAAACAAAAACAAAAACAAAAAACCAATACAGACAACAAAAAGTTAATTAGAAGAAATCAATTATAATAAAACCCTTTACTAAACTTTCTTTAAAGAAGGTTCCTCTAAAACATGACATGAAAAATACTAAAAACAAAAACATTATGTCAAAGGTCTACCAATGTTTCTAGAGAACCCACAAAAAAAACTAACAAAAACCAAAAGAAAAAAATGTGAATCTAACAAAAATCGTTTTAATATGATCAATTTTCCTCTTATTAATCTCTATAAATTTTTCCATCCCGTTTTGATATGGTATATATAGACCTACTCTGGTCTTTTCTGCGTTGCCATCAATCCTTATAAGCGCTATCCCGTCTATACCAACCGTTGCGCTAAGATGTACCGTGGTAAGCGCCGTAATGAGGTGCCACCCCATATTTTCGCCATTTCTGATGGTGCTTACGTCGACATGTTGACCAACCACGTGAATCAATCTATGTTGATTACCGGTGAGTCTGGTGCTGGTAAGACTGAGAACACGAAGAAGGTCATTGCGTACTTCGCCACTGTTGGCGCTTCGTCGAAGAAGGATGAGTCGCAGAAGAACAAGGGCTCCCTGGAAGATCAGGTTGTGCAAACCAATCCTGTGCTTGAGGCTTTCGGTAACGCCAAGACCGTGCGTAACGATAACTCCTCTCGTTTCGTAAGTATAGCCACACATATCTAAAACTTGGGTATGACCCAACTAAATTGAACTTATATATCTAATTGAACAGGGTAAATTCATCCGTATCCATTTCGGTCCCACTGGTAAACTGGCTGGTGCTGATATTGAGACCTGTAAGTCTTCAATGAAAACATCATTTAGTATGAACAACTCTTACTATATATATATATAAAACTTCTATTTGTACAGATCTGTTGGAGAAGGCTCGTGTCATCTCCCAGCAGTCGCTGGAGCGCTCTTACCACATTTTCTACCAGATCATGTCTGGTGCCGTTGCCGGTGTTAAAGGTATATAAAGTAGTTCACAATATCATTCATCAACCATCATTCATCTCTCTCTCTCTCTCTCTCACACTATATATATACAAAATGTATATATAGTATATACATCTTGGGTAGAGCAAGAGTTGTCTCTTGTCTCTATTTACTATAACTTTCAGTATTTATTTTTTAGCCGTGGTTTAGGTTCAACAACTGAACACAAACACACACACACACACTCACACACATACACTCACGCACACACACACTCACACATACAGGCTATATTGATTAATCTCCACTCAAATATCTGTTTAGAAATCTGTGGTTTGACCGATAACATCTACGATTACCACATTGTCTCCCAGGGCAAGGTTACTGTGCCCAGTATCGATGATTCTGAGGAATTCAACCTCACCGATGTAATTGTCCCAAAAGTTTTTACATTATTTGTTCATTATTTTATTGTATTTTTTTTACTTACTACTAGACTTTACGTATTATCGTAATTGAAGTAATTTATATAATTTTTTTTTTTAAATTTAACTCTGCTATAGCTATCGTTATCGTTATCGTTTATCGTATATCGTATATCGTAGCGTTTACGTAGGCCACAGACACACACGTCTATACGCTTTAGCTGTAGCTGACATCTATTCCAAATTGCCAAACGAAACCATCCAAAGATACGGATTATTGGAATATGTTGAAGGCTTTAATAGTATCGCGAGCGAGCCCAATCCATTCAAAATACCCAAATATACCCTCATCTATTTCCTGCTAACTCATATGATATCCTGCTAACACGATATATACATTTTATGGACATTTCATATTAAATGCCAAAATTTCTTACCTTTTACATATATGTACACCCCTGAACCCCCCTCCAAATACAAACACACACACTCAAATCATATACGAAATATCGTTAAAATGTTGTACGTCTATGCGATATATTCTATATATATATCTACCGCCATATATAGACTATTGTCTGCTATCGAACAACATTTACGACTATCGTATCGTATCACAAGGCAAAACGACAATACCAAGTGTTAACGATGCCGAAGAATGGATCGCTGTGGATGTAAGGCCATACAGAACATGGTTACTTATACCGATCTGTATTCATAACTGTTCCAACAACAACAAACAACATTTGTGTTCTAATTCCAAATCAAATTAATATTCTCTTCGTACATTCTGTATATATAAATATCTATTGTCACTTTAATGTTGTCTTCTCTCTACAAACATGTCTCAAAATTCGAAACTTTCTCTATCTATAAATACCAATTTCAATGTGTGTTAACTATCGTCACGTTCGTCTCCCCAAAAAAAAAAAATAATCATAATGCTTTATCAAATGCCGAAGCTAAGCAATAAATATCTAAAAATCTATGTAAACCTAATCCTAAGCCTAACCTTAACTCTAATCCTAACTCTAACCTGAAACAAAAACCTAGTTAGTATTCTCTATATAGGCAGGGCCAGTACTCATTATATAGAAACAAAACTCTTTTTATACACATTTGCAATTGCGTGGAGTATTTGAAATAATTGAATCAATCAATCCAATCAATAAATAGAGATGGTATTTCTTACCCAACATATTGGTGATTATCCTGGCATTTGCCAAGGTAAAACACGGATACCCGGTGTCAACGATGGTGAAGAATTTGAGTTAACTGACGTAAGTTGACGCAAGAATCAATCAAACCAATCCAATCCAATCAATCAAAATAAGTAATACCCCACCCCCAAACAGAACTTTTGTAAAATATTTAAAATATATAAATATCTCTTGTATTCTCTATCTTTATCTCTCTCTCTCTCTCTGTCTTTTATCCACAATTTAAAGTTTTATTTGTAACGTACACCGATTTTTAAAAAAGTATATTGTAGTAGCTATGATAAACTTGTATATATATTTTACAGTGTGTTAATTTTCAAATGTTGTTCCGGAATTTTCTTGCGCTTTTACTATCACACACACACTCTCTCTTTCTCTCTCTATCTGTCTCTTTCACTATCTATCTTTCTTCAACTTTCTTTGTCAGTAAATATATCAATCTATCGCGTTTTGCACTTTTTACCTAGTTATAATTTGCAACCGTAATACCTATCCCAAAACGCTGGGAGCAGGAGGTCTCTGTAGGCCTAAGCTAACCAAAATTTTATTTTATACAATTCTCGCTTTTTGACACCGGGTAGTACGATAAACAAATATGTTTTGTGTATTAGAAATGCCATTAGGTACTTGAGAGAAGCCCGCTCCTGGCTTTAATATAATAATATCTATATACATAAATTGCACCAGGGTTGGACCTAAACCCTGAACACACAAACAAAGCACACACACACGCCCACACACAGACACACGTACACGTACACGCACACTGAGAGACCACATTGATCCTGATTATATCAAAACCATCTGACTTAGTCCATAAGCTCTGTTCTATATTCTTCTATTTTTTTTTTACTCGTTGTTGTTGCTGTTTAAACCAAACGAAAAATACCTTCTCTCCGACTATATATGTAGAGATGTGCTTCCTCTCTGATAACATTTACGACTACTTTAACGTATCCCAGGGCAAGGTCACTGTGCCCAGTATCGATGACTCTGAGGAATTCCAGCTGGCAGATGTAAGTGACGGCAGTTGCAGGCCCACCTATACATATATGGATAGATAGATCGAATCTATCTAGATATATATGTATTGGGGCCATCTATGTTTCCGGTACTGTCTGAACGACATTCGTACCACACACACCTACACGCCCACAGAATCAATATTTTATGTTTTTTTTTTCATTTGATTACCCAATTTCCAGTTTCCAGACCTAGTACTACATATCTTTCTCTCTATATATATATTCATAGATATATATATAGCAAGTACTTAGTCTTTTCTCTGTGTGTTTTAAATTGGAATGCCCATAGCGTAAGATTTGTATGACGAATGACGTATCCCTTGCCCGGTTCTTTCTTTCTTTCTATTTTTTTTTTGAGCATCCCTAAAAAATCTACTTGCAGATTTACCTGTCTGTAACTGTACTTAATACGACTTCAATGGACTGATCTAATTTGTGTTTTTTTTTGGAATGTGTATGCGATTAGATTATATATATATATGCTAAATATATAAATCTACGATATCTGTGTGTATACTATATCTCCCGGTTAGTGTGCGATTTGTACGAAATGAAAACCCAATTACACGAGCGTTGCGTACAAATCGTTCGAATGTTTAAGTCCTTTGTATGTAGTTCTTCTCTCTTGAACGGGCTCCCCAACTTGACTTGAGCGCCGTACAGATTAAGAGTTATCCAATAAATATATGTATATATCCACACAAATACATTCACATACACATAGCACGCACGATTATATACCCCAAGACCTTTTCAAACCCATGTCTAGTCTATAAGCCAAAGCAAGCTGTCTATCGATTCCGGAATATTTAAGCTAAACATCCTGGTAAAAACCAAAAAACAAACAAACAATCCGCATTGTCATGTTAAAACCAAACTTAGCACATTATATAGGACTACTAATCAAGCGCTATATTTTAATATATATATATAAATATAAATATCTTTGTATGCCGCTAGTAATTTTGGATTTTACATTTTTTGACTTAGGCATGCCGCATGAACTAGTCCGTAAGCTACACTCAACAAACGTAGAAACACGCTGTAATAAACCCAAAAAATAATGCTGATAAAACCTTCCACTAAACACACGATAGAAATGTTAATCGGAAAACTAATTTGTTGACATCCATTTGGCATATATAGCAAGCCTTCGACATCTTGGGCTTCACCAAGCAGGAGAAGGAGGATGTCTACAGGATCACCGCCGCTGTCATGCATATGGGTGGCATGAAGTTCAAGCAACGTGGTCGCGAGGAGCAGGCTGAACAGGATGGTGAAGAGGAGGGTGGCCGTGTGTCCAAGCTTTTCGGCTGCGACACCGCTGAGCTGTACAAGAACTTGCTCAAGCCCCGCATCAAGGTCGGTAACGAGTTCGTCACCCAGGGCCGTAACGTCCAACAGGTCACCAACTCCATCGGTGCTCTGTGCAAGGGTGTCTTCGATCGTCTCTTCAAATGGCTGGTCAAGAAGTGTAACGAGACTCTGGATACCAAGCAGAAGCGTCAGCATTTCATTGGTGTACTGGATATTGCTGGTTTTGAAATCTTCGACGTGAGTATTCGACGATGGGACAACAACTTGTCGGCTTATCAGCTGTGTCTATGGTCGGAAGACTTGTCATAGGATTCTAGTGACTTAGAATTCCTGACCTAGGCGGCCTACCATAGCTGCAGCTGATGAGCTGCTGCGACAGTCAATTAACTCAAGTTGAATCTGATTCGGCTTGAATCATTGACTTCCGCACAGTTAACACGTCTCTTCACGAGCTAGGTATATGGGTTAACTTGGGTAAAAGTTTGGATACGTTCCAATTAGATGCACACTCCATGCACACACACACACACTCAGACATTCACATATGCACAGTTACTTCAACTACAAAAGAAAATCAACTTTAGTATTGCTCAGTATAATATGTAAATATTCCCCCTATCCAACGTAGTACAATGGCTTCGAACAGTTGTGTATTAACTTCACCAATGAGAAATTGCAACAATTCTTTAACCATGTCATGTTCGTATTGGAACAAGAGGAATACACCAAAGAGGGTATTCACTGGGACTTCATTGATTTCGGTATGGACTTGCTCGCCTGTATCGAACTGATTGAAAAGGTGCTTAACCCAACCACTCTCTATATATAAATGTATTGTTGTGTACTTTTTGTCCACTTCCAAATGTTATGCGTCCTACTCGCACAAAAGACAAAAAAAAAATTTGTTTGTTGTATGTTTTAGCACCGATTTATTCGAATATATAAATGTTTTCCAAAAGGCATAGCAACCGCAATTCTCAACACTTAGGCAACTAAGAAAGACCAGGTAACAAACTGTCATGTTGTGTGTGAATCAAAGCATTTTTTATAGCACAGAATTTGTGAATGGATTGATATCATTCCTTATATCCTTATGTATGCTGGGGCAATCACTCTATCTGTCTCGCTCTCTCTATATCTCTGTTAAGCACCACAGTATTATGTAATTCCTAAGCACTCGTTTTTAAATGTTTACCTTACCTTTTGAAATCCTTACCCATGCACAAATTAGTACAACGGTTTCGAGCAACTGTGTATTAACTTCACCAACGAGAAGTTGCAACAATTCTTCAACCATCACATGTTCGTTTTGGAGCAAGAAGAATACAAGAAGGAAGGCATTGAATGGGCCTTCATCGATTTCGGTATGGACTTGTTGGCCTGTATTGATTTGATTGAAAAGGTTCGTCGATCTCGATCCGCAGTCGACATACATATATCTTGCACTCTCCTTAAGCACTTAAGTGTTCTTGTTGTTTACCCAATTACTTTAAGGATATATGTATATGAAACTCACTTCTGGCAATTCATCTAGAACTGATGAACCCATGTTATGAGTATACTTGTTGCAGCACTATATGTATACATGGCTGAGTCTTACAAGCTCTCCAGAAAATCACCTACACACCCACACACATCCAAGTTTCGCAAGCGACCTTAAGAAACGTGAATACACACGTCCAAGGGACAGAAGTCAGAAACCCAAGTAACTAACACAAAAAACAATAAAAAACATCCACACACACACACACTTTAATCATCTTTGACTAACCTGGCTATCTATGTTCAAATATTGTTCCGTTTCCGATAAAAAATGATATACAGTACAACGGTTTCGAACAATTGTGCATCAATTTCACTAACGAAAAGCTGCAACAATTCTTCAACCATCACATGTTCGTTTTGGAACAAGAAGAATATCAGCGCGAGGGCATCGAATGGACCTTCATTGATTTCGGCATGGATCTGCAATTGTGTATTGATTTGATTGAAAAGGTACAGGGGCCACAACTATCTTCGAGACAGATAGCCAAACAACTGACCATCTAAATACACAATTGCCAACCAAAAATTAAAAAATAAAAAAAAAATGATCTTATCTAACCATAATTCGCACTGCAAGCATTTTGATAACCATAGCCATAAGAATGCCTAGACTAAAAAAGCCAGCAACTTAATAGATCTAATCTGCATATATATATATATATATATATAGATATATGTATATGCTATATATATACAACTAACGAACGGGTAAGTTATATGTACTAATTGATTAATTATCATAGTTTGTATATTTAGTGATGTTCAGCGTTATGTTGCTTCCAAGAAAAATGACTCAACTACTTCAAGTCTAATGCGTGCTTCTTATTAAAAACGATCTATGCTCGAAATTTCAGCTATACTAAACTTGGGTATTTGTTTGTGTTATTCAACAGCCTATGGGTATCTTGTCCATCCTGGAGGAAGAGTCTATGTTCCCCAAGGCCACCGATCAGACCTTCTCGGAGAAGCTGACCAACACCCATTTGGGCAAGTCGGCTCCATTCCAGAAGCCCAAGCCACCAAAGCCCGGCCAGCAGGCAGCTCACTTTGCTATTGGCCATTATGCTGGTTGTGTCGCATATAACATCACCGGCTGGTTGGAGAAGAACAAGGATCCCTTGAACGACACTGTTGTCGATCAGTTCAAGAAGTCGCAGAACAAACTGCTTATCGAAATCTTCGCTGATCATCCTGGTCAGTCCGGTGGCGGTGAACAGGCCAAGGGCGGTCGTGGCAAGAAGGGTGGTGGCTTTGCCACTGTCTCGTCTGCCTACAAGGAGCAGTTGAACAGCTTGATGACAACTCTGCGCTCGACACAGCCTCACTTCGTCCGTTGCATCATTCCCAATGAAATGAAACAGCCTGGCATGGTTGATGCCCATTTGGTCATGCATCAGCTCACTTGTAACGGTGTGCTTGAAGGTATCCGTATTTGCCGTAAAGGTTTCCCCAACAGAATGGTCTACCCCGATTTCAAGATGCGGTAAGTTTCAGACACTATACCTCAATAGACATCTAGACATTTATACATTAGACATTATAATATATACTATATACTATATACGTTAGCTACTCTTAGCCCTTAGCTGAGCACAAGTCTTGTATATACACTGGAGCTTATGGGTTAGGCCTAGCTGCCTAGCCCCTTCTATACTTTGTATCTCTCTTAAATAAGTATCTAAAATTATTAACTTCTATTGAAATTAACTTTAGTTATATGATTCTGGCACCTGCTGTCATGGCAGCTGAAAAATTGCCTAAGAATGCAGCCACCAAGTGTTTGGAAGCGGTTGGACTGGACTCCGACTTGTATCGCATTGGTAACACCAAGGCACGCATACTTTAACGTATACTCACTTGTTGTTTAGATAAACCCAAGGTCCAATCCATATGTATATCAATTATCGTATCCTCACTCTTCTGTTCTGCACCAAAATCCAATGTACCAAGTGCTGTCTTCCTATATATATATAGATATATTTATCAATATATATTTATTTTTTTTGTTCTGTGTAGAGGTGGAATGAAAGCAAATTCGAATTATTTTTTTTGTTTTAGTTTCGCATGATCTGTACTTCATTATGTTTTATATGTCTCAAATGAATATCAACAGGTACCAGATTTTGAATCCCCGTGGAATCAAGGATCTTTCAGATCCTAAGAAAGCTTCCAAGGTTTTGATTGAGTCAACCGAGCTAAATGAAGATCTCTATCGTCTGGGTCATACCAAGGCATGATTAAGTTTATCTCTCTCTCGCTCTCTATAAGCTATATAAATACTTGCATAAAGTTCTTTTTTTGAGTGGATGGCTCAACTTTCTTTATATATATATATATTATCTGTCTATATATATACATATATTTATGTGTAGTCAATAATCTATAAAAGCATATACAACTGGATGCCTTTAAAACGCCAACGCGCCCAAGCATCCCAATGATTTTACACACACACCATATACAACAAAAAGACACAACAACAAAAGTGGTTCCAAGTGTACACGATCCGAGAATAAGCTAAACGGAAAAAACCTTTATAGAATATGATTGAAATTTCATTTTGCAGCTATCAAATTCTGAATCCAGGTGGTATTGTTGGCATCGATGATCCCAAGAAGTGTGGGCAACTTATATTAGAGTCGACAACTTTGGATCCCGATATGTATCGTATTGGACATACTAAGGCACAGACTCTTCTTCTTCATATACCCAATTATCAATTTTGATTTTGAAATGCATTTTGCGTAAACCTCCTAAATTATACTCCTCCAAGTAGTTTTGTCGTATCTCTCTTTCTATTTCTCTATCTATCTCTCTCTCTTTCTCTAGTATATATTTCCCGTACACTTGACGGATATCACATAACTAGATTCCGTATATATATATATATATTTTATTTATATATATATTCTACTTCTTCTTTTTAACAGAGGCGAAGTTCCAACATTTTTGGGCGCCCTTTCAGAAAACAGTATTAAAACCTTGATAGGGGCGCTATTCAGCACTATGATTGTTATATACCCCAACCCCCACCACCTTTTCAATTTTGCGATTCCCAACCACCACACATATACACCCACATATACACACACTTGCACAACCCCTCTAGTTGAGAAAAACAAACCCTGTTTTACAGCATGGGTTGCAGTTCGTAGTCGTTGTTATTTGACTTGGCTCGAAGACTTGAAGATCAACTGTAAATAACATTAGCCCTAAGCTAGTTATACTAACCATCCATATCTAGCGTATTTATGTATCGTAGTTATGTTTATATTTATTATTTATGACACTCATGTTTATATGTTATACGTGAACGACATATAGCTACCAAATCCTGAACCCAAAGGGTATCAAGGGTATTGAGGATCCCAAGAAATGCACGAAAATCCTTATCGAATCGACCGAGTTGTCCGACGATCAATACCGTTTGGGTAACACAAAGGCACGAAACATTTTTCTATTTCAATCACACAAACACAACAAAAGCTGAATAACTCAACTTCAACAAAAACACTTCGTATATGGCTTCCAAAACAGATGTCCAGAACTATACACACACATTTACACTACACACACACACATACTATACACACACGCACACACAGTATCTTCAACCAAAAAACTAAGCAAAAAGCTTTTGGTTTTTATTCTGTGTTTGCTGTGCGCATGTTTCTCTCTCTTTCTCTCTCTGTCTGTCTTTCTCTCTTTTACAATGTACACGAAATCCATATACAAACAAGGACAAACGTACAACAAAAAGAAACGAAACCTTTACAGAAAAGGTCCAAACCACAAACCCTAGTCCCACATAGTTCCCCAATCCTATGGTACGAATTTAGTTTAGTAGTAAATACTAATCAACTAGTTACGTTAGTAGTCTACATGCACTAACAACTGTTTGAAAACTATACAAAAACAATACCAAACAATTAAACCATTCAATAATACCAACCCATACAGCTACAAAATCATGTGCCCTAAGCAATTGCAGGGCGTTGAGAAAGACAAAAAGGCCACTGAAATTATCATTAAGTTTATCGATTTACCCGAAGATCAATACCGTTTGGGTAACACAAAGGTATATCAGCGACAATATACTGCACAGCTTGCATGCACCAGCTCACATCACAAAACAACAAAACCAAAATAAAAAAGGGCACAGGTTCGAGTCCCAAAATGGAAGTTACATTGCCTACTAGCTATTAGTACATGGCTTTGGGTTGTGATTTCTTGCGGGCTTGCTGCACCTGTTGCTCACACATGGTAGATCGTCTAAGCTGCAGGGATTTAAGCTCCGAAAGAAGTCACATTGCATACAGCCTATGGCTTGGGTTGTGATTTCTTGAAAGGGTTTACTTTTCTGTAGCTCTATAAAATGCATGATATACTATCTACAATTAGTATAGCTGCAGGAGTTTGAGCCCCAATGGAAGCCACTTGACCTGAAGCTATTAGTACATGGCTGAGGTTGTGGTTTCCGGAGGGGCTCCCCAGCAACTGCAGCTCTATGTCACACTCACTAGCTCTAGTCTTAAGCTGTATGTCTCATCAAAAACGTTCTACAAAAACAACTTCATTAAGTCTCCATCTAGTTATAATATATGTGTCGTTCTCTTGTCTTGTTTTATGTTTTGTATTTTGTGTTTTTGTTCTCGTTTGTACCAAAAATCCATCCTTTATTCTATCCCAGTTCAAACTGTCGAAAAGTGTTTTTGAAGAATTGCTTTCTGCTTGAGCGAAAAAAAAAGAATTTTTCGAACCGGACCAATTCGCGTTGGTTCAGTTTGTGGCTTAAAGCACGCGCAATTTCTGCACAGTGTAGCCCTTGAACTGTAAATTAATCTATTTCTCTCTCTCCGATGTTCCTTCGACATCCACACATACACACTTGTCACTTGTCAAATATATAGGTGTTCTTCCGTGCCGGTGTCCTGGGTCAGATGGAGGAGTTCCGTGATGAGCGTCTCGGCAAGATCATGTCCTGGATGCAGGCATGGGCCCGTGGTTACCTGTCCCGCAAGGGCTTCAAGAAGCTGCAAGAGCAGCGTGTCGCCCTCAAGGTCGTCCAGCGCAATCTGCGCAAATACCTGCAGCTGCGTACCTGGCCCTGGTACAAACTGTGGCAGAAGATTAAGCCTCTGCTCAATGTCAGCCGCATTGAAGACGAAATTGCCGTGAGTATAGAAACATATATATAAATATATATATGAAATATAATTTATATAATTATTTAATATTGAATTTGCTACTGTGCTGCTTGTGGTTGATTTGAACTTGGCCAGCAGTTGTGGCTGGCAATCAAGCATAGCCCTGGCATGTCCGACCCTTCAGGTTGGGTTCCTTTTTACATTGTTGTCGTGCATAATTGGATGTGTGGCAGCAGCTGAAAGTCGGGCGATCTTTAAATAGCCACATATTAGACTACATGCACTTGGTGGTGCTTTAATTAAGCCACGCCCACATACGCATTCTTCGATCATGCCGATGATCATGTTAATCATGCTGCTGATCGAGCTACCAAAAATAGATGCTGTCATAATCGTTTCTCACATCTCACATCTCATTTCTGTGAAATGTTTGCTTCACGCTCTAAAACCCGAAGCCATATAGAATGGAAAACTGTTATAGATTGCTGGAATCAGCACATATATATCTATATACCACATATGTGTATGTATGTATATGCATATATGCTTCGCATGTAGATCCCTTGTGTGTATTTCGAGCTATGTATCTATAGCTCCATCTGAATGGCTATTCTCGTACAAGCTGGCAGCTCTCAATGTTGTATTTTTTTCTGCTTTATTTTTTTTTAAGTGGCGAGCAGTTGCCAATTAGCTTGCTAATTAAATAATAAAAAGCCTGCGGCGCCAACCCAGAGTAGAGAGCAAAAGAAAGAGAAAAGAAATAATAAAATGAATGCCGCCGTACAGAGGGGCGTATGATTAATACGCATACGCCGCATTGGCCCAACTCAATTCAAAAACCAATGATGAGTAATTATAAGCAGCCAAACTATTTAACGTGTATATGTTATGCAAGCAAGATAGCTATATTTACATACATATATATATATATATATATATATATATCGTTCCTTATATGTATATGTATATATAGAGTACACCTGCTGTTGGCTGCGCAAGTGCGAAATGATAGCAAGCGTATGCGAAATGTGAATTGCTGTTGCTGAATTATGAATTTATGATGGCAATTACAGATGCCAGAGGCTGGCAAGCAACAGCTGGGTCGCTGGCTGGCTAATTTTATATAGCCAAAAATTGTAAGCATCTGCACAGTGCAGTCGCAGCAGCCATTCCAGTTAGATTTGGACCTTTACGCGGCGCGTTGCAAACGAAAAAAAAATAAATAAAAATATAATAATAATAATAATACAAAGCGAACGAACAGAGCAATCAATTCAAATCATATATATCCAGCCAGTTAAAAACGGGCAATTATTTTGTGCTTATTAATTGCAAATCAATTACGAATCGAGTGAATTCTCAATAATGGCTGACGAGAAGAAGGCCAAAAAAACGAAAAAGGCTGCAGAGGCAGCACCAGCTGAAGCAACGGCAGCTCCCGAGGAGGCGGCTGCAGAGCCTCCACCTGCCAGCGCCGAGCCTGCCAGTGCAGAGCCAAGTGTCGAACCAACACCACAAGCACCACAAGAAACTTCCGCACCAGCTGAGAGCAGCTCGTTTAGTAATCCAATCAATACTTCTAATGACTTACAGCGTCTGGAGGAGAAGGCCAAGAAGGCTGAGGAACTGCATGCCGCTGAAGTGAAAGTGCGCAAGGAATTGGAGGCATTGAATGCCAAATTGTTGGCTGAGAAGACCGCCCTGTTGGACTCGCTGTCCGGCGAGAAGGGTCAGCTGCAGGACTTCCAGGAGCGCAACGCCAAGTTGACCGCCCAGAAGAACGACCTCGAGAACCAGCTGCGCGTAAGTTTTTACCTAAAAATAACCCAATTACCTATGCCATCAAAATATCCAAATCCATATCCGAAACCATTTAATCCGCAAAACAAATTTATCAAGAGCAATCGCCCATGTCAATTGCTCGGCTATTTCGAGTGTTCCGAGCGAACTGTTGATGTGCGCACTTTGTCTAAATTTAGCCCATGATCGATGGAACCAATATACGCCCACTCACCTTCTATATATATATGCATAGAAGTACATATAAATGTGTAACTATACAATGTGTGGTTTTCTCTGCATTTTTATATAGGACATTCAAGAGCGCCTGACTCAGGAGGAAGATGCCCGCAACCAGCTGTTCCAGCAGAAGAAGAAGGCCGATCAGGAGATCTCTGGCCTGAAGAAGGACATCGAAGATCTGGAATTGAACGTCCAGAAGGCCGAGCAGGATAAGGCCACCAAGGATCACCAGATCCGCAACTTGAACGACGAGATCGCCCACCAGGATGAGCTCATCAACAAGCTGAACAAGGAGAAGAAGATGCAGGGCGAGAGCAACCAGAAGACTGGTGAGGAACTGCAGGCCGCCGAGGACAAGATTAACCACTTGAACAAGGTTAAGGCCAAGCTCGAGCAGACTCTCGATGAGCTCGAGGATTCGCTGGAGCGCGAGAAGAAGGTGCGCGGCGATGTTGAGAAGTCCAAGCGCAAGGTTGAGGGTGACCTCAAGCTGACCCAGGAGGCTGTTGCCGATCTGGAGCGCAACAAGAAGGAGTTGGAGCAGACCATCCAGCGCAAGGACAAGGAACTGTCATCCATCACCGCCAAGCTGGAAGATGAGCAGGTCGTTGTTGGCAAGCACCAGCGCCAGATCAAGGAACTGCAGGCCCGCATTGAAGAGCTCGAGGAGGAGGTTGAGGCCGAGCGTCAAGCCCGCGCTAAGGCTGAGAAGCAGCGCGCCGATTTGGCCCGCGAACTTGAGGAATTGGGCGAGCGTCTGGAGGAGGCTGGCGGTGCCACCTCTGCCCAGATTGAGCTCAACAAGAAGCGTGAGGCTGAGCTGAGCAAGCTCCGTCGCGATCTTGAGGAAGCCAACATCCAGCACGAATCCACCCTGGCCAACCTGCGCAAGAAGCACAACGATGCCGTCGCCGAGATGGCCGAACAGGTTGATCAGCTCAACAAGCTGAAGGCCAAGTAAGTAAAATACCTCAGCAAACTATCTAGATCTCGCTAGCTATTTCAGGTGCCAGCCAGCCAGCCAGCCATATGAGTGTGCCACCGATCGTTGATCAGATTGATCTTGTCTATATGTGTATATATATATGTAATGCAACTGTTGTTCTACTTTTTGCAATTTAGGGCCGAGCACGATCGTCAGACTTGCCACAATGAGTTGAATCAAACTCGTACCGCCTGCGATCAGTTGGCCCGCGATAAGGTAATATGTTGTGGCATATGGGCCACACATATACACCGAAACACAACGCATGTACCACAAACACACAAACACACACGCACACACTCTATATACGACAACATCTGCGTGTGTGCGTGACAATCTCTCACTGTCTGTGTCTCTCTATCCCTTTGAATAAAATGTTTCTTTAGGCTTTTGTGTGTAAAATAGGATGCAACTATGGACTATGGATCACTCGTGCGCTCGCTTCTCGCCTTTGACTCTGCTTTGATATTCCAAATACAAAAACGAATTCTGTAATCCCTTAACTAACCCACACACTATGTATCTATGTCTACTCTCTCTCTCTATATATTGTCTAATCCAGGGCTGAGAAGGAGAAGAACGAGTACTACGGCCAGCTGAACGATCTGCGCGCCGGTGTTGATCACATTACCAACGAGAAGGTATATGAATATATCTCAATTACCATATTTCGTCTGCGAACGCTGCTGTAAATTATATGCTGAAAGTTATTGCTCCGAACATTTTTGTATAGAAGTCACGAAGACTGAAGTTCCCTAGTGTAAAGTATAAAATCCGAAACTAAAACGACCCCATTTAAGGAACTATTTTGCCTGCTTTTAATGTACCCTATTACTAACACTGTACAGCTTACACAAAACAAAATGCCACACAAATGATGCCAAAAATGAAAGAGCATTAGAAAAGTATGCGTTGCGCTAATACAACTCCCATTTTGACAACGTTCCGCAGGCTGCCCAAGAGAAGATCGCCAAGCAGCTGCAGCACACCCTCAACGAGGTGCAGTCGAAATTGGATGAGACCAACAGGACTCTGAACGATTTCGATGCCAGCAAGAAGAAGCTGTCCATTGAGAACTCCGATCTGCTGCGTCAATTGGAGGAAGCCGAGTCTCAGGTGTCTCAGCTGTCCAAGATCAAGATCTCCTTGACCACCCAGCTGGAGGATACCAAGCGTCTGGCCGACGAAGAGTCGCGCGAGCGTGCCACCCTTTTGGGCAAGTTCCGCAACTTGGAGCATGACCTCGACAACTTGCGCGAGCAGGTTGAGGAAGAGGCTGAGGGCAAGGCTGATCTGCAGCGTCAACTCAGCAAGGCTAACGCTGAGGCTCAGGTCTGGCGCAGCAAGTACGAATCCGATGGTGTTGCCCGCTCTGAGGAGCTGGAGGAGGCCAAGAGGAAGTTGCAGGCTCGCCTTGCTGAGGCTGAGGAGACCATTGAGTCGCTCAACCAGAAGTGTATCGGCCTGGAGAAGACCAAGCAGCGTCTGTCCACCGAAGTCGAGGACTTGCAGCTGGAGGTCGACCGTGCCAATGCCATTGCCAACGCCGCCGAGAAGAAGCAGAAGGCCTTCGACAAGATCATTGGCGAATGGAAGCTCAAGGTTGATGATTTGGCCGCTGAGCTCGATGCCTCCCAGAAGGAGTGCCGCAACTACTCCACCGAGTTGTTCCGTCTTAAGGGCGCCTACGAGGAGGGCCAGGAGCAGCTGGAGGCTGTGCGTCGTGAGAACAAGAACTTGGCTGATGAAGTCAAGGATCTGCTCGACCAGATCGGTGAGGGTGGCCGCAACATCCATGAGATCGAGAAGGCCCGCAAGCGCCTGGAAGCCGAAAAGGACGAACTCCAGGCAGCTCTTGAGGAAGCCGAGGCTGCTCTTGAGCAGGAGGAGAACAAGGTGCTGCGCGCTCAGCTTGAGCTGTCGCAGGTGCGCCAGGAAATAGATCGCCGCATCCAGGAGAAGGAAGAGGAATTCGAGAATACCCGCAAGAACCACCAGCGCGCTCTCGACTCCATGCAAGCCTCCCTCGAAGCCGAAGCCAAGGGCAAGGCTGAGGCGCTGCGCATGAAGAAGAAGTTGGAAGCCGACATCAACGAGTTGGAGATTGCTCTGGATCATGCCAACAAGGTGAGTCTCAATCGCAACTGTAATCAATTACTGATCAATAACTAAAATATGATTTCCTTTTGCTTTACATAGGCTAACGCCGAGGCCCAGAAGAATATCAAGCGCTACCAACAGCAGCTCAAGGACATCCAGACCGCCCTTGAGGAGGAACAGAGAGCTCGTGATGATGCCCGCGAACAGTTGGGCATCTCTGAGCGTCGTGCCAATGCCTTGCAGAACGAACTCGAGGAGTCTCGTACTCTGCTGGAACAGGCCGATCGCGGTCGTCGCCAGGCCGAGCAGGAATTGGCCGATGCCCACGAACAGCTGAACGAAGTTTCCGCCCAGAATGCTTCCATCTCTGCTGCCAAGAGGAAATTGGAATCGGAGTTGCAGACTCTGCACTCTGATCTGGATGAGCTCCTCAACGAAGCCAAGAACTCCGAGGAGAAGGCCAAGAAGGCTATGGTTGATGCCGCCCGCCTTGCCGATGAGCTCCGCGCTGAGCAGGATCATGCCCAGACCCAGGAGAAATTGAGGAAGGCTCTCGAACAGCAGATCAAGGAATTGCAGGTGCGTCTGGATGAGGCTGAGGCCAATGCCCTTAAGGGTGGCAAGAAGGCTATCCAGAAGTTGGAGCAGCGCGTCCGCGAGCTTGAGAACGAGCTGGATGGTGAGCAGAGGAGACACGCCGATGCCCAGAAGAACTTGCGCAAATCTGAGCGCCGCATCAAGGAGTTGAGCTTCCAGTCTGAGGAGGATCGCAAGAACCATGAGCGCATGCAGGATCTGGTCGACAAGCTGCAACAGAAGATCAAGACATACAAGAGGCAGATCGAGGAGGCTGAGGAAATCGCCGCCCTCAACTTGGCCAAATTCCGCAAGGCCCAGCAGGAGCTCGAGGAAGCCGAGGAGCGTGCCGATCTGGCTGAACAGGCCATTAGCAAATTCCGCGCCAAGGGACGTGCCGGTTCTGTCGGTCGTGGTGCCAGCCCAGCGGTAAGTACACCCATAACAAATACCCTACGAATACCCAACACTCTCCACATTTGACTCTTTGGCTTACCATTCGACAACAATTCCATCTTCAGTATTTAGTATTACAATTGCCTCTCTATATATATAAATATATATGCTTCTATATATATTCTTCCCTTTCATATTTGCGGTACGCGTTCTGCTTCTTCACACCTTCGCACCACTACGAACAGATTTAAATGCAAAATGTTGAGGCCCAACCACAAAAATGCAAAAAAAAAACCAAAATAAAAGCTAAAAAAAGAAAGAAAATCTATTATGGTTCAATTATGTGTAAAAAAAAAAAAACAGAAGAGAATAACATGCAAAGAGAATTATAGCTTATAAGAATTAAAATATATATACACTAATAATAATAATATAGATGCATCATACATCGACATTCGGTAGAACAGAGAATTGTAATTAGAGGCAATACCCCAAGCACCTGGGTGAAAAGAAAACGTAAAGAACCAAATAAAATCAATCAAAAAAAAAAAAAAGAAGAACATCAAGAAAGTAAATGAAAGAGCATCGATAACAATTATCGATCGATCGAGACCATCGATTGGCTCTAGTACCAACCAATAATGCGTTCATTTTGACAATTTTTTCTAACTAATGAAGATCAACAGCAAGCAAAACAGCATCAATCAATCGACTTTGCTTTCTCTACAGCCATACTGCATACAATATATATAAATTAAATATTTATATATACAAAACTATTCTTCCACTATATTATTAAAAAAAAACAACAACAAACACATTTATACATGTATATATATATATATATATATATCAACATATGTATATATGTATATATGGATGTATTTGTGTACTGCAGCCTACAGCGTCAAAGGGTGGCCGCTAGAGGGCGCGCTGGAGCAGTAGAAACTTTCTTGACAACATTTGTAAGTGGCAACGCCTGTAAAGTGGAAACGTGCTCGTTCTCGTTCTTGTTGTTCTTGTTGTGTCAGAATGTTGGAAAACTTCTTTTACTTCCTGCACACAACTATACATACACACATACACTTACATATGCACAAGCACAAAAAAATCCTTCAATATTCCCAGCATATATTCACTTGGTGTTGTCTCTATCGTACTCTTTCTCTCACTCTCTCATGAGTTGCGCTCAATTAGGCTCTCGCTTGAGCTGCATTCATTTGTTTTTGAGCTCTCTCAAAGGTAACATTCATTCATTGCCTTTACGCTCTCACTCATGACAGTTGAGTTCATTCGTCTGTCTTCACATAGTCTCGGATGAGTTGTGTTCACTCTCCTGCAGACATTCATTACATTTATTTGTTTCGTTCATTTGATTCGTACAATTGTTTCGTCCATTTGATACATTCATTGGCTTCATAGAATTGTTTCGTTCATTTCGTTCATTCATTCGATGCCTTCAATCGCCGCATTCAATTCGCCTCAATCATTCGCCACAATCCTTTACTTCATTCATTCATTCTTTCGTTCATTTGATATTGAATTCTCTTTCGAACCTTTCCTCAACCTACAGAACGTCTCGAGCATTTACTTACCTGTCGCGTTGCTCACGCCACCTTCGTACACCTCGTTTATCCAATTATCTATAGAAATGCTCGTATACTGTATTTTCCCCTCGTCAATGTGTGCACCACAAAACGTGCCGCTAGGCGTTTATCCCACGCTCCGTTGTTTACGTTTTGAATTAGTCCAAGAAAAGAAAAATGTCTCAACGAACTTTTAGTGACTCGTCTACTTCCCAACCCAAAAGCATGTTCCGGCTATTAATAGTATATCATACCTCTTATATATATACTATATAGAATACTCATTATACACATTTTACTAAATATATTCTCTCTCTCTCTATTTTTCTCTTTGTCTACTGCAGCCCCGTGCGACATCCGTTAGGCCACAATTCGACGGATTGGCTTTCCCACCAAGATTCGACCTTGCTCCTGAAAACGAATTCTAAATGCCATTTCATTTTTTAATTTATTTTAAATGATATTTCATAATGATTATGTTTATGATTTAAAGCTTAATTTCTTAATTTAAACAAAAATAATAAAACTATAACAAAATATATATCGAAACGACGGGAGGCACAATGCACTTAGGCAAAAAAAAAAAACAACAACAGCAACAACAAAAACTTTTAACCGGGCCCCAATAAAAAAAGGAAAAATATGAAAAAACCCGGAGAAAAACAATTTAACATCTGTTTAACAATAACAACGATCGACGATCGATGATCGGCAGACATAAGTTCTTTGTGAGGGGAGTTGGTAGCACGGCTTTGTAAACGCGACATTTGCTTTCGGACATCTCTCGAGACCTGTTTATTGTATTTATATTTTTATACAACTTTCAAAACGCATTCAACAAACATTAAATCAAATAATACAACAACAAATGAGCCCCGTCAAATGTGAGTTAAAAATAAAAATAGGCGGGGATGTCCGTCAGGAAGTGTCGCAGTTGCACTAATCTAACATATATCGAATTGTGTCTATATCTATTAATACCGATTAAATGTATACCCAGTTCAACAGATCTATACAGACAGAGCGTACACACTCGTCTCCCACGGCGCTTATGTTTATGTTACATTTTTTAATTTTATCAAAACATTATAAGGTTAAAAAAAGATCAAAAACTACAACCAAAAAAAAAAAAACCAAAACAAAAAAGTATACAAAAAAGGAACAAAATAAATGTAAATCAATTTTAAAAAAAAGCCTCACTTGTTTTTATTGAAGAGCGTGTAAAGTGGTGTATAAGATATGTAAGAATGTTGGGCATTACCGACTGGATAATATAGTGATGTAAAAGAGTGTAAAAAGAGTTCTGTGTTTGTTGGTATATCTCAAGGGGAGTAATTTAAGAGTAAAACTCTGAAGCTCCGATTTGCCACGCCCCCAGGAGGCATAGACAAAGATAAGAGTTACTCTCTCAATATAATTTTTGGCAAATCAATAGAGGAAGTCAAGAGTAATTTAGTAAAACTGTACAATATATAGTTTTCTTCCGATTTGCCACGCCCAAAAAAAATAAAACAAAATTTATATATAATATATATATATATATATATTTCTTTTAAACCTAATTCTATTATAGGATAATAGTATCCATTGTCTTACGCTAAAAGCCCTGTGCATAATCGGGCAAACTTTACACACATATGTAGTACAGTAGTAGAGACGATATTTTATTTGCCAGCTCCAGGTGCCCGGGGATTGGGTTCAGTGCGCAGCAGCTGCTTGTGCTGTCCAATCATGTGCTCGATGTGATTACATTCGCGTAGTTCGCCCTTGAACTGGTCGAGGGTCTCATAGAGTACGGGATAGAGGGCGGGCAGGAGACCATGATCGAGAGTGGGGAACAGATGATGCAACACATGATCACCGAAATGCGTGAGCACCAAGAACTGTGACCACTTCAGATCGCCACGATCGATGATGGTGTCCACCTGGAACAAGCCCCAGTCGCGATCCTCCCGATTTGTATCACCTTCATGATAGATTTCCGGGTCATGATGCGCCGCATTCAGACCGATTACGCAAAAGGCAAAGCTGGCAATGGACGTCATCGACAGCCACTGGCGTAAGCAGAACAACAGAGTCGCCGACCCAGCCGATCCATAGTACATGACCAGGGGTATGGTGAGGGGCAACAGATCGTGCCAGTACATAATATTCGTGTGACGCAGCGAATAGAATATGCTATATACATGTGCATACGGAGAGGTAATATGATTATTGATCTATCAGTTTTTGCGATCGATCAGACACTTACCGCGTGCCCATTTGCAGGAAGAAGGCAATGACATAGGCCAAAGGTTCTGTCACCCAAGAAACATAACGCAGCGCCTTGCTCTTGATATGAGGATTGGGCACCCAGCACAGCAACGGCTCAAACATGCTTAGCTCCAGATCCATATAGGAATTGGGATAGATGTGGTGCGACATTGCATGCGAGATGCGCCATGAGCAAAAGTTCATCATGCCCAAATTGAAGGTGTACATCTGCCAGTTGTCGCGACGATGGAAATAGTTATGCGACACGATTACCGTCCAGCACAGAGCAACGCCGGCGAGAATCAGTGCCAGAAGGCTGTCATATTTCGCACTAGCCACGGCAAACAGGTAGGTGGACAGCAAGATGCCCAGATGAATCAACTAAAGACAATGGTCACTCTTGATCAGCCAGATCATCTATGAAGATCACACTTAACTTCTCTACTCACATCGCTCTTTCGCTTTGGTCTCTTGTCGATCGTCTTCAACTGCTCGCGTACCCTCTCCTTGAGCGTCTTATAGAAGCCATCCTCGTGCAGGGTAAGCGTATAGATACGCGGCTTGGCCGCATCTCTCACCTTGTACTTGGCAATCATTTTCTCGGGGGCCGTCGTCAAATGATGAGCCTCGAATGCTTCCGTAATGTCCGTGCCTTTGGTCTCCCGTATCCAAAAAGGTCCGCCCGGATGTTTGTCAATGAACGATGTGAAATCGTAAATGCTATCCTTGATGCGCCAAAGTCCTTCGGCCTCATCATCCTGCCGCTTGCCCTTCTGCCAGCTGTGCACCGTGACCAGCGAAGAATTGCGATATGTTGGAAATTTAGTGGCTATGCCACTCTTCTTCCATGTCTCAACTACCATGGTTGACGTTGATCCTTGTTATTGATCCGCGCTCGTTTTCTGAATAGAACCTAAACCGAACTGCCTTCACTGCGTACTGAGCGGCATTTGGTGCGCGTTTTAGATTTTAAACGTCGACATTTGCCTATCATAAATGAACAAATAACAAGTTGTCGCGGCGTGGGTGTGAATGTATGACTAGCCAATACCCTGTAGACAGAATCAGTGGAAACTCAATTCATTGATAAGTATCGAAAGTGGAAAATGTAGTTGAAAACCTATTAGAAATTAGATACAAAAATACTCGTATGGTGTAGCTGAGAGTGCTGGACTAGGAGATACTCTGTAATGCCCCAAGTTTCTATTACACAGATTCTTTTGCCATTTCAGATTATCTGTGTATAGTTTGGCTATACTTGATCTATGTGAACTGTAAATAATAATAAATATACTAAAAAAATCAATATATATTTGCTTATAGCTTGGCGATAAATAAGTTGTAAACCTCATCAAGAAAGACTAATCATAGTGCCACACCCACAGTTTGTAAGACACAGACCCAGAATATACCCCTCTATACTGAACTTCCAATCGGTACAGGGTATCAAAAATATTTCCATTATGATAACCGTGACGCGTCGTGTTATCAGTCTCGGCGGTGTCGAGCCTGCGCTCATATTACAGTAGCAGTTACGCAGCCCATTATGAAGAGCTCTAAGCTGATGGCATCGTCGGCCCAACACGTGCAAATCCGCTGGCTAAAGCGCACCGGGTTGGTTTAGTAGTCAGCCAGATCGGTTTACAATCAGTGTTCATGCGGATCAAACGCTGTTTACTTACAGCCTGTGTGGTGGGGTCAGACCTAGGCTAATAGCCATTTGATAGGCAGCTCGCACATTAGAGGTGTTCGGCGTTTTGCAAAGCTAACCAAGACTCAGCATTTTTTCTGTTTATAGGGTATTAATTATGCAATCAGATAGGCAAAAACAAAACTAGTTTTTGTTACAAATTGAAATTGAATTACATTTAGACGTAATAAAACATGTTTTCATTGTAAGAATTATTATAGAAAAATTATTATGATAGGCGCTAGAGGTAAGCTTTAAGCAAAGTTGTATAACCTTTTAGGGAAGTGTTTTGATGGAAATGCTAATTTGTAAACTTATAAATATAGTAAAACTTTAACACAAATATTTAAATTATCTTATTATTTTATAAATATTTGCTAAAAAAATTGTTCAAACAAATTTGAAATCTTTCATGTGTGCAAGAGTATTCAATTTTCGTCTTTTCGGTTTACTGATTAGAGAATATGTCTACAACTAAAAACTCCGATGCCTTATCAGGCAGATGTCTTTCATAGTTTGACTGATTAACATACACTCAAAACTATATATTAAAATTCGGTAATTGAACTATATACAAGTATAAGAGATACCCTGAACACAGCGCAGACCTACGAGATAGCCATATCTCAAAATATTATATTTATCACAAATTTTTGCTGTCCAACAGTACTAATATGTTTTATGAACACAGCCGTATATACTTTATTGGGTCTGCCCCGATTTCTGTTACATATTTGTTTAGAAAACCGTTTTACCCTGACTTTCTATTTGCAATTGGTTCAGGGTATAAAAATTATATATATATATATATATTTCTATTTTATATATATATATATGTATATATAAAATAGAAGGCGTTGCCTCAGCTTTGGCTGAGTTTGTCTCAAAAAAATGTGGAATAAGTGGAGCATATATATTCTATCTGTCTATTTCTATATATTTTATTCTATTTTGCTCTCCTGCTAATTGATTTTAATAGATTTCTTATCAAACTTAAGGTTTTATAATTATTTATAGAATAAATGCATAATTGAAACCTAAGTTTTAAAGATATTAATAAAATTAGAAAACATTTTATTGAACTTATGAAAAAAGTCAACTCAAGTTCTGATGCGTGCTTTTTTCAGTGAATAGTCACTGTGCTTAGGCAGTGGTTGTCTTTTGTGTATGTTTTAAATAATACATATATATTGTGATTTAGTTATTATTATTCTTTTTGATTATATTTATTTCAAATATTTCTTATAAGTTTTACGCATGATTTCATGTGGCATATCAGCGACTGTTTGCATTTTATATATATATTTTGTATATTGTTAACTCTGAGATCCAAAAGAGACCTGTTTATGTGTCATGTATAATATAATAAAACATTTTTTTTTAAATATAATATATATTTGAGATCAGAGTATACATTTTTATCCATGTAAGCTTGAACTAAACTTGTTTCAAGTTCTCTACTTGTTCGGCATTGAGTCATGCCTTGTGGCACCGATCCATTTCCATATTGTCTCGCAGTATTGATGTCTGGGCTGTTGAAGACACTGATAAGAGGCGCCAAAAAAGCTCAAAGCTCTCAAGAATTTGATACGGTTCAAGAGCTTTTCATAGGCAAAACCAGAGCAAAGCGTCGCGACGCTCCATTCAGCGATTCATAAACAAAGAAAACGGCGAGTCGAATGGGTTCGGCGGTCAAACAGACCGGTTTAATCATTGCATTAATTAAGCGTTTGGACTTCGACTAGTACAGAAACATAGCCCACTTGTGATTAGCTATTAGATTAGCAAGATTAATCAATGAAAAATGGCACCCAATCAGAAGTTGGCAGAGCTGGAGGCTTGGCGTGTATCTGGCATATCCCGCACATATCCCAGTTATCGCAGAGAGTGGCCCATCAGCGAAGAGAGGTGCGTATATGCCCTAATTATAGTTCAAATCTATTGACAGTTCAAATCTTGCAGCTGGCTGGAGGGCAAACATAACGACGATGCAGCCGAAGGTCTATGGAGAATCAAAGATAAGCTCTACGATCTGACGGATTTTGCTGGGCGACATCCGGGTGGCGCCTTCTGGATTGAGCGTACTAAGGGCACCGATATAACCGAACCCTTTGAGTCACATCACATCGAGGAGCATGCACATCGAATGCTTAGCAAATTCGAGGTGCGCTCAGCTGCTCAGCCACGAAATTATAGATTTACGCTGGAAGAGAAAGGTTTCTACTTGACCTTAAAACGACGAGTGCGCGAGAAGTTGCGAAAGCTGAACTATCGACCCAGCTATAAAACAGATGTAAGCTTCAAGCCAACGAACTTTTGTGTGTGAGCTTTTAGAGAGATGATAGATTGATCATTTTGTAGATTCACTATAGATACACTATGGATTCACATAGGTCTATTAAAATCAAAGTGTAAACTGTAAATTGCATCTCTTAGATCATTTTGATTTTAAGAGTGGAAGGCAAAGCTTACAGGATTTTATAAACTTCATAAAGCATGTTTCTACAACTTTTAGTTTGAACTGAGAATCTTCTACGAAACTTGCAGATCATGGCTCTAATATCTAAGAGTTAAGTTTTTCAGAAATTTCACTGTTTGATACAAAATCTAGAACTACGACCAATAAGGGCGTATCAAGAGATGCAAATTGTAGCTTACATTCTTAGAGCCAGAATCATTCAGCTTGGATGGAACATTTTTGACTTCCTCCATTAAAAGATAATAGACATATAGTAAGAATCTAACTATAATTAAGTAGAGCTGTCAACCAAGATCTTTGCTGCTTATGCAATATATAACAATTTGATATTCAAGAAACCTTCTAATACATCTCATTTCCACCCACAGCTACCCCATAGCGGCATCTTGATCTCTGTGCTGTTCTTTAGCTGGGCTGGCACTGCCTTTGACTCCTTACCGCTGCGTGCCCTTGCTGGCCTATCGCTCTGCTGGCTGTCGACTTCCGCTCACAATTATTTCCATCAGCGTGACAATTGGCGCATGTATAGCTTCAATCTGCTGTTGCTCAACTGCAATAGCTGGCGCATCTCGCATGCTCTGTCCCATCATGTTTATCCCAATTCGTTGCACGATCTGGAGATGTCGCTCTTTGAGCCCTTCCTCTGCTGGGTGCCTAGCAGGCACTATGCGAGCCGAATGCAGCGCGTAATCTCTGTACTCATATCACCTTTTATATACACGGTCATGAGCCTGGTGCAGTTTACAGAGCGGTTAGTTAAGAAATATTTCTATTTAATATTATAAATTATATAAATTTGTATCCTTTCTAGCCTTGTCTACTCGCTCTGCAAAAGAAACGTGATGTACTGGGACGATCTTCTGGGCTTCACCCTGCCTGTCTTTCTCTGTTTGTCCACAAAAGTTGATCTCAGCTCTGCGATCATTAGTTGGTTTATTATCCTGGCCATTGGGAGCTTTCTGTTTGGTTTTATTGGGCTGACAGCCGCTCATCATGATCCTCGCATCTATCACGATGGCGATGCGCCACGACCCGATCGCGATTGGGGTCTCTTTCAGCTCGATACGATCATCGATCGTGGCGACATTAAGTGGTCCGATCTGCTGGTGCTCACACACTTTGGCGAGCATGCCCTGCATCACATGTTTCCCACCTTGGATCATGGAGTGCTGCGCCAGCTCTATCCGGAGCTACAGCTAACGCTGAGAGAGTTTAAGTTGGAGCTGCGTGAAATCAACCATTGGGGTCACATAAAGGGCCAAACACAGCAGCTGCTGCGCATGGAGACGAATCCCATTCCGCCGGGCAGCAAGAAAGTCAAATAGTTAAAGAGCTAAGTTTAAGCATGGTGCAGGTACTTGGGTGTACTATGGCCTATTAAAATATATATGTATGTAAGTTTTTTTTATACTGAGTGTAAACAAGTTTTATTTGCCGCAATTAAAAACTATCTCTATTTATACTCTTAATCAGCTGGGCCAAGGAGTTGATAAAAGAAAGCTTTAATCTCTTTTTTTCGCTTACTCTTTTTCTTTTTCTTTCTCTCTCTATCTCTTTCTCTTTGCTGTTACTCTTAATGGGTTTGCAAGAAAGTTTGATTATATTTTTGATATATGAAATTTTTTCACTTTAAACAGAACTGAGAACCTTAAAAACTTAGGCTATACGAGGAAGAGCGAACCAGAGTTTCTTAAAAGCTTCAAAGCTCTTCAAATTGGGAGGCAGCCAAATAAAGATTATATAATTTCGTTGGATGTCTTACATTTCTCTAATCGCAGACTTCGTTAAACTTTGATTGCGTGTCGAGAATGACAAAGCATAAAAAATGGCGAGTGTGGGAGACTGGAATATACCCTGCAATTAATTAACTTACCATAAGCTGCACATATTTGATAAAATTCGATATTTATCGATATAAGTAACACAGATTTTATATAATTTGATAATTATTGATGCCAGATGTTTATTAATAATAGCGATTGTGGGCGACTGAAATATCTACCCTGCAATTCCTATATAATTTGATATTCATATCAATGGCAGCTTCCGATCAAAATTGAAGATGGACTCTGGTATGTTAACATTATATATTAGACTGTTATTTATTGACTACATATTGGAATCCAATTTTATTTATTTATATACATTAACTTTACTGAGTAAACGTAAAGAGACAAATTTTATTGTGTCAGTTGTATAGGCACCTATGACCTATAGTCGAATATGGCTAAATCAGAGTCAGTCAACTAACATCAATCAGTATTCAACTTGATCAGGTAGATAATGTCTGGGTTTATTCATCTTACTTGGTCTTTTACGATACATGTTTGAAGTTACAATTACTATTATGGTATCACTATTATATCGATAAGCCTTTAAATGATACTTATCGATCAAAGAATCTATGGGTAGATGAACTATATTGAATAAGACGTATCGGAATCTATCGAGCTGATTACAAGTCCTGATTGTCCCCCACCGAAGGTCAAATGCCCTTCAAAGCACCCACTGTAAACAAATCATGCAATTTGCTAAATATTTTTGTAATTCATAGAGTTTTCATTAGTTAACTGAATTGTTGTACAAGCCCATATCGTTTAGTCAGCTCGCAATCTGAATGTTTGGATTTTGTGATAGGCCGCATAACAAAAAAGATTCGATAAGCGTCCCTCGTTTGGCTTTTAGCTATAAATAGACTGGTTTGGGGACTACAGTTGGCTGGTCAAGAATTAAGTATACCATAGAACAGTCGTCAAGCAACATGGTTGCGTTACGGTTGAGCGTAGTTGGGCTTTGTCTGCTGCTGGTCGCGCTGCCTGCGCGAGGTGCAAATATTTTAGGACTGTTCAGCAGTCACAGTCAATCGCATTTGATACTCCACATGTCGATGATCAAGACGCTAGCTGAGAGTGGACACAATGTGACTGTGGTGACCATGATGAAGCCGACGATCATGCACAAAGATATTCATCTGATTGTGGTGCCAGTGACAGATGAACAGGAGCACATACTCGAGGGTCAGATGAAGGAGATGGCTGGGCGAAAGAACTCAATCTTTGACACCATGAATCGCCTGCTGAGCGGCATGAGAGTGATGATTGATGCACAGTACGAATTGCTGTCGGATGCTCGCTTCCAGCGTATCTACGAAACGAAGTTCGATTTGATGTTCATGGGTTTCTTCATAAATGATTTCCAATTGGGCGTGGCCGCCAAGCTGAAGGTGCCCGTAATCGTTTCCTGGATGCAGGCGCCGATGACTGTCATCGATGAATACGTTGGCAACCCCTCAGAGCTGTCATATGTGCCCAATATACAAACGGCTTTGGGCCGTGGGGAACGAATGGGCTTTGCGAAGCGTCTTGAAAATTTCAGCAAGGAACTGCTTATAAGGGCCATGATGATTATCTTCGAGAAACGTTCGGATCAGTTTTATGTGCAACAATTCGGTCAAGAGCCGAACTTTCCCACATTGGCTGAGATGAGACGCAATGTGTCCATGGTTTTCACAAACAGTCATTCGATAAGTGAGGGTCCCATTCGACCACTTGTGCCAGGCATTGTGGAAATTGGAGGCATTCAGATCAAGGAACAACCCGATCCGTTGCCAGAGGACATAGCCAAGTTTCTGGAGACAGCTCAGCATGGAGCGATTTTGCTCTGCCTTGGCTCAAATATCAAAAGCACGGCTGTGAAGCCTGAATTAATACAGGCCATGTTCAAGGTGCTGTCGAGCCTTAAGCAGAACATCATCTGGAAGTGGGAGGACCTCGACAATACTCCCGGCAAATCATCGAACATACTTTATAAGAAATGGCTCCCACAGGACGACATACTGGCCCACCCCAAAATCAAGCTCTTCATCACGCACGCTGGCAAGGGCGGCATTACGGAGGCACGCTACCACGGTGTCCCAATGGTGGCTTTACCGATCTTCGGCGATCAACCCACAAATGCGGATGTCATGGAAAAGTCTGGTTACGGACTAACACAAGACCTGATGCTCCTCAACGAAGAGAACTTCAGGGCGAAGATTGAGGAAGTTATTGGCAATCCGAAATACGCCTTGGCCATCAAGAGCTTCGCGCAGCTTTACAGGGACAGACCACTCACGGCCAAGCAGTCGGTGCTCTACTGGACGAACTATGTGCTAAGGTACAAGGGAGCCGTCCATCTGCAAAGTCCTTCCGTCCACATGACAGCCCTGGCCTACCATAATATCGATGTCTATGCTGTAGTTATAGCTGGCCTTTCTCTAGTTATGTTCTTAACGTGGTTTGCATTGAGATGCACTTGCCGCAAATTATGTGGCAAGTCACAGAAAGTAAAGAGGCATTGATTATAAGTGTAAGATATATAGAAATTGAATACTATTTGTATAGTCTAATGAAATTTAATAACTAACTATAGTTTGGCTGTTTTAATAAAGTTTATGTGACTATAGAATAGCTAAAAACTAACTTACAGTTGGAAGAGTCTGGCATGTAAATGTGCTATACTGAATATACATATATAAACAACTGACTGGATAATTGTAAATACAGCTGTGCTCATGAAAATAGTAGTGCGGCTGAGCACAACAAGACTCAGTGATAATCCAGTATCACGACTGAGCACAACAAAATTTAGTGAGAATTACAACATATTACAAGCAATCTGAAACAAATATTAAGATTACCATATTATTTTTTTTATTTACTGATGTTTTTATTTGTTACAAATGTAGGAATATGTGCACTTTATGGTTTCAGTTTTGTGTAATACAAGACTACTATTTTCATGAACATAACTGTATACAAATACATAGTATATGTATATCACTTAATTTATATCTGTCGTGGAGGTAAAACTAAAAAATCACAGCTCTAAAGATGGGAAGTATATCATTTTAGCGTTTTCCCATCCACCCAGTGGGCGTATTAGAAAATCGTAACACTTTGTATGATGACGAGCATACAGATTTGTTCATAAAAATAGTAGTGTGACTGAGCATTAATGGATGGACACAGAGGCATGTCTAATTTAACTCAGCTCGTTATCCTGTGTAAGAATATATATATTTTATGGGCTCTGCTACGCCGCCTTTAAACTGTTACAAACTTTTTTACAAAATAAATGTACCCTAAACACACACTCTCAATGGATTGAGTGTATACAGAGAATAAAACTGAAATGTGGTGAAGCTATTAGACGCTCGCTACATATTTCACTTAAGCTCTCACGAAAGAGATTTCGTTTAAATTTATTCAATGGAATTCTTTCTAAGGCAACTAATGACTTTGTGAATGTTTGATACGACACCTAAAGGAATGATTAAATTGATAAGGTATTCAATTTAAATGAGTGTATGGAAAAGTTTGTATCTGTAAAATTTGAGAGTGTGTATAAGGCAAATGAAGTGTGCAAAGTATAACCTGTATATATGCATATATATCTATATAAAAGATTCAAACCTCGATGTTTTAGATTGAGAAAAATAGAAAAAAAAAAATATAAATTAAAATGAATTATGAATTATATATATTTTTTTTTGTAACTAAGTGTATTGCTGGTAGCATATCAGCTTAATATTGATAGAGCTTATCAATGTGTAAGTAAATATAATTTCGATCGCTACTCTTTAAAGGGCTTATCATTTCATATTGGCTCTTTAAATGCTGAATGCCAGTTACAAAGATAATAAAGCGCTGCGTCGTCATCTAGACGCAGCAAATGAATTTTTGAGTAAAGAGAACCTCTACCTCTCTCTTTCTCGCCTATTCTATCTCTTTTTATCTGTGCCCCCCTGCTATGTGAAGTGCATAAAAAGCTGTTGATCACCACACAATTCATTCAGTTGAGATCAAGTCCTCAGACAAACATGATCCGAGTAAAGCTTCTATTGCCCACTCTAGCAATTCTTTTGCTGTTGCCCTGTCCACCTACAGAGTGCGCCAACATATTGGGGCTCTTTAGTACATTCAGTCCATCGCATTTGGTGGTGCACATGTCGATGATGCGAGCCTTGGCCGATCGTGGACACAACGTGACCATTGTAACGGCCTTGAAGCCCAAGCTGGTGCCACATGAGAATATTACAGTGATTTTGGCGCCGATGAGTGACGAGGCTTGGACACAAATTAGTCAGTTCATGGAGAGCTCGACCAAGGAGAAGGTATCAATGGCTGTAACTTTCTACAGAATGATAACGAGCTCGGTCGTAATGTTGGATAGTCAATTCGATTTCCTAATGCATCCCAATGTGCGCGAGCTTTACGAACGGCCGCAAGTCAAATTTGATTTGTTGGTTCTCGGCTTCGTTTTCAATGATTACCAAATGGGTGTGGCCGCCAAACTGGGCGTACCCGCAATCCTCAGCTGGGTGGGCGTGCCATTTCCATTCATCGATGATGAGGTGGGAAACATCTACGATCCGACGTATGTGCCCAATTTAAATGTGGGTCTGGAGAGCAGCCAACGCGTGATGAACTTTGGCCAGCGCTTGAAGAACTACTGCACCTGGCTATTCGTAAAGGTTATCGCCTTTATCATGGATTTGCGCATGGAATCCTATTATAAGTGAGTGACGAACTTTATCTAATAGCATAGCGAAAATAGCTTCGTCTCTCTTTCAGACGTGCCTTTGGAGTAGGTCTGCAGATACCCACCTATTGGGATGTTAGGCGAAATATCTCGCTGCTCTTCTACAATTATCACTCACACAGCGAGGGTCCAATACGTCCTACTGTACCGCAATCCATAGAAGTTGGCGGCGTGCAGATTAAGGAGCAACCAGATCCGTTGCCAAGCGGGCTGGCTGAATTTTTGGATAATGCCAAAGAAGGTGCCATATTCTTCAGTCTGGGCACCAACGTCAAGAGCGGCTACTTCAGTCCTCATGTGATGGAAGCCTACTTCAAGGTACTCTCTAGCCTGCCGCTGCGTGTCATCTGGAAATGGGATGATCTGCAGCATACGCCGGGCAATGCTTCTAACATCTACTTTCACAATTGGCTGCCACAGGACGATATCCTGGCCCATCGCAATACCAAGCTGTTCATTACTCATGCCGGCAAGGGCGGCATTGCCGAGGCCCAGTATCATGGTGTGCCCATGGTGGCTATGCCGATTTTTGGCGATCAGCCTAGAAATGCGGATAATATGGTCTCCGCTGGCTTTGGGCTGAGTGTGGATTGGGCCACACTCACTGAGACGATACTGGCGCAGACTCTCAACGAGGTGCTCCACAATTCGTCATATCGACAGAAGGTGGGTAATTTTTCTGCCCTTTATCGCGATCGTCCACTCACCGCACGTCAATCGGTGGTCTATTGGACGGAGTATGTATTGAGGCACAACGGAGCCTACCACCTGCAGAATCCTGCACTTTATCTTGACTTTGTCGCCCGTCACAATCTTGATGTTTATGCCTGTCTACTGATCCTCCTTGCTGTCTCTCTGACTATTTTAAAACTGTTGCCGCGATTCGTTTGGCAAAAACTGCGACGTTTCGCACCCTCTAAAGACAAGGTCAAAACACAATAGACACCTACATCTTGTTAATCGAATCGAATTAATCGACTGCACACATTACGCGTACGACGCGTGTCGTGACAACTATCAAATTGGTCATTTAGATATATACATATGTATACTATATCGTATATATATATACATATTATTGTATATGTAAGCAGCGCCATATAAGTATCAACAAGTTGCCAACACTCGTATTGACTATTAATAGGCGCTGATTGTCCATTCAGCTGCCTCTCTCGCTCTCGATCTTAGTTTGCAATTACACTGTACAAAATTTCTTAGTAACAAACATTTGTTTCACAGAAACTAAGTAAAATATCTGTTCCTCAGGAGTTTCTTAGATTAATAACCTATTTTAAGAAATGAAATTATACTTAATTGCATTTATTAGTCCAAATATATTTGAAAGAATTAATAAAGAAGCTTGTCGTTAGAAATATGTTGTCATTGAAATTCATAGAAAAAGTTTAGTAAATACAAAATAAAAAAAATAATAAAACAATATTGCTGAAAATTTATATTTATAAATACATAAATCAAAAAATAAAAAATTCATAAATGATTTAGTAAATAAAAACAAAATAAAGAAATAAATTATTAAATACAGAAGAATATAAATAATTTATTAATTTATAAATAAAAGTTAAGCAATTTAATAAAATAAAAAAACAAATCAATCAACTGAAAATAAATGAATAATAGAAAAACATAAAAAATACATATTAATTAATGAATAATATAAAAAATAAAAATAATAAAAAAAATTAATGAATAATATAAAAAATAAAAAAATAAATAAAAAATATATTTTAAAAAAATTATATTTTTTATTCCAAATAAATCTATTCAAAATATATACCATAATTTATCTTACAAGCGTTAACTTAACAAGCGTTAACTGGAGTCTTTGCCAAAGTTAGAAATCCTATACAAATTAAAAGCAATTGTATTTAATAAATATAAAAATATGTAAACATTTATGTTTCACTTAATCTTTCATAGCAACTTTTCTCTCTGTGTACGAGAGGGTACTTTTATTTATGACTTGCGAATTATATTGCACTTAAAGTTTTACTTCGATTCTTCAGATAAGAATTTACGTGTGAATAGCCAATGAGACAATATCAAATATTGTTTTCAATTCGAGTAAATAATATATATGCATGTAATTTTTTTACAGTGCAAGTTTTCCCTATTAATTGTGGGACTCGCATCTATTCAAGTGAGTTCTCGCATAGAGCTCAGTGTCGCCGTTGCCATCGAAACGAGCAAAACGAACGCGAATTCACTCGATTTTCATTTTGGTTTGTTTTTCTTTGGTTTTTTATATACGAATTCCCTAATTGTCAATTTGTTGTTGTTTTTGTTCTTTTCTTTCAATTTATATGTATGCATATATATTTTTGCCGGGCAAAGTATGCATATGAATTATATGTATACGTTTACGTGCTGCATAGTTAACTTAGAACAATGACATTAACCCATCGCACTCTGCATTCAAAGTTCAATAATGGAATGCAACCCGTTGACATTGCACTCTTTGCGCTAATTGCTATTAAGAGAACCGCCAATTTCAAAAGTTTCCACTTTTATTTCTCTTGAAATGACGTGTGCCATTTATGTTTATGTGATAGCCTTAAACTACACTTTACATTTCACAATACAATCAGGTAGCTAGCAACCGATTGTAGTTAGTACCCTGACGTGTACTGAGATAAAGAATGTATACAAATATCGGGCATTATGAGACGGTGCTTGTTTATGTAACCGCAATGTTTGTCTAATACAAATGATCATGGATTATTCGTTGGTTATTGAAAGTGATCAAGAATTAGAATATATCATATAAATACAAGTACATCAGCTATAGAAGAATTAACAGTAGATCAAAATAAGTTGATAGAGGTGCAGACAAGAGGAAACAATCGATACAAATCCATACAATATCGAGCTTTAAAATATTTATAATGAAAATAAATAAAATACTAGAATTGTATTATACATCTAAAAATCGATAAATATCGAACACGTCCATGTTATCTTCTTTGAAATGTAGCTCTGATACAAATGTATTATAGAAAGATAAGTGTCTCTGTCGAATATTTTTCAAATTAACCCAAATGTTCTTTCGATAACTTCTAGAAATTCTTAAAAATCAATCAAAATCGACTTCATTACTGTATAGGACAAATCGTAGCAGTAATACATACCTTGTATAGCAATTACTTCACGCTTTTACCAAAAATCGATATTTATCTATACATAAGTAAGGCAAATGTAGCTTTTGTGCACAAACGGAAGTACATTTTAAATACTTCATAATAGGGTATTTTATAGTCTGAAAACATCACCTATACCATAATAACATGTTTCGACTTATGTATAACATTCACAGAACGAAGCGCGAAACGATAACGTGGGCGGCGATTGAATTCCGCTTATCAGCAGGCATCGAGGCTTATCAGGCGGGCGTCGGTTTTTATATAAATGAATGCAGTCAGCTCAAACCATTTAGTGTAAGAAAGAAAGCATTGCTAGAAGAACTTCAACATGGGTCAATCTCTGCTGTCCGGCACATTTGTGTGCCTTCTGCTCGGATTCTTTGTGCTGCAATCGCCTAGTACTGATGGGGCCAACATTTTGGGCGTCTTCACCAGCCACAGCCCATCGCATTTCATAATTAACATGTCGATTATGAAGGCCCTGGCGGAGGATGGACACAATGTGACCGTGGTATCGGCCACTCCACCAAAAGTGACCCACAAGAGCATCAAGCACATTGTCATTCCACTGAGTGCTGCCGAGGAGAAGGAATTGAACGACGGCATGTCCGGTTTGGCCAAGGAGAAACCATCGATAATTACAACGTTCAGAAATATATTCGGTTCGTTGTCGATGCTCATCTACAAACAAGTGGATGTGCTGGAGGACAAGCGATTCATTGAGCTCTACAAGAACAAGGGCAACAAATTCGATGCAGTTGTTGTTGGTTTCTTCTTCAACAACTATCAAGTGGGACTGGGTAGTCTCTTCAAATGTCCCATAATTCTGACCTGGACGGGACCGCCGATGGTACAAATCGATAATAATATTGGCAATCCCGAATTGACTTCGTCAGTGCCCACCATGCATGTGGCCGTTGCTCCCGGCCGAGCGATGACCTTTAAGGAGCGTCTGGCCAATTTTGGTGGCACTATGTTCTTCCGTCTCTTTGGCTTCTATTTGGAGACACTGAATGTCAAGTTTTATGAGTAAGTAATTCAATTTACTTTCTTATCATTATAAATTAAATTCATAACTTATCGTTTTTTAGTCGTCTATGGGGTAAGATTCCGTATATGATGACCTATGAGAAGGCCAAGCAGAACGTTTCTCTGGCATTTTGCAGTAGTCACGGTATAAGTGAAGGTCCCATTAGGCCCAATGTGCCAGCTCTTGTGGAGATTGGTGGCATACAGATTAAGGATAAGCCAGATCCGTTGCCCGAGGATATTGAGGAGTTCTTGACAAATGCCAAGCATGGCGCGATTCTCTTCAGTCTGGGCAGTAATCTGAAAGGCGATCACATAGAGCCAGAGCTTATTAAAAAGATATTTAAAGTACTCGCCGGGCTGAAGCAGCGTGTGATCTGGAAGTGGGATGATCTGAACAAGTTGCCTGGCAAGTCGGCAAATATACTCTTTAAGAAGTGGATGCCACAGGACGACATACTGGCTCATCCGAACATTAAGCTCTTCATTACACACGCTGGCAAAGGAGGCGTCACTGAGTCCCAATACCATGGCAAGCCCATGCTGGCTCTACCAGTGTTTGCCGATCAACCGGGAAATGCAGATAAGCTGGTAAAAGCGGGTTATGGTTTGAAGCTGGATTTGTTGACTCTGGAGGTGGACGAATTTAAGGATGCAATCAAGGAACTGCTGAACAATCCTATCTACACCAAGAAGATTCAACAGTTCTCCAAGCTCTACCGCGACCGTCCCATGTCAGCCCGCGATTCGGTTATATACTGGGTTAACTATGTGCTACGTCATCATGGAGCTGCCCATATGCAGAGTCCCCTAGTCAAAATGAGTTATATCGCTACCAACAATATTGACTTGTATCTATTACTTGCAGCGATACTCTTGGTTATCGTTCTGATAAGCAAAACTGTGTTGAAGTTTTTATGGAGCAAGTGTTGTGGAGGCAAAGCCACGAAGCAAAAGTCTTCGCAAAAGACAAAGGTCAAGAAGCACTAACATATTATTTATACTGTAAATAAGACGAATTAAGATTTATGATTTTTTTATAAACTGTTATTTTGTATAGATAAACGACAATAAACATCGATGTAAATATGACAATCGGAAAATGTTTGATAAGAAATTTGAAAAATCGAGGGAGGTGCAAGCGGTTGTTATACACGCTAATCTGAACACATAATGGTTCGTGTCTTTGCTAAACAATTGTCAATCACACAAAACGTATTTTACCTACATTTAATTTAAAATGAAAATATAAATTTAATACAGAACATTATATATGCCTATGTACGGAAAATAATTTACTCTTGTATTAAACTGAAACACATCAACTTAGTCCAGATAGTACCGGGGAGTACCCGCTAACATTAGATATTTATATTTGTAAGTTCGTATGTACAATAAACTTTAGGATCGTATTTGTTCCTCCGTTTCAGCATTTCGTTCAGTAGGTGGAACTGTTGGCGCTAGCTTATCGGTCGCCAGAAACTTTTGCAAGCTTTCGGCCGTAACAAGCCCACTGTCGTCCGCATAATGCATGAGATCACAAATGATGGGCGATTCTACGACTAGAATATACTGGCATGTCTTCGGCTCCAGCAAGTACATGGAGACCGCTGTGCCGCTGGAGGTGACTGGAGTGCAAGTTAGCTTAACATCCACCTCGCGTGGCAGACCGCTGCGATCGCAGTGTGTGCCTTTCTCGTAGTGATGCCATATGGACGATGTAAAGCCGGGACGACGTGCGCCTTTATCGGGATTGGAACTGGCCCACAAGCGATGCGATTCCTCAGAAAAGTATCCCAGAAACAGTTCAACTTCGCTGTTCTTATCTTTATGGAATTGGCGCACATGCCGACCATAGCAGAATTCGTACTTCCACCAACCGGTGCCCTGCAGAGAAGATGCTTAATTACAACACGAGATTGGGCATTTGATTAGCTACTTACTCCTGTTAGACAATTCTTTCCCGAAATGAATTCTTTGATAGGTGTCAGATCATTTAAAGGCGCTGGAGTTGTACCTGGTGCAGATCTCGATATCAAGAGCTGTTGATACTCATTGTCCACATCAATATCACCATTTGCCATCAGCTCCAGGATGATTTTGTCTACATCACCGCTATACTTGAAGGTAACCATATCGCCATCTGTCTTGGACCACAGTTTGGCTGGTGCTTTGCTCTCCTTCGACACAAGCAAATCGTTTTCACTCTCCTCCCATTCGTTCAGCTCCTGACGCAGCATACTAATTGGTTTATGTGGATCCGTTTGTGAATTGAAGCACTTGATAGATATCTCTTTGGTCTCCTCCGCATGGAAAGCAGGTATGGCACAAAGCGATGAGGTCAAGATAATAGCTTCATAGTTACACGACGAGGTCTCCTTGAATGAATAGATGTCATCCTTGCCATGTGGATAGCAGACATAGCGCACCATTGTCGTCCGCGGTGCATCAATAATATCGCACATAGTTCCATCGGTGAACTCCATTTCAAAATATGGATATCTGGTATTATCGATCTTCAATGTCTTATACTTTGGCTTGCCATCGGCCTTACGTTCCAGCTCCCAAGTATTTTTAGCCAGTTCGGTTTTCTCCTCACTCCATTTGCCCAAATAGTATTCCTGGAACTTGACATTCTTGCCTTCGCGCTCCTCATGATACTGGCGCACATGATGGCCATGACAGATCTCATATGACCAATAGGCTTCAATTCGGAATGAGCAGGTGGGAGCCGAGAAGATTGGCTGCAGTAGTGCAATGGGAGCTGGGAATGATAAAGTATTTATGCATTATAAAGACTAAGCTAAAGACGAAATAAATTTGACACTCACACAACTCCGGCTGATTGGTTTTCTCTTCCTCCTTGGGCGTCTCCAGCTCTGGTATTAGACACTCGTATTTTTCCTTCTCTTGTGTGTAAAAAGTACGCAACTGACTGCCCAACTCCTAAAATGCATGTGAAACACAATTATTATATATGTATATTATTGCAAGTTGATTTTCACTTACCGGATCACTTAATAAATTAGGCACTTCGAAATCTATTTTGTAGAGCACGGAATCATCAAAGTCTTTGGCGTCATGTGCAGCTGCTAAAGCGACCAGCAATAACAGCAGCAGCAGTTTTTGCTCCATTTTTTGGTATTTTTTTGTGTGCTTCACTCTGTTTTCTTTTGAAATTTATTATATTTTGGATTTTTATAATTTTATTGTCATTGCAGCCGCAAATTACACGTCGTCTAGAAAAATAATAAACATATGATTTTTGCAGCTGGTGTGAGAATGTTTCTTGTTGCCGCAACGTTGTGAATGACAAAAAGTGTATGCATATCAAATATTTTTCAATATGAATTATTTTTTAATTTAGCGGTTCAAATAAACGAAACTTTGTTTTTAAAATCGATTCAAAAGTTGAAGGAATTTTATGCTTTTTATTTCAGTGAATAGTAATTATAAAGTAATTTCATATCTATTTTATAAGTAACTTTCTTATATTTTGTAAGACTAATTAAATCTTTTGATTAAAAAAGATATCACACTTTTGTCTCAGTATCTGTGAATTTTCTAAGGCTTAGAGCAAACGCAATTCTTATATTTATTGTGTAAATAAATAGATGTCGATTTGTTTTCAAGTTGTTTTTATTTCATAAATATTTTAAATTAGTTTTTCTAACTGCTTGCCCCTGTTGCATTATCTGTTGTATCGCTATTCCCCGTTGACCAGCCTGTTTCCTCTTTATGATCATGATCTAATGGCATTTTATCAATGGCATCCAGTATGAATTTCAGTGAGTGAGCTGTACGTGGCAGCCAATCCATAATACGTGACGTGGGCTTAGTTTGAGTGCTTGGTTCGCTATCGTCCACAAAATCATCATCGCCGCCCGTCATTGAACGTCCGGCACCCAGATAATCCTGATAATCATAATCGCTAGTCAATGGATTTACCTTGGAATAGTAAATCGCAGCGAATGTAGAATAGATGATTAGCAGTGCCGTGCCCACCTATGAGTTGGGGAAAATATTATTATTAGGTATCTATATCGGAATCTATATCTCTCATTTCTTCCATACCTGAAAGGCAGCCCAGAACTTGTAGGAGCCCTCGGTGATGACGAAATCATAATAGCCTTTGAGTGGATCACCCTTGATGTAACGCCCCTCTCCCACATCCGTGCTAGCTGCCTCCGGCTCCCGTCTGTGTCGCATACCACGCACCGAGCTCTGTCCAGTAGCATCTTCCTTGACAGTATCTTCCTTGGCAGCGTCGGACTTGGTAGCATCGGCCTTCGCAGCATCGGCCTTAACAGCATTTACGATTGCAACTGGAGCAGCTGTCGCCTCCTCGGCCTCATCTGATTCGTTCGAGCTGCTGCTGCTGCCAGTGGTCTTCGTTGTTGTTGTCGTCGTCGTTGTCTTTCCCTTTTTGTTCTGATTTGGTTTGGCATCTTTGTTGCCATTCGCACGTTGCGGTTTTTTGGAGTTGATTCTGGATTTATTAAGTTGCTGCTGCTGCTGTTGGCGCAGACGTTGCTTCTCCAGCCGCTCCTTCTTCAGCTGCTCGGTACTCTGCTGATGCCGTTCGGCAACCGAGCCCCAGGCGCTCATCAATGCCTGATAAAGATCCCACATTTGTTTCAGCGTCTTCAGAAATGTCACCAGCGATGATTCCGTGGATGCGGGCGCATAGGCCACGGCATGAACAGGTGCTGCAGTTACCGCCTGTTTAGAGACTAGCTGTTCCTGGGGACGCGGCTGAAAGCCCATGGGATAGTCATACACATCATCGTAGGAGGCATAAGGTGGGCTGCATATATAATGAGTTAAGATTAAATTTAGATTTAGCCAGTAGAAGAGAGTCACTTCTTTGTCTTACCGATTGCCTGCTGGCTGCAATTTGCGATTATTGCTGGCAGGAGGCGCTGTTGTCTGGCTGGCATATTGCCATTGGGCGTAGTAGGAATCATTGGGTCTGCCCTGAGCAGCTCTGCCCTCACCTGCCTGCTCCGCAGAATCGAATTGTTCTCCGCCATAATCATCAGCCACATCATAGTTGGGGTCCAGCTCGTATGATCTACCCTGCGGTGGTCCAAATGAATCCATTCGCTCGGCCATAGCCGGCGGTGCATTCTCCTCTTTCACAACCACCGCCTGCTGCTCCTCGTAGTAGCTGTTACTCCTGCCAGTGGCTGCAATTCGGCTGGCATTGTTGGCATCCCTAGCGATGCGCTCCACAGTTGCTGCAACTGCATCGTCCGATGCGTTTGTGGCTGCACCAAACTTCGACCACAGACGCCGCACAAGGAAGACATTACCCAAAATCTGATGCTCATCCGACTGAGCTCGATTCGCTTCCAGCAATGCAACGCCCATTAGGGCCAAGGTAAAGAGCAACGTGGCCACGATCAGAGTCCATAAGCCCGGTAAGCAATTTCGTTGCTTTTTCGTTGACATATCGGTGTATTCCAGCATTCTGTATATATATAATTAAAACTGTTACTTATTCCTAATCCGCACCAGCTGCCGTTCGGCTGGGTGTCCACACGTTAACTAAATGCAGAACTTGAAGCGAGTTGCCACAAAAACTCAAACCCAATTCCAATAATCTAGGCATATTTTCAAATATATAGAAATGTGTGTGTGTGTGTGTGTGTGATTGGTGCTAATGCAAGAGAAATGTAGATACTACCACTGGCAGCTCAGTATCTAGAACATCTACGTCTCGACGCAGCCTCGTTGAAAGGTGTTAATCCGTGTGCCGCGTATTGCATGGATATTGGGCCACTGCTCCAATTTCAATTTAACGGTTCATTCGGCAACGAGTGCTACATCAATTATCATCTCATACATACACACATTTATTTATATGTGTATGTATATATATATATATCGATCCATTCATTTATGCATAATCCAAGTCTTCACTTGTTTACCTCGAAATTCATTTTTCGCGGTGAAAGTGCGCAACATGATTTCCGCCCTAGACGCTCGCCTCTTGCTGCCTCCCGGCCCAGCCAAGTGAAGCCCTAAAGAAGATCTCAATTCTCAAGATTGAATCGAGTATTGTCTGGAATTAGCATTGACCACATGGCGGCCCTCAGTTGTGGCCCGCTTCTGGCGTGTGGCACGCGTATTATCACATTCAATATCAGATTTTACATGAATAAACATATAAACATTAATATATATATACTTATATATATGGATGGGTGTTTATAGAGTGGTCTAAGCCGTGGTTCCTTCATTAAAGCTGAAGAAAGAAATCTCTGTCAAAGCTGACAATGAAGATGTTATCAATTTGTCTATTCAAATTTAGTCCTATGACATCTGTTGATAGAGTAGATACAGCTTAATAAATATATACAAATAGATCGGAACTTTGCTGAAGCTATAGCATAGTAATTATTTGTATATTTATTTAAATAAATATTGAAGCTTAAAATGAATATTAAATATAGCTTCGAGGAATAGAAAACTTTCATAAATTAATTGAATTTGATATTTTTTTAGCTATACATTTTTTCATTTCTATTTATTTAATCTAGTGAGAATATTTTTAAATAAGGAACTAAATACTTTACAGATTAGATAGTTCCAATAACAAGTAATATTGCTTGAACTGGCAGCACATAACTTGCCCATACCCTAAGTCCTATGTCAAGTAGCAGCTTCTAAAATTCTATATTATCTTACAATTACAACAATTAAAAGTAGCTTTAGTCAAGCAAAACAGACGAAATAACACTAGCTCACAATAGGAAAGCTGCTCAAATTTATCATATGATAAGCTGAAAGAGCGAACTACAGGAGTTGGCGATCTCAGCTTTAGAACTGTAAAACATTTAGTTTTCTCTAAGTGGCCACGCCTCCAAAAGAGGATATATATTAACTACATAATAAATCAACAGTGAGTCACTGGGACTGTACAGTAAAAACGATGAGAGATATTGATTTGGCCATGTCCCCAATGGCCATAGCTATATCTATATCTTAATCATTTTATATGGGGTGGTCTATACAATTTCCAATTAGAGATTTAAAATTTCTGAATGTGAAATGGAATTCATGTACTCCATATCAATGACAGATTTGCCACGTCTCCAAATTTTCATTTAAAATACTTAATAAATTTTTAGTTTACGCTGATTGCACGATTATCTATTCCAGTTTCAAGCTTCTAGTTTCAATAGTACCTATTGAAGACAGATTACTTTCATAAGACCAGCGTACCCAGACTAATGCACTTTCCCAATTTCATATCTCTATTTACAAGATTCAATGTCGTCAACTGACAGACAGACACAAAACCATTTGACTTCATAAACGATTATTATTATTATTTATTATTATTATTTTTCTGAAATTTATATATTTTATATAAATTTTATTTTTTAAAAGTTGTACAAAAAACAATTAAAATTTGAACAGTAATTAAAAAAATAAAAACAATAAAAATTGGTACAGTATTTAAGTCAAAACTGTCAATTGTTAATATTTCCAAGCGATAAAATTGTTATTGTTAAGTTTGTTTGCCGACGAATAGGTGTAAACCAGTTTTATGACCTTTTCAATTATTTAGAATCTACGCATGACACTTTCCTAAAAATCAACTAGAAACAAACACGTCCAAGGTGGAATTTTTTAGTGATAATTCGTAACGCTGTAACAGCGTAGTTAAAGAATTGTTTTTTTTTTTCTGGTCAATTGCGAAAGTCTCCGTGATAATGACGTTCATGATGATGATGACTAACTAGAAGAAACACCTGATAACCAGCGAGTTCTTGTTTATTTTACTTTTTTTGTGTTTTGTTTACCAAATACAAACAACTGCGCAGTAAGAAACCGGCAAATCGAGCGAAAAAGCCGGCAAAGAGATTCGTTTCACATTAGAGTGGACCTGTTTTTCATATATTTAGAAGATATTTGTATTTAAGTTATTTGTTTTTGAATTGGAGTAAACATTATAGATAGTTTTATGAAGATTTATTGAATAGATAAAATAAACTAAAAATTCTTTTTGTATTGTCTATGATCTTCAAGGAAATAAGTTTCATATACCAACCTCATGAATATCATGTATTTATACGCAATTTATAAGACTCAGGTATATCATATTGTTCTATGCTTTACATTTTTTTAAGTTGTCAAATTTAATGCATTTTTTTTATTCATTTTAATAAATCTTGACTTGATTTGAAAAGCTGTATAGCAATATTCTCTCTATGTTCAGCTCTATTTATATTAAAAAATCATTTAATACATACAAATATTGTATTTTATTATAATTATTATTAATAAATTAAATCTAAAGCAATATTAATATTTTTGATTGATAACACGTCATTAGTTTTAGCTATAAATAAGCAGCTTCTCACTTTCTCCCCAGAGCCTTTCACTTTTTCGTCAACATTTTTTAGTATAATTAAAATTCGATTTGATTAAATTTACTTTTATATACATATATGTCAGACATTTAGTTTTTGCTCGCCGCTTTCTTGTTGTTGTTGCTGGTGTTGACAAGTTTAGTTAGAATCTTTCTGGAGTGCCCGGAGGGATCGAAGTGATTGGTATGATCGCTGGCTTCTTTCTTGGTGCGCTGCTTGCCGCTGTGGCCACAGAACATGTGTTTGTCATGATCATAATTGTAGTGCTCGTATTGATCGCAGCTTGCCTCAGACATTTTGATCTGGAATGTTGTTAAAGTGTTTTTTGCTTTTACTCTAGTTAAACGTCTATGCGGTTTGAGCTCTGCAATCACAATGATTGCGGTTACGTTCTGCAGTGTATAAAGAAAGCTTTGAACAACATCTCAAATGCTCTGCCTTCATTCCTTCATTTAGCTCTCTCTCTCTCTCGCTCTCCATTCAGTTTGTCGCTCTCGCAAAGCTTTCAAACACTGCGCAATATTTTCGATGATTATTGATACAGTAGCTTATTCGTTGGCGTATATCTAATCTTGTTTACTAAATATTCTGGTTTCTTTTAACTTAAATAGTCATCCAAGGCGGTATAGAGTAATCGCCTAGACTGATGGCTGAGAAACTTCTGTGCAATACGATTTGAATTTCCATATAGCAATCTCAAAAGCTTATGATGAAGAAGGAATCTTTGCAATCCCACGATGGGAACTATCTCTGTGATTTCATTAGGATTTCCATTATCATAGTTACATTAGCTGATATTGGATGAGAAGTCTCTCTTCTATTTGCAGTTACTAAATGCATGAGTAGATGATGCAGAAGGAATCTCTGCTCTTCCCATTTACTCATATGAATCTGTCTTAGGAGTCTCGGCTACCCCTTTGAATTAATCTCATCTTCATGTTCTTCCTAGCTAACAGCTTCTTTTGGCAGCAAAGTCTTCAAGCGCTTCACAGTTGGCGTTGTCACATCTGACGTTATTTTGCGACGTGGTGAACCCGTTGTCTTAGTCTCCCGCACACTGCCCACAGGCATAGCATCGATGGGCGGTAATGTAAAATCATCTGGCATCTTATTTTCGAATGAGCTATCCACTGTCTCCGATAGTTCTAGTTGCACCGCCCTCTCCGTATGGACACGCTGCACATGCTCCTTCATTTTGTCTGAGCGATGGCTGCTAAAGCCGCAAAGCTGACACTTATAGCGATTGAGGCCACCCTCTGTGTGCTTGAGTGCATGTCGCTTCAGATTCTTGCTTTGACTGAACTTGCAGCCACAAATCTCACAAATAAAGTCTCGTCCCTGCTTGTGCGTCTCGATGTGCAGCTTCATATTCTCTTTTCGATTCGCGCGATGTTTGCAGCCAGCGACTGTGCAGACAAAGAACTCGCCCGTATGCAACAGCTTGTGACTCTTCAATGCCTTCATATGCGTCGTGCTGTAGCCGCAGACATCGCAGAGCATTTGTTTTTCAGGATTGTGCACCAGCATGTGATTGCTCAGGCCCTGCTTCCACTTGAAGGCCTTACCGCAGTGCGTGCAAACATGCGGCGTTTCCGTCGTGTGTTTCGGGTGATGGACCAGCAGAGCGGCTCGCGTGCTGAAGCGATTATCGCACTGCAAGCAGAAGAAGGGCTTTCGCAGATCGGAACCATGGCGACGCAAATGTGCATCGTACTCCCGCCAATCCAGAAAGCCAACTTCGCAGAGCGAACAGGTGAGGTGGGAAGGCTCGCAGCTGCTCATGTGATCAATCATCTTTTGCACCTGATAGCATTTAAAATCGCAGCCAATGCAGTAGTTGATTTTGCTGCTCGACTTAACAGCACGCGGATTCTTAAGCTACAGTTCATTGGACAGGTTAATAATGTTGCTTATAGAAAAATCAGCTCGCTCACCTTAAAATAGCTTTGCTGATTCTCAAAGATCACATCCGCTTTTTTAGCTGGCTGCATAGTATCCTCCACATCGCCAGTTTTCACGGCAGTTGGCTCCAAGCCCGTATTGTCATTGCCGCTTTGGTCTATTTGATACAGATTCAGCAACTCAGTTACGGAAAGTATCTTTGCCAGCTCCCGAAAATGCGCTTCATGCTCCTTGGAAACAGAGACAATGTCCTCATAGAAGAAGTCCACTATGGTTTGCAGGCACACGATGCAATTGAAGTTGCGTATGGTGACTTTTAGTGGATTTTGAATGGAGAACTGCTGTTGCTTCTGCTGATTGAGGCCAATGAGCTGACTTTGAGCGGCAACCACGCAAAAATGCACGCTGCATGTACAGGGTGCATCATCGGAGTCCAGCTCTAGCTGTAAATCACAGAATTGTCCGGTTCTACGTTGATTATTTAGGTAATTGGACACTTTGGAGTGCAGCGGCTGATGCAAAGTGGGCTGGACGATGGGTGTTTGCAGCATTGCGTTTAAATTTGCTCAAATCCAAAATGTAAACAATAATAAAATTGGTAAACAAGTCGATAAGCAGCTGTTTGACATTCACATGTACACGTTTTATTACGAACCATTCACAGCGGCGTAAAACAAACCGCTTGATCAGATTTACGTTAAGTTTAAATTTCATTTAAATATTTTGTTCATTATATTTTATTAATCTATTTTATTTTTATTCAAACTAAACTATAAACAGGAGTTTGCCACAGTTTTACTATCTGTAAATAAAGATAACCAATGCATTGAACATCTTTGTATGACATGCAGCTGGATCAAACTGTACGTTAAATTCAAATAGAACTTTGCTAACCATAAAATTTAAGACTACGAACTTCCCTGATTAAATTTCTTAGTAATATAAAATAATTTATTATTACATTAATTAATTGAATCTTATACAGCAGCTGACATACTGCTTGGTCAGCAGGAACAACCTTATCATTTGTTTACCGCATTGATAAGAGATTTGAAGCGTTGGTGGACGCTTCGCCAGAGCTGCGAGTTGTCTGACCAGTCGTGCCTTGCACAGCAAAACGAACGAACGCTTTAAGTGATAGACAAAGCTAAATCAGCAGCAATATAAACATATATATAGATTTTATAATATAGCAGCTGCAGCACATACAAAATGGAAAGGTATCATATAGTAACTAACTCGTGAGTTCACTTTAATAGTGCAACGTTTTTTTTTTTTTGTAGTATTTGGCAGGAGTGTACGTCATTCTTGAAGACCCTACTCTGTTTCATTGTGGCACTTATGCTGTTGCCTCTGCTGCTGCTATCGTTTGTGTGTAAGTATTCCATATAGTTTATGCCGATCAATAGACGTGCAGGCGCGCTGACCCAGATGGGCTACAAAAAGAGATCAAACAGGCCGGCTATAAATAAACGAGGCATGGGTTGATTAACCGCTCCATTCACCCAAAGGATGAAATGGTTCAGCGCTATTCGTTTAATGGGATACGCTTCAATAGCTTGCCTGCCTGATAAGGTCCATGGTGCTTGATGAAGGGGCGCGTTGGAGGGGCGGCGGATTGTCTCAGCATACGCCATATACCAATTGATAAGCTTTGTTTATAAATAATACCTGTTGCACCTTTTGAGGTACCCAGACGAGCGACCAAGCTGAACCTTGACCAAATGAATTACTCATTAAAAAATTTTACCAAGACGATAAGACGAAACGTAGCTGAAATATAACAGAATGTTTTCTATCTCTCTCTCTCTCTCTTTCTCTTTGACAGGTGCACATTTCACCAATGAACTGGCCAATTATCTGCTAAGCATCAAGTATCCCAATTTGACCATCTGCAAATCCAAGAAGATACGCACCTTGATTGATACGCCCAAGAATGCGGGCATCTTTCACTTTCTGCTCCAGGTGGAGGGAGTCTGTGATTATGAAAGAATAAAGCGCGCCTACGCTTTGCAGCTGACGGAGCTAAAGGATAAGATGGGCATGATCAAGTTTCCGAAATTAAGGCAAAAGCTGGTCACTTGCTGGGGCCACTATGCCTGGGTTAACGATAGCAGGTGAGTACAACATGTAGTCGGAGTACTATATAGACTCTCACAATCTCTTGCTTGCAGTGGCTTCAATATCAACAATCATGTGCTGCTCAGCACGCACAGATATCGCGGTCGCCCTGTCAACGAGTCGAACATTCAGGATTATGTCAGTGAACTGGCCGCCAAGTATATACCCTCTGATTTGCCCCAGTGGCAGGTGACCGTCATACCCAATGCGGATCAGGCACAGCCCTACTATATATTGATCAAGCTGCATCACTTGATCATTGCCGAGGAGGACGATTTGCACGTGAGCGAAATGTTGCTGCTGCAGGACAACGAACGTAAATCGTTTGTGGGCCTTCAGGATGGGCTGACCCGAACGACGAATACCAAGCAACTCTCGCACTTTGTGCGCCAGCCGGAGCATATTAGCAAGCTGCTGAATCATGTGCAGCATTTGATTAGCTGTCGCTGGCAGCAGTTCATCTATGAATTTGAATCGCTAGACACGCCCGATGGCGTCAAGGCCCATCCGGATGCACGGAATCTCAGCCAGCTGCTCTCACTGTTGCTCATCGTGCTGGTCAATGTGGCTTTGGGCTATTGGCGCACCCGGGCAATGCGTCGCAAATGGCAGCGACGCCCGACTGGCTATCGCAATGATTTGGGTGCAGTGCAGACGTTCTATGTCTTACTGCAGCATGAGCTGGAGCAGCGGAATCTCAGCTGGGCCGTGGCTCGCTCGGCTCTGCTTTACAGTCTGCAACCGGTTCATATAGTGAAGACCTGGTCGCGTTTCCTCTGGCAACAGTTGCTGCATCATTTCCTGCTGCTGCCCTATCACATGTACTGTGAGCTGTTGGCGCTGCGCGATGTGCTGCTCCGTGGCCAGACCCCGTACAGCAGCACCTACTGCGCTCGCCTACATTTGTATGTGCCTCTGCTGCTGTATGCCCAGCTGGAGCTCTGCAAGATCTGCTACGAGCTGTTCAAGGCACCCAGGAATATATATGATGTACTGTTTGTGCAGCCCACCAAGGAGTTGAATATCCTACACAAGAAATCTTATGCAGGACGCAAAATTGTTTCCTTTAGCCGGTCGATAGATGGCGCTTTGCTACGCGAACGTCATCAGCATTTGTTTGGCCAGGAGCTCCGCGAGTCCGACTTCAGCTTAGCCTGCTTGGCAGGCGCAGTATACGACTACTTCAACACCTTCTCGGAAAGGGCAGCAGTGCCTACTTTGCTGAACACAACTTGTCGCACTATATCGAAAGGGTATTTCACCGATCGCAGTGCCGATAAATCGGAACACATTGGAGGCGTGGTCTTTCTGCAACTGCCGTTGGGCCCGCCGGACGCCCTCAAAGCGCATCAGCTGCACGAAATTGTGGAGCGCATACGCAAGCAGCAGATAATGTTATACTTGGCCTCTATTGGCCAGACCAAGTACAGCCTGCTCACGGCGCTGCTGCCCCATGTACTCACCAAGATCTTCATCAATTTTTTTTCGTACAACTTTCCCGTTACCATCACGGAGATCTATGGCACTGCGGATACACAGTTCCAGGCAGCATGGGGGCAGCGCGTACAGGATGTCTTACTGTTTCGTCCGCCACAATCGAAAACCTGTTTATCCCTGAATCTGCATCGGTTTGGCGACAAGTATAGGCTAGCAATTATGGCTGACACGCATCTGGCGCCGGATCACACGCTGCTCACACAATCCTTTGAGCGTTACATGGAAACGGTGACATTATAATAATCCATTATTATCTCAATAATATATATTAAAATATATCTATCTGAAAAATTGAACAAGCTTTCTCTGTCAACAAGCAACTGGTGAAGTAATTTAAAATTTTAAGATTTTTTATATTTTCTTCTAACGATAACAATTGAAATTGAACTGTGTTTGAATTAAATACTTGCAATTTGCAATTTGCTATTTGGCCTTCTAGCCTTATTGATCAAATCTAAAGTATATAACGAATATATGCTCCACATTGCACACAGGCGGATGAAAAAGTATAAAAAACATCACACGTTTATCAAATGTGATAAAGTTCTATCTGGACCAATTACACAATCGCACATTACCCATCAGAAATCTACGTTCATCAGCTCTGCACGTCATCCAGTTCATGAATTTGAATTCATCCATGTCGTCTACCTCATTCGTTTCATTTTATCACTAATTCTTATAACAATTTTTTCATGCCATCTATCGCTTTATCTCTCTGTCCTATTAACTTGATAATCCTCGTTGAACTTATTATCATAACTCATTCAACACTCTTTTCTAATAGCACATGCAACAAAACACATCGCCGTAATCACTGCGGTGTTTAGGCTCTACAGAATTTAACGCTACTCGAAATAAAATATGTGATATACATATATATATATATACATATATATATATATACATATATATATATATATATATATATATATATATAGTCAAATTAAATATGTTTGGAATGAATCCCTTGATAAATAAATTTAAAATTATTTGCATTTTTTTTATATTTTGGCAATTGTCGAATAAATTTATGGATTCAATGAATTTTTATAAGTTTGTATGGGGTATTTCAATTGCATCGCTATATATGTAACATCTTAAAGGGAAGTTGGTTTCTGAAGTATCGATTTCATTATTATTATTATTTATATAATTATAATATAAAAATAAAGAAGATGATGTAGTTCCTTAAATTCAATTTGGAAATCTTATATTCCACATTGAATTTGTATGATACGCAGCAGCCATGAATTTTATTTGACTCTTTACAGATCTGAATCAGAATCTGGATACAGAAATTAGCTTTTCTGAAGTCAAAATAATATCCGATCTAAAATATATCAATAACATATATTGCTTATATATATATTGCTCTTATCAGTAAGGGCATTAACTCATTGGCTATGCTCTCAATCCTCTTGCCCACTATAGAAACGTGAAGTCTGATTCCCAATCGTAGCTCACATTCGAGTTTCAATCGCGCTCAGATGCGGGTGTTGCAGCATTTTAGAGAAAATGTTAATTTTAATAGAAATACTCTTGATATTCGGTTTATCAGTTAGAGCACGGCAAATATCCGGCTGTGACTATTTTGATACAGTTGATTTGACGTTCAGCAAGCAGTTTGCAAACGGAAGTTATGAGTACGAAGGAGTTTTGATACCAGCAGAACGGACAGCCATCTACAACTATAAAATACTCTTTGAGGGCAGTCGCATCTCATTCGGTGAACATGTCCGAGGATGTGTTTGCAAATTCAAGGCCTGCATTCGATACTGTTGTCATCGGCATCGGGTCGACTTGTCTGATGAGAGCAAGTGTATAAGGGAACTTGGCTGTACCCGGGCGCAAATCACACTCTCCGATGGCACACAGATAGAGAAAGAACTTTCAGAACAGTTTGTTGTGCAGCCAGGAATACGCATCAAATGTGACAAACAGCAGCATTTAAGTTATTTTCTTTGGAACGAGCACTGGAAACCGTTTGAGGTGCTCATTGATTTTGAATATCAATTTGCTTATATATATAAATATATTGTACATTTTTGTATGACTTAGAATGGATCTTTGTTTCGCTCTGATGATGCTCAATATCTGACGAAGCGCAATTATTGCATACAGCCTAAGGAGTTGGCAAACATCGGTCTCTGGATGTATAATTGTCTTGACTATCAGAGTGTGACTTACGGTAAAAAGGATTGATCGATCATAAAAATGATATATATGTATAGTGAAATAGCCCAAAGTTTTTTTATGCATTTTTTAACCTTTTCTCTTCCAGTTGATTTGGCTTCAGTTTTTATTCTTCTGCTGGCGATTTTGATTCAGATTCGCGTGAATAAATTTCAGCATATTCATGACAAATGTTACCTTTGCTATTCGCTATGCACATTGGTAAATCTTGTTCTGAGTATTGTAATCAAAGTGGAAACATTTCTCTTAGGCATGAGCTGCTACTTTGCAGGTGAATGGAAGCATATTGAGTAGTATGGGAAAAAGAGTTATTTATATATATAGTTTCACAGCTTACTTAGCATACTTTACCACCATTTCAATACATCTCTGGCTAACAGTTTTGGCCTTCGATTTCTGGCGAAAACTTGCTTTTCATATGCTCGAGGTAGCTGAAAATAATAGCAACCAACGATTTCTTGGCTATAATCTGTTTGTTTGGCCCACTGCTTCCGTCCTACTGCTTATCATGGCCGTCATTGATTCGCAATTGGATAATCTGGATATCACCTCCAATTGGAAAATGGGTTATTTCTATTACGAATGCTACACCAAATGTAAGTTGAACTTCCTAAAGCTTTATTTCTATTTCATTTCATACACTCTTCAGTGAACGTCTGGTCGTATGTGATATATTTCTTAGTACCTGTCACTATGGTGGTCCTCTGCAATACATTAATGGTTCTCATGACTGCCAAGTACATTTATATCGAGAATCACAGAACCAACGAGCAGCTCGAACAATTTGGCAGACATACTGTTATCAATATTAAAACGCGGTAAATTTTTGTTTTGTTTTTTATTACTTATTCTTTGACAAGAATACTAAGAACATATTTGATTTCTTCTTAATTTAGTTTCATAATCTATTTGCGCTTCTTCATAATTTCACTGATGAACTGGATGATCGCACTCTCTGTCGCTGTCTTCAATCTAGCAGGCAGTCTTCCCCAATTGCTGTTTAATATTATATTTTACATGTGGCTTGCGCGAAGCATACTCCTCCTGTTCGTTGTTACTTTTTACCAAACAGATGTGCTGCAGTTGCTAAAACGTTTGAAAAGGGTTTGATTTAAGTATAAGGAAAACATTTCCTCTTTCTGTTCAATTGCTCAAGTATATAAAAATGATTATTCTAAAAAAAAAAATTTTTTTTTCATTCCTCATTTTGAATGTGAAAAAGAGCGCGCTTTCAGCACCATTTACACAACATTTTCGGTTTTTGTGTTGCCATTCACACAAAATGAGCGCGCATTATTGTGAATATCATTTAGGTATGACATAAAAAGCAGTCGTTTTTTTTTCAAAATATGTAGCTGTGCCTTGTTCGCAATGGAAAAATAAATAAATATAAGCAGACGAATGTAAATTGAAAGAAAGAACTGCGCCTAGTGAAACTCACCTGTAAATTGAAGTTAACATGTACCCGCAAAGTGCAAACAGAAAGTTGATAAAGCAGAGTAAAGTGTGGAATCCGTTGCTCAATGGTCTTCAGTCGCTTATTGAAGCCGGGTCTGGACGGTTGTGTAGCCGGGTAAATCGAACGCTTTTGTTGTTGATTGTTGTTTTTTTTTTTGCAAAGATTATTTATGCTAGATAACCAATGGGGTCAAAACCAATTTGCGTTTGCTTTTACACGTGACTCTTAATTAATTAGCTCAACACAGCCAGATTTAATTAGCATTGAAATAATTGGCAATACCAATTATTAATCAAGTACAAAACATAAATAATAAATAATAAACAACAAACAGCACGTCAATTACAGATCTAGTTAGAAGTTCCGTACGCTTGCTTCAACAACAACAATTCACGCAATGTATTGTTGTTGTTGTTCTTTGTTCCCGCTGCTTCGTTCCGCTTGCCATATCAAGAAATATCATCTAATCAAAGCTAGTTACAATTTCTCTGAGCTTGCAATAGACTAAGTGAGACAATAGGTAGAGTTCACAGCAATAATAATATGCGAGTAACCATTTAAATTAATAGAACATCCGGCTTAAAACAAATAATAATAATAATAATAAGAATGAATAAAAGTTAATCAGTTTCGAAAACAAACAACAGCCAAATACAGTTAAAATAAAAATCGCTTTCGTTCATTTGTTTATAATTGCTTTCCTTGCTACTCTTTGTTTATGGAACTTTTATTTCTTATATGGTAATATAGTCATGCTATAGTATTATATATGTACATAGACAGCTCCGAGGTTTCCAGCGAGCGTCGCGTTCGTCTTCCAATAAGAACGCTACGCAAGCTCGTCGCAAACGGTTGATCTTCGCAATCTGATTGGCGTCGGACGTGGACGCAGACTCGTACTTGCTTTTAAGTGTCGCTGATTAAGCTTAAACGCAATCAACTTGAATCAGCTATAATTCGAAGAGCGAGCGAGATGAGACAATTGCAATTGGTGTTCATTTTGGCGCTCTGCATCTGTACGGAGACATGGGCGCAACAGCTGGATACATTTCGCTTGGCCCCGCAGTCTGGCACGGATGTACAGCAGTTGAAATTGTGGCTGACGATCAGCGCCCGGAAGCGTTTCCTGGAAGTCAGCTGGAAGCATGCGCCAGCTAGGGAAGGAGATCAAGTCTTATTAACTGTACAGGATCCGCATACGTTCGAGCTGCAAACTGTGCCCACGGGCACGCCGCTGGCTGGATTCGAAAGAGAGAGAAGTATTGACAGCGAAAGCGAGACCGAGGAGAGCAGCGGTTCAGGTGCAGACCAAGTGGCCTTTGTGCCCTTTCATGGCTATACCAGCACGCCTGGCACAGTCGCCAAGGCAGCTGCTAGTCCGACAATTCAGCATTGGGTCTCTAATGGTGGCAATAATGAAATCGTGGCCGCCATCAAACCCAGCCACTCGGCGCAGTGGTTCACCACGGGAGTGCCCTTTGATTATGCGCTGTCTCGGAATGTGAGCACGCATAGCGATTGCTACGGCTATTGGGCTAGCTACATCGATGACCATGGGCGTATTCTGGCTAAGACCTGCATCCGTGCTTATCCGCGCTGGATGACGAATTTACACAGTAGTTTGGGTGATCTGCGTCTGCGTGATCTCTTCATACCGGGCACACATGATTCGGGTTCCTATAGACCCAATTTCGATCCACTATTGCGCGAAAGTTTGGTCACCAAATATGCTCTAACCCAGGACGATGATATACGAGGCCAGCTGCTGCATGGAGCACGCTATCTGGACATACGTGTCGGCTACTATCGTCCAACGGAGGAGAAGTTCTTCATCTATCATGGCATCACCAAACAACGGCCACTCAAGGAGGTCATACAGCAGGTCAAAGACTTTGTCCTAGAAACCAATGAGATTGTCATCTTTGGTCTCAAAGAGTTTCCCGTCGGTATGTATTCTATAGGTCTAATCTATAGATCTAGATCAAATTATTTCATTTGTTTATGCTAGGCTTTGGCAAGAATCTGGGAGTGCATCATCTGCTGGTTGCCTATTTGCGGGAGCAGTTTGGAGATCTCGTTGTGCATCCATCGCTCACCTGGCATGCCACGCTGCGTGACATCTGGAAGAGACAGCAGAATGTCATCTTGGCCTACGACAAAAGTGAGATCGTTCAGCAGTATCCCGATCTGCTCTTCGGTGGCGTAGATCAGCGTTGGGGCAATGTGCAGTCGTGGGCGCGTCTCGAAAGGCATTTGCGCTACATCAACGACTTCGATGTATCGTAAGTGTAGCGAATGCAGCTCCAAGAGCAGTTACATATATATATTTGGAATCTCTTTACATGTAGACGCTTCTCAAGTCGCCCAGTTGTGGACATGGCGGAACTGACGCCAGAGACCTGGGATGTTATACTGGATAAGCACGGAGGGCTGCGTAAAATGGCAGACAATGTGAATTGGCGCATCTCGCAGCTATACCGAGATGAACTTGGCGAGCACGCGAACATTGTGGCTGCAGATTTCATACGTGGCACCACTCTCGTGGACACGGCCATGGAGTTGAACAGGAAAAAGATGGGACATTAGCAAATGTTACAGATTGTTGTCAATCGAATCCGTATATGAAAAGCTAACTCTATAGGTCTACACGAAACCCCCGTTCTGTTTATAGCTCTATAGATGTACAGTAAACAAATTACATTCACATTAATAACACATTTATAAATTTCATTCGAATAAGCCAATTATTTGAAGCTTTACAAACTTTTGTATACATTTAGTTCAAGTTGATAAATATGTGTAGTAATACTTATAGCTAGATTCATTTATTTTTCGCTTATAACTTATTGTTTCCCTAAATGTGTCACAACTGAGGCAAGTACATACGTATACGTATATATATTTATATATAATTTATATATAGCTATTTGTTTGTATAAGTTGTGTGAGAAACTTCTTTGCGACTACCATCATTTGAATAAATATAAAGATAATACAAAAATTAACTATAGCTAGCATATAAACTGATTTGAAAATTAAATTTTGAGGAATGATCATAATGTCTATGCGAAAATATCATACAAGTTTTGGCATACAATTAAAAAGCCCTTGGCTGGAGTTAAATATCTTTGCTTTGTGTGGGTAACTAAATGCATGTAGCACATTGGCCTACTTCAGTGATTCGTTAGACTCTATAATGGTTGTATTGAAGATGGCACGGCAAAGCTCGACCACGGCATTCGAGAGACGGCCATAGCAACGCGGCTTTTGCTGCCAGGCAATGCACACATAGTAGAAGGGAATGCCAGCCAAGGTGATGGCAATGCCAATGAGTAGGTTGGCGGGCTCCTTGAAGTTGGGTAACAGCACCAAAGTCACGCAAATAGTCATAAAAATTATTGGCAAAGCCAAATGCACTTTAATGGGACGAGGTAAATCGGGTCTAAAAAGATAAAAAAAAAAAACAGTCTGTTTACATACGTTTTATCAGCATGATAGTATAGAACTTACTTCTTGTGCCGCAGCCACAACATGCCTGCTATACTGGCTACAACAGAGAGCCACAACACGGAGCTAAAGTAGTTAATCAGCTCATAGACATTCTCGGTGAGCAGCATTAGCAACGACATCAAACACTATCGAAAGCATAAAGTATTAAAAAGGTAGTTCGGCTGTTCGAGTTAGCTTCACTCACTGTAAATATCAACGATGGTATTGGCGTCTGTTGCTTGACATGGAACAGCTGAAAGAACTTGGGCAGGTGACCCTCCTGGGCGCCAGTGGCGAATAGACGGGCCGAGGTGAAGAGCACGCCGTTCACACCGCCAAATGTGCTTAGTGCCACAAAAATGGGCACCATAAAGGCCAACGGTCCAAACACCTTGTTGCCAAAGGTCACAGCCACTGCCAGAGAGCTCAGCATCTCTGGCTTGGAGACAACGGCAAAATATGCTAGATTAACTAGCACATAAATTCCCGTCACCAGGGGCATCGCTATCCAAATGGCGCGTGGCAAATTTCTATGAATATACAGAATATAAGATTTGAGAAACCTTAAATGTGCCTCGCAAAAACACTTGGCTTGTAGACTCAAGCAGTCTGAGCAGAGCACTTAAATTGATTGCTGTGCTGTTCTGTGCTGTGCTGTTCAAATTGAATTCATTAGGGGTAAAAAGCAAAACTTGGGCGCAACGGATAGTCAGCCAGCCCACCACCAACCCACCATGCACACCACCACACACATGCACAGACAACCACCCATCCGCTCACACACGCGCACACATACACACAGCCTCAAGGACACTCAACAAGTGGGCGCAGGCAACTTGTTGCTGACGTAAATGGCAAATAGGGCAAAGTCATTTGTCTTCTTGACAGGCCCTATTCATGTCAGCCAACCACCCAGCCACCCACTCTTTGATTCATTCGCTTATTTATGCACTCACACACCCATATATTCATTGATACACTCATTTAAAACATTCTTTTGTTATCATGAGGCCACTCTCACTCACTTGTATGGATCCTGGAGCTCTTCAGTGACAAAGTTTAAATAGTTCCAGCCGCCAAAGGCAAACAAACCGGAGTAGAAAGCATAGCCAATATTTCGTGCACTGTAGCTACCCTCCCAGGGATTCGAGAAGTTATCCAACTTTCCAGTGACCATAACATAGAGACCAGCGAGTATTATCATAACGAGGGCCAAGAGCTTGCCAACCGTAAAGATATCTTGCACCTTCATTGACACCTTCACGGACAGACAGTTGATAGCTGTGAGTAGACCTGCAATGCAAATTTATATAGATTATGTATATTGCTTAAATATATAGAGGTAATTGACGCACATAGACAAGCGGCAGCTAGCAACTTCACGGCATTCTGTGGCGGATCGCAGTCCTCAAAGAACGGCTTGACTGCATAATGGGCAAAAGTTAGCGCAACTATTGTCTGAAAACAAGAAAATAAAATAATTATTATATATATTATTATATTATATATTTTGAATTAATATTTATAACATATTATAACAACTTAACATATTATTTCAATCAAAAGAAGATTTCTATACGAATTCGAAAAAATTTCACTTTCGATTCCAAAGTCGGACTAAATTTTAGAAAATGCTTCGAGCTCGATGCAATTGCAATTTAAAAACTCGAATTTGTGACCAATTCGCCCACTATATTTTTAAAGGTAGAGTATTAAATATTCAGCAACAAGTGATTTTTTTTCCTCGCAGTGCCATGGAACTCAAAGATTTCTTAATATTGCAACTGCGCTTACAGCACGCTGGTTATTCAAGTTATTTGGAGGAAAAACTTGCATTGCTTCTCGTTTAGCAAACGATTCAGTGAAAATGTTTCTTATTTTTCTCGGAAGCAACTGCTAATTGCGCGCAATTGTGGTCGAAGGTTGGGCTTTAAATCAATTTATTTAGCAATACAATACAATCAATACAACATCATAAACTAATAACAATAAAATAATTGAGATTTTATTGGTTCGTAATCAAACAATCAAATCAACTCAAATCAACTCACCTGGGTGGTAGGCCTGATAATGAGCAGGGCGATCCAGAGACGCAGAAAGCCGACAAGTGGACCAAATGCGACCAATAGATAGGCATAGTCTCCGCCGGATCTGGTAATGCTAGTGCCCAGCTCTGCATAGCAAAGCGCGCCAATTGTTGAAAGAATTCCGCAGGCGGACCAGATCAAAAGTGAACTTCCGACGGATCTGAATGCATTGAGAAGCGCAAAGAAGAGTGATTAGGGCAAGTGGCGTGAATTTGTTATTCAAACAATAGCTGTTGCTGTTGTTATTGTTGTTATCATCCGGCGCCAAGTAGTTAAAGTGGCTCCACAAATAAACCAAAACTTTCGTCTCTGTCTCTCTCTCTCTCTCTTTCTGCGTGTGAATCGATTTTAATGAATGTTTATTTTGGGGCAATCTTGTAATTGTAGCACAGACTTCTTAAATACTTTTGTGGCTGATGCAACAATTGTCAGCGATTTCGCGATGTCCACAAAATGCTACAAAACTAAACTGAACTGTGCTCAAGGGTGTTCGCAAGCAATAACAAGGCTTAATTACTTATAGTTGTGCCTCACCCACACTTAAAGAGAGAGAGATGGAGAGAGTGAGCGATTGGCTTGCAATTCAGCCCAATTGAGCTGGCACAAAGAAATGTTTCAATTTACAAAATAAATTTTAACGCTCTTGACCTTTCACTTGTTCACTCGTGAACCTGTCTAACGAACTTGCAAAAGTTCAAAATGGAATAATTGACGAAAATCAAAGTATATAAAGCATATGATACTATACATCTCTCATCTTTAATCTCAACTATTTCAGCTTCCTTTTCCTCTTTACTTACTCCGTATAGTAGAACACTCCGGTGGGTGCTATAAATATGCCTGATCCAATAATAGTACCCACTATAATGGCCACACCATTGATTAGAGTTAGTTTCCGTTTCAGCACTATCTTCTCGCTTTCGCCCTCGCTAGCGACTTTCGGTGCCTCTGCTGAATGTCCATTGGAGGCGGGCTCCACTAAGCTGGTGGATACCCCATTCGCATATCTCTCTGTCATTATAATCGAGTGTTGTCCTTTGTACTATAGCACGTTATTAAATCAGTCCCAATATTCCTGTATCCCGTTGGCGGTTACTACAATAAATTATTCACCCGCAGGCGCTGGCATTGCCACTTGAAAAGAAAATAATTTTCAATTTATTTGACATGTTCTATATAGATGGAAATATATAGTATATATGTGTGTATATATGTATATATTCATTCTTTTTTTTTAATTTTAATTACATTTAAATTAAATTTAAAATTTAAATGAGCTTAAAAACTTTATTTCTGTAATTAATATTATTGCTTCTAATATTTTATTTATTTTTATGAAAATATTTAGTATTTATTTGAGTAATTTGAATGCTATATTTATTTCTGGTATTTTTCATTAATTTTAGTTTTACAAATATATTAATTAATTATTATGTTTATAGAATTTTGTAATTAAACTAATTTTTTTTCTGTTTCTTTAATCATTTTTATATTTTTTTATATACATCAAATGTGTTAGAAAATTTCAATTTCTAAAGAGTTGAATGAATATATTAGAAGATAAGATAAGATTTCTACAATAATTATAGATATATCATAAGAAAAATCTTTAATTATGAAAGTCTGTTCTACTTCACCTAAATTTTTATTCAAATCGAATTGCTATATCAACTGTTCCTATGTGAACCCCAGTTCGAAATTAAGTTGTATCAGAAAGAAAGAAGAAATAATCTAGAAAACGCATTAAAAATACTTCTTTTTATCTACAATTCTAATTATCATATTGTTTGGCTCCTAATGAAGGTTTCGATTGATAAGTGAGAGTGTCATAAATCATGACGTTGACTGTTTTCAATTCCGAAATCGTAAACCTGTTAAACAGCCGTTAGCCTTGTCAACGTGTTGAAATTGAAAAGCGTAATCCAAAAACTTTTGGCTACACACACATTAAACATTGCTAGCTACGTATTTGTTTAACTAAGTTAGTAATTATTCGAAATTCGAACGTTGTAAAACTTGTCTATAAATTCAAAGGGGGCAATGCACGAGCGCTCGCGTGCCAAATTCTTTACGATTTCGTCACACAATCGCGTGGCAGTTGGAGTCTTTTTTTTGAGGTTTTGCTTCATTAGCACTTTTTGCGAATATAGGGTAAATATTGTTTATCTGCCTTTAGTGAGAACAATCACACACATACACTTTAACAGTTACTGCACATTTGTTGTCACTTGATAATATTTTGCATTACCATAAATTATAAGATTAAAGCGCAACAGACCAACAAACCAACTCGAGCCACGCGTTGAAACTGTTTTGGTGACCAAAATGCATTTGCCATAGCGACCCGAGACCGGCATTTTAGCAATTCGAGTTGAGAGCAGTAGCAGAGATGGACACGTGACACGCACGAGTTTATATACAATTTTTTAATTATTATGTCTAACATATATATTACTAGCCGGAATAAAAAAAAAAAATAATCTATCACATTTACTTTTTAAAAACTTGAAAATTAAAACCGTGTTTACAATTATTCATGTTCATTCATGTTTTTCATTTTTATATGATTTACCTATAATTTTCTACGGCCTGCACTTGACACGCCAACTAAATGTGAACTCACCTCTAGATAAGAGAGCGGAGAGAACATCATTAAAACATGCGAATGCGCAAAACCGGAAATAACAAAATGTTCCGGTGCCAATGCTTTTTTGGTTTTACATATTATAGTTCCTATTTTAAGCACATACCATTTTATTTTTATTTTTTTCAGTCATACTCTTTGCTGCACGCATACATTGCTTCGATTAAACAAACAATCGATATTAATTGTGATACTATCACTAATATTTGCCATTCACATTGATGTAAACGTTTTGAGTAGGTTGGCGTTCCTTTAGTTTTTGTTTTGATTGTGTTCGCACGTGCTCTGCTAATTCTGTGTAAGAAAAAGTTAAATTCAGAAGAATGTCGGACAAGTATGTGCCCTATGACTGTAGAGTTCATTGCAAAATGATAACATAATTTCTTTTTGCTTTACAGGTATGCTGTGCCCAACAAGTTGCCTGGCAAAACAGTGTCAGTGCTGAGACACCGCAAGCGGCGCATTCAACAGGACAAAGCTGTCCTTGAACAGAAGCGCACAGATCGTATTAAACGCGTAAAGAATGCACGCACACATCATAAATTCCGACGCGCCGAGTCCTTTGTAATGGGCTATTTAAAAGCAGAGCGCACTTCCAAACGCATCAGGCAAACAATTCTACACACAAATGTAACAGAGCAAAGCGCCAAAGCAGCTGCTGAGACGAATCCCAAATTGCTGTTGGTGATGCGCCATGCGGGAAAAAAGATCTTTAACAAGACGACATCAGAAATATTTAAAACGCTGCGCATGGGACAACGTCACAATGCCGTATTTCTAGAAAATAGCAAAGAGAATCAGTTGCTGTTGCGTGTGATTGAGCCCTATGTGGTCTACGGTTTTCCAACACTCTCAACCATACGTGAGCTGCTGTTCAAGAAGGGATTTGCACGAATTGATGGCAAAAAGACAGCCATACAATCGAACACAATGGTTGAGGAGCAGTTGGGCGATAAGGGTGTTATCTGCTTAGAGGATATAATTCATGAAATCTATACAGTGGGTCCAAACTTTGCAGCTGTAATGGATTTCCTATGTGCTTTTATGGTAAGTTATATTGATAATCTCATTCAATCTAACTTGCTAATGGTGTTGTTATTTGATTTGCAGCTTTCAAGTCCACGCGATGGCTGGCAAAAGAAGGTTTCCGTTTCGTTCAAGCGAGGCGGCGAATATGGCGATCGTGGCAATAGCATAAACGAATTGATTGCACGCTGCCTCTAAAAAAAAAAAAAAAAGAATAATCTAGTACACTTTTAAGTAAATTCTTGAAAGCGAACACAGCAGAGATATAGTTATATATATATGTATAAGTTTATAATACACATTTGCAAGTGCCGAAGACACCATTGTTGTTTATTTTACAATCAATCAGGATGTCCCTTATCTATTTTGCTAGCGGCGACAGCCATGCGAACATTGAGTATCAAACGATTTCCTCGACAGCCACAGAGGCTAATCTGGAGCAGTCGGAACGATTGCACGATCGCATCTCCAAAGCACAATTTCAGAGGCTGTACGACAACTTTAAGAGTGCGCCAGATCAAGTGGTTAGCTGTGCGGAGCTGCGTCGCATGCTGGAGGAGGTGGACATTGTCTTTAGCGACTTTACCTATACCCGTCTCTTTTTGAAGATTAATCAAAATCACGATTTTATGATAGACTGGAATGAGTTTGTCTCCTATCTGATATTTGGGTTTCAGGAGGAGGATCCCAGTAGCCAAAAGGAATCATTGATTATGCCCATCTCAGCGGCTCCAGTTGTACGCAAGACCGAGCATCGTTCGGCTGTCTGCTGCATCACTTTGCTCAAGGTCAAATCCGATCAAACACCATTGGAGGAGATAACTGAGTCGGCCAACTACTCATTTGGTGGCGAAGATTCGCCCGAAAACTCGGGCATGTGGGTAACAGCCAGCCACGAGGGTCAGCTGCGTTTCTGGAGCGCACATATGGAACCACTGCGTAGCGCCGTCTCCGAGAGCAGTAAGTAACATTTGGAGCAGTATTGTAACTTTACTATTCATTAGTCATTGGTCCCTAGTCAATAGTCATTATTCAGTATTCATTATTCATTAGTCATTATACAATATTCATTATTAGTTTTGCATTATTCATTATCCATTATGTATTATTAAATACTAGTTATTGCCTATTCACTATTCAGTAATCATTACTGAATTTTCGTTTTGCATTATTCCTTATACATTATTCATTGTTTATTATACGCTATTCATTGTTTGTTTTTCATTTGTCGTTATTTATTTATTTATTCATTCTACGATATTCATTATTAGTTTTGTTTTATTCATTATTCATTGTACATTATTCATTATCCATTATTCATTATACATAATTCATTACACACTATTAATTATTTTTTTTCATGATCCTTTATTAACTAGGCATTTAATAATGATCGTGTATCGTGTTCAGTATTCATTATTCATTATATTTCGAATTAATTTCGCACTGCAGTTCATTTGAAGGTACCCACCTGGATACTCGCTCTGCAGGCGCTCTCCGATGTGAGCATCGTTTGCACCGCCTCCACAGAGCGAGAGTTGCGCTTCCATGAAACGATCGCGTCAACATTCACGCTGCGCATGGTCATTCGGAGTTTGCCCTATGCCGTCTACTGCATGAGCTATGCCTTCTACAACAATGGCAAGACGCACTCGAAGCTGGTGCTTGGGGATTATGCAGGAAATGTGCGCATTCTCTCCTATTCGCCATATCTGCGTGGTCCCTTCCAAGCGAAGCCCGGCGCGGCATTGGTTGAGCTGACGTGGGCAGATGTACTGCGTGGTCGTGTCCCCCTGATAATACCAAAGGAATACATCAATCTTCACCATGAGCTGATCTCTTGTGTATATTATTCGCTGCACATGAATGCTCTGTTCGCCTCGGCCGAGTATCGGAACACTAAGAAGTATCGTGGCCGTTGTCCCGGCCTCATCATGGTCAGCAACGATGATCGCAATAATTTCCGTATACCACTGGGCATAACCGTTTTCTATGTGTCGGAGATGAAAAACATTTTGGTCACCGGTGGACCCGATACCTTTGTTCGCATCTGGGATGTCTATATCTCGTCGGAGCCATCTGCGATCCTTACCGGTCACAATGGCGGCATTGTGGCCGTCTTTGTGCAGCCGGAGGAAAACAAGGTGTATAGCGTGGACTATCATAAGATCATTAAGGTGTGGGATCTGCAGGAGCACACCTTGCTCCAGACCTATGGTGAGCTGGTGCGCATCATACATCACAGCGAAATGGACATTAAATACTATTACCATTCGCATCTGCGTGAGCTCATGGTCGCCGGTCGCAAGCTCATCCAGATCAAGTGTTGTCCGCGAGTGCGCGTCGATCTCACCGATGGCAACACCCACGCAGCACCCGTCTCTGTTGTGCTCTACAATCGTCTCTTTCGCAACATTGTCACATGTGGCCTCGATAGCTACATTATTGTTTGGGATCCATGGACGGGTCGTCGCAAGATCATCATGAAGAACTGTCACACGAAAATGATCTATGGCGAGACCATTGACATTGAGATTACGGCCGCCTGTTTCGATCCCCTCGAACAGTTTCTCCTAACTGGGGCACGGGATGGTTCACTCAAGATCTGGAACTATAACAATTCGGTGGTGGTGCGCAATATGAGCATTCAGCTCGATCAGGAGGTAACCGCTGTTATCTGGGTGGTGGATCGGTATGTGGTATTATGGTATATATTTATATAAAGTGAATTTATCAGTTGATCAATCAGAAATTTCTTTTATTTACGTTTCACAGAATTCTGGCAATGGGCTGGGATCGACAGGTGACGGAGTTCAATGATGTCGCGGGTCGTGAATACGGCGATCCAAAGAAATGGGCAAAATTTCATACGGATGATATTACCTGCGCCGATGTGAAGCTGGGCGAGGGCGTCGTCACGGCCACATACTCGGGCGAGATAATTTTCTGGAAACTGGAGACGGGTCAACCGTATCGCCGTTACAATGTGATGGATCCCAGCCAGTTCATTGAGCTCAAGCTAACCGCCGAGGAGGAAAAGTTGACGCGTCGAAGCAAGCGAATGTCCTCGCTGATAGGCGCGAACAGGCGAAGTGCTTCCATGCTCTCTATCAAACCGGATGATATCAGAGATTATGGAGCCAATATACCCGTCTCTGTACAGGCTGTGCTCTTTCTACAGAAACGTCCCATGACCAAGGATCATGGCAGCGTCTTCATCTCTTTGGACACGGGTATCATTCAGGTGTATTCGCACCATCAGCATGGCGGTTTTATCAAAGAATTTGTCGCCGTTCACAAAGTGGGCGACTGTGTGCTGACCATGGCCACGGATCGTAAGAATCGATTTCTCTACACGGGCACAGCGTTTGGCTATATTAAGGTTTGGCACATTGTTAATTATTGGTAAGTAGCAAAAATCGAATTTGAATTAAACAGCTAAAACTGTTACTTAACATAATTGAGGAAAATCTTAAAGGGATATTTTCAAGCTAACATTGTTAACAGTGGCTTCAACTCAGTTGGCAATGCTTACGATTGCTGAACTAATGTTGAGGGATATTTTTACAGTGGTTTTAAGTTAACATACCTTTAACTTTTTTGGCAAGACGCCAATCTATACTTTTTTACTTTTAACAGATATCTGTTAAAAGACAGTTTTCTTCAATCATGTTAACAGACGCAGTTAACGTATTCCAACGCTTCCAATTACATAAATAATAAATATAAAAAGCAGCTCACAATAAATTAAAGAAACATGATTTTGTTTTTGAAAAGAAATTAATGTTGAAATATTTCAATGTAACCTTTCTCAATATTGCTCAAGCTCAACATAAATTCTGCTATGTTTAACTTCTTCTAGGAAGCTAACAGTGATTTTAAATGTTAATGTAAGCGTTTTTAACGGATTGTTTTTTCAAATAAATTATGAAGTTTCGACTCACAGTTGCACAGTTCTTCACTGCCACTGTTCACTGTATTGTCGTAGCTCGTAAAGAAACATAAAGCAACCACACAAATTGACTCTAACGACACGGCTCATTATCCTACATGTGTATCAACTTGTAGACCAACACCAATTCCACCCACAAACAAAATTTCTTAGCAAGGCCTTTGCGTGTCTTGCCGAATTCCAAACAAAGTCAACTTCCATCCTATTTCATTATTTTTTTTTTTTTTGCCAACAAAATATGATAAATAACTCATAACTAGAACTGATGGTGGGGCGAAGGACTTAATAGAAACAAACATTCCAATTTCATTTTCTTGAAGGAAAAATTACTTACTTTACTTCTAGCATTCCTGAGGAAGAGAAGAAGCATGTGTGCATGCCCAGACTGCGACTGGACTTCATATTCCTGCGAAAGGAACTATTTCTGACGAGGGCCAAGCGCATGGTACGCAATCAGCCGGAACCCATGCTGGTTAGCTCCTACAAGGGACATCTGAAGGCTATCAATTCTTTAGGCTTCATCAATTTGCCCAAGATTATATTCAGGTATTATATATAGAATATCTCATTCTAATCACTCGAATCCATACTTTTCCTATCTCAGCGGCAGTCACGACTATTCTTGTCGTCTTTGGACACAGGGCGGACGCTACTTGGGCACCCTGGGCACTGTTTTGCCCTGGTCGAAGCTGACACCGTTTGAACGCGCCGGTGAAGACAATCGAGCATACCGCCTGCCGCCGGACATTAAAAAGGTGGCCAGCTCTACAACACTTAAGGTGATCTCGGGCGTACAGTATTCATTCCAAGCGAAGCGAGGCAAGCCCACCGAGGAGCGAGAGGATGAGGGTGAGGTGGAAGACGCAGGCACCGATATGAAGAACATGTTCGATCGTCCGCTCCGGGAGCCCATTCTCGGCAAGCACTTCGAGTTGCCCGGTCGCAGCGCAATCGAGCAGCGCATCGAGCTGGATACGACGCAGCTGTATGTGCCCATCTATTCACATTTGCGGGTACATCCATCAGATGTGATGGAGAATCTGCCAACGCCGCCAGTTATTGGTCAAGTGAGAGGGGAGAACTACTTGGATCATTATATGCCCGTCGTTGGCAAAGTGGATCCCAATTCGTCGGCCATTAACATCAGGGAACCGAACAAAGTTGTCCGCTCCAAGGCGGGTGGCAACTTGGGTCAAGCGCGGGCTAGTTCGAGTCGGGGCAAACCAAAGACCAACTCTGTGCTGGGCATGCCCAGAGCTGACAGCAGCCTAGGCAAAGCCATGTCGGCTATGTCGGCCAAGGCTGTCGTCAGTTCTGGGTATGGCAGGACGAGCTTTGGTCCGAGTCGTCCCAGGTCTAACAGCCCCAAAGCTAGCGCTATGCCAAGCCAAGTCAAGAAACCAGAAAAGAGTCCACGCAAATCTAAGGCAGTGTCCAGTCCAGCCAAGGCCAAGCCAGTAACCACTCCAGCCAAAGCCAAGCCGGACTTTGCCCCAGCCAACACCAAGGCTGCCTTTAGAAAAACCAAACGCGATGCAACTCCAATCGAGGTCACAACAAGCAGAGCCAAAGAGCAGAACGAGAAGCATTAATCTTTGTTGTTAAAACTTAGTCGAAATGTATGTATATTTGGTTTTTGTGTTCTTTTTTGGATACCATTGCGCTGGGAATTAAATTAAAGTGATTCCTTCAAGTTTGCAGCAGACGCACCGCATTATACATCTGGGCAACGGTGATGAGCTGTTTCGAACCATGCTTGCTTAGGCATTTGTAAACATGGGTAATCAGCTTATCCAACAGAAAAACATTTATCTCCTCTGGCTTGGTGGCACTTATGGCCAGGCTGTACTCCGTGCTGGGCTCCTTCTACAGAGAGCAGAGAGTTTCAACTCTGTAGATGATAAACTCCGACCACACTTACCAAGTTGTCCAGATAGGCCAGCAGCTGGTGACCCACTGACGCAATCTTCAGAAAGGTCGACTGAGAGCCCTCTGCATAGAGATTTAAACGTCGCCCCGCAACTTCTAGCAGCAATCGAGCCAGTTCCTCATCGTCGCAGATGTCTTGCAGCAACAGCTGCGCCTCTGCGTCATAGCCAAAGGCATACAGCTCCACCACCTGCAAAGGTAACAACTGAAATGCATCTGCAATGGATGGGCCAGATAGCACACACTCACCTGTCTGCGCAGTATGGGCAGCTTGTCCAGCTTCCAGCTGTCGGCCAGCGCACATATTTTGGCCATATAGTAGACATGGTCGAGTATGTACAGCTGCTCTAAATCCTCACGTATCAGATCCATAGTAGCAGCAACCACATTGCAAAGGAATTGTGTGCGCTGATCCTGCAGCACGAGATCTGGAGCCGGCAGAGCATAGTCCAGCTCCTTGTTGATGTCGTTCAGCAGCGCTTTGTTGCCCAGCGAATCGAAGAGCGTGCTCAGTGGACGCTGCAGACGCAGCTGAAAGTGCGCTATGAAATGCAGCACACTGCATAGTTGTGTGTGCAGCTGCAGCAGCTCCGGCAGCGCATGATGCTGCTGCAGGGCCAGAAATTGAAGCGGCTGCTGTCCGTCACTCAAAGCCTGCTCGAAGTGCAGCTCGCGCTTGTCATGCTCCAGCGAGCTTCTAAAATGTTCCAGGAACTCCAAGCAGAGCTCGAGAAATTCGGGCACCAGTGCCGCCGACATATCCAGATCCTGTTGGCACATCTTATCGACCGGCAGGCGACCCACTTTCTGCATCAACTTGGCCGTCGCCTGCAAAGGATACTTCAAAGTCGCATTCCATATCAGACAGCAGGTACCATGTTTGAGCGCCAGATCGGGAGTGCGATATTGCTGTAGGCAACGGATTGCAGCGCGCATATGCTCCAGCTGCGCTAACTGTTTGCTCCAGTGCACCATGTGCTGCCAGGCCATCAGGCTGAGCAACACACCCGACTCCAGGCTAAAGGGAAAATGAGCGCGCAGCAACGCTAAACGCTCCAGCACCGGCTCCAGCGGTTCACTAGACTTAACTGCAATCTCTTCCTGATCGTCAGCCTCCTTCTCATCATCGTCCAGTTTTGCTACCTGCTGGGCGGACTTTTTCTTGTTTTTCGACTTCACATCGGGCTCATCATCTGTTTCATTGCCAGGCGGCGTTATTTCCACAATTAGTGAGGGATGCATTCGCGAGTTAATCAACCACTTGGCCGCCAGCTCCGAGACAATGCCCTTGCCGCTGTTTAGAATATTCTTCAGGCTGCAGTCGGGTTGCTCGTACGGCAGCTCCGGTCCAATGGGTTCACGGCACGTTTTAGACTGACTGAAGGCGAACAAAGAAAATCGTTAAGTTTTTTGTTTCTTGGCTAAAAAAAAGTTATCTCAGCTCACCCCAGTATCGCACCCAGCACAGACACATCCTCCAGCTTGCCAGTGAGCAATCCCCATTGCGCCTCATCATGTGATATGGTCTCCCAGCGTTCGTCATCCTCCGTGGCACTCTCATCGCATGAGCCATCGCGTCGATTACGCCACAAATGTGTGGCGACCATTCTACAAACGATGGCCACCAGCAGACCAGAAAATTGCTTGCTCTCGAGTAGAAGTTCGCGCACATTTTGCCACCACGGCGAAATGGCTTTGTAGGCATAGTCATTGATCTCATCGCCAGCCAGCTCACAGATGACGCGCACAATGCACGCAATGCGAGACATTTCCTCAACGACTTCATCACTGTGTGGGCCAAGGGAAAAGGATAACGAGTTAGATATGGTCTTCATTTGGTATTATTCACGCTTACCAATTGCTATACTTAAATGGCTTGTCGAGCCAATAGAATATGACCAGCGTAAGCAAATCCTTGCTAGGTATGCACGCCTCGGTTACCCACTGCTTGAACTGCTCCAGGCATTGGATCTGTGTAAAGAAATTGCCAAATAGATCGTTGCTAACGCTGCCATATTTATCGGATTTCGCTGGCAACAATGTCACACAGTTGGGCGCATCGATGTTAAAGATGCTCAGAAAGTCCACGAACTCTTCCACTTTGTGTGCGTCCTGCAGCTGAAAGCTAACCTCACGTGTGGCGGCTGGCTGCTCGCTCTTGTTTTCCAATAGAATCACCAGCTGATTAATGGTTACCAAATCGGCATCGGATAGTTCCAAGAGCTCCACGGGCGGAGCAACATTATCGCTATAGTGTTTTTGAGCCTGGCTCAAGGTCAAATAAAGATCCGTCAATCGTTTGTAGTTGGCGATTTGTTGTATAAACTCTTGATTGGCCTCATCCTGCGCACTGGCCTGGCCAAAGGCATTGACAATACTTTGAAATAGATCCGGATACAGTCGTTTGCTTTTGAGCAACATTTCCAGACATTGTTGGCGCACCTCCAACGTCTCCAGCTCCCCAGCCATCTTGGCTATGGCAGCGATCTGCTCCTGTCTGTCCTCGTCTGAATGGCCCAGCGTTCGCAGTTGATTGCGCAAGCGACGCAGCGAGTGAATGTCTCGGGATGTTTGCGAGTTCGTCTCGCTGAGCGCATAGTGGAATGGTATGTGCACCTCCTTTAGGCTGCCATCGCTTGGATCCAAAAATATGCAATAATTCAAATTGGGCGATCGACGCATCTGCACGCCCGCTGCGCCCAACGGACTGTGATTGTTGTAAACCAATTGGCCGCTCTTACAGACATTGAAGGCGGCCACTTTGGGTCCATTCTGTAGAGCCCAAATGTCCAGGCAGCCCAGGCGGGGCACATAGATAACCAAAAAGAGCGCATTCCGCCGATGCGTCTTAATGCCACGCACCGAACGCTCTTTGACGGGCACAAATGCGCACTGCGCATCGCGATAGCCCTTCCACACTCGCAATATAATCGCTTGCTGTGTATCGACAAGCATCACACGATCTAGATTATCAGTTACAGCTGCCAATTTGCCACCGGGTGCCAGTATCAAGGTGAGGCCATCGCGTTTTCCATCGTAGAGGCGACAGCGCGTGCGCATGGGAGCCTCCTTGCTGGGCAGCGGCAACTGTTCCGGCATTTCGGGCGTTGTTGCTGGCGTACGTCGAAAGAGTCCACCTAGCAGATTTTTGTATGCCATGCCAATGACATCCTTAGCCACCTCGCCGAGTGAGACCGTCTTGTAGCCCTCCTCCGCCTCAAAGAAGCCCAAATAAGGTTCTGCTCCAGCAGCTAATACCTGAGCGCTGCGCACAGGCGTTGCCTGCACCCGGGCAAAGTAGCCATTCGAAATACTTTGCTGTACAATATAGTCATAGGTGGGCGAACGCTGATTCGTGCAGATGACGGCATCATTGAGAATTGTTTCTCTCTGTCGCTTGAATTTGAATTTTTGAAAGGGTACAACATCGGAGATGGAGTAGACGCTGCGCTCCATATTATGTCGGCAATTGGCAAGCATCGGCAATATGTCCTCGCCATTGATGAAGCACATGCAGTTGCTGTAGACAATATAAAGCACCGCGTCAGCTTCTGTGTGACGCGGAGGCGACAATAGTTTGATGCCTAAAACGGATTCTTCCTGGCAACTGGCAAATGAAAATTTAACACAATCATATGTGCAACTATATATAATTCGGTGGGGTTTACCATTGTGAGAAGAGCTTTACACCCGCATCTGTATAGAATATAACCATGCCAGAGGCCAAGCCGACGGCCACACAAGTCCATTCGATGTCTGTGCCACGCAACATGGGCATACACATTAGACTGGTCACAATTTGATTGCCATCCTCCAGTTCACCACACCAACTGAGCGCATAGCTATTCTCGTTGCCACGACTATTCCAGCAGGTGGTCAGAAATGCCAACTTTTCGCCCTGCGCCAGGGCAACCGCCTCTCCAGTGGGTGACATGGCATAGTTGATGCCGTTAAGCCAATTGTCGTCTGTTTTGGAATTGGCAAACAATTATCAAGTGTATATTAGAGCTTCATTTCTGTATTTTTACCATGTCCAAGTCCAAAGTATTCTTGCACCTTGCGAAAATCTAAAATATTCCCAAATGTTTTTACTTCGCAAGCCATTTTTCTTTGTTGTCATGCCACAGCTGACAGGGGAGTGCTGCCAGACTTGTGCAGTTAACAGCTGTTAAAGTGCAAAATGTAAACAAGAGTAAGACCAGCTCCAATAAATATTGCAGACGATATAAATATCGATAGGTATTTGACTGCATAAGCCATAATTGGATCTCATTTAAATTTTTGGCAGTCTTACACGGCTTGTGGCAACCAATAGTATCGATGTATAGGACAAAATTATAGATAGCGTGAAAAATGCTTAACTCGATATTAGCATGTACATATATATAATGCACGGCTTAAGCATTAGGTGGTGCCAATTTGAATGCATGCATATTCATTTAGCTTGCATTTAAACACTGAGATCGATGGCCAATAACACATTTAATATTCCAAAACACACACATATTCTATGACAAGCGAGAACAATATTATTTCAAATCCGACTCCACACCACTGTCAATATAGTCTTTTAGCATAATGCCGCAACTGCTGGGCAACAGTCGAGTCCAATTGTTGATGTACATCAGACAGCTGGGTATCGTCACTTCCAGACAATTGGAACGATGCGCCTCCACAATGCGCATGGCCACTTGCTTGGGATCCAGCAATCCCAAAATAGTGGGAAACTTAACTTTCGGATACTTGCATAAACCCGTATTGGTCATATATGGAAATATAGTTGTAACTTTTATCTAAAAAAAAGAAAATACATTAATTAATGTAAAGGGTATTAATATAGTATGTGTTTACCAGATCTTTGTAGGGTCCCTCGCGCAGCTCTTCATGCAGTGCCTCCATCATGCCACGCACAGCGAATTTTGTTGCACAATATGGAACCAAGTTGGATAGACCCACCAGGCCGGCAATCGACGACAGTGAGATGATGTGACCTTTGCCCTGTTCCTTCATTTGATCGAGGAATGCTTGTATGGTCCAGAACTGCGAAAATACATTTACGTCGAAGACGCGTTGTATCTCCTCGGCCGATTGCTGGGGCAAAGGATGCGTCGGCATTATGCCCACATTGTTAACCAGCACAGAGACAGGGCCCACCTCCGTTTGCACACGTTTAGCTAGCGCCAGCACCTGGTCGCGCTTCGAGACATCGCAGCTGCAATCAAACTAAAATTTATTTATTTCTTATATAGAGTTCGCTTTCGCACTCACCTAAAGCTGTGCACAGCGCCACGATTCAAGCGCTTCACCTCGTGCACCGTTTCCATGTTGTTCTTCTCGTCGATGTCTACACAGACCACAGTACTGCCCCAAGCGGCATAGTGTAAAGCGAGCTCTCTGCCAATGCCATGTCCAGTACCAGTTATCTGGGCGTATATAAATAGATATATATTTATATATATATATATATATATATTATGTAGAATGACTTCACTAAATTACCAGCACAATCTCATCGTTAATATCCTTTAATTTTTTGGGCACTATCGATCGCAGCAGCACAGTGATCAATTCCATTAGCACACGTAAAAACAGCACCAGAAATTGCAGCAAGTCCTGCAAGAATGAAAACATTCTTTTCGATGCGGTTGTGGTGCTGAAATTGAAAGAGGAATAATATAAATTAAAAAATTCTGTATATATATTTAATGTGTGCTTAAACTTGGTCATGTTCATAAGAATCTTTTGACTTTTTTGCCTTATTTAAATAGTCTGCAACTGCCATTTCAAAAAAATACTTTTTTATATAGTCAGCATGTCGATAAGAGTGCTGAACTGTGTTTGATTTCGTTTTAAATTTCCATTTAGATAAGTTCCTTTTCTATAATTTCCTTTGAAATTTCCATTGAACTCGATAAGTTCCCTTAAGTGAGCCTAATTTCCCTTTCAACTTATTAAGTTCTCTTAATCTTATTAAGTTCTCTTAATCTGCTTTAAAATGGATCAGCCAAATGCTTGATAACATTTTTCACAATACATACTCGCCGGCAAGTCACTTAACACAAAGTCATATCAATATTGACACTATTTTGCTAATTGAGCTGCCAGAAACTACTTTTCCCTGTCGGGGCATCAATTAGCAAATACTCAAACCACAAAATATTTGAAAGCCCTTTTCTCAAATTTCCTAAGCACACATGTATTTAGCAACTAATTGTAAAAATGAGATTAGAATCATTAAGATCATTAAACATTAATGTCTGTATTCAGAACAAAAGGGCTGGTTATTTAAAATAAAACAGACTGGCCTAATAGAGATATAAAACCATTTTGCCAGCAATGGCATTAATTAGTAAACACTTAAACCACAAACTTTTTCTGTACTCATTATGTCCAAATTTCCATGCACCCATTATTTGCGCAAACACAAAAGAAAACAAAAAACTATCAAATATCATATATGTACATAGAGAAAATAAATCAGCTAGCCATTTAATATAAAACATATTAGCACTTGTTACTGACACTATTTTGCTAACAGAGCTGTCATTAAAATAAATTTGTATATTTTGCCTGCCTGGGCATTAATTAGCAAATACTTAAACCTCACATCCCAAAACTGCCCTTTGAGGTGTAAAATTTCCTTCAATTTTGCCAATTAACAGTCACAAGTGAATTTAGCAAATATTTGCAAAACCAAAAATAAACAGAGATATGCAAACGAATCCAACGACATTTGCACTTGCAAAAAATGTTTTAATATAACTATTTGCATGCGGCCTTAAGTGCATTTTGGCTAAGCGCGCGCAATGTTCAAACGGTCAACGGACTTTTGCCTTATACTAATAATGATAAGCCCAGCTCAAACTAACTATATGCAAAGATAAACATATATATGCATATATGTATCTATATGGCAGTTATCTATTATTGACGATAAAACTTGGCCTAGTTGCTGGGCTTAGAACTTTGACAAATATCCATTAAGTCGATGACAATGCATTCGTTCAGTGGCTGCGAGATTATTGTTGTCATTGCTAATGCACAATTTATAATAATTAATGCAATCCATTAGTGTTGTTTTAGCATTTTGCACTTACTGTATAATTTCCCGCTCAATCATGTTGTTGAGTTGAATTTGTTTGGCTTCTCGCTGTAAGTATCAAATGAAAAGTTTTCAATTTTTATTTTAGTTTTTATGTTTTACACCACAAATGTTGTCTTCCGTATTCGCAACCTTTTGGGCATGAACTAACTGATGAGACGAGGCTTGTTGAAGATGGGTGTGGAAGAGGAGCGGCTTTTAGAGGAGTGGAAAAGGCGGCGTAGGTGAACCAGCTGCAAGCTTTGTTTTTCTTCTTTTTTTTTTGCTGTTTATATGCAACATTTTCACTTTCCTTTTTAGCCAAAATGAAAATTACGTGCAATACAATGTGGCACACACACACACACACACACACACTAATGTAACTGCTGCAGCGGCTTTTCCGCTCAGCGCAATGGGCAGACAGACCGAACGACCGACTGAGGCGATTCTCTTTATGCGGCAACAACATGTTGCAATGTCTTAGACAGACAGGCAGACATAGAAAGAGAGAGGAAGTGAGACAGCGAGAGTGAGAGCGAAATAGATGGGAATGTGTTTTGCAATTGAATCGGCAGCGAGGTGCGCTTTAACAATTTGCTGAACTACTTGGAACTTGCCACAAAAATTAGTTGATTTCCGTTATGCAACTCGAATCGTATTTTTTATATTTTTAATTTTTTTTAACTGCTTTCAGCTGTGCAACCGTAATGCTTCGCTGCTTGCCACCAACTGATTTGAGCTGCGCGCGCGCCAAGTCAACGAAAACTTGACTGAACTTCGATATGGCAAGAGCGCCAGAGTGCAAAAGTGTGTGGGAGAGCGAGTAAGAGAGTGAGAGAGATTGAGCGTGGGGAATCCTTGATAAACAAAAGCAAAATTGAGCGGCAAGTCAAGGACAAAAGTGCTCCAAAACATAAATAAGTTTTTGTTGACCCAAAACAAAGCAAAGCAAAGCAAAGGCGAGCTGTGACCTTCGGTCGGCAAGCTTAAAACAAAAGCTGATATGCAGCTTCATTATGTTCAAATTCACCCATGCCCATTGAAAATGCTCGGTATGGGGTAGTATGAACTAGTGCAAGAGTGGGTAACAGTCAGAGTTAGAATATTGGTCAGCCTTTTCACACAAATAGAATATATTGTCTGCAGCCGCATTTGTTCAACTTTTCTGTATTTTCAGACTATAGATATATATCGTCTAACATCATATGCATTTCAAGCATATCTCTGTTGTCTACGAAGTAGATGTTGTAGACATATGCAGTTCTAGGTAATTGATCACACAGATGGGAGGCCTTTGAGGTTTATGTATTATCAAAATCGATAAATATCGATAAAATTCTATCATAGTTTTTCATATTTTTTTAATGTGAATTACATAGAGAGATACAATTTCAAATAATGTCAGCCGTTGGGCCTCACTTGCATTCGTTTACAGGGTATCTTTGCAGTCGACCATGGTCAATTTTGAGCACTCTTACTTGCTCATCTCGATGTTGTTGTTATTGCATGATTTACCGTTTTCGGAGCGCTTTGCGCAGACCAACAACAACAAACAAAACAAAACGCTTTCCACGTAACCAAGTTGTCGGTCGGATCGTTTGTTATTAGTCGCTCATTATGACCAATGACGTGGCACCAGTTCGCGACCCAAGTTCAAGTTCAGTATGATCCAACTTGTTAATATGCATATACATACATATATTATATATATATATATAAAACAAAATATGAAGCAAAATAAAACATGAACTTTATGGTTCGATTGTTGAGGCAGGGCTTTGGGTTGGGTTGTGTTGGGTTGGGTTGCTCAGATCTTTAGCGCTTCGTATCGCATGTCCGTGACTGCAGTTTTTATTGTCTCTCTTGCACTTCTGCTATCTCTTTCCTTCCACCCTCCTCTCTGTCTCTATCTCTATTTCTGATAAAACCAGTTTGATTGTTCTGAATGTAGATTGCATGCCTTTTCTTCTGACTGTTGGAGAAGGTCAGTAAAGGGTCTTTGTTTCAACTCAGATCGCGCGTTAATTGAGCAGCTCCGATCGACGACCGCTTCACATAATTGATGTCAATTTGTTTGATCAGCTGTTGGACTATATATTCTATATAAGATCAAACCACTTGTGCAAATGCTCTTTAGCAATATGTGAGCACCAATCGCACTACTATTTTTCTGACCACACATGTATATAAAATAAAAAGAATTATAAAAAATATTGATTGTATTAAATATTTTAATTCACATGAATAAATGTATTAAAAAATAATTATAACAAATTTTAATTAAATTAAAACAAATGTTTAGCTAGTGTATGCCATGCATGAATGAGAATATCAAAAGAAAATTTTATATTTTAATAATATTTACAGTTGAAACAATGCTCGAGTAGTTCTTGTGGCAGATTGAACGTGAATCATTTAACTTCATGCAACCCTATGATCGAGCTTGGTTTGTATATATTTTATAAGTAATATAAAGAACGATCCATTGATCTGGCATCAATTGCCTTTCTGCTCAGTAACAAAAGTTAAGCATGTGACGCCTCGATGGCTTTTCATTTGGTAATTTTCACAGTCAAAAATTGTTCTTTGTCAAAGCCCCACTTTACCTAAAAATAACTCAAAGCTAAGCATTAAAGTATGAAATTGTATCTATACATAAATCAAATATTGAACTTTTCGTGACTTTTACGTAAATCGTCAAATCAGTAGCGTTGCTTTGTTTGCCACAAATCAAAGTAAACATTGACTGGTTCCATGTTTCATACTCGTTCGAGAACTGAAAGAATAGTATATTGGTTTTGTGCAAATGTTCGTCTTACTATATGAAAAGCAAAGCGTTTCACGCTTACTCTAGCTAAAGAGTTCAAAATTTCAAATATTTATACAGTTGAGCTCCTCCATGACTATCATTGGGGCATTTCGAATCGATAAACATTAAATTTTAAAATTTTTAACTTCGCTTCTTTTGCATTGTGCGCGAGTATTGTGCAGTCGTTGGCGCCTTGTGTAGCATTCTTATTTGTTATTCTTTTTTTCCTGTTCAGTTCCACCTGATTCAATCAGAAGCACAGCGAAACTACAACCCTCCGTCTATTCTATATTCCTAATATCCAAATGGACATTAATGCTCGGGTTTTATGGCCCGCCCCGTCGCTTATTATCGCCCACATGCATATATTGAGTGGTGTGTCTGCACTGCCATATTATTATTTGCGTGCATTAAGAATCAATAAAATGACAAAAACAAACTCAATTATGATGTGGAGTTTGGGTGCAAGTGGAATTCGTAGTAAAATGGGAAAGTTTGATTCATTGATATATATTAAAGTTGAAAATAAATGAAAATAAATTGATAAACAATCATATACCGTTATAAAAATGATATTAAAAATAGATTTGATACATGAGTCGAGTATTCTCAAAAGCAATAAAGCGAAAAAATAGGAAATTAATAAGATTAAAATATAGAAATACATATACTATGTAAAAATATATAAATACAAAAATGAAAAAATATAAATCGAGAAATAGATAAACATTAAAATATAAAAATTATAATAAAGCGAATGAACACAAAGATCAAAAAAAAAAAAAATATAAAATATAAAATGTAAAAAAAATAAAAAAACAAAAACTGTAAAATTATAATTATATAAAACATATGTGCATAAAAATATATAAATCAAAATATAGTCTTAAATATAAAAAAAAAACAAATGTGTAAAAATGTAAAAGAAATAAAAAATGTAAAAATTTAAAACCAATATATTTATACATCTAAGATCTGCTAATCATTGTTTATCAATCTATCTACAAATCTAAATCCGTCCGTCCGTCCGTCCGTCCGTCCGTCCGTCTGTCTGTCGATGCGTCGATCTCAGAACCTAGAAGAACTAGAGATTTGAAATATTTTTGTGAGGTCGTTTGCGTATATGCGCATAAGTATGCATAATGATTAATTGCATCGATTTACATGCAAAATTTTTCCAAGACTGCTTGATCAAAGACCAATGCAATTTTCATTAATGCAATCGACTTGACTTATGGCAGATTTAATTTGTGCCCGCAAAATATTTGCCATGTCCTGTCGTAATATTAAATGGTTTCTAGTTGACTTTCATATGCTTGGCTATATTTTGCCTATTATGTAGTCCTAATAAATCTATAGAACCGAATGCTTGTAATATGCGCCTGAGTTTGGTAACATGATATGTATGTATGCCTTCTCGCAATGCCCAATCTCTCCACCCTTCTCTTCCCGTTGGTTCTTGAGGTTCTTGACGTCTAAGAAAAGTGAAATATTCTCAATGTTAAATAGCATACTCATTTCTGTGCGCCTGGTATTTCACCTGAATTTACTTGCATGTTTGGTTGAATAACACTGCATCGCCAGTTAAATTAACATTGTTATATCAACCCAAAGTCAAAGAAAAGTGCAATTTTAACTCAATGTAAAATAGCATGCGTCACCCTACTACTCATTTCTGTGCGCCTGGTATTTCAGCGGAATTTACATGTAAATTTGCCCATTTAACGCTGCAGCGCCTTTGACAATTGTTATTTTGACTCAAGTTAAAATTGTCATGATAACCCAAGGTCAAGCAAAAGTGCAATTTTAACTCAATGTAAAATAGCATGCGTCACCCTACTACTCATTTCTGTGCGCCTGGTATTTCAGCGGAATTTACATGTAAATTTGCCCATTTAACGCTGCAGCGCCCCTTGAGTTAAGATTGGTTTATGAACCCAAGGTCAGACAAAAGTGCAATTTTAACTCAATGTAAAATAGCATGCCTAACCCTACTACTCATTTCTGTGCGCCTGGTATTTCAGCGGAATTTACATGTAAATTTGCCCATTTAACGCAGCAGCGCCTTTGACAATTGTTACTTTGACTCAAGTTAAAATTGTTATGATAACCCAAGGTCAAGCAAAAGTGCAATTTTAACTCAATGTCAAATAGCATGCGTCACCCTACTACTCATTTCTGTGCGCCTGGTATTTCAGCTGAATTTACATGCAAGTTTACCAATTTAACGCCGCAGCGCCCCTTGAGTTAAGATTGGTCAAAGAAAAGTGCAATTTTAACTCAATGTAAAATAGCATGCGTCACCCTACTACTCATTTCTGTGCGCCTGGTATTTCAGCGGAATTAACATGTAAATTTGCCCATTTAACGCTGCAGCGCCTTTGACAATTGTTAATTTGACTCAAGTTAAAATTGTCATGATAACTCAAGGTCAAGCAAAAGTGCAATTTTAACTCAATGTAAAATAGCATGCGTCACCCTACTACTCATTTCTGTGCGCCTGGTATTTCAGCGGAATTTACATGTAAATTTGCCCATTTAACGCTGCAGCGCCCCTTGAGTTAAGATTGGTTTATGAACCCAAGGTCAAGCAAAAGTGCAATTTTAACTCAATGTCAAATAGCATGCGTCACCCTACTACTCATTTCTGTGCGCCTGGTATTTCAGCTGAATTTACATGCAAGTTTACCAATTTAACGCCGCAGCGCCCCTTGAGTTAAGATTGGTCAAAGAAAAGTGCAATTTTAACTCAATGTAAAATAGCATGCGTCACCCTACTACTCATTTCTGTGCGCCTGGTATTTCAGCTGAATTTACATGTAAATTTGCCCATTTAACGCTGCAGCGCCTTTGACAATTGTTAATTCGACTCAAGTTAAAATTGTCATGATAACTCAAGGTCAAGCAAAAGTGCAATTTTAACTCAATGTAAAATAGCATGCGTCACCCTACTACTCATTTCTGTGCGCCTGGTATTTCAGCGGAATTTACATGTAAATTTGCCCATTTAACGCTGCAGCGCCTTTGACAATTGTTATTTTGACTCAAGTTAAAATTGTCATGATAACCCAAGGTCAAGCAAAAGTGCAATTTTAACTCAATGTAAAATAGCATGCGTCACCCTACTACTCATTTCTGTGCGCCTGGTATTTCAGCGGAATTTACATGTAAATTTGCCCATTTAACGCTGCAGCGCCCCTTGAGTTAAGATTGGTTTATGAACCCAAGGTCAGACAAAAGTGCAATTTTAACTCAATGTAAAATAGCATGCGTCACCCTACTACTCATTTCTGTGCGCCTGGTATTTCAGCGGAATTTACATGTAAATTTGCCCATTTAACGCTGCAGCGCCTTTGACAATTGTTAATTTGACTCAAGTTAAAATTGTCATGATAACTCAAGGTCAAGCAAAAGTGCAATTTTAACTCAATGTAAAATAGCATGCGTCACCCTACTACTCATTTCTGTGCGCCTGGTATTTCAGCGGAATTAACATGTAAATTTGCCCATTTAACGCTGCAGCGCCTTTGACAATTGTTAATTCGACTCAAGTTAAAATTGTCATGATAACTCAAGGTCAAGCAAAAGTGCAATTTTAACTCAATGTAAAATAGCATGCGTCACCCTACTACTCATTTCTGTGCGCCTGGTATTTCAGCGGAATTAACATGTAAATTTGCCCATTTAACGCTGCAGCGCCTTTGACAATTGTTAATTTGACTCAAGTTAAAATTGTCATGATAACTCAAGGTCAAGCAAAAGTGCAATTTTAACTCAATGTAAAATAGCATGCGTCACCCTACTACTCATTTCTGTGCGCCTGGTATTTCACCTGAATTTACTTGCATGTTTGGTTGATTAAACAGCGCATCGCCTGTTAAATTAACATTGTCATGTTAACCCAAGGTTAAAGAAAAGTGCAATTTTAACTCAATGTAAAATAACATGCGTCACCCTACTACTCATTTCTGTGCGCCTGGTATTTCAGCGGAATTTACATGTAAATTTGCCCATTTAACGCTGCAGCGCCTTTGACAATTGTTATTTTGACTCAAGTTAAAATTGTCATGTTAACCCAAGGTCAAAGAAGAGTGCAATTTTAACTCAATGTAAAATAACATGCTTCACCCTACTACTCATTTCTGTGCGCCTAGTACTTCAGCTGATTTAGCAAGCAAATTTAGCGACTTAAGCTGCCCCTTAATGCTATGCAGAAATGGAGAAAATTCAATGCAAATTTTCCATAAAGAGTATAAATGGTCGGCTGAAAGGAAAGCATACATATTTGTGGACAATTTAGTCCTTTAGATTTCCAGGACTATAGCCTTAGTATTGATCACCAAGGATATGTGTGTCAACTAGGAATCATTAAGGGGTGGAAAGAGCTCATGTATCAGGTCTGCTAAAAGAAAAAACATTCATATTTGTGGACCAGTAATATGATCCTATAGGTTTCCAGGACTATATCCTTGGTATGGTATAACCAAACACATGTAGATCGACTGGAAACCATTTCATGGAGAACAGCTAATTTACAGCTGTCTGCTGAAAGAAAAACATTCATATTGACCAGGAGTTTGATCTTTTAGGTTTTCAGGACTATATCCTTGGTATGATATAACCAAGAATAAAAGGGTCTACTAGAAACCATTGAAGCTAATACTTTTTATTTTCATTATTACTAATACTTTTTATTTTCATTATTTCTTTTTTACGTATTCCCCAATGGATACAATTTCGATTTTTGTTATATTTTGGATACCGGCGCTTCACAGGGTTCAGGGTATCTCCTAGTCGAGCTGTCTCGACTAGAGCACTCTTACTTGTTTTTTTTATCTATTTTATTTTATTTAGAAATTGAAAAATTGAAAATTCATACATATATCCGTCCCATAAATCGGAAGATAGTTACTTTTATTTTGTCGCCTTCGCAATTTTACCTTCCACTTCTTCGTTATAAAATTTAAAAAAGTGGCTAGCAAACAAGTTTATAAAAATACGTACGTATATAGTATATACGTAACGTGTGGGCAACATTTGATGACCTTGACTTTATGTACATATGCATATGTATTTGTTTTATTAACACATTAACTATGCCAACTCTACTAAATGCATTCCAAATGTTCCTTTAATGGGCGCACACACGTGCACACGCACATGCATGTGTATTGGATTGTTTGTCTTTTTAATTGTCAATTGTGTTATTTCAGCAACAAACACAACCTAAATGCAAATGCGCCAGCAACAGCAGCAGCCGTTGCGCTTGCGTTACCTTACGTGACGTGACGTGACACTAGCGCTTACGTCGTGTAAGCTGACAATGCGAGCAGCGCAGCGCAAAGCAGCGCAGCCTAAAAGTCGGCTTCAGTTGTCTGTGGAGTGCCAAGTGGCGAGCAACGTGACGAACAAAACTAACGGCATATACGAATAAAACAGAAAGAGCAAAATGTAAGCGCTGAGCGTGAATATGTATAAGTGTATATTAGTGAGTGTGTGTGTGTGTGTGTGGCTTGCGCCTTTTTCGTTTGTGTTTGTGTTGAGCTCGTGATTTGTTTACCTGTCAAAATAATAAATAAAACTCGTGTTGCCAGTGCCGCATCAAATACATTTTTTATTGTTGTTATTATTGTAACTATTGTTGCTGCTGCTGCTGTTGTTGTTGTTGTTGTTGTTGCCGTTGGCATTGGATGACGCGGAAGCAACTCATGTCGCCTTTTGCCTTGGCTTTCATTTCTTGGCGCCCGCAGTCTGCAGTCTACAGTTTGCCCTCTGACCCTCAACGAAAATTGCCGAGTCAAAAGTCGAAAGGATAAACGTGTGCAAGCTATATAGATAATGTATATTATATAGTGGGAGGGGCGGTACAGGAGCAGCGGCGAAAAAGTACTTTATTCTCTATGACAGGAAAAACGATTTCACTTACGTTTTGGATATTCAATTACATTTGCGAGCTCAATCACTAAATAATGGATTTTCACGCGTGTGCAACAGTTCAATTGGATTCCTGTACGTAACCTTAAGCCAATTGAATCAATGAACTAGTTTCAAAAATCAGCTGAAATGAAAAAGCAACTGCAAAACGAACTTTAAAGTGAGAAAAAAAACCGTGTTTAAAGGAATGACATTAGCCAGAAGTAATAGTGGGTAATAGTGGTTCAATATTTAAACGGAACCACAACAAATTTGGTTGTACTTGCAAGCTGATCTGAAAATGAACTATAGCAGCTCAGTTAAGAGCTATAGCCAATATATCTAAGGTAGTCTCAAATATATAATTTTATGATTTATAAATTGAAATTCCAGTTCTATTTGATGAATAGGTATAATCGTTCATTTCCGAATAGTGAACTGTATTGATAATGTGATTCATTTGGTCATTTAGTTTGACAGTTCAAAAACGAGTTATACTATAGAGCCTGTCAAAAAGTGAACCACAGCTCAAAAGAACATGTTCAAAAACATTTAAACAACTCAGCAAAATCGATGAATAAAATAAATGATTCATGAACGTATTACGAATACAGAGTAAAAACGTATCCATCATGAACGACTAGTTCTTTATTCCTCACAGATCATGAAGGATGTTAAGTAGTTTATTTCAACTGATCTTGAATTCTTGAATTGTGTTCCATGGAGAGTATGACACGGTCGTACACAATACAACAAGCTCCATTTTTTTACAGGGCATCTAATTAATAATTTCTAGTTGCTCAGAATGTGACACAACGGTGTTGCATAGTATTTTACAGGGTATTGCTTACTCATTCACAAAGCGACAGCTTGTTACAGCGTTTTTCCTTGGTATTTTACTGACCAGTTCAACTAAATTTCTTATGGTATTTTTAGTATTTTTAGGTATTTTTAGCCGATTTAAATTACTTTCGAACGTCTGATTGTTTGCTAGTCTTTAGCTGTCATTAATCTTAACTGATTTATCATATGTTGCTCTAGGAATTCATTCGAATTATTTTTGGATGTATCAGGATGTCGTTGTCCACGGCGCTGATGCCGCAACAGCGACCGCCATGCCATCGAAAGAGCGCCCAAATCTTTGCCAGAATCTTCGAGCAGCGCTGTGGTAACTGGAGTTATATGAGGACCAGAGGTATTTGCCGCAATACACAGACCGTTGTCGAGCAGCAGCAGGTGCAACAACAGGTGAGATGTGTCGACCAGCAGCTGGGCAGTTTCATTCAAACGCAGCGACGTGGCAGCTTCTTGGCACTGCAGCGACATCAGCTTCTGGCACTGCATCGCGAGGACTATCGCATCTATCCGCAGAGCGTTGACTTGGATTCGTTCTTTAGCGAGCAGGAGAAGTGCGATAAGGTGTCGGATGTCTGCTTGCTCAACGATCACTTCATACTGGTCAAGATGCCGCAGCAGGAGCAGCAGCAGAATCAGAAGATGCAGCAGCAGGTGTCGGAGCTGAACGCACCTCAACCCGAACTGCAACGGAAGCTGAGCTCCCGTTTGCCTCGTTGCTTCAAGTGCAATCGCAGCAATCGCGTTTCGCCGATTCTCGAGGAACTGGAGGAGCCGGAGCCATTAGGCTATAAGCCTTGGATTGTCACGGATGATGACGATGTCGAGGTCTTCAGCTCCACCACTCGCATTATACCCACTCACAGTAAGCAGCAAATGCAGGCTATTTCGCTGCCAACTCGCACAGCTGAAGAGGATTCAGTTGCAGTGGAGCCAGCACAGGCGCAACTACAGCTGGAGACGCTACAGACTTCGCCTTCAGCTGTTGTCTCTGCACACCCCATCAGTCGTGGTCCATTCCACTGGTTCCTCTGGCCCTTTCGACGACGGCTGCAGAGACGAAAGGCCCCGCTGGCTGCCGTCCATAAGACCTACTTCATCAGCTGGCACAAGCCGCCGGATACGCTGTGGCACGGCTACGGCGTAGGCCGTGCCGTCGCGGACAAAGTTGTGTTACGTCGTTGTCGCTCCGCCATATTTTGAATTGATTTCTGGAGAAACTACTCTGTATATTTTGTATATATATATATATTATATTTGAGGAAAACTCAAGAAAAGACCAAAATGAAACTAAGATACTATTCAATAAAATAAGATTACAATACAAATATTTCTAGCTTGTGAAGCATGGGGAAGTTCTAAACAGAGATAGTGATGAAGATATGGGTATAAACTGTCCACATCGATATAGTTATGGGTACGGAGAAAAATATAAATATGGATATATTGCTTAGATATAGAATGCCATCGAATCGAGAAAACAAATAGAATTATATTTATATAGCTGCGGTATAGTATTGAAAGAGATTGATTTTAACGATAATAAACGTTATATTTGATAAAACTTAAGAAGTATTCATTACTTCTCCATTTAAGTATTCCGTAGTTGTCATCAGTATCCCAGATATCCAGAAATTCAGCCTGATCATATGCCTTTTTTCCTCTTTTCTCGCCCGCACGCTCTCTCTCTCTCTCTCTCTCTCTCTTTACTCCCCCTTTTCAGTCTCTCCTCCGTTCCACTCATTTAATCTTTCCTTCTCATTCTTTCCTATATTTTGCTTCTTCTCTCGCTCTATTCCTCTCTCTCTCTCTCTCCTTTCTGTTTCTATATACAACATTTCTTCTCCATATATATTTGCACTTTCTATTTCTCTTTCTCTTTCTATTTCTCTTTCTCTCTCTCTCCCTCTGTCTCCTTCTTCTCTCTTATTATATGTCTATATCCCTCTTTCAGATTCCCTATCTCAATCTATTGCTTTTTTTCTCACAATCTACCTCTCAATCTGCGGCTTCTATCTTTCTCCATCTATCTCTCTCACTCCCTATATCTATCTCACTCCTTTCCTCTGTCAATCTCCCAGTCTCTTTCTATCTCTCTCTCTCTCTCTCTCTTCATCTGTCAATCTACCCGCCTCTCTGTCGCTCTTCCTTCTCTTAAAGCAAACACTTTTATATCATTTAATATATGTCATGCTACAAAGTTCTCAATCATTGCCAGCGAAACAAACTGCCACAAGTCAAACTTAATTTCCGCGAACAGGAGCTATACAAATAAATAAATATACATAAATACAAGGAGCATATGTAGGTATATATAAAACGCTAAACGTGCCACATGCCGCATTTAGTTTGCTGTAAAATCAACAAAATAAACGCAAACTACGTAAATTGCGAGCCAAATGCAGATAAAGCTAAAAACAAAAACAAAACCAGAAAAAAATAAAATAAACTTTCAACTCCTTTCTTTTCTTTTCAAAGGAATTTGCACGCGTCCATGAAGTCGACTTGAAACCTTCCTCTACGCGGCGGCTGAGGCCAGCTCTACATTGTCGCAGTTGTTGTTGGTGCTGGCGCATACCGTGAAGGGGGCTTCATTAGCTGTTAGTTTGGGCGCTGCCTTCGCGGAATGTCGGGCAATGCCGTTCGTTACTCTCCGCCAGCCGCTAGGTGGCGCTGCCCGCGAAGCGTGCGACTAATTACGTTGGCTACCATAAAAATGGAGTAAAAAACGGAAGCACTCGCAACTTAACGACTGCATAATACACTGTAAAAGGAGACAACACTTTTCGTGTGACTTTTTTTCACTATATTTCAAATGAAATTGATTTTCTAGCTGTAATTTTATAGCAGGCTTATTTACAAGAAAAGACGGAAAATTTTAAAAATGGTTTTCATGTTGAGAATGTTGTTGATATAATGATAAAAATTATTTAAGAAAACTTTGTAATTGCTTGAATATAGTCGTATTGATACTATAATGCTTTAATATATAATAATATTATAATAGCTTTCAAACTTCATCTCTGCAGCTTCGATCTAATTTCAGTTTTAATTGTTTTATTTATAATTTCTAACTCAATTTTAATATTTTTAATTTTTTATATGATTGAATGTAAAATATATATATATACTAAATAGAGTATACAAACTGAAAAATGCGACTAGAAGATGAGACGAGGAAAAGCAGCTATGAAAACTATATATAAGCTAAAGCTACACTACTCATTTTTAAGTACATATATGCATATACATACACTATATATACAGCTCTATATACTCCTATTATCATATGCTAAACAGTGTATAAAAAATAACAATGCGCCGTCAGAGAGAAAAACAAAGTCGCATTGCCAAATACTATGGAATACCCTCGCTCTGGCTCTCACTCGCTCGCTCTCTCTCCCTCTCTCTCACTCTTTTTTATGGCAGGTCGACTGCAAGCTCCCCGTGCCGCAATCTACATAATAATAATAAAAAAAATTAAAATCGTCACGCCAGGCGTCAGCGCAGTGAAGCAATCGCGGCGTGAACAAAGCCCACGGCAAACCCAAAAGGAGTTCGAGACTCGAGACTGGAGACTTGAGGCTGGACTGGAGGTCTAGCTGTAGCAGTACTGAGGCACCAGGTCATATAATAACAAACCATTAATATTAATATGCAGCAGCAGTAACAGCAGCTAGGTAGCGCCCAGGCGATAAGATGTCTAAGTTTTCTTTTTTTCATATATCGAAAATCGAAAATAATATGGCCATTGTTCTCTGTTGATTGCCCTTCAGGCGTCAAGCCGTCAACCGACGACTTGGACTATTTGTCATTAATTATAATGTCAGTTGGGCACAGGTGAGCGCATTAGCATTGTCCATTTATTGTATTAGATGGCATAAGGCCCGGTCGCAGCGTTGCAAACCAAACCAATTCAAACGGGGGGTTGGGCGCCACCTGTCGGCATGTGGACGCAGCTCGGCTAGTTAATTAGCTTGAGTTAGCTGGAATTGCTTTTGTCGATGTGCAATTAGGATTTGTATTAGGATTAGGCTATCAAAAAGCTAACATTTAGCAATCCATTAGCTGTACATTATACTAGCCTCAGATATATATATATATATATATATATATATATATATATATATATATATATATATATATATATATATATATATATATATATATATATATATATATATATATATATATATATATATATGAAGATTTCTATGTATATAATTTTTTGGTGCTCTAAAATAGCGTAACGGTTCCAGAGTCTTAGCGTGAATTTGTGCAGTTTGGTTTTGTGGTCCACACAGAAGACACTTGCTGAGTGCAGCTTGCCAAAAGGAAGCTGACAAGTTGCTAACCAAGAGGTAGGCTATAAATACAATCAGCAGAAGGTCCCGCCAAGCATTCCAAATCGATTACGACTATTTTGCAAGATCAAAAGCCTCTCCCTCGCTCTTTCAGTCTCTCTCACCATATCTCTCTCTCTCTCTCCTCTCTCTCTCTCTCTCTCTCTCTCTCTCTCTCTCTCTCTCTCTGTGTCTAGCTGCAACTTCGTCTATGTGTTTATTAATAAAACTCCAACTGGCAGGAGGATCGCGAAACAGAAACAGTTGGTGGTAGCATCTCTACAAAGTGTTGACAATGCTCAGTTTTTCTAGTTTGCCGTTTGCAGTTGTCAGTATTCAGTTTTCAGTTTTCCTGGTCCAACTGCGCAACGACCTTCGACCTGCGTTCGTAGTGTCCTGCAATCATCGTTAATGATCGCAATGTCCTTGTGCGCCTCAATTTGACAAATCAATTTGTGTGAGCTAACAGCATGTGCTGACTCGACTGTCAGTGGGACAGCAACACGAAACAGGACGAACGAAGCACCAAACAACTGAGCAACTGAACAACTAAGCAGCCAGACAGTAGTTCGTCGTGACAGACCAAACCAAAATGTTTGCCAATAAACATTGATTAGGCGATGCCTCTAGAAGTGTCCTAGCGTGACCCATTCAAATGTCATACATTATTTTTGTCTACGGAAAGTAGAGATCCATATAGTGATCTAAATAGACATAAAGAGATTAATATATATTAAAAAATTTGAGTTTAAGTTTGAATTTTGTAATAAAAAATGGAAAATTATAATGAAAAGTAATAAAAATGTAAACAAAAACAATGTTGTTTTAATATTTAAAAATTTATAAAATATATATATAAAATTTAATATTATAAATGTTTAAGAAAAAATATATATACCTATATATATAGATTATAAATAAATCACAATATTAAAATCTTTTCTCACTTTTCTAAGGTAACCTATTCATGGCTTTGAAAGCTGTAGCTGTGAGAGTAGGAGAAAAGTGGAAGTTAAACTTTGACAGTAAGGAAGACATTTAGACATATTAAAATATAAATATTAGCTATACATTATTTTAATTTATTTTTTTGTCTGTCAAATTTTGTTGAAAATGAATAGATTTGGATTATATTGACTTAAAAGATATTATATTTTTATATGGATATATTATACTGGTTATATTATACAGAAATTTTGATTAGAAATATCTATAAGCGCATTAACTAAGAGTTGAACACTAAACCTCATTGGCTTGTGCTTAGTTCACTGTTCTACAAAAATAACGCTAGATAAATTAAAAGAATATTCCGTAGTTCAATCTTTAAGCTGAGGTCTAAGTCTTAGTCTTAGCATCCACTAGAATAGGCTCTCTCACAGTTATAACCAAGTTCAAACACAGACTAATGAAGTTTGTCTTATTTTTTCTGAAACCATATGATAAACAATATTTACAGGTTATTCAGATATATTTATTATCTTAGACATATCATTTATTTGGCGAGTAAACTGATTAACCTGGGTAGGTTAACCGAGCATATCTCTAATTATAATAACTTTATTTAACGACAGGAATCTGGAGTAGTATTAAATATGGATCCATTCAGCTTAGACTTTTGGCTATTATCCTCGATTATCCTTGACTTACGGACTTTGCAGGCAGCCTTAAATGCTGCACTGTTTCGGCAGTTGCAGCAAACACCTCATTAGCAAGGATTATCGGCCCTTGCGAAGGGATCGTCCTCAGGCTGCCTGCCAGGACTGGTGCTGCTCTCTCTGTCTCTCTCTACCTGACATTGACTTCGTTTTGAGAGTTCGCCCTGAAAGCTAAGCCTTTCGACGCTTAACTCTTGCCTGTTGACCCACAAAAGGGGTTCATGTCCGAACTGCGCATGCGCTTCGTCCTCAGACAGGACGAAAAGAATGGAAGGCAAATAAAAGTTTATGATGCTATCGTAAAATGAGTCGAAGTCTCGCTGCTGCCTGCGCTTCTTACTTCTTGTTTCTTGCTTCCTGGCAGCAAAGGATTATTTCCGAACTGCCTTAATCCTCGGCCAGTGTTTATGCTGCTTGTCTGTCTGTCCCTGGCAAATCCTTTCACCAGCCTGAATCCAGAATTCTCAATCCCGAATCCCGATTCCTGCCTCCTGGAACTCACAAGTTATTCGCACACGGTTTGCACAAATATTTGGGATAGGCCCGCTTGACTCTCGCCTCGACCCTGTAAATATTTTGAGGTTTTGCGCTTCTTATGGCCCAGGCAACGCCTGATACAACCATCTCAACGGCGAATCGAGGTTATTATTAAATCATCAGCGCTTTCATTGCAACAGGTATGCATACGTCTGATCTTTGTCTAACCATTTATAATTATGTCTAAATAATAACAGATTTCAAGATATGAAGAGATCTATTATAGATGTTGAATATCGAATACCCTTACTAATTCAGTTTAACTGACGCCTATCCCTTAACGGATTCTCTATTCCATATTCTATAATCTTTATTCTACATTGTATATTCTATATTGTATATTATATATTTTATATTCTATATTCTATATTGTATATTCAATATTCTATATTTTATATTTTATATTCTGTATTCTATGGTCTATACTCTATAAAATATATTCTATATTCTATACTCTTAATTCTTATTCTATATTCCATCAGCTCATATAAAAATTATATAGAATCCTTCATGGGCTTACATATTTCTCTATAAACTCCTAATACCTTTTGTTAGGGCATAATAAATTAAATTTATAGCTCATCTCTGGCTCCGTCGCTGTGGATATATTGTAAATTACTATTTTCCTACCTTTGATGTTCAACACTTTGTTGGTCCATTAATCAAGTCAAGTGAAGTGAGCAGCCAGCCTCCACCCCTGATCCTCGCTGAGTTCAAGTCGAGCGTCCGCTCCAAAAGTTCATTAGTCGAAAGACTCGTCTCTGATGCCGACTCCGACTCCAACTTCGACTTCGACTCCGCTGTTGGGTTCAAGTCCAGCACTGAGCTTACGAACTTCGACTCGGGGAATTGGTTGTAATGCCTTTTCGCTACCGAAAATTAATGCGTAGTATTTAAGATTTGTAACATTTACACAAAATACATTTGCTGAAGCTCACCAAGCTTTCTCAGCTACCGTACTTACATATATATCTATGTATTCTTATATATATAAACATTTATGTGTGTGTGTGTGTGTGTGTGTGTGTGTGTGTGTAAAAGGGGGGATTTGGGGTCTGTTGATCAAATTTTAATTAAAGTTGAAATTTATTGAGCTTGTTGCATTATTAGCCTGGCTGGAGACGACGAGAGGCAAAAAGCCGAGGTGCTATTAAATTGGCATTAGATAAGCTTCGTAATTTGGACAGTAACCTATAAAAAAAATATGTCTTCTTCTAAATAAATAAATATGAATAAACAAATTTATAAGAAAATCAAGCAAGAGCTTAAACTAAACCTGTCCATATAATTGTGATGCAAAGGCTCTTTTTGATATTTAATTTTTGCTATTATTTGACAATATTTATTCGATTTTTCCACATCTCACATTATTATTTGATGCATACAACTGTGGTCATAAAAATGGTACTGGGACTGAAATGTGTAGGAATCCAAATTTTTTGATAAACATATATATTTATTTATATTTATTTATATATATTTATAAATATTTATAAATACTATATACAAGTAATTTGTTCTCAAAATATTATGTATATTACCGAAAGGTCATATACATGCGACTGAGAAGTCGCACTACTATTTTTATGAACAACGCTGTTTAATATAGTAGTAATATTTGTGATGCAGCAGCAGCTGTAACTATGTTGGTAGTATATTGTAGTAGTAGTAATAGTAGTACATATACTAGTAGTCGTAACAGTAGTAAATATACTAGTAGTCGTAATAGTAGTACATATACTAGTAGTAGTAATAGTAGTAGATATAGTAGTAGACGTGATGTAGTGGCAAAAATTGTTGTAGTATATATAGTAGTAGCATATATGGCAGTAGTAGATATACTACAGTAGCTGGAATATGACATGAACACTTTAAAATATTCCACTAGAACAAGATTACTATCTTAATTATCTATAGAAAACAATTGCCTCTCATACACCTTAAGCGATTAACCCACTTTGAGACTCTAAAAAACGCAAGCTAACTGGAAAACGTTAGCCAAAAGAAAAACAAAACTAAAATTCCGAAACAAATCTCAAGTTCTGCATAGATTTTGTGCAATGTGTGCAAAAATGTACAAGCAACTACTTTGAAGTACCTGGAAGAAGCGAATCCTAAATCGATTGTAAAGTCAATATTTACTTTAGCTGTGTGCAAACAGAAAGACAGAGATAGAGAGAGAGAGCGAGAGGGAGGGAGAAAGAAAACACGATCAGGAAAAACATTTTTCAACTTGAAAAACTAGATTAAAATAATATACCAACTGAGATACTCGAGAAATAGCCTCGGGGCTTGTCTGAGCTGTCTACGACTCGACAACGAGGCTGACTTCATTAATTGCGCACGTACTTGGCTGTTGAGCTGGCTGCGTCGATGCTACGACAGGATAATGCTGGCAGTCGAGGTGTGAATTTGAGGTAAATTGTTGGCTCTCCAAATAGGGCAATTAGCCAGTTCGACAGAATTGTTGGGCCATTAACACCTTGGTTGGAGTTATTGGGCCAATTTTCGATGGCTATTGTAGAAGGCAAAGGGATACTTCCGTAAGACATTAAATTCTGCAGTTTTAGGAAATTTTCGACTAAGAAATTGCTAAGGTAGATAAAAGTAGTGATCCATCCGATCATGGCATGATCTAGGCTTATCTATTTGTACATTCTAGCTGAGAGATTGTAAGAGCTGAATGATTCTTAGAATAGCCAACAACAATAAGTGAAGTTTTCCATTATCAAGTAATGGATAGTTTTTTATATATTTATGAAATCGATAAATATCGAATTTTTGTTTAGAATAAGAGCTTACAAATTTTAAAAATTAATTATTTTTTTTTTTATTTATTAATTATCTTAAAAGTATTTTCTTTTTAGTTTAATCAATTTATGTCGATATCGATTTTCTATTGAGTTTCTTTTAGTCTATATCTAAAATACTTAATTTGTTATATAGGCTTTGCTATAAGAAGTTGTATATTAAGTAGAGTTTCCCTATTAATGAGTCCAAATAAATAAAATATTCATTAAATCGATAAATATCGATTTGTGGCTTGAGTGCTCTGAAATTTTTAGAAGAAATTATGGTAGAAGAAGTCATGGAAAAAAACTTAGTATGCGACTTCATAGATAATATCCTGTTCAACTATTCCTTTAGAGGTAGCAATAGCTTATAGACAATTATCGACTCTACCTTTTAGCTGTAGACAAAGAGAGAGAGAGAGAGAGAGAGAGAGAACAACTTGGCTTACAGAATTTTCTGTTTGTATACCCACGCCTCGAACTACACGCCTCTTTGGAGTATCGATGAGTCGTGCGCGTTTCGGCGTGGTCTATGCCGAAGCTGGGCTCACAGCGGGCTGGCCATAACGAGTGTCCCTGTTGAGTTTGTTGAAATCTTGGCAAGAGACGCTACTTAAAGGCCCTAATGTGCGCAGATTTCGCATAGATTTTCCCAAAAAAAAAAAAAAAAAAAAACAAAAAGGAAAACTCCCGCTGACAACAGAAGCGTGTCAAGGTCTGAGCGCTACTGAATGGGCACGGCCATGTCCAGTTCCAGGGATTAGCCCGAGGCCAATTAAAAATCGCTCGACTACTTTACATAAATTAAAATATATTTACGAAACTCACAAACTAGAAACTTAAGATTGAAGAAAAGAAAAGTTGTTGGTAAATGCTTAGATATTGATAGAGAATTGTGGAAGCTGGTCCATTTTAGTGTACATGAATCTTTGGCGATGTCAACGGTCAAGGGAGGTGCCTCAACACAGCAGCAACTGCTCCACCTGCTGCTTCTATAGCTTCTGTTGCCTGCATCTCCTTCAGTTTGAGCTGCTCCTTCTTCTGCGCCCTCTTAGTACCAGGAGTAGAATGGCTGCGGCGGCATCGTTGAATAGTTCATCTTGCTGGGCGAGGAGAAGGCAGCAGCTGCTGCGGCGGCTGCATTGAAGTTTTGCGGCATAAAATGCGCCGACGAATTGGGCGGGTAGTGTGGTGTTCCGTATTGGGGATGCGGTGCATGGGGATGCGGATGCGCTGCATGTGGATGCCCATGATGCGGATGATGTGGTGTATGTGTGTGCGTGTGGTTGTGCGTGTGCGTTGCACTCGTTGGATATGGTGTATATTGTGCGGCAGCTGTGTGCTGATACGGATGGAACATCTGGTGGGCGGCAGCAGCAGCCGCAGAGGCAGATACGTCCAAAATATTGCTCGTCGAGCTGGTGGAGTTAAGTGAATCCTCCGGTGAGAGCGGCGCATTGGGTCGCATACTCTGCATGTTGCCAGCGTTCGTCCAGCTGCTGTACAGCTGCGGCTGCAGCTGCGGCTGAGGCTGCACTGCACCACTGGCCACACTCGCCGCCAGCTCCGCTGCCTCCACTTTGAGTGCAGCGGAGAGATCCTCGCTGCCGCCACTCACATTGGTCAGAGATGTGGGAGTGGGATCGTTGGGCATGACGACAGCGGCGGACAGACTATTGGGCGTGGGCGGCAGCTGGCCAAAGTTGGAGGAGATCGACTCGTTGGGACTCGGATTACGTGGCATTGTCTGATGCGGCTCAGATTCAGTGCTGTAAACGGAGCCTAGTTGGGACTCATAGTGCGTCTGCTCGACATTATTTCCTGCCGAGCTGGGCATAATGTAGCTGGCCGTATTATAGAATTGATGATGATGCGGCGGCGTATTGGCCGCCGTATTCAACGGCGACAAGGTGCTGCAGAGGGGCGAGAGGCTGGTGCTATGGCTACTGGTCGGATTGGTGGGATTGCTGTAGAAGTCATATGAATGTTGATAGATGGAGGCAGCGGCTTCCATTGCCGGCGGCATGCTCATCATGGCCAGTGGCGACAAATGGGCGCTGTTGCTGCTGCTTGGCATGGAGGCTGTGGGCGTGGCAGTGCTGCTGCTCGATCCGGTTACCGAGTTGTGCTGCTTGCGTAGGCGAGCACGGCGATTGCTGAACCACACCTGGATGCGCGCCTCGGTCAGATTGGTGCGCTGAGCCAGCTCCTCGCGTGTGAAGATGTCCGGGTATTGGGTGCGCTCAAATGCACGCTCCAGCTCCTCCAGTTGGGCGGCCGAGAAGGTTGTGCGACAGCGGCGTTGCTTCCGCTTCAATGCGATGCCCGGTTCGCTTTCACAGTCGGAGACCTCATCGTCGGAGGGTTTGTTGTGCGTGGAGTTGGAGCCGCACGGATCGGAGCTGCTCGAGTTGGACGCTGGCTTAGCGGAGTCCACCTCAACAGGCGCGTCGCGGCCGCGCACCAAGCGCGATATAGCCGAAACGGATGGCACCATGCTACGATCGCAGAAGCCCTCGCGTATCAACTTTTCACGTATCTCCCAGGAGAACATGCCCGGATTGGTGCGTTTGTACTCTTCGATGCGATTCTCAATTTCGGGCGTGGCAATGCGCGGCTTGGAGCCACCAATAACGCCCGGCCGAATGGAGCCTGTTTCCTGATAACGATTCAGAATCTTGGAGACACAGCCATGCGAGACGCGTAGCTGTCTAGAGATCACACACGGACGTATACCTTCGCCGGCCATATTGACGATCTTCAAGCGGATATTGTTAGGCAAGGGGCGGCCGTTGATGAACATTCCACCCAGCTGATTGACACGTCCTTGGCCGCTGTTCATTTCTGTAAGCAAAAACAAAAAACCGAGAATAGAAAGTTACTTAAGTGTTACGTTTCCTATTTGCCAGGTAGACAGCGCGAACGAGAGAGAGAAAGCGAGATGGAGAGAGCGTGTGCCGATGGCACTTGATTTACGACACCTTCGTACAATTGACTTTCCCGGAAGAGGAAAAGCAATCGAGACGAAGGTCGCGCGACTCGTTTAATGACTTACCTTGCATGGCTGAATATCCATTGAAGAAGGGTCTGTGCATGGCGGCGGCAAAAGCGGTAACAGTCATAGTTCACAGCCACAGAAAAAGTCGCGAAAAAGCTCGACCAGCTCGACTTTTAACGGCCACGGCGAATTCGCAATTCAATTTCGGTTTCACGCACAATTTGCGATAGTTGTCACCAGGCGTATATCGATAGTCACAAAAAATGCTATGTTCGTAGCGAATGCATTTACCAGAGACAACGGTAAATTTGTGCGAGTTTAATTTTTGTTTTTTTTTTTTTTGAAGTCACGACGTTTGGCGTTGATGCGTCTGGCTCGTTGCGCAGTCGATGCCGTACTGACTTGAGCACATCAGCGACGTGCAAGATCGTTGGCTTTCTGTGAAGACGTCGTTAGGCAGCAGCGATAGCAGCGTCAGCGGCAGCCGCACAGCTAAAGATGTCAGCCATCGTGGCAGGTAGTAACACGCGGACCAATCACAACACGCCAGCCTATTGCCAACTCGCTTGCACTTGCGCCGATCATGGGAAACAATGTTATACAACGCCGCCGTCTCGTCGCCAGAGGGCGTCATTAGCAGCGCCAAACAATGAGCCAATAGCAGCGTTCCACTCCACAACAACCTTGACTTGAGAACAGGGAAAAAAAATAGAAAACTAATGAAAGTTGCCAAAGTTCGAGTCCTTGTTCCCATTGACCCAGTTAGCGGACTCCAAATCGTAATCGAATTAGGCATTAAATGCGTTGGCAACGCATAATGCAATCGAATATGCATTACATTCATTTACAAGCGTAATATATCCTTTATAAATAGATCATTTGTGGCCAATTAATTATATGTAAAAATCGGAGAATACTTTAGCATTTCGCTCGCAGTTCTTCGCAGTTTCCTGAACCAAGCGACACAAGTTCACAAATTTACAACAAATTAAATATAATAAATTATTATATAGTGGTTATTAAAGGATAGAGTAAAATGTGGGAGCTGTGAAGTGCAAGAAGTGAAAGTTACTGGCTGAGAATAGGAATTTTTAATGAAATTCGTTTAAAAACAATTCAAATAATTTTGCAATTTTATTTTAAGAAAGTTTTGTTCTTAAAACTGATATTTTTTGAAGATTTTTGTCTAAAGATAAGTTTTGGTTCAGGTTAATCCACATTTCTTATAGATTTATTCTATTTAGTTAGTTATACTACATAGTTTAATGTTTTATCTTAAGTTAGACAATACCTAAGGTATTATTTGATAATTCCTATGGCTGGCAAACTAAAAGAGAAGTTCGAGCTAAGATGTTTTTACTTCATTAGGACAAAGATGAAATGAATAATTACTTTGAATATTTTGAAACAAATTAAAGCAATATACAGTTGCACTACTATTTTAAATTGTATTGAAAATATTTATTATAATAATTATAATATAATTATATGATGCATATTCATTCTACGTGTCCCAAGTTTAAATAAATATATATAATATATATACATATATATATATATATGTATTCTTAATCCAACCATTACTTATATGCTTAGCCGCCCTTAAGATGCAGCCCTTTCACACCGTACCGTATCCTTGTCACGCTCTATCGTAACGCTGTCTGCCGTCTCTCGTGGGTTCGGAGCAACTTTTTTGGTAACCCCAAAGCGTGTGAGTTTGATTAATTATAAAATTTCATGCAATGCTCAAAGAACAAAGAAATCCAACACAAAAATTAATACAGAGAAAGCCAATGGCAAGCGCTGAACCACTGAAGAGAGAGAGAAAGAGAGAGAGAGAGAGAGAGAGAGAGAGAGAGAGAGAGAGAGAGACGAGCGCCAAGAGCTGAAATTAATGAAGGCAAACGCCAGCGGTAAAATTGCTATAATGCTGCCATATCAATGATAGAAGATCGTGTGACGAATCCTAACACATCCTGCGCCGAAGGACAAACGGAGGCCGCAAAAGCAACAAAGCCGGGGTTTCTACTGCTCGGTACGGCTGCCCGCTGCCCGCTGCCCGTTGGCATTTTGGTTAAGCAAACCCAACGGGAGTACCAACTGAAACATTTTCGCCTGGCTGGATAGCAGTATATCGACCTTGACAGTCAACTGACCTTGATTGGAGTACAGCAGAGAAGGTGAGCGTTTGGGAGACAAGCTCAGTGCATTAATCGAAAGGCCCAATTGGGCAAGTGAGGTGTCTGTTGTACCTCGTTGATTTCTCAATTTGGGCCAACAATGAGCGCTGAAAAGGCAACTCATATAACGCTAATTTCGCGCTATCAACGCATCAAATGACAAACATCACAGTTCCTATTCCCTATGGCACAACAGCAACAGCAACAACAACAACAACAACAACGGGTAGGGATCGAAAGGGAACAGTAGGAGGCAGCTTCATGCCATAAACATCACCGCATTTCCACGTAAAGCCTGCCTGCCAAATGCCAATCGCCGTACGTATGAATAAAGAGTGCTAAAAGACTTTTTATGATGCCCACCTACGGCGCTATGAATGAATATCATCTTCAAGTTTCGCCAGCCGTCCAGCTACGCCTACCTGCGCAGTCCTGTCCGTTGCAGCGAACGGAGCTGGAGGCGACGAGGCGCGCGCGCCCTATGAAGGACTAATCAAATAGTACTTTAACTGAATGCATTGGAGTTGCAGCAGTGGAGAATGGGGAAATTTTGTGGGGAAATAATGAGGGAATTTAATGCTGCAAGAAAAATTTGATTGGTGTGGGAAATAATATGACAATTTAGCGTGGCAAGGAAATCACATAAGAAAATGGTACTAAATTGTTGTAAAGTTGCTGAAGGTAAAGTGGGAATTTATTGTATAAGCCCAAATCGACTCAAATAGGGGAGTATGTAAATTTTACTTTAATGAGTTGCTGCTGACATGCTTAGTAAAATTACGTGGATAGTGATTGCCTTTGCATATAATGCCTTTTATTGAAAGGCACTCATACAAAATTAATATAGTTAAATTAAAAAAAAAAAAACACAATTTTAAAGTACGTTTTACAATTCGCTTGACTACTGTTAGAGCGTCCCATATTGCCTGGCAGCAGACACACCCCCTATTTTTTTGCTAGTATCCAACGCCCACGTACACCTGGTTGTGGTCCAGTTATAATTAAGTTAGTTGTGCTCGCTCCACGCTTGGTTAACACAAAAAAATTCACACAACAACATGCAACAATCATTGTAAAATATCTTGCGTTCTCTATCTCTATCTTTCCCTCTGTCTCTCTCACTCTCTCTCGCTTTATCTATCTTTGTTGGCCAATCGATTCGCTTTGGGCAAACGTAATGCGACCTCTTGTCACAGGCGCTGTTTAACGGCCTTGATTGTTTGTCCAGCTTCCATGACTCTGTCTATTTACCAGCTCCTAATGTCTTTATCAGTAGTGACTCGTCTTCGCCTTCAAAATCTCATATAACACACATTAAATAGAGTTTTGGATAGAAATTGTGTATAAGGAAGTTGACGAATACGAGTGAGATATACGTCTCGTGTGGACAGGAAATGTTTTTGAATTGATATATCCATCTTGTTTCAAAATATCAGAAATAAATATAAATAAAATAAATTAGGATTATACAATAGCAGAAAATATTATTTAGAATTTTTTACATAATTTTAAAATAGTTAAATATTATATACAATTTTGATATTTATATTAAAACAGATTTCTAAATAACATTAATATGTAAACATTTTTTTTTAATTTAAAAATTTGATTGAAATTTCTAAACAGCATTTGATACGAACAGCAATAAGATTGGGATTTATTTAAAATATTTTGAAATTATATACAATTTATATAATTAATTTAAAATATAAAAAAAAACACACAAATATACTTTTTTTTAATACTTTACACTTAATTTTTAAAAATCTTATATTAAATTTGGAATTGAAAAAAAATATTGTCAACTCAAATGTTTTTCCCACTCCACTAAAGGGTAATACACATGAAATTCTCAACTCTTCCAAGTCCAACTTCTGGGTCAGCGCAACCAGCCTTCTGCGCTTGGCAAGGCGTGGATTGACTTCAGCTGTAATCCGCATCTATTTTTGGTAAATACGAGTGCGAAATGTGCAAAAGCAGTTGCTGCCCCCCTCGGGCTAAGCCCACCCAATGCAGTTTCCAAACCAGCGAGCGAGAGAGAGAGGGAGAAAATCCACGCTAAAGCATGCAAACAAATAGAAAAGATTAAGGATAAAGTCGTACAGCTTAAGAGTTTTTGACTTTTTCAAATATTTGCGAAAAGTTTTCAACAAATTTTGGTTGAACACGATTAAAGCGGCTAATCGCAGCGAAGTCTGGTGTTTTATTGATCAACATTTGTAAACGATTTGCCATGGGCTAGCCGAAGTCTAGCACGGTATGGTCTGGTCTGGGCTGGTCCATCCTTCTGTTGGATGGCGTCTCAGGTAGCTGCGGATGCGGCTTAACGCAAATAACGCCCATCGGGCAAGGGGCTTTTCCGATCAGCAGCCAAGGCGAATGTGATTAACCCTTTGCGCTGATCTTGGCTAATTGTAGGCATTAGTTGTTTATGGGTCACGAGCTGCGCTTCCACAGAACTTCATTGTTACCGAAATTAGCATATTTTGTGATTTCAATTGAAAGAGCAGCCCGCCAGCCAGCCAGCCAGCTAGGTGTCTGGTGCGGTTGCTGCCCACCCAAAAACTAAAACACAATGCAAAATGCATAATCCAATGGTTGGCCGCAGAAGGAAGGAATTCCTCTAACCACATTTCGACACGGCCCAGATGGACATACACTCAAGCAGACCTGTTGTCTGCCCTGTTGGCAAAAATGTTGCCAAAGTATGTGTGAAGTGGGGCACAATGCACAGTGTCCAAATACACCCACTTTTACGAAAGTCATTAGGCTGAGCCATGCGCAACGAGTGGCAACTGCTAAACGCTGTCGGCACGATCAGAGGCCAACAAATTGATCATTAAACAGAAGGCACAAGGTAGGCGCAACAACAACAACAACAACAATGACAAGAAGAAGATGAAGAAGAAGTAGTCTCACATCAGGCTGAAATCAAACATCTGGAGGCAACGCTCCCGTCGGGCGGGGAGCATCATCAAACATGCTGCAGGGCCAAATGGAAAAACTCGAGGCTCACGAAGAAAGTGCGACAAACAAAACAAAACAAAAAACAAAACAGAAAAAAAAACAAGATTAATTTGTTTTCCTGAGTGGTTACAACCTGTTGCCCAGTTCATCAGATCGTCAGATCGAACAGAGGCTATTCATCATCAGCTATTGAAATGATGTTTGAGCTCTGGCGCAGGGGAGCTCACAAAAGTAGGTGGCGTTTTTCTCACATCCACAATCTTTGCCGGCGTTTTGCCATTAGCCACGGTTTGTATAGGATATATGCGAATTTAAATAAAATTATTCAATATCTTCATTAATCAAAGCAATGCCTGCTTTTCGAAAATGCAGCGCAACCAAAAAATCCAATGAAATTGATACTCAATTAGCGATTGGCTCGGCAAGCACAGCTTAACGTTAAACTGGCTTAAAAGTCCTGCATATCGATAATCGATTGGAATTCATTTAAGTATGTTAGCTTACAGTGCACTGTTAAGTGAAGCTGCAAGTGCGCCAATGTTAGCATAGCATCTGAACAGAAGCCAGCTTGACATTTTATATGTTACGTTATGTTAAATTCTGCTGAGCTACGCAATTGTGCATGCCAGTTGACATTTGGCTCATTCTTATGTGACACGGTAAAGGTATTATCCAGTTACGTTACATTGCGTTTTATGTTTGCGTAACAAATTGAAATTTGAGAGTGGCTATTGACTAAGAATCGGCGCTGCATAGATTTCGACTCTTACTTTGTAAGCTTATATTATACATCTAATCACAATAAAATGCAGCTCCAACTGTCATTCACTTTGAAGCACAATCACTTCGTAATCTTAAAATTTCATCACATGTGGCGTTACGTTACGCTCGCTATCTAACGTAAAGTTTTCGCAATTGCGCATATTAACTTACATTTGATTAACGCCATGCTAACTGGCAAACACACAAAAGCTTTACAATTGAAAAGGATATCGATAATTTGTTGCCAATGGCCAATGTTCATTTTACATTGTGTGTTTGGTTTACTGCACGTTACAAAGCCTTGGATATTTGAATTAATTAAAGTTGTAACATGCAACATGCAATATTTAAATTTGCTTTTTATTATTCGAAGCATTTGTTTAAAACCGAATTGATCGACTGACAAGAGCCCAGCCCAGCCCAGTCCAAGGCGCATATAAAAAAGTAACCATGACAAATTGAGAGGCTGCAACGCGCACACAAACACACTTAATTTCCGCTTAATCACTCAGAACATTTTGACGACGACCCACATTAAGTGTGGTTGTGGTACATGGCATATGCCGGCTGGAATTGGCCAACCCTCTGGCAACCAAAGATCAAGTCGAAGACAGACAGACGCAAGGGCTCATTTGCATTGGGCGTTAAACGCTTTGATGGGCAGCGACAGAGACGACGACGACGGCGACGGCTGTTGGGGCGTAAAAACTCACAAGGCATTGCATCATTGCCACAAGTCGGGGGATGCTAGCCAGTTGTTGGATATCAAAAGAAAACTGTGTCAAAATTTTCCAGGAATTATTCCCAAATGCTGTAATCTAAAATGCCACGGAGAAACAAGTGCTGTGCAAGCAGCTAGACAGATTGAGTGAGTGGATGAGGGAGGAAGATCCTGCACACGCGACATATTCGACTGAATAGGTGGGCTTATAAAACCACAATCATTGAACGATCACCGATCTATTATGGCGTGATCTATAGTGCTAAAAGTCATAAAAGTTCAATGAATGCTTTCCTGGAAGGGATGCGCAAAAGGACGAAATGTCGAAAAGTTGCCAAAACGAGACACTGACACACAAAAATCGTTGAGGCAATCAGTGACCGTGAAATCGCAACCCGAATGATATATGAGCAGGCTATATACATATACGAGAAAAACTTTCCCAAAAAAAAAGAACAACTACAACGAACAGGAAACGAAGCGAAACGCCAGCGCATTTTATGGCGGGTAGAGATGATCTTCCTTTAGGTGCTGCACATGGTTCCTTCCTCTTCTGCTCTCGAGTTCTACAGAAAAATTTGCGTGTGCTCAGGTAACTAAACAGCGCGGCTACTCTGCCACCAAAATAACTAAATAAACAGTTTTTGTCTTTAAAAATTGTGTCAAAAAAGAGCGAGCTCTACTTTTTGAACGGTTTATTGTTAGAGTCCAAAAGGGTTTTTACGCTGGTCGACTTTTGTTTTGACTTCTTGACTTGAAACTTGGAAGTTCCATGGAAAAAGATTGCTTCGATCATTTCGAATTTTGTTAACAGAAGAGACAAAGTTGGGCAAGAGTTTTCTTTGCTCTCTCCCTATCTCCTTCTCTCTCCTTTTCTCCCTTTCTCCCTCCCTCTCTCTCTCTTTCTGCTAGTTCGCTCCCACTCAAATGTAAATCATATTCGAAAGTGAGCTACTAATTTATGCATTATTTTCAGGTAAACTCCGCCCCTGCCTTTGTATCTTCAATGGAATAACGCACCCTTAAAGACAACGCCCCAAAAAGAAAAAGAAAAAAAATTTACCACAAAAACTCGGCGTAGCGAATGAGAAATCGAAATTCGTTTTGCTCTTTGGTAAACGGTATGCGGTTAAAACAGAAAAACAGCCAACCATATGAACAAACATGGCAGGGTTCCTCATCTCTTTGACCTTGGACGCCTCATTGCGACTCCCTACCGTAATGCCCATCCATATGTAGGAGTAGTAGTACAACCAATATCGTTCTGGTTTCCGAATTTGTTTCGCATCTTCGTGCTGCCCCGTAATGCTCGCAGCTAGGCCGTGCTGTATGTGCGGTTTAAGTTCTGGTCGCAGTTTTGGTCGCCGATCTTCATGTACGCACAGCAAGGTGCATGACCTTAGTTTGTTGTGTTTCGCAGAAAGACTACAAATATTTTGGGTGATTATTTTAGATAATCTTTGTCTAATGACCTTGGTTTATTTCAGTTTCAGCCTATACTCTATGAACTTTGTAACTAAATGATATGAAGGAAAGAAAAAATATTAAACAAAACTGTTAATAAACAGCATTTTCCCTAAAAATACATTTAAAAAAAATTTAATTGCTTAATACTTAAATATAAGCAACAAAAAAAATTAAATATATATATTTTTTACATTAACATAGTGTGCCATGTTTATGTGAACTATTAAATTCCTGTTGAATAAGATTATATCGAATTGTGTAAATTTTTTGTAAATAAAACTGTTTAAAACTTTGGTTTACTGATGAAGATTTAAATTTCGATTTTAAGTCCAAGCGTTACGGCGATACTTAGTCGATGAGTCTTCAATTAACAAACATAAATATCGATACTTACTCAAGCAACGGCTCCTCTGCATATTAGTTATAACTCTTTAACTATTCATCAATTAGGATTTTGATAAATTAATGTATAAGTAAATTTAAAAAATAAAACAAACAATATTAATTAACTCAAAGCTATTTTAAATTCAAAAGTAAGTAAAGCACAAAATATTTGATACGAAAGCAGCAAATATATTGAGAAAAAATATCGATACCTAATACAAGGGCGACTGCGTTGTGCGGCCCACACACGTCATATTTCATACGCCTCACACAACACACACACACTCACACAAATTCACACCTTGTGTTAAGTCAAAACAAGTGTTACATCGTTTTTCCAGTAATTAAATCATTTAAATTAATAATATTAAATAGAATGTCTGATCAAAAGCAAAATGGCGACGGTGATGACCTCAATGATTTGCTCGACAGTGAGTCACGCATGATATTTAGCCAGAGTGCATCAAGCATCAACTTATATAACGAAATTCCCTTACACATCTTCCAGATGCACTGCAAGATTTTGATAAGAGCAAAAGTTTAGTCAAGTCGGAGAAGGCGACGGGCACGACAGATAGAACAGCAAATGCAAATGCTGTCAGCGAAAGCAACGAAGATCCCGATGCATTTTTCATGTGAGTGAAGAACGTGTTTGGTTTGGTTTTGTGTTTTCCACTTGAACTTTGGAATTGCAGCGAACAGGCAAAAATCTTAGCAGATCGAATGAACACACTTTTCGGTGGTCCGGATACGCCCAGCGGTGATATTCCACCCATGCCACAGGATCCCGAGCAAATAATGGCCGGCTTTAAGAAAATGGCAGAAGCCGCGGCGCTAACGTTAAGTGGAGAGAACACGGCCAATGACGACGAGGTGTCCAAGTATTCCGATAGCATTTCCCAAGCACTCAAAGTGCGTAGGCCAACGAGCATTGTCTCGCAAAATTCACTAATCGATCAATTGTCTCTTTTTAAAAGGGTCTGCAAGAGGGCACCGAAAACCTGGCTGCACCCGCCTCCGAGAATGATATAGCCAGCATGTTTAGCTCAATGAATCTGGAGGTAAAATGATGTAGAAATACTTGAATTATTGCATAATTTATATTCGACATTTGTAGGGCGCCGAAGGTGATGGCAACAATTTCCTGCCTTTTATGGAGGGCATGATGCAGAGCCTGCTCTCTGCCGAGATCTTACTGCCTAGCATTAAGGAGCTCCTGGAGAAGTATCCCAAATATTTGGAGGAAAATGATGCTAAGCTTTCAGCAGAGGATAAAGAAAGGTGATTCAGCAACTAGACACCGCCCAACGGTTGGCAAATACGTGACGCGCATGCATATTTGCTTAATTATTTCTACAGTAAGAGCTTGCTATAAGGCACGCCTAGGTTGAAAATGTAAGATATGAATGAGAAAGTAAGGAAAAGTACGATACTTTTCTAATATTACTAACTGCATATGTAAAGGTAGATAAGGCAAGGCTAGCTGAATTTGATGAACATGTTGTCAAGAAGCCAGTTTAGAATTGCAGATATAGGAGTAAGAATATGTAGTTATAAATTGAGTCTACAAGAATATATGCATGTGTTAAGGTTGAGCGAATGCTAGCTGAATGTTTTGTGCAACCAACTAGAAATAAGAAAATAATATTGTATTGCTAGCTGAATTCATTTTATCCAGCTTTCAGCTTGTCTTTTGGCACTTTCCCTACTAGTCTAGCTACCATCGTTTCTAGTGCTTAATTTAAACTTTAATTTCTTTCCTTTACAGGTATCAAAAGCAGATGGAGCTGTACAAGGTGATTGAAGGCCATTTACAGAGCGAAAAGCCCGATGATTCAGCAAGCGTGAAACGTGAGAAATTCCGCGTGGTGCTCGATGATATGCGCAAGCTGCAGGATTATGGCCAACCGCCAGCTGAGATATTGGCCGAGACTGGCGGAGATTTGCCATTAATTGATCCAACAGCAGCTGGCGGCATACCAAACCCTCAATGCCCGACAATGTAAGTGTTCGGATGGCCGGTCACTTCGGGCTCTTCTCTTTTATGTGGGTGTTGTGTCGTGTTCCTCGTGGAGTGCCAATTTGTTGAGTGTTGCACTTTTAGCATTAGGACAGCAATTATTTTATACATTTAACCGATTGATGGTTATTTATATCTATTGTTTTTGGTGGTTTATCAGTAGCTGAACATGTTTCAAATTGTTTTACACATTATTATTTGCCTTAAATTGTATTTAGGTTCTCTACGAAATACAAAATATTCACATATTTCAAAGAAATGAAAACGAGCATTATACTTAAATTAGAGGAAGAAGCGACGCCTGGACTCCATGGCATGTCGCTTGTTGCTGATGATCCAGGTGTAGTCGCCCGTCTTACTATCGAAGGTGCCCTCCTGCAGAGAACGCAGCTTGAGCGTAAAACGCGGCCCCAGTTCCCGCAGCTTAACCCTCTTGCCCTCCTTGGAGAACTCGTAGCGATGATGACGAAAGAATATATAATCGCGCTGATTGTGAAAGGTAACAGCGCGTCGGCCACGAAACTCCGGATCGTGATGGAAGAGCGCGCCCAGCATACGACCCACTGTTAGACCCAATCGAGTTGTAAAGTTGTTCAATATGACCTCGGGCCGATGCTTCGTGATCTCCTTGTGATTCCGCTTGATATCAGAAGTCAGTTTCACATTGGAAACCTTGAAATGCGCTGTCGGCCCGTTGGGCAAGTGAATGACCAGCAAACCATTGGGTTTTCGTCTATCCTCGTTGACAATAACAACATCCGTGAACTGTTCCCGTTCAGCACTCTTGCAGATTTTCTTTACCGAAGCCTTGTTGCGTATCTTCACCAGAGCATTGGGAAATATACGGGACAGTTCAAGGCCAAATTTACGCGTCTTTGTTACCGGATTGTCGGCGAATGTGATTAGTACCTTAGGCTCATAGATGCGCTCGAAATATGTACTGAAATCATCCAACTCCAGCTCCTTGCGCAGCTCTTCATTGTCTGAATCGTTGAGATTGTTCACCTCAGTTTGATCCTTCTCACGCAGACTCTCGATGGTGTGGCCCGGATTGGCTGGCAATCCTGCCTTGCGACGCGCTCGTCGCTCTTGCATCTTTTTCTTATGTTTCTCCTTTTTCATTTTACGAAAGAGCGCCATGCGCTGTTCTTTGTTTTTCATTAAGCTAAGAGGATTAAGCACTGGAAGGCGCGCCTTCTTATCGTCATCGTCATCATCGTCCTCATCGTCATCGTCATCGTCATCATCATCATCATCATCCTCATTTTCATCATTATCACCATCTTCATCACCAGAGCCTGCCTCGTCCTCCTCTTTCTCTTCCACTTTTTGCCCCTTCTTTTTATCTGACTTTTGGTCCATTTCTGTGTCGCTGTCACCGCTGCTATCAGTGACTGGCCCTTGGTCTTCCTCCATTTCCGCCTCTGCAAAGCTGGAATCACTATCTGAATCCTGCTCCACTGGCTTCGGTTGTGGTTTTCTTTTTATTTTACCCATGATCTGTCAATTAATGTTAAGCAATTTTTTAGAACTAAAGCCAAGCGGCACGTGTTGACTTTCTGCTTCTTAGCAATTATACCATTCACATGGCCGCTCGTGGTGAATGGCAAAACAGCTGTGTGCATGTCAAATATATACAAAAAAAAAATTCAATTTTGAGTAGGGAAACTATACAGCGGCTTGCATTATGCATTTTACTTATAGTAAGTATTAACCAATATAAAACATATAAGTGTTAAGTTTAATCGCGAACCGCACATGTATTAGTTTTTTAATTTAATCAAAATATGCATGGATTGCACACGTAAAGCAACATGTGATTGTGTGAATGGCAAACAGCTGTCTGAAAGCATGCAGTAAAAACATAAACAAATAAATTAATATGGAATTTCGTGTATTGGAACTCTTTAGCGGCATTGGCGGCATGCATTACGCGTTCAAATGTATGTAAATATTCATAAAAATAATAAAAGTGATGCATCTAACACATTTATTTAATTTGCAGATGCTCAACTACCCGGCGAAGTTGTTGCCGCTATGGATGTGAACACAGTCGCCAATGCGGTTTACGCTAATAATTTTGGAGCCACAAGTGTAAAGACGCGAAATATTCAGAGTTTAACTGAGAAGGAGATCAAAAAACTGAATGTCAATATGTTGTTGATGTCGCCGCCATGCCAACCTCACACGCGGCAAGGCTTGCAGCGTGACGTGGAGGACAAGCGCTCCTGTGCTCTATCCCATCTCTGCTCATTGATTCCGCATTGCGAAACGCTTGACTATGTGCTTATGGAAAATGTGAAGGGATTTGAGGTATCTCAGGCTCGACAACAATTTATTGAAGCTCTAGAAAAAGCTGGCTACCATTGGCGCGAGCTCATTCTAACGCCCACACAGTTCAATGTGCCCAATACTCGATATCGATATTATTGCATAGCACGCAGGAGCAAAGAATTCGACTTCGATGGTGGAAAAATATGGGAGCATATTCCTGGTACAGAAGTTGATCTAGATCAGCAGTCAACCTGCAAAATATCCACAATCCTTGAGAAAGACGTTCCAGATACCACTCTTGTGCCAGATTGCGTGCTGACCAAAAGGGTTCTGGTCATGGACATCATTCATCCATCACAGAGTAGATCAATGTGCTTTACAAAGGGCTATACTCACTACACAGAAGGTACCGGTTCGGCGTTTACACCGCTTACTGAAACACAATCCCACAGTATATTTGAAGCAGTTAAAGAAATTGAAATGGATCCCAACAGCAAAGATTCTGAAGCAGCACAACATCGAAAACTTGAACTATTGAGGAAGGTAAAACTTCGATACTTTACACCGCGAGAAGTGGCGCGGCTTATGAGTTTTCCCGAAGAATTTGAATTTCCCGCTGGGACAACTACTCGACAAAAGTATCGACTGCTGGGTAATAGCATAAATGTTTGTGTTGTGGGGGAATTGCTCAAGTTGCTGACTACATAGCAAATTACAAATTGTATATTAACGCAATAAAAACAAGTTTTAAAAATTGCAATTTAAAACAAAGGCAACGGGTAAAGTGCATCGATAATATCATAATATTGTAGGCATTGGGTAGCCCTAGTCAAAAACTATCGTACATATCGAAGTTATCGATAGCACTTAACCATAACTAATTAATCACAAAAGTACAGACCATCGCAAATAAAACAATAATTTTGGTTAATACAGCTATATTAAGCAGAATCACTCAGAATGATACCGAAAAAGATGCCGGTAAAAGATGCGCACATAGTGAAAATAGCTGTTGAGCGCGAGAACCATATAGCGCAACTTATAAATCTCGATCAAAGGCATCCCCTCGCAAGTATGTATGAAATAATTGCTGCTATCACTAAAAACCATAAATAATATTATATTGGCGAGTCGTGGCATAAATGTGTAGGCGTATAATTGAAATGCACTGTGATCAGTGTTAAGTTTCGTCAGGTTAAAGAAAACGCGGCGCCAACGCCCTTTGCGGTGCTGCTCATGATGTCAGCGTGAGGTCTCATTAAAATGCACGGAAGCGGACAGGAAGTGCAGATGGAAGTCGATGATAGTGATGGGTGTGTGCAGGGTGTTTAAGCCCAGCTTATGTTTTATCAGTCTGTCGCCATGGCGGAGCAATGCGATATACACATTAGACTAGATATCGATTATAATAAACTTTAAATAATTGCTATAAAAAACGACAAACGGACACTATAAGGCAGTAAACCCCATGAACAAGAATCAAGTAGAATATGGAATTATCCTTCATTATAACTTCAATTGAATTGCAATACATAATTATCTATAGACATTGCTAAAACCAATCTAAATTTCCCCAGGTAAAATCCAGGAAATATGCAACAGCTGGTCCATAAGCGATCATCAGAACTATGCTCTTCAGTTCTGCGAAACAAACAATATGAAATATGTGACGGAAAAGAATCGTAATGAGATTAAAAACGGTTCAGTGCTGCGACTGCAGTACTCACCCTCTAAAACGGCCAGCGATGCACTGGATACTTTGATAAATGGTGTACCATTGGATAAAGCGCAACGTCTTAAGGAGCTGTCCTCGCTTAGTATGGATCATACATTTGCGCTAGAGTTTATCAAGGAGAAGGGTTTGGATATACTCATCAAAATGATCGAAGATGTGAATCAAAAGGACGAAGATATATTGAAGTACAGTTTGGCCAGCTTTGTTGAGCTAATGGAGCATGGCACCGTCTCCTGGGAGGTGCCCGAAAGCAGCTTTGTGGCACGCAACATCGAAATTGTGCGCAACTTTCAAAAATATCCCACCAAATGCGGCGAAAGCGCGCTCTCCAATCTGGAAAATATTGTGCAGAGCAGCAGTAAATATGTTCTGGTTGCCGAGGAAATTAAGCTCCAGGATATACTGCACCTGCTGCAGGAGGTAAACTCTCCGGTGATGCGACAAAATGCCATTGCACTACTGAATGCGCTCTTCATGAAGGCCGATGAGTCACGCAAGCGTGCCATTGCACATACGATAAGTGCGAAACCTTATAGATTGGCCCTTATTGGCAATGGACTGAGCACGGAGATGACCCACCAGCTTTATGTGCTGCAGACCCTGACACTGGGCCTTTTGGAGAAGCGTATGAGAATGAAAATGAATGCTCAAGATCAGGATGCACACGAGAAGATCAAGGAGCTGCGTCGCATTGCCTTCGATGATTATACGGGCACGCTCAGTCTGAATGATGAGCACATTCGACGCGGTGGCAGCGGCAGCACTGGATCCGGATCAGGTGCGGGCAATGTCAACTTTTCGCAGTACTACAAGAAACTTGGCTTCAAGTGCGATATCAATCCAGCACAGGACTTCATCGAAACGCCACCGGGTAACTATAAAGACAATAATATATCTATATATTCCTTAACTATAGAATTCCTAATAACTTATGCAATTTTGTGCTTTTAGGCATACTGGCTCTGGATTGCATGGTCTACTTTGCTCGCAACTATACGCAGCAGTACACGAAGATTGTGCATGAGAATTCCTGTCGTGCGGATGAGCATGAGTGTCCTTTTGGCCGCACCTCCATTGAGCTGGTAAAGCTGTTGTGCCATATTTTACGCATTGGCGAGCCACCTGCCGAGCAGTCGGGCGACTTTCAGCCCATGTTCTTCACGCACGATCAACCGTTCGAGGAGTTCTTTTGCATTTGTGTCATCACATTGAATCGTACGTGGAAGGATATGCGCGCCACGGCCGAAGACTTTCAAAAGGTCTTCAGTGTAGTACGTGAACAAATTCAGCGCACTTTGAAATTGCGACCCGAGAATCTGGAGGACTTTCGCAGCAAGATTGCCTTGCTAACATATCAGCAGATCACGACATTGCGTCAACAGGAGCGCACTTCGAAGGAGGAATGCGATTCGACGGCATCGGCTATTGTGAAGCTAAAGGAGAAAATCTCACCACAAATTGTGGAGCTCATCAAGCAACAGCGTCTCTCATTTCTGGTAGAGGGTATGTTTGCTTCAGTTTTCCTTCTTTTAAGCATTCACTGATTTATTTAATTTTACTTTCAGGCACACGATTCTCTAAATATCTGCGCGGCACACGTAGCAAAGATAAGTTCTGGTACGCTCGCCTATCGCCCAATCATAAGGTCATTCACTACGGCGACTGCGATGAAAAGAATATACCAACGCTGGAGGAGCTACCCAAGAAGTTGCCCATCATTGATATTAAGCAGCTGCTGGAGGGCAAAGAGTGTCCGCACATGAAGGAGGCGCGCACACGCAAATCGCCCGTAAATTTTGCATTTTCCATAACATTTGAGAGCATGGATCATTCCACTTTGGATTTTGTGGCGCCCGACGAGAATATCTTCAATTATTGGACAGATGGTATCAATGCCTTGCTCGGCCAAGAGATGTCAAGCAAGCAGAAGAAAGAAGATTTTGACACGCTCCTCTCCATGGAGATCAAATTACGTCTGCTCGATACAGAGGGTGTGGACATTAGCAAGGACCCGCCACCCATACCCGAAGATCCCGAGAACTATGACTTTTGTTTTGAAAGCTAAAGTAACTCAGTATTTCAATCATATCGATTTAAATTTATTGCAATAATCCTTCGTTCCAAATTCCTCAAAATGCATACCAAAGTATACCCATTAATAGAGTAGTTCCATACTCTCCGATCTGAATTAGTATTACCTGTGCAATTTCCAAAAAAACATGAACAAACAGATAGAATGGAACGATTAGCCATCTAGTAAACACCATTTACAATACATTTTTTGTATTTAATTATATTAAGTATATTAATATTAATATTAATAGAGATTCATTTAAATACAACGTTTTATACATTAATCATTTTATACAAAATGAAAAGCAAATTGTAACAAGAGAAGCGTATTCTTATTTATCATAACATATATAACTGGATCAAGGACATCGTTGCGCAATAACTGCTTAGAGATAATTAAAAAATTGTCAATAATTGCATCTACTCATCCCTTTGTAAGGATGCCGAACATGTTTTGTAGATTTATCCTTATGTATAATGGTATCTTATGTACTTGTCAAGAATTTCTAACTAAATCGAACAGAACATGTTCCGTAGAGTTATCCCTAGAGTTATAATATATATATTTATATATGTATATGTGGAATATTCCTATATTGCAATTGTTGACTGAGTAAAAAACTTGGATTATAGCCAAAAATCGAGTATAAAGCTGAAGCTGAAGCCAAAGCCTATGGAGCAAAATCAAAGCACAGTCGTCGCCTTGGAGCGGCGACTGTCGCTATTATCCACGCACGGGCACCTTGCGCCGGCGAGCATGAGCGCGCTCCTAGCTTCTTAATCAAATATTATCCTCGAGCAGCAGATCGGTGTCATCGCCTCTATCCGGCAGGCAAACAAAGAACTCCAAAAGATTCAAAATGGGACCACGCGAGAAGGGATTCTGGTAGCGACCACGCTTATCCCGCAAATACGGATAACGCTTGTAGTTGAACATCTCGTTCGTGGTGAGATTCATGCACGCATGAAGGATCTATCAAAAGAAATACAGATATATTAATCAGGATTACAGTTGAGTCAGCCAACGACTCCTTACCGATGTGCAAGTGAGTATCCAGCCTAGGCCACAGAAGACGACGGCTTCGATTAGACCTAATACATAGAGCATTGTGAATCCTTCAATCATTACACAATAGCAGGCAAAGTAAATGGTAAATGAGCAATTGACGGCGACGGAAAGCACAAACAGAAAGAACCACATGCGATTGCGCAGTCCCACACAATTGTAGATAAAAGGACAATGATGATCGAAGTAGGAGACACAGCGATTGCAGACACGGCAGTGCTTGGCACGCAGTGGACGCAGACAGCGACAGCTGTGGCAGAGCCGGGTGAGCATCACGTTCCGCTTCTTCAGCTTATCGAAGTAGGGTATCTGCTTGATAGCCCGATAGTAGGCATCGGAACTGAGTGGTATATATCCCGGATCCCTGCGATTCGCGATCGCCCAACTGACCCACATGACCACATTCCAGTAGATAAAGCAATAATGCGAACGCCTTAATATATTCCATGTGATCGGTATGGCCCTTATCATATACATCGGATAGCCCCAAAGTAGCACCGAGAAGAGGAAGAGAAAGAGAGGTCCTTTGGAGTCACCCGCTCCACCAAAGAGCCAACCCCAACTCTCGGAGACCGAGGGAATCCAGCGCGATTTCTTCTTGACCTCACCATAGAGCAGCCGCACCACATCCTGATGCTGATGAGCTTGCGCCAACATAATTGGTGTCTTGCCATTCTTATCCCTCGGCTCCAGCTCCAGCTGCGACTTCTCGCACAGCAGACGCACACAATTGATATTTCCGGAGAGGCAGGCCAAGTGTAAGGGTGTTGAGCCAAAGTTATCCGTCTTCTGCAGCTCCACGCCGGAATACATGAGCAAACGCATCAGATCTCCATGGCCCTTATAGGCCGCCCAATGCAATGCCGTATCTCCGTTAATATCCGTCAGATTATTTAGAGCACCCATGCCCAACAGATAGGCCGCTGTTGCAGTGCGTCCGTACATACAGGCTAAGTGAAGAGGTGTCAGTCCCTTGAAGTCCGCCGCGTTAACCGCAACGCCCGCCTGCAGTAGCACCTGCACCACCGAGGCGTGACCCTTGCGGCAGGCCCAGTGTATGGGCCGGGGACCCTGGGTGCCCAAACAGGGCAAATCAATTGGAGCCGTGCGTTCGATCAAATACCTCATCAGCTGGACATTTCCATTGAGCGCAATCCAATGGGCGGGCGTATAGCCATGTCGATCCCTGGCCGAGAGGCATTCCATGCCAAACTTCTCCACCAGATTCTCCACTTCACTCACTTCACCATTCTTTATGATATCGAAAATATCATCCAGATTTACGGTAGCGCCATCCAAGCCCTCAAACAGCAGCATGTTGCTATCGTGTTCGCTGCCATCCACATTGTTGGCTGCTCCATTGGCGCCTGGTGGCGAATGCGCTCGATGATCGATGTCGATGTCAATGTCGGCATGGGCATGACCATCTTCCTCCATGTTGCATGACGAGGAGGCCGTCAGGGGCAGCGCCCAAACACTGCGCGCTGCCCCTGGACTGGGATGTACCTTGCTGGAGGCCACGTTGTAGAAATCGAATTCTACGCCAAGACGTTCCGCTGTGCCACCCGATAACGGTGGTTGGTGGTGCAACGGGTTTTCCAGTAGATGTGCAATTTTGTTAGCTTTCTAAGCGACTGCTGGACGAATAAAATTCGTTTACACAAAAATAAACACCAGCACAGAAATTATGTCAGCAGTTTAAAAATCAATATTAACTGCGAATGTAGGACATTCGAATTCGAATTGGCGCCAATTATAAAACAGCTGTGATTTTCGATAACACAGCAGTCGTTCGATGACAAGTGTAAGCTTTCCCCTCCACATTGTTCTTTTAACATATAAACATTATGCCGGAAATGTTTGAGCCCGGAAATGATGCGTCTCTTAGCTAAGTCTGTGTGTAGCTTTACTCAATTATTCGATATTGGTTAACTAAAAAAATATGTTGCATAATTATTTAAATATACAACTGAAATTGGTTAACAGTGCTAATAGGTAATTTGTTAAAACTAGGCAAATAATTCATAATATAGTCAAAACAATATTCTTATACATAAATATTTTTAGGAAATGATCATAAATTTATTAATTATCAATGTTGCATTTCCTTCCTAGCTAAAAATGATCAAGAGTGAGCGATAGCATTTCGTCTAACTGGAAAATTCAACTTAACAACATACTGCATTAAATTCCGGCAATTTATAGCAACTTGCGCGTCATTGCACTCGAAAATTTAATTATTTATCGTAATGGTGATCATCGATATTATAAAAAAAAAGTCATTGATTTTTTAAACAAAGTCTATTTTGTTATAATTATAAAAAATAGCATCCATTTCTAATTCCTTGAATGAAACTCTCAAATTGGAATGTTTGAAATGTTGAGCAATCTAAAAATAAATAAAACAGAATATTGTAAATATTAAAAAATTGGCATTTTGCACTCACCAGTTGCTCGCATTCGCCACTTTTGTAACAATGTAAAATCAGCGGCTGCGAACGATTTCTCATCGCTTCCTCCATGCCACGCCTGCTAGAGTCAAAATACATATGATCAATCGGCATATGGGATAAATTCAATATTCGAAGCGAGCTGCACTTAGCAACAATTTGCCAGAGCTCAATCTCAGTGTCCAAATATTGCGATCCTTTCATATTCAATTGTTCCAATGCTGGTAGACTACAAATCAGAGATATAAATTCATCCCTAGCATAGTAATCATTTATTAATGTCAACTGACGTAAGTTTCGGAGCTGCTTCAGTTTTCCAAGCAATGGAGTCCAGCCTACACCACAAAACCCAAGCTGACGTATGTCCTGTCCTCGTTGCTCTATTATCTCTTGAAGAATCCTTTCATGTTGCAAGCATTCGGCTTTAAAGCAAAACGATCGAAGCTTGGGTAAACTTAATATGCTCTCAATGGAATTTTCTGATATAAAGAGTTCGTTAAGCTTCAGCTGTTCCAGCTCCTGGAATTTACTCACGGATACACACACATAAATTGGCAAACTCCTAATTAAGTCTAGGCTCTGTAACATTGTCAATTTTTCAATTATTCTGCCATTGATGCAGCCTGCCGACTTAAAAGCTTTCAGTTTTGGAAAAAGCTCGACTATAAGCTCCAGTCCACTGTCATGTTTGGTGGCATCCTTCTCTTTCAGTGTGTAATCCAGCGTTTCCATGCACGGAAAACTTTGCCCCTGCCACCGCTCCAAATTCCTTAGATAAACGACGCGTAAATTGAGATGTTTAACAGTTGGACTGATAATGCCAATGAAATCCAGCTCGAATTGTGTTCCATATCTTTCAAACTCCACAAATGTGTAATAATCTAACTCATGACTTGATTTGCTTTGCCAAGCATAGCTCACGTTTCTATATAATTGGGAAGCGCTGCCCTTAGATGCCACCCACAACCGGAATTGTGATAATAAGTCCAAATAGTTTATAATCAGCAGTTGACAATCGTCGTTAAGGATTTCCATTTCTTGCTAATTTTTATTCACCGGCTGAAAAAAATACTGAGAACAAGCTGATATTGATATCAATACTCCCAATTCGATTTGGTTGAGAAATACAAATATCGAACGCATCTTATCCACATTGTGACCATAATTTGCTGGTTTATAGCAACTTGTGATATCATTGTCTTGCAGCCCTGGTGCACAAGCCAAAGCCAGCATCGAAACTTACCATATACGATAGTTTGTTACATTTCAATTTGTCTTTTTATCCCACTTATCAGATATGCTATTTTTTTGTTATTTATAAATTTTATTTCTCCCTGAGCAAGTGAATTACACCTCGATTTATGATAACATGCATACGATAGTCGATGCTTCTTTAAACGAAATCTATTTTGATTAAAAAGTTATACATAGAATAATCATTGTATAGCTTTGAGCAAAATGCAAAATTCGAATGCTTAAAATATTTACTGAACTGAAAGAGAAAGAGAAGATTATAAGAACATCGATTGGAAATAGTATGAACTCTCACCAGATATTGAATTTCCGAAGGTAGCCGCGTATCATACTCAGCTTGATAACAGTTAAGTATCAGAGGCTGTGAACGATTACTCAATTCGTCGTGCATTAGCCGCCTGCTGCTGTCGAAGAAGTCCTCGCCAATTTCCTCGCTTGTGAGCCCCAATATTTTAAGTGATCTGCAGTTGGCAACTGTTCGCCAGAGTTCTCTCTCAGTTTGCCAATATCCGACGTCGAGTAAATTCAATTCCTCTCATTCTGGCAAATTACTAACCAAAGGTTCAAATTCATTCTTCTCATAGTGGCGATTGCATAATGTCAATTGTTGCAAGTTTTTGAGACGTTGCTTACAAAAAACCGTAAATCGAAAGCATCCGCAAGAAATTTACGTATGTTCAGCACTCGTCTCTTGAAAATGTCGATTAGACTTTTTTCAGTTTCTTTGGGCTGTGCATAAAAGCTAAACGATCGATAAACGATATTTCCAAGTCTGTCAGTTTTTCAAGTATTTTGCCACTTATGTCCGGTTGTGTTTTTAGAGATTTCAGTTTTGGGAAGAGCTCTACTATAAGCTCTAGTATAGCACAATATTCTTCATCTTTTGAATATCTCATACTTTGCAAGTTCACGAACTATGTCAAATTCCAAATTATGACTTGACTTTCTGTGCCAAACATAGCTCACATTGCGATATAATCGGGGAGCGACATCCTTAGATGATATCCACAACCGAAATTGTGATAAGAAATCCAAATAGTTTATAATCAGCAGTTGACAATCGTCGGTTAGGTCTTCCATCATCTTGTAAGCACTGAGGAAAATTGAGATAGTTTTATTATTGTCCTTTTTTTTCTAAAGTTTTCCAAAATTACCAACACGATCTGATTCAATGGCTCACTCAATAGCGATTAGTGCCGATTTAATGCGTATGTGAAATGTCATCTAGAATCCAGCATCTGTATCACTGTCAGAAAACCGATAACTATAATCGATATAAAAAAATATGCAATAATTTGGTTACACTTTGATAACAGACTAAATTTTTATGCTTTCAATTACTTTAATAAAAAATGATAAGTAAACTGAAAATTAAAACAAATATCCCATCAGATATTCGCATTTGCCAGTGCCATAAAGTTCTAATATAAGCTCTACTACTTGATCCTGTTTTAACTCATTCAACGTTCCAAGGTCCACAGAATAACAGTGAATTATTTTAGGTACTTAACTATTAGATTGATGATATCCCTTTCCAAATATGTCACATATCATGTGATAAGTAAACCTTTGGTTTAATTTTCGATGCGGCTTTTTGTTGTAGAGTTATAATAATAAACTCAATTTATGCAAACTCTATTTTTGTGTGTCCCAGATATACTTCATCCACATGTAATTCCTTAAACGAAACTATCAAGTTCAAATGATTGAAACGTTGATTGATCTGAAAGATTAGTAAAATCTTATTAATAAAGAAAAGTGTAAGAATGTCTTTAGGGCTACTCACCAGATGCTGACATTCGGCAGGATCGCGTTCGTCTTCACCAGTATTATAGCAGTGCATCAGCAGAGGCTGTGAACGATTGTTCAATGCTTCTTCCATGTGATGTCTACTCGAGTCATAAAACTCATTATCGAGCAGCGTATCAAACAAGTTTAAAATTTTTAGCGAACTGCAGCAGGCGACGGCTTTCCAGAGGTCTCTTTCATAATACCAAAACTGGCCTCTGATAATGTTTAATTGGTCTAATGATGGCAAATTACTCATCAAAGTTTGAAAATGTGCTCTCTTAAATGAACCGTTATTTATTGACAACTGGCGCAAGTTTTTGAGCTCTTTTAGTTTGTCCAGCGACCAAATCCACTCGATACCGTTAAGGATTAGGTGACGTATATCCAGTCCTCGCTGCTGAATAATCTCAGTTAAAATGCTTTTATTTTGTGGACATTCCGTAGAGAAACTAAACGAACGAAGCTTGGGCAAATTTAATATACTCTCAATAGAAATGTCTTTACAGAAATACATTTCAATGGCTAGATGCTCCAGCTCCTGGAATGTATGCAGTGATACATCCATACTAAAAAACCGACTTCCTCTTAAGTCAAGTTTTCGCAAGTTTTTTAACTTATCAATTATTCCACCATTGACTGGCCCAAACGATTTAAAAGCTGTGAGTCCTGGAAATAGATTCACTAACAGCTCCAGAGCTTCATCATGTTCGATTTCATCCATTTCATCCGGTGAGTATTCCAGTGATCGAATGCATGCGAAACTGTGCTTCGTTAGGCGTTCCAAGTTTATCAGATTAACATATCGTAGATCCAAATGTTGTACCGTTGAACTAATGGTACTTATAAAGTAATTTTCCAACTCCAGATCTGTTGGATTACTCACATACTTCCCAAACCAGCAAAAATAGTTTAATTTATGGCTTGATTTTCGTTGAAATACATAGCTTAGATTTCTATGTAATCGGGGAGCGAATTCCTTTGAAGCCGCCCATAACCAAAATTGTGAATGATAGTCCAAATAGCTGATAATGATAAATTGACAATCGTCGTTTACAATATCTATCATCTTGGAGGCTTATATACATTTATTTTATTTAATCGTTCCGTTTGCAAATAGCTTTCGATATCGCCGGCTGACAATATTGACTGAATCCAATCGATCTCAATCGATAACAATAATATCATTTTAAAATTTAATTATCTTGCAAAAATTAAAGATTAACATGTTGAAAGTCGCCAACAAAACGACGAACCAGTATATTTTTAATATTTTATATATTCAAATTACCAAGGAACTTAAACTTCAGGTGCTATAGCCCTGGTTGCTTATCGATTATTAAGGAAAGGCGACAGGTTGGATCTTGTTATTGTCCGTCTTCATTTGTCTTTATTCTTAAATACTCGTATTAAAGCCATCTTCATATTGTACAAAGGTTTAATAAACTAACTCAATTTATGCAAACTGTATTTTTGTGTATTGAAAAGGAATATCATTCACTTTTAATTCCTTAAACGAAACTATTAAATTGAAATGATTGAAATGTTGATTGATCTGAAAGTTGAACAAAATATTTTTTATAAAAGAACATACAAGATGTCTTCAGGGCCACTCACCAGATGCTGACATTCGGCAGGATCGCGTTCGTCTTCTCCAGTATTATAGCAGTGCATCAGCAGAGGCTGTGAACGATTGTTCAATGCTTCTTCCATGTGATGTCTGCTCGAGTCGTAAAACTCATCATCGATCAGCGCATTAGACAAATTTAAAATTTTGAGCGAGCTGCAGCTGGCGACGGCTTTCCAAAGGTCTTTTTCATAATACCAAAATTGGGCACCGGTCATGTTTAATTGCTCTAACACCGGCAAATTACTAATCAAAGCTTGAAAGTGGGCCGTCTTAAAGAAATTATCCATGAACGTCAACTGGCGCAAGTTTTTGAGCTGTTTCAGCTTTTCCAGCGACCGAGTCCAGTCGATAAAATTAAAGCTCAGTTGTCGAATGTCCAGTCCTCGTTGATCAATAATCTCACTTAAAATGCTACTATTTAGTGGACATTCCGTAGAGAAACTAAACGATCGAAGCTTGGGCAAATTTAATATTCTCTCAATGGAAATGCCTTTAAAGTAATACAGGCTAATTGTTAAATGCTCCAGCTCCTGGAATCTGTGCAGCGATATACCCGTATTAAATAACCTACTCTTACTTAAGTCTAATTTCTGCAAGCCTGTCAACTTTTCAATAATGCCACCATTAACTGGCCCAAAAGGCTTAAAAGATGTGAGTCCTGGAAAGAGTCGCACTATCAGTTCTAGAGCTTCATCATGTTCGGTGCCATCCACTTTATCCGGTTCGTATTCCAGCGTTTTAATGCATGGAAAAGTGTGCTTTATTAAGCGCTCCAAATTGATCAGATTAACCGATTTTAGATTCAAATGTTGTACCGTTGAACTAATGGTACTAAAAAAGGCTTCCTCCAGCTCTGTTGGATTCCTCACATACTTTCTTAACCAGTAATAATAGTCTAAAACATGGCTTGATTTTCGTTGAAAAACATAGCTTAGATTTCTATGTAATCGGTGAGCGAAGTCCTTTGAGGCCGCCCATAACCAAAATTGTGAGCGATAGTCCAAATAGCCGATAATAATAAATTGACAATCGTCGTTTAGAATATCAATCATTCTGTAGGCTTATGTATTTACATTTATTTTATTTAATAGTCCCGTTTGTAAACTGCTTTCGATATCGCCGGCTGGCAATATTGACTGAAGCAAATCGATCTCAATCGATAACGATAATGATTACATTCAATATTAGGAGCCATTTTTAAATCAGATTATCTTAAAAAAAATAAAAGAATAATATGTGGATATCCGCCGATATTTATATTGTTTAAGAACTACTAGAACTACTAATTGCACTTTATGAGTATCTACTGATGTTGTATCCCTGCCTGACTATCGATTGTTAAGGAAATGCGATAACTTATCTTGTGTTATTGTTCGTGTTCGTTTTCTCTTATCATTTTGTTTTGTTTTGTGGCTTTAGTTAGTAAAAGTTACTTAAGTTTAGCATACCTTATGTTGTCCTTTTACACAGCATTGTCAGCCATATAAAATTTAGCATGCCGCCAACGGAGACTTTACGCGCTGGCAGCGGCAGTAATGAACGAAATGTTCCTGGCTCCGAGCAGACGCATATTATCAGGCAAAGCAACAAATGCTACGAACATCGCGATTCGCAGGCAACGGCCATGTCAGTGGACTACTCAGGTCAATGGGTGCTGCTGGCTGGACGCGGCCATTTAGCATTACAGCGTCTTGGTCAGGACGATGGCACGCTGCGTCGCCACGAACGCCAATCCAAATATGAAATCTCTGTGGCAGAGTTTGCCATATGTCCCAATCGACGTGAATACTGTGCCATTGCGGTAAGTGGCAGACTGTCTTATTCCATAGATTATAGTTAAATGTGAATGTCATATTCGTTATGATAGTCTAAATTTTTTTGCTCATCTGATTGCTTTTCAGACCAGTGAAAATATTGACATCGTACGCTGGGGTCCCGCCGAACCGCACTATGAGAATTCACTCCGTGGACATACACGCACAGTGACGGATATCGATTGGCACAGCAAGAATCCCGATTTGCTAGTTAGCTGTTCAATAGACACGTTCTCACATATATGGGATTTGCGTGATCCACGGAAGCCAGCCTTATCGTTGAATGCTGTCTGCATGTGTAAGATTCGATTGAGATATCTGCTTGCATTGTAGATTGTATTAATTCTTTGATCTATTCGCTTACAGCGGGTGCCACCCAGGTGGGATTTAATCGTGTCTCTGGCAATTTGCTGGCTGCTGCCCATGACGGTGATCTGCGCATTTGGGATATACGCAAAGGCAGCTGTCCAACGCATTATATAACAGCACATTTGAATCGTGTGCATGGCATCAATTGGAGTCACAGGCGAGAGACGTGCTTGGCCACAGCTAGCCAGGATGGCACCGTTAAATACTTTGATGTCTGCAATCCCAGGCGAGCGGAAAAGATAATAACAACATTATCACCCGTTTGGCGTGCCAGATATACGGTAGGATAAGCTATAACATATGCAAATAGCTTTGATTCACTTCCAATTTTTACTATTTGCTTAGCCCATTGGCAACGGCTTGGTTAGCATTGTGGTGCCCCATATGGGTCGCGGAGAAAATAGTCTCTTGCTCTGGAGCAACAGCAAGCAAACGGATCCAATTTGCTCATTTGTGGGACACACAGATGTGATACTTGACTTTGCCTGGCGACCCAATCGCGAGAACTTTACTGAAATTGTAGGACCTTAAATATGTAACTCCTTTGCTGGCTAAACTAAACTAAATAATCATTGTATATGCTAGGAACTGGTCACTTGGTCGCGAGATCGTACGCTGCGCGTTTGGAAGATCGATGATAATATGTTGAAGCTATGCGAGCCGTCGCCCGATGAGGATGAGGAGGTGGAACGTGCCTCGCCACGTTATGAAAACGAGTTAAGTGATTTGTCAACCGAATTTATGATGCGTCCAATGGCAGCTGCTGCTGCGTCGTTACCCATAACCACAGCCACGCTTCAAGTGGGCACAAGTACATTGCCAATGGCACGTTCGCCCAGCTTTGGCGGTGTCTATACGAGAAGAGAGGAGACGCATATTGCACGCTCGCTAACGGATCAGCCAACGTGCTCGCTGCAGCATGAATTCTCACTGTTAAATACGAATATGCCGCATGTCGATGTGGATATGCTGTGTGCGATAAAGCGTTATGCTTGCTTTAAGATCTGTGCCGCTGATCATACGATTATTTTGCAGGTAACCTTTCCCACAGCTTATCCGAGTCCAAATGTGCCGCCCGAGTTTCAATTGTGCCAGGGCACAACGCTCTCCAGCGAGCTAAGCAACATCTTACTCAAGGTGCTGCGCACCAATGCACTGCAGCGTGTCAAAAAATCTCGAAGCTGTTTGGAGCAATGTTTGCGTGCTCTCGTGGCCGCCATGAAGAAACGTGTCACAGATGTTGCGGGCATTGGGGCTGATAGGAGTCAGCTGTTGCTCCAATCGCCCAGATTAGAGGGCGCCCTATCCAGTGCTTTGCACGATGCCTGCATACCTTTTCCACGCACTTCGGGCGTTCATTTTAATGCCATTGGAATGCTGACCACCTTTGCCCAGGTGTTGAATACCAAACGTTTGACATTGCGTCAACAGACGCAGTCCCTTACACCGCGCACTTTGAGCGTCATCAATGGCAGCGGATTGCTGGGCAATGTGATGGCCACCACGACCAATCAACGTGATCCGAATGCCTCGTTCTATCTGCAGGAGCGCATGATCGCCTGCAAACGTTTGCAGGGCAAACAACGTGTGATGCGTCAAATCAATGGCACCTCACCCGTTGTCCATGTCTACGATGCCAGCCAGCTGCTGCACATTAATCGCGAAATGGCACGCGATTTTATGTTGGACAAGCAAAATATAGCGGCAACGTGTCGTCGCAACGGTGAAATATGTCGTGCAAATGGACGCTTAGATTTGCTGCCCATTTGGCTGCTGGCGGAGTTGATAGCAACACCGCATTCGCCGCACGAATCGATGAGCTGTGAGCTGCTCTTCTATAAGGATCCGTTTAAGAAATCTCTGCTGGAATCGCTGATCATGCACTATGCCACTGCTGGCGATGTACAAATCGCAGTGCTCCTCGCCTGCCTCTTTGACAAGTGTCCCGCTGCTCTGATGGGCGTTATGGATGTGTCGGCCGGCTGTCGGCTGCTGCCCACACAGCTCCATACGCAACGATCGCCTTATCATACGGTGCTGCCCCGTTCATCCAGCAGCAATTGGCAGCAGTTAAAACAGTTGCGCAGCAACTCTTGGTCCGACTCGTTAGATTGGCTGGACTTTAAGCTGGGCCAGACAGATGCCTATGCATGTTCGCTAATTCGACGCACTAAGATGCCGCTCTTCGATCAGTTTAAGCGCGCCTATGCGGATGTGCTATTTGGCTGGCAATTGCTTTCTATGCGTGCGCTAATTCTCAAGCATACGCTGAATACACCATCGCCCACGCAGGGCGTTGAGTTTGTCACCGAATGTAGCGGCTGTGCCAAGCCCAAACGGACGCCCAAATGTGAGCCATGCAAGCGACCCGTTCTGTTTTGCATTCTCTGCTCTTTGCCGGTGCGTGGAGCAGCCAACGCTTGCCTCTCCTGCGGCCATGGCGGGCACTTGCAGCACATGATGCAGTGGTTCGAGGTGAGCTTCATACATACATAGATATTCCAGGAAAGCAAGAGCATACTGATTATTTCTTCTTGCAGCGCCATATCGTTTGTGCCACGGGGTGTGGCTGCAACTGCTTGCAGCGCACCTCCGAGCTACTCGCCCTAATTAGCTGATCATCGAGGACGATCTCGCTGCTCCCAATCGGAATAGCTATACATTTACTCCCAATCGACGCAACTTTCTAGCTTATCTACGACTTGACGCTGTGCAAATCAAAATATACATAAATAATTGTTTTTGTTATAGTTATAATGGTTTTTTTTTTTTTGTTTAGTCTCCAAGACATTTCATTGATCTTAGAAGTTTAATAAATATATATGTATACTCTTACTAAATCGGACATAAAAAAATATACAAATTTAAAAATTGAAAACTTGTCACAAGCCCATAAAAAGTAAAAGAATTTTTTATCTAATATTTAAAATGTGACTAAATATTGTAGGTCTGAAAATCTATCAAGAAATATAAAAATCTATAAGAATTTCTGATCTCTGATCGAAAATCTTCAACAAAATCTTCCATTCCATAAAGGCAATACAAATATTTTCATTTAGCTTGTTTAAAGAATTGCGAAAACCTTCAATGTCCGGATGCAATAATTATTTATTAGTTTTTGTTTTAAATTTTATTTTTGTTTTTTTCAAATACATATAATTTTTATTCTTATTAAACTTGTTTGTTTTTCTTTTTACGCTTAGCCTAATATTTACGCATTTATTTGTAATTCTGTATATATGTTTGTTTAGAAATCATCGTAATTGTTCGTCCCTCTCTTTAGAAAGTCCGTTTTGTTTTGTTTATGTTTTTTTTGTTTTTTTTTTTTGCAAAATATGTAGATTTAAAAATTTTAATTCTATAGCTCTGCTTTTTAACATGTATTTACCTCATCGATAAGCGTCATGATAAATGGAAAATGAAAGTGCGCAACGCATAAAATACTCAATATTTAAAAAAGGAAACAAAATGATATATCAGAAAAGTATAAACTTATTGCAATTTGCTGATCACGCACGTTCCTCAATATTCAGCTCTCATCTTTTATATTTATATTATAATTTTGTTTGAAAACATAAAGAACATGAGCTAAGATCTAAATATATGTATATATAAAAAATTTAAAAAGTAAACAAAGACACGCACAGAAACAAATAGTAACGAAATATGAAAAAATTGTGGCTAAAACTTTCAGCTTACGACAATAAGGAGATATATATATATATATTGAGGAAAAGGTTGTTCTTTAGAGTTCAAATTGAAGCTAGAGCTAAAGACAATGCTTAACTACAAACGTGTGTGTGTGTGTGTGTGTGAGTTGGTGTATATATGGGCCTTGAATTGTTGTCAGTGCCAACTAATTGGATTTGCAATTATCTCGCTATATCATTTAAATTGATCACGATATGTGGCATGGCACATGGCAATGAGCAATCGTACATTGCTGCATTGCGGACTCTTGGGACAGTTCTTAATGAATAGCTGACAATTGCGATACAATTCAGATAGCACTTTCGGTGCGTGCTCACGTGTGATGGGATCCGACATATTAATGGCCAGCAGTGCTTCATTGAGGTAGCTGCAAGCAAGCATCATGAAAGAAACATAAAAATCGTAAATATTTAAAGAAATAAATAAGTCTATGATAAAGTCTTCACCTCTGCTTCAGCTCATTGTGATTGCTCATGTCGGCAGATATTTGTTGTATAAGTGATAACAAAACCTTTTGTTCGAGTCGACAGCCATCGGGCGCAAAGACCTGCATGCGATCCGTATGTCGCAATGTAAATTCCACCAGATTCAAATCATTGGCCAGCAATGCCTGATGGAAGGCTTTATTGATTTGATTCGCGAGCAACAATTGTTTTATGCTCTCCCGCAAATCGTATGTGGGCGCCGGTGTTGCCGCCTGTGACCGTAATGCCATACTCTGAGTATCCATATGCTTGCGCAGCTCTGTGCGTATGGTCTCCTGCACCTGGCGAGCAAGCAATATCTCCAAGCTTTTTACTTCACGCTGTGTCTCCAGCATCGCATCGGTTAACTCAGTGCGATGCTTCAGTAAATTTGTCTCCACCAACTGTTTTAAGAGGCCGAGTTTGTTACTCAACTCTTCGCCATTGTGTGGCTGTGGCATGTGCTGCAGATACGCATTAAATTCCACCATGACTATATTTAAGAGAATTAAATCAATTTATATACATATAGTCGATACTTATTTGATATTTGCAATCTTACAATCCTTAATGCCCACGCTGAATGCCTCGTGTAACTGTTTGAACATATTCTGCGATGACTTCTCGTAGGCCGGGATTAGTGTGCTGCTCATTGATTCTATGAACGCCGTCTGCAGGCTTGTCTGTACGCCAATTAGCACGGATTTGCCAAAAGCATCCAGGAATTGCTAAACACAAATCAAAAAGTTCTGGTTATTACAACGATGTAAATTTAGTTTTCATTGTTTCTTACTTTGCTCTTGCACACCTGTGCTATATTTTCCTTTACCGTTTTGTCAAACACATTTAATTTTTGCACAATTTCCAGTTGCATTTGATTCTGCAATTGATCCATTTTCGCATTGACACGTGGCAACAGCTGTCGCTGCAGCTCCATATTTAAAACGTTTCCAATAATGTCCGTAAAGTGATTCATAACATACTGATTAAGCACTTGCAGCACCGAATCGCGCAGTTCACGATTTTGAGTCTCACTTTTGTATAGGGATAAGGGACAAGGGAAAAGAAAAAGAAATTATATAATATTGGTTAATACGAATAAAACATTAATAATTAAGTGCTATGAATATACAGTACAGAGTATGCTCTACTCTACCCACTATTTAAATCCCTTGATATACAACTTTCACAGAGTATCTAAAATAGGTCGTACAGACCACATCTCACTCTCACTCTGACTCTCCTATGGTTTCTATGCACTAGATAATTTATAAATATATTTCATTCCTTATTAAGAATCCATTCAACTGGCACATCTTTCACTCTTTCTCTCCATTCTCATTCGCACTGTTATCTTACCGCGCGTGCAGAAACTCGTTTAGTTTCTTTTTGTGTTCGTTCTCGTAACGCTTCAGATATTGTTCCATTAGTTTGGACAATTGCATTTCGATTTTGTATGCCAGTTCGTTAACGCTCTTTGGCTGCAAGGCAGCAGCTGCACTGCTGTTCGGTTGTTGCAACAACTGTTGCTGCTGTTGTTGTTGCATCTTGCTGACCTCATGCTCGAGTTTATTGAGCTGCAGAGATTGCGCTTTTACCAGCTCTAAAAATATCGTAACAATCAACTATTAATATTGAATCATTTAACAAAATTGTACTTGAGCTACCCAAAAGTTGTTCCAGCTTTGCATTCACTTCTGTTGAATTTTCAGCTATTGGTTTATGACTGCAGTTGCCGATGCTGTTGTTGTTGCTGCTGCTGTTCAATGTTGTTGCCGTGTTGTTGTTGTTGTTGCTGTTGCTGCTGTTGCCCAAGGTTGGCGGTACATTGCCATTATTTTTGTGCTGCACCGCCTGGGACATAATTTGGGCCGCATTTTGCAGCTCAGCCGATTTCTTTGTAGGCAGCTTTGCATCCTGTGGCAGCCAATTGGATGTTGCAGCAGCTTCCTCGACCGTTGATGAATTGGTTATATCCGTTATATCCGTTCTACAAATGATTTAAAGATTGGTTTAGTTATGCACTAATGATTCGACTATGTAATTATTCCATTAATTTATGTCACTCACTTATTTTCCGTTTTGCAAATCATAAAATATGAATTCTCCTCATCCGATTCGAGATTTTCTAGCTCCGGTTCGTAGTCATCGGTATCCTCCTGCGTTGCCATAATCTCTTGCACTTCACGACTTGGACTTGAGCCGCCACTTGCCAAATTCTCAGCTGCATTACGTTCCGGATTCCGATCGATGGCTATAAACTTTTTGCGTGCATCCGTTTGTTCCTTTAACTGCTTTTGTTGCTCGCGATCCTCAATGTGCGTATTGTTGATCAGATTCAAAAGACTCGTGTTGGCTGTCTCTGTACCCTTGGCTGTGACTGTGGCCAACATCCGCAATGTTTGCAACACCTGGGAATTAATGGCAGATTGATCTGTTGTGGTAGCCGCCGTGTTCGTATCAGCTCCATCACGATTCACAAGCACAATGCTCGCTGCACTGGCGCTAAATGCATCCGGAGTCATGAGATTCAGCTGCGAATAGGTGCTGCCATACTGTGGCGAAGCCGAACGTGATTTATTTGTGGTTGCAGCCTCTTGTAATATGGCCGATGGTGCAGCCGCTGCAGCAATAGCAACGGACACTACCGAGCCAACTGAATTGCGTTTTGATTTGCCAAAAAGCGCATCGAGTGGTACAGCGCTTGAGCCGCTGCCGCTGCCACTGCCACTGCCGCTGCTGCTGTTATGTGAATTCGGCGAATTGCTCAATGGCTCCTGTTTAATCTCAGTCACATGGAGCAGGTTATCCGGGCTCAGAGAACGCTTCTTGCTGGCTGCACTGCTTTTGGTGCTGCTATTCAAACTTCTCGTCGGCTTGCAGGGCTGATAGATAATCTGGCATTCCTGCAAACTCTTCGCCTGCACCACGAACATATGAACCACCAAAGCATCAGTGGTTGCATTGCTCTCGTCATCATAATCATCGGGCTCCTCGAATGGATAATAACTTTCATTGGTGCTCTTCAAGCGACGCATGCTCGCATTCACTATGGAAAAGGACAGTATGCCAGAGCTTAATTTAAACTCGGCTATATTTTGTATGCGTATAATTGGATCGTTGCTGCCCCCGATGCTGTTGCTCGAATCATGAGCATCACAGCCATTCTCAGAATCGCCACTATCGCTGGCTTGTTGTTCAATGCCGCCGCAGCTGCTGATTTGCATAACATAGACAGCCAAAGCATCCAGACTGGATATAACCAAATAGTTGGCACTGCGATCAATGCCAGCTATAAACATGCCCGGCTGAACAGTCGGCGGTACAGAGGCCATAACATTAATCGTTTGCAAGCACTCCCACAATGAGCAATTCCACAACTTGATCTCTGTATTATGATCGCTGGTGGTGATTACATACTGCCAATAGGCACTGTGAAAAAGAAAAAGACGTAAACATTACTCATTCATTCATCAACATTTTAAAAATTAATGAGAACTTACTCCTCCACTGGCTTGTTTATATTATCAAGAAAGAACAGCGAGGCCACCGGCTTGCCATCGTGCGGTTTCCATTCGTGCAAACAACGATGATTGCGCACATCATACAAATATATTTGATAGAAACGCACCAAGCCATCTAAGCAAGCAGCCGCAACGGTTGTGCCGTCAGGCGATAAAGCAGCGCAGGTTATTAACGTATCTTCCTCTATCATTAAATAGCCCGTTTCCAGAGACGAGGGTTTAATCTGTCCGCGCTGCAAAGCGACATTAGATTACAAATGAGCGAAAGGTTGTGCGTTTGCGTTTGGGACTTTCTTTACTTACACCATACTCTGATATGATCATTCTAACATTGAAGCATTGAAACTGTTTGCTGCGTGACCAAATCAACAGTTGATTCTCATCATCCTCTTCATGGCCAGTTGCAGTGTTTCCACTAGTATTAGTATTGCTGCTGTTACCGTTGGTTACGTAGGGACACCAGGAGACCATATCATATTCGGGCACATAGTTCGCAATGGGATCATCCACTTTCAGCACAAGTTTGCATATTAAATTGCTATCGATTAAATCGATCTTATACACAAATAGCGAACACATATCAATGACCGCTAAGATACGCTCCCTTTCGCTATGTGCGAATTGTAGATCCAAGACCTCGCCATTCATGCCCTTGATGAGTGCTCGCTGGCTGGTGCTTGTGTTGCAGACACGCACCATGCCCTCCATGCCGGTGGCTTTGTTATTAACTGGAAAAAGATTTAGTCTTTAATCAATCACAATATATCGCTTAGCAAAATCTACTCCACTCACCATTGATCGCATAAGCCAGATGCTTGCCATCACGATGCACAGCCACCAAATGACCCGGATAATAGTATTTATGCTCCCATTTATAGTCAACGACATTCTTGAGCTTCACCTTGGATGAACCGCGCGCATGAGCGCCGCCGCAGCCATAAACTTTCGTATGATTCGTTTTAATGCTATAGCAGCATTGCTTATCAAAGGGTTTGAAGTTGCTGGAAAACAAAATATTGCACATAATGATAATCATGAGATCAAGAAAGAAGCAAGAATTAAGGATTTAATCGTACATTATTTCGATTTTCTTTGCATCCGTTTGATTGCCATTGGCAGCTACGATTGTGCCGACTGCTTCTGCTGCTCCTTTATCCTGTTCGCTGCTGTTGCTCATATTGAGGCGGGTTCCAATTAGAATACTTGTTGTTCCAGTTGTCTGCAAATTACAGTTACTTGTTAATGCCGTTAAGTGAGCGTTGCCAGTTGTTGTTGTTGTTGCTATTGATGTGTTGCTTTTGCCTTTGCCACACCTTGATGATGATTGCAATGGCTTACGAAAGATTGGCAAATGTGCGAGCGCAAAGAGCGCGATTAACATTGACGGTGGCACTTTACTAAATAAGAACAGATTAGTTTTTTTTTTAAAGCACTTTTTCCCTCATTGTGTACCGATGTAAACGTAAACTAACCTGCACTTGAGCAGCAGTTTTTCTCAACTAGTGCTCACTACGTTTGCTACTTTCGCAAGTCGTGCAAAAGTTGGTCACATATATGAAGCACGCACGGAGCAAAATTGTTTAATGCTATTTACACCATTTAAACAATCAATTTGTTAACAAATTCACACGCACAAATTGTATCGCAAATTTTGCGAAAATTTGCTCCAATGCCGCAAAGCGTTAGAGATGTGTAGCGGTCTATAAAGCGCAATCGATAACAGCCATGCGTCTGTTATCGCAAAACTCAGACAGGGTTGCATTTAATGCGGCGCCAATTATCAAAAAATTCAAATATTAAGATGGTGCCTTTACAGCATATTATTTATTGCCATTTTTTTTAGCATTTGTAACATCAACTTAATACATTTATTTATTATATATGTAGATGTATATCCCTCAAAACAATACGCATTCATTACGTTGAAACGTAACAATATGTTTACATAGTGCTTAATATCACTTTATGTTTTTGTTTGTCTTACATTTTTTTGTTTTGTTTTTGTTTTTAACACTGCATTCAGTTTTTGTAGTTTGTAAATCTTTGAAAATTATTAACAAGTTGAAGATTTATTTTGTTTGATGCCAAGAGAAATAATATACATATATAGATATATATATGTAAATTTATATATTAAAGAGTTGAAGTATGCAAAAGAAAATCCGCGCGCGCAGGGTTCAAATGATGATAGACTCGTATTTATCATCTTATAAATTCGAAGTTCGCATACTTAAGTGGTCCGGGTAAATGAAATAATTCTTGATTTCGTTTCACTTGTTGAAATTTTTATACAAATGCCTACCGAAATTGTGATAAAAATGTACATAATATCAATTTGTGTATACGTAGAAAATAGTTTTTGCAAATAAAGAACTTAACCTAAGCTAAGCTTTCAAGGAAATTAAATTGGTTACACATTTTTACTTCTTATAGTGTGTGTTTTTTTTTTGTTTTTAACTTTTCTTTTCTTCTTTTTAAATACTTAAACATTTAAGCCTGGCTTACGAAAAGTTACAACTTGTTGCACATTAACATTATATAATTTTGGTTTTTCATTGCCGGAATGAATGAGAAGGTCGAGAATCTGCTTTTCTTTTTGTTTTTCGAGTTGTGCAAAACTGAATTAGTTAATAAATTATGATATATTATTGCCTGCGGGCAAACTGAATATAAAATTGAAATTGTATTTATAATCAGCCAAAAAGAAATGTTCAATGAGTTTTGCAATTTTCAAATGCATCTGGCGCCACTTTGTGATCGCCTTGCAACTAAGGTGCAGAGTTTTTTTCTTTTCTTTTTTTTTGAGTTTTTCGTTTTCAGTTTTCATTTACATTTACACGTTTTTAGTTTTTAACAATTAGTTCAATTAGCTTTGTGTGCGCTAAAGAGAAGTATACATAAATTGGATCTGCATAAATATGTATGTGTATGTATATATGTATGTATTCTATTAGAGGCGTTATTATTGTTATTGTTGCTTGACAAAGATGTTTGCATGATTTTTTTGAGATTTAACTAGCCTACAATTAAAAGGCAAAACAATAAGAAGTTAAGCAGCGAAATTCACAATGTTTTCTTTTCTTTTTCTTTTGTTTTGTTTTTGTTTTTTCGTCTTCTTTATCCACTTCTTTTTGCAACAAATAGAAACAACAATAAAAGTGGCTGCTTTTGTTTGTTTTTTAAACATTCGTATAGGCACCCGTTGAACCGGACGAGCCGCCCGTCACATTCGCCGTCATTGGCGCTGATATTGAGGAGCCGGCACGTGTGCTGCCATCCATATCGGCTGCAATTGCTCCTACTGCTGCAGCTACTGCTGCTCCACTTGTTCCTGTTAAGCTCTCCAGCTTTAGGCGCATCTCCTCCTTGCGTGTCTGCACGCTGAGCAGCTCGTCGCTCAAATCATTGCACAGATGCAGCAGCGAACTGTTTTGCTCACGTAGACGCTGCAGCAGCTCCGTGGTGCTCGTTTGATTCTGCTTGAAGGACACATGACGCAATGAATCGGTAATTGCTGTAACACGTTTCTCAAAGCTCTCCGCACTTGGTAGCTGGCCAGCAACGGTTGCTGTTGCTGTTGCCGGTGCAGCAGCAGCGCCAGCACCAGCAACTGTTGCTATTACCGGCGCCGGCGTCTGTGGCTTACGATAAACTTCAAAAGCTGAAACGCGCTGTTGCGTCTGCAACGTAATGCGCGCCGTAATCGGCGGCACAAAAGCGGGCGGCGGTGGTGCAGGTGGCAGCGAATGCAGCTGCGGCTCACCAGCACCAGCAACTATTGCTGTGGCACTATTGTTGTTGCTGCTGCTGCCGCTGCTGTTGTTGTTGTTGTTGCTGTTGCTATTGTTGCTGGCATCCAGCTGCAAGTGTATAGTGTATTAGTATTGTTTGCCAAGCCGAAGGTGCAAAAGCTACTTTAAATTTTGGGATGCATAAGTACAGTAGTAACAAGCTACAGCCAATTGTGAATGCATTTGTGAATTTCATTCAAGTTATATATGTATATCAGGATTGATTAAGTATCTTTAGTTTGGAACACTTACAACATTCGCATCGTCGGCAAAGTGCGTGAAATCGGCAAAACCCGTTGAGGTTTGCATATCGAAGCTGGCTTGCGCGGTTATCTTAATTAAAGTTGGGAGGGGGGGGGGGGTTTATATATAATATATATTTATATATATTACAAATTGTTTATAAGTGAATAAAGAAATTAATATATACATATACAATGGGCAGACGACGAGAAATTTGAGCTTTGAGCTACAAATAAATATAATTCGGTGCGCCGAAACAGTTTTGTATCATGGCAGAATCAGTTGATTCTCGCAATACAGTGTGTACTCGCTAAAGGTAATGTTAAAGATAAAATAATAATAATAGCTAAGAGATATAGTTTCACTTGATTTTCTCTATAATCCCACATTTCTAATAGTTACAATTAAAATTTTTTTTATTTTTCGTTCTCATTTTCGAGTGCACACTGTATTTAAATTGCTAATAATTGCTTTGAAACATGAGGTTTTTTAATAACTTGTTCAAAAATTAACTTTCAATTATCGCTTATCAAAAAGAGAGAAAGAGTGAGAGAGATTTGTCTGCTATAACGTATGAAGCACCTGTAAAATCTGCTTTAAAGAAACTTTTTTAATTCATTTAGTATCTGCATCTGAGTTAACATTCTCTGTAATATGACGGAGATGTTAAATGACAACGGCGTTAAGTATATGTTATTCAAAAGCGAGCTCAGATAATTAACATTTGAGTGTCTGTTAAATTACCGGCGGTTAAATTTTCGGCTATTTGCATTGACTAGACTAATCAATAAGTAAATGTGTATGCTTTAGAAATTGAATAAACTTAAGAAAGATTTCAAATAAATTGGATTTGAATTCTGTAGTTTTTTTTCATTTTTATTTTTAAAAGCAGTTAGCAAGCTGCTCAAATGTCTTCAACTAAGCTCGAATATACAGCATTTGCATGGCATGTTAAACAACAGACAGAACGGATTAACAGTCGGATAAAATGTTGACTGCTATGTCTAAGACTTTCAGTTGCTGTTAGTAAATGGAACACAACATTTAACCAGATTAAAGGACACAGTTTCGTACTGGACAACAGACAACAAAAAACATATACACATATATATATATATATAAAGTTCGATTCATTATATGGACTTGACTCACCTCGGGCTGTTGGGTACCAGCTGCACCAATTTTGAACTTATTCAAATCTAAACTGCTACTGCGTGCATGTCGATGGGGACGAGGCGGCGGCAAAGGCGGTGGCTCCTTTTTGGCAGATGATGTGACGCTCGTTGCATAGCTAGACGGTGGCAATGGTGTCGCCTGATCCGTTGGCTCATTGAGACCAATAGAGCCAATGCTTGGCTCCCTTTGCGGCGGCGGTGGCAAAGCACCAATATTATTCTTCGCTGGCAGCTTCTTTGCTTGCGGTCTTTGAATGGCGCGCAGATCGTTGCTTTCCCTTTGAATGTTGTGTGTGGTGTTTGTAGCCGATGCTGATGTTGTTGATGATGACATTGTCGTTGCTATTGCTGTTGTGGTTGCTATGGCTTTGGGGCTGTCCTCGCGCAACACAACAACGCCTTCCGCATCGGAAATGCTAGACTGTTGACTTAATGGATCACCTGAAGACGCGATGGCTGTGCCTGCAAAGAACATCAGATGATAGATAAACAGATGCATCTATAGATAAGCATGTAGATGGATTTACCTATGGGCGTTACACGTAGTGGCACGGGATGCAAGATTTGCGGATTAGAGCCCACATCCTGGGCAGTGCGTTTCATATCAAACAAAGCTGGTTTCAAACCGGGACTAGAAACGGCAGAAGGAGCAGGCACACCACCAGCAGCAGCACCAGCAGTAGCTACAGCAGCAGTTGTTGCACTTGCTCCACTTGCCGTGGCTGTGGCTGTCGTTGTGGGAGATTCACTAAATTTCGTCCATTGGCTGGCATCGTTAGTTGAGCTAGCAACAGCACCTGCTCCAGTTGCTGTTGCTGCTACTGCTGCTGTTGACTTTTCCACATTTGGTGAATTAGAAATGCTGCGATGCTTAAGCACAGGAGTTGTCACATCACGCCTGGAGCTGCTATTGCTAGCTTGAGAGGAAGTTGAAATGCTGCTCAGATTCATAATGTTTTTATCGTTGAGGCGTGGCTTGGCCTGCTGCTGCTGGTGTTGTTGTGTGCTGCTAATGATTGTATTGTCTGTGTGCTCATCGTCGTCGTCATCATTCAAATGCAGGAGATCAGCCTCAGGCGGCTCTTGAGGTATGGTTGATGATGAAGAAACGTTAGTCGTTGTCGACTTGGCCAACACATTCGGATGCAAACAATGGGGCAAACTGCTAGGCAATGGTATATTGTTGCGACGCAAGACAACAAGATGCATGGCTGCCGTAAATTCGGATAGACTGAGAGCTCCGTCACGCGTCACATCACACAACTGCCAAATGTGACGTAGCTCCTCGACGGGTATGCGACTCTTCTCAAAGAAATTGCTGCAAAATTAAGAATAACATAATTAAATATAGTTACATATATCAATGCTTATTTAGACAGATATCAAAGCTTACCGCGCCGCCTGTCCGGATAGGAGACCATGCGGATCCCGTTGCACCGCTCGAAATTGTTTATTATAATATTCGCGCTGTTCCGGTGTGATCTGATAGAGAGTAATCAATTCACTTTCGTTGTCCTCATCGTCGCTGCTATGACGATCGGAGGATTCCTCCTCGGTGCCCAGCAGCTGACGGTGCTCATCTCCTAGCAATCCTTGCCACAGCGTATCCTGTGCCCAAGGACGTTCGGCGACACTGTTTGTAGGCGTTGGACTGTCACTATTTGTGCTCCAAGCTTCCGGTGAGCCACGTCGACGCTGTGATTAGATATATGATATATGTATATGTATATATATATGGTATTTATATTTAAGATATATTAGATAAGATAACAGATAAGCTATACGCACTATTTCGCGGCTGCTGCTGCTGCTGACGACACCACCAACAGCCTCCGCATTCGCCAGCTCATCAAAGTCGCCGCCGCAGCTAGATTCGTTTTGCTCTACTTCAGAATCAGTGCTTGGCACATCCGAGGTATCTTGCAGTTGTTCCAGCTGCTGCTGATGTTGTTGCTGCTGAGAATTGCGACGCAGCGAATTGCGACGATCGTTTGTTGGCGGCGGCGGCAAGACACCTAAACCATTCTCACAGGCAATCGTTGAAGCTGTTGCCGCTTCCTTCCAGCCGAAATGTGGCAAAGGCAATGGCACCGTGGCTGCTATAAGCTCCTGACGCAATGGCACAGCCGCTTGATGGGCGGCAATTAGCTTAAGGCATGAATAAAATTGAGCACGCGAGATGTGCAATGCAGTAGAAGGAATGCCAGCCAAAGCGGTGATCTGTTAAACAATATATAAACATTAATTAAGACATCTGCCAAATTAATTGATTGGACCTACCTCAATGACTGTCTCGTTGGCAATGTCCGCAGAGCGAAAAAGTTCGGTTGCCTTCAACATGGGCACCTTACTGCTGCTCTCCACATCACAGCATTGAAACAGCTCACTATAGAAACGTGTCTCGGGCTCTGTCAGCGTTACCTCCTCCATTGCCAAACAACTTGTTGAGGGTCTTATTACTATTTGGTATCAAGCTAGCCACGCCCCAGACCAGGCAACCAACAGTTCTATTTGTTTATATATTAGCTTTACTGCTAGCTCAGCTGTGCTGTGCTGTGCCTCCCCCCACTTTGCGCTTCGGCTTCGTTTAACGTCGCGTCAGCGTAGGTGGAAAAACGGGGCTCCAAATTGAAAGACGATTCGAAACAGCACAAATCCAACAGCAGCAGCAGCAACGTTTTGCTTTAGCTTAAGCCAGCTAATTTTCTTCACACATTTAATGCATGCCGCAAGGCCTAGGCAGCGTAATTTCTTCAATTTCCTAATTGGTCCTATTTCAACAGCACAAATTTGTCTAATCAATAGTAAATTTTTACACGAAATTTTCGCAAACTGTTGTGCACTGTGGTGGCAATATCATCGATAGTAGTTAGAGATTGCGATGGGCGATAAGTGTGTACCCGTGACTAATCAACAGTAACGATGACTTAGGGTTTACACGAAATGGACAGCAGGCCGTGCTCTGCAATTTGATTAGATGAGTTATTCGATTAGTCTGTGTTAGTGTATATGAGTATATTCTAGTATGCATTTGTTCATAATAGCTTATTTCATTTAAAACTTCGCTATGGAATAAAAATTGACCATTAAACTGGTTGAAGTTGTATAAAGTCGCCAGATGTATGATCGAGATGTTATTCAAATTACGTACGTCCATCGTCCATCCCTATCGATAGCATCGATAACAGTGAAGTTTGTTATTGTCCGTCTAGGCGATTGCAACGCAATTCAGTGTTTAAATTTTTAAACAAAGATTATAGACATAGTGTTATATATAATAATTTAGTTAAACATGTTCTCACGTAAAAGGCCAGAGCCCCCAAAGCGCCGGCAGCATGATTTGTCACAGGTATAACACGAAAACAAGCACCCATAATTTGTCTATTTACAAATATGAGTCATGGACCTCCCTCTCCTCTTGTTTTGCTTATATAGTTTGGTCTGACGGAAATACCAGATGACTTTGATCCAAGTGCTAGTTATGCCGATGATGTAGGCAGTGATAGCGATTTGGAGGCTGAGCTGGCAGCTATTGCCGGCGGCGGTGGTCCAAAGCCCAAAGCAAAGGCCAAACCAAAATTGTTGCCCAGCAGCGATTTAGATAAAATGATAGCAGATAGTCTGCGTGATGTCAGCGATGAAGATGATGACGATGAAGCATTAGAGAACGATAGTGATCTACTCGGCGAACTGCATGGCATAACTGGCGTAGACGAAGAAGAGGAGGAACAGCCAGCACCCGCTGCTGCACCTGTTGAGGACGCAGAGACCGTGCAAACCTTTTTGCCTACCACAACAGTTGATACATTGTCCATCATCAAACAGCGCATAGAGATGTATAAGCAAGCAGAGGCAAATGCAAAGGCATCCGGTGAATCTGGAAAAGCTCGACGTTTTGCTAGAGGTTTGAAAACGTTGCAGGATCTGCATAAACAGTCGTCAGCGGGTAGAAGTATCAATGTCGATGACATTCCACCAGAGGTGAGCGTCAAACCGGCAGGTGGAGAGGGAGGCACAGGACCTGCAGCAACTGAAGCCCAGCCAGAGGAACCAGAGCAACCAAAGCTGCCTACACGTGCCGCTCCAGCGCCGCCCACGCCGAGCACACCTCCAGCCACAGTTGCGGCTGCAACTGACACACCTGCCCACCCTCTAGTCGCCCAAATGCGCAGTCGCCAAAGCGAATACAAAGCAGCTGCACTGCAGGCCAAACGCAGTGGAGACACAGCTACTGCTCGTCAGTTTTTGCGCGTGGTCAAGCAATTCGATGTGGTGGTGAAGATGTGCGAGGATGGTCAGGAGGTAGATCTAAGTGATATGCCGCCGCCACCAGCGGAGTTTCTAGCATTCATGGCTAAAATGCAGGAAGGAGCTGGAGCAGGAGCAGCAACAGAAGCTGCATCGGAGCCAGAGCCTGCTCCAGTTCCAATTCCTGCTGCTCCACCAGCGGCTGCAGCTGAAGCTGAAGCCACAACCATGCTAGAGGCACTGCAGCAACGTTTGTCCAAATACAAGTCTGTGGAACAAGCCGCCAAGGCAGAGAACAATACAAGCAAGGCGCGTCGCTTTGGACGCATTGTGAAACAGTACGAGGATGCAATAAAACAATACAAAGCTGGCCGACCTGTTGCTTACGATGAGTTGCCAGTGCCGCCAGGTTTTGGTCCATTGCCTACAGGTGAAGCAGCGCCAGCACCAACTGCAGCTGCAACTCCAGCCAATCCAACACCTCCAACATCGCCAGAGACAGCAAGCACCACGCCCGGCAGCTCTGCCGCAGCCACGCCCACGACGGCAAGAAAAGCGCCAACGTCGCCAGAGCCGAAGGAGTTAACCACACGCACCTCCGGCAATCATCAGAAGAGCAATCTGGCCGAGCAACAAATGAAGCTATTGCTCGAGCGTCAAAAGGAGTTCAAAGTGGCGGCCCTAGCAGCAAAGAAAGCGGGCGAAATCGATCAAGCCAAGGAATACCTGAAGATCTTCAAAGGATTCGATTCGCTGCTGAATGCGGCGAGCAGCGGCCTGCCCGTGGATCTGAGCACGGCAAGTCGCGAAGGATATAATTAAAATTTTGATTATATTATTACTGTTATATTTATAGCTACCTGTTCCACCCTCTCAGCGAGACAATTTGGAAGCATCCTTTGCCATTGTCTCAACCGAAGAATGTGATCCGAACGATGATATATGTGAGATTGGTGTGCGCATCGAGGAGCAGCTGGCCAAGCAGTTGATGATGTGCAAGAATACACGGGATCATCATAAAGCCATGGGCGATATAGCCGGCATGAATCGATTTGAGAATCTCGCATTGACTGTGCAAAAGGATTTGGATTTGGTGCGCTATTCGAAGCGCAAGAATCAATCACTGCCGAAATTCCATTATGAAAAACGTTCCTTTAACATTGTCCATTGCAACACGGATCTGACGGACAACGAACTGGAAATTGTTGTTGTCAGGGGCATCAATTACAACGTGGCCAATCCCAAGGATGTGGACACCTATGTTCGAGTTGAATTTCCACTATTGAATGTAAATGTTTAGCATTTGTGAATTTGCAGTTTTTCAAACTTTTCTGTTGCTGCAGGATGAAGCCTTCAGAACGAAAACGAATGTGATCAAGGACACTGACAGTCCAGACTACGATGAACGCTTTAAGGTGGATATTCAGCGCGGCAATCGTCAATTTCAACGCATCTTCAGAAGACACGGCGTCAAATTCGAGATCTATTCGAGAGGGTGAGTCAGTCAGCTGTGAATATCAAACTTAATATTGAGCACTATATATTAACTATCAATTTGTACTAAAGCCTAATGCATTTGCTTATCAATTAACCAAGGTGAAACGAGAAAAAACCAAGTAGAAATTCATTCAACTTAGTCAAAAATAACTTTCACGCGAGATTCTCTAATAATATACATATACTCTAAATCTAGGCTTAAAGCTATAGCATCTTTTTTATAAATCGTAGACTTTTTAGAAATTCTCTTCTCAATTCTATAAATCTATTAATAGCATCCCCGATTTCGAGCAATAGTTTTTTTTTCGCTTGCCTTTTAAATTTATTACAAGTAGTATTATTTTTAAAAGAGATATTAAAGTAATTTTAATATTCACTTATAGAAATGTATTTACTTTTTATACAAAATTCTAGTTACAATACCATTTAATCTAATATAATTAAAAAATATCCTTTAAACTTCAAAATGTTCAATTACCCCGCCAACTTTTAGCATTTTTCTATTATTTTCGGTATTTTTGCGTGCATTTTAGAACTGCATACTGTAATTTTACTATTATTTTTTTTTGGTATTTTTGTGCACATTTATGTCACACTATCCTGACATTTGTCAGGACACAATATCCTGACATAAATTAACAGTTCCTGTTATTAACATAAAGAGCGCGCTACAGGTGACAATTAAATTTTGAATGCCATTCGAAAATGTTTCTTTATTATTAGCGAACAAAAATTTGTTTTACATAATTATTATTTTTTTATTTTCGTAGAGCTTTGCCTAGATTTGAGTTTGCTTACCACATTTCCATAGTTTCAAAACATAGAAAACCCACAAACCAAATGATTTTTAATAAAAAAAATATGTTTTACGAATTCTTACGCCACAAATACCATTCCAAAACGCGCTCAATGCTACGCTCAATGCTAAAAAAAAAAATAAATAAATAAAATAAATAGCTGCAGTATTGATTGTTGTGGACTAAGTCGTAAACTGCCCATATGTTGTTTCAGAGGATTTCTGCGATCCGATATATTGATTGGCACAGTAAATGTGAAGCTGCAGCAGCTGGAAACCAAGTGTGATATACACGATACCTACGATGTAAGTAGACGCTATTGGATATACATATATATAAATTTAAAAACTAAAGCTGATCTTCTTTATGCTTAGCTAATGGATGGTCGCAAGCAGGTGGGCGGCAAGCTGGAGATCAAGGTGCGTGTACGCAATCCCATATTGACTAAACAAATGGAGCACATCGATGAGAAATGGCTGGTGCTGGATGCCGAAGCCTGAACACATTTGAATCTGGATTTCTCTCTACATAAGATCATCACACATATAACTGGTCACCATTACTCTATATATATAATATCTTGTACTTTAATGCAACAACAAGAGTTTGATGTGTTTATTGCTTACACACACACACACATGTTATGTACTATATATATGTATATACATACATACATATATATAATTATATATAATATATATATTTGTATAAATCTTTTATGTATATGAGATATTTGTATATGGAACAAGGCGCTGTCGCTGCTCTGAAGAAAATTGTTGTGCCCCAATTATGTACGAGGGTTGTCTGAAAAATTGCCCATTTTTAAAGGAAAATATTTAAAAAATAAAAATGAAATTCAAAAATTGTCTGCTTTAAATAAAGCTTAAAATTAAATTAAAAATTAATTTAAATTTTTTATATATTTTTTAGCAGTCAAACAAAAAAGTATATAAACTTTTAAAATAAAATAATTAATAAATAATATTATTTAAAATAAAATAATTTTGTTAGTTTGGCAATTTTTCGGAGCTCCTTCTAAACAGTTCTAAGCCAAAAGTTGTAGAGAAATTTTTGTTAGATTGAGCAGCGCGCGCCTTGCGGCCAAGCAAAGCCTGATAATGTTTCAACTAATATATGCACGATATGTTATTACTATATATATGTATAGATATATATGTATATGTTTTGTTAAAGTTGTTTGCTAAATTATAATTCAAGATATTCGACTATTTGGGAGAAAGCGCTGCGCTCATTGAAAACATCCACGCCGCGCACCTTATAGAAACCTGCAATAGGAATATATCAAATTTAGTTAGCTGTGGATCATATATATATCTATATAAGTCCTACCATTCACGCTTTTATTCCCGCCCGGCGCATATTGAAAAGATGGATAGGGCAGATGCCAGCCCTGTGAGATGTGCAGCCAGTCGGAGCCGGCACGCTCTCTAAACCAAACCTCGTAGCTCTTTAGGCATTGTGTGGATCGCGTCTGTTCGCTCCACCTGATGAACACCTCGCTCTTTGTTACCTCCACGATTTCCAATTGCTGAGGTCGCTTCAATTTCGGCCATGCTGCCGAGCAGACGCGCAACAGCATCAACCACGGCAGCGGCAGGTGCGCGGAGTTCACAACCAGTTCGCTGTTGTACTGCCAAATGGGACCCGTTTCGTAAAGCCTAGGTGTTTGCGCCCTTCTCATGGCCTCCCTTAATGTAGCGTTTGGATAAGCTGGGCTGCCCGCCTGCTGCCACACGTGGGCGGGATCTGTGCTGTGCGGCACCAGCAGCTCGGTAATGAACGCCGATTCATTGGCAATGGACATATTGAGAGTGTATTTGTGATGATAGGCCGTTAACTGAGGACCCGCCTGCTCCGGGCTGAGGAATATTGTGGCCATATACTGAGCCACGCCGTTGCCCGAGATGCTACGCAACACCTGCACACTGTGCTTGCTATCCATGTTGACCAGCTCCAGATCGGCGGCTCGTGTGCCCAACTTGGCCAGCATGCCAAGCGCCGCATAGACAGGCTTCTGCACGAACTGCGAATGCGGTGGCTGCGTCTCATTCATGCGAAAGTGCGCCAATAACGTGCTGCAAGGATGCAGGTACAGGATTAGTACAGAAATTTTTTCACTGTTAAATTTTATGTAGTAAAAAATTTAAGTTTCTATTAGCATTTAACATTCATTATCTATTTTTTTTCTATTTTTATCAACATCATAATTATTATCATTATTATCATAATAATCATAATCTTTATCACGCGTATATTCCTTGTCATTATTACGATAATTATCATATATTACAATTATTATGATAATTATAATTATCATTGGTCATTATGATCAATAACATGATCATTACAATAAATAAAACATTTATTATTTAAATAAATTGTTTTATAATTATTTCTACTCTAAATATTCTTCAAAAATAAATTAAAAATAATGCTTAATATTTAAATATTAAAAAAAACTTAATAATAATACTAAATATTTAAATATTTATCAACTCAAAAAATCACTGAACCGCACTCTATCACCAACCAACTTGCACAAAACCCGCGACGCGACTGAGCAAAGGCTGCAGCAAGCCCGACTTTTATAGGAAACAATTTCACTCAATATGAAACTTTCACTCAAAAAATTATGCTCATGGAGTTTTTTTTTCAGAGTTCTGCGATCGAGCGCAGTAAGTAAAGGAGTGCATTGGAGATGTGAGTTGAGCAGTGAACATTTAGAGATAACATTTATGATCGGAGACGCAAACGCAGAGTGATTCAAGTGATCGAGATTATATACATATGTATATATATATATATATATAATAATAGTTGGAATTTAAAGCTACCATTTGGAACTTGTACTATTATCGTTGAATTAGTATAACTATCTGGAACTAGTTGGTTGCCACTAATAATATTTGGAACCAGGTGCAACTGGAATTGAACTAGCTGGTACTAGTGCCACTACTGATCCATGTGTATGATACATGCAAAATATCCCTTTAGCCTTTTCTACAGTTGGAACTAGTTCTACTCACCGCTGACTAAATTCGTACGGATGATAGCTGAGAAATGCATTATCATGACTAAGGGACTCCAGTTGGGCCAACACGCCGCCCGCTAGCTTCGCCTGCCAGTGTTGCATAACGGTGGCGATTAGAGTGGCCGCATAACGCACATCCGATTGGAAGTCGCGTGGCGTGTCCCAGCCAGCAATGGGATCTGCCTCGCTACAAGCAGAAAGGCGTACAGTTCTAGATCGATTAGATGGGAATTGGCTGCACTTACTCATTGGCCACCGGCAGTTGCTGCAGCTGTGGATAATCGTGGTAGATCTTTGTGAGCAGCGCTAGAGAACCATTTAGAATCTCTGTGGCGCTGCCATCGAGACCCTTGCGATGATAGCTAAGTATATCGATGGGGCACTTGGCCAGCTGCTGATTGCACACCTCTAGCAGTTCCCAGCAGAGCGGATGGCGTTGCTCCGATTTGAAGAGGCCAGCAGGTCCACGCAAGGCACGATAGAGTTGCTTGGATTTTCGCCTGCCGCCCGCTTTGCTCAGTCCACGCCTCACGGCTTGAACGTACTCCAAATATGACGCGGAAGTGAAATTGATTCGATTGTAATTGAGCAGATCCGGCTCATTCCAGGTCTCGTAGCGCCAGCTGGACAGACGAGCAGCGCCATGGCGAGCTGAGGGTGCGTGAGATGGAGAGAATTAGTAGGGGAAGAAGAAGAATTAGTAAGATGGTTAAGTCAGCTTGCTCACCCAATTGATGGTTGATGATGCTCTTCACAAAGTTTTCCCAGAGGAACCAGTTCCGTTCTGGATTCGCCGTGAACACATCACCTGGATTGGCCATAAATTCCAGCACGGGCGCCAGATGCAACTCCTGCAGCATATCCACAAATCTATCGAATTTCTCATAGTCATATTGCGGCACACCCTCCGTGCTGTACTCCAGGAACTGCACCAGTTCCAGCAGCCAATGGATGCGAATGTGTGTAATCGCTCCAATTGGCAAAGCTCCAATCAGACGCAAATGCAGCTGCATTGAAGGCGCCTCCAGCGTTGCGCTAATGCCGTTATAATTGATATGACCAGCTGGACAGAAGCCGACGCCCGTCCAGAAGTGGGGCAATGGATGATAGACAACATCACTGCTGGTATAGTGGGCGTGGCTGGGCAGCTCAGTCAGCGGCAACAGCAGCAGCAACAGCCGCCACATTGCGTTGACTCGATTTAAATTGGAAATTACAAAATTATTTATTAATTATTTTTCGATTAATTTCGTTTTGTTGATTATTTTTTGCTGTGATTTGCTACTGATGTGTGTTGATAAGAGCTGCGCCCCTTGCACAGTGTTTCTGTATCTGTTGCCTTTGGCCGTTGACCACGGCCTTGTCGTGACGTCACAAGCAGCGGCAGCGACAGAGGCAGAGGCAGTACAGCGACAGAGCGGCAACAGTAAAGCAATAGCAAACGTAGAGACAGCAACAGCAACAACAACAGCGCAGCAGCAGCAGCAGTAGCAGAGGCAGACAGAGCAGCAGCACAGCAGAGCGGCAGCAAAGCAACAGCGTGCCAGTTTCACAGTTAATCCCCTTTTCGTATGAAAGAGCAGCAAAACGGAAGACAGCAAAAAAAAAGCGAGAAAAAAAAAGAATTTTTGCCGGCGCGCCGCATTGATTGAGCATTGCAATCGCTCTCATTAGGGGTGGAAAAAATGTGCCGAACCGTCACTTGGCACGAGGCGTTCGTATCTACATCGCATCTCCTCTGTTCGTTCGCCCTCATTTTGGGGGAGTGCAAGGTGTGACAAATAATATGTGTTTTATGATTGTGTGCGGGTGATAATACGCGCAGCAATTACATGCCATATTTGAGGGTTAGTTATTGCAGTTATGTATAGAGAGATATTAAATGCTTACCAGGATTTACACGTATTTAAGCGCGGCGTAGCAAATGCTGAAAGTGGATAATGAAAATTTATGAGCTTCTAATTAAAACGAGGGGAAACCTAGTCTAATTCATTTAAATTGCCTTTAAGTTTAAGCTGAGATTGACAGATTTTTAATCTATTTCATGGTTAATTTTTGGTTTAACTTAAAAATAGTTTGGAAGACTTTTGAAATTGTTTCTTAGAGTGACTATTATCTAGTAATTTTAGCTACTAATTATTTTTATTTTCTAGATGACTTCTTTTTATTTAAAACTTAAATTAAGATTTTTTCATATTATATTGTATTCTTTTTAGTTTTCTTTAAACTTTATGCGAATTGCCTTTATTTTCTTTTAGCATTCAACAATTTTTTTATTATTTTGAAATAAAAATATTAGAAAGAAACTTTTTTTAACGTTTTAACGGGTTTTTTACCAATTTAATTGTATTATTTATTTAATGTATATTGCTGTGAGTGTTTTAAATATTTTCAGTTTTTTATTCAACTTTTATCATTTAAGATATATTTGATCAATTTAGTAGATTTTTTTTTACTTTTTCAGCCTTTACAAAGATTGAACTTTGTAGAAAGCCGGAATGCCAAAAAGACCCAAATCGATATTTATCGATTTTTATGATATATGACATATAGTAAAATAAGTGAAATAGTATTCAAGTTTACGTTGATGGAGAAGTTATTTGTATATATAATGGCAGACGATTTGTGATAATGGAACCATTAGATGTTAATGCGAGCTGAGCTCAAGCAATAAATATGTTTGCCCTGGGCATATAGAGCAGCTCAGCTCTATTTCAGCTCACAGTCGAGTTTCTAGGCTTTAGTGATGAAGATCCTGCAGGATTTAGAGGGCGTGGCCAAGCCCACACAACTGTGCGCGCTGCTGCCCTTCTTCAGTGGCAATCAGTCGGAGAACTTTGACATTAGTTCGGCGGGTATACTTTATGGACGGATTGTGGCGCTGATTCTGTTGGTCAGCTCGATTATATTCTGCCAGGATGTATTGTTCGCATCAGAGAACTACAAGCTGATGGTCCATTCGCAAGGCGAAACGGAGGACATCAATCGAACCATCGAGACGCTCTTCTGCATTGTTAGCTATACGATAATTGTGATATCCAGTGTTCTGAATGCCGCCAAACATTTCCGCACCATACGAGATCTGTCCATGCTGGATGGCTATCTAGAGGCGCATGGCTATACGGGCAGCTATAGCTGTCGGTATCTGGGCAGCCTATTGATCTTCGTCTCGGCGAGCGTTGTGGTGGTCGCCTTCTATTACATACACTACCTGAGCGACATCGATGTGAGGAGGCAGTGCATCCTAATGTGGATCTATGGCCTACAGATGCTCTACTCCTGCATGTTTGCCCTCTATCTGCGCACCGTACTCAAGTGTTTGGCATTGAGAATTGAGTTCCTTAACGCACGACTCGAACAGTTCACGCAGAAGAATCGAGAACAATATCTTAAGGACGATTGGTGTGAACTATCGAATCTTATTGAGGTCCTTTGCAAATTCCGTTATATTACGGAGAACATGAATTCGGTTACGGGCGTCGCTTTGCTCTTCTTCTTCGGCTTCTCCTTCTACACGGTGACCAATCAGAGCTATTTGGCTTTCTCTACGCTGACGACGCCCGATCAACTGCGCAAGGAGCACGACACGATAGGCTTGTCCTGCGCCTGGGTCGTCGCAGAGACAGCCATCATGGCAGTGATATGCAGCTCCTTCGATTGCCTTGCGTCCGAGGTAAGTGCTAGAGTGAATATGTATTCATACACATGATATTTATGAACAGAGCTTATACTCGATATAATTATACAAGTGAGCTTAAACTCATTCATGAATAGATGCAAATGTATTCATATTTTAAGTGAATGCGAGTGGTGAATTTGAATATATACTGGACATGAATATTAATATATATATATATACCATACTAAATTCGTATTCAAATTACAGATGAGTGTATTCATTCTATTCACAAATATTGATGAGTTTACTCAAACATTTTGGTACTTATTTGTTCAAAATTCTTTAGAATATTCTTCAAAATGATTTATGAATATATTGAAAATTATTCATGAGTACATTCATAATTAGTAATGAATACTTTTACAAAATATTCATGAGTGTATTTCCAAATCATTATAAACTAGTTTTCTATTAGTTTCGATAGAAGTGTATAATTTCATGAGTGCACTCACACTTAATTATGAGTGCATTCACGGTCATTCATATGTACATATATAATGCTTATTACTAGATATTGAATTTCCAATCCCAAATGCCGTTGACATTCAAAATAATTACCTTAATGGACTCCTGTTTGCCTGTTTGCCCGTTGCCTGTGTTACCTGTTTGATAAGGCATTCATATTCGAATCAAGATAAGCCCGAGTGCGTTTCAATCGCTGTTCTACTTGACCAATGCACAGCTAGTTAGCCATATTATACATTTTATTGACAGTTGGCCGCTGGCAATGAGTCCAAATAGTTGGGCAATTCAAATGGTATCGCATAAGGAGCTACTGTATCCACAATTGAATCCGCGCCGGATTAGGCCGGTGAATCAGGCATTCGTAAGGCCAACACAGGATGCTACAACTCTACCAGTGAATCCCGTTTTCGAGGATATTCAAACCATATTATCCGTTTTGAAGGCAACTGGTCTACTGCCCATCTATGAGCAGTTGTCCAGCTTCGAGCTGGGTCCACCCACTAAGACGAATGAGTTCTATTCGTTCTTTGTGCGCGGTGTGGTACACGCCCTGACCATCTTCAACATCTACAGCCTAATGACGCCCAATTCGGCAAAGCTCTTCATTTCGCTAAGAGAGACGGATAATGTGAATCAATGGATCGAACTGTTGCTCTGCATATTCACCTATACACTAAGTGAGTTGAGCGTAGAGTAGAGTCGAGAAGTGGTCCACTCTAAACAGATACTTCTACATTTTTCTTCAGCTGTTTTCGTTTGTGCACGTAATACAAAGTCCATAATACAAATTATGAACGAGATCTTGAAGCTGGACCAGGAGGTGCTGCGACAGTTTGGCATTGCTTTAAGCAACCATTGCAATTTCTCAATTAAGTTCTTGGTCCTGATTGCCGCCTGCCAGGCATACATCATCTTCCTACGTATAAATGCTTTGAGTGGCATTGTATCGCCCACCACGTACATACTGATTGGCTTCTATGCTATACAGAATGGATTGACAGCCACCTATATAGTGTTTGCCTCGGCTCTGCTGCGCATCGTTTGCATTCGCTTTCAGTTTGTGAATCAATTGCTAAGTGGATACGCCTACAATCGGTTGTTGGGCAAGAATCCTCGCCAGCTGCAGTTGCATATGGATAAATTTCCCGAGGATTCGCTCTACATTTATCGCACACACAATCGTCTATTGCGCATATACAAGAGCATCAACGAGTGCTGCAGTTTGATTATCGTTTGCTTTCTCGGCTACTCCTTCTACACGGTAACCACCAATTGGTATAATCTCTTCGTGCAGATCACCAGCAACAAGGGCGTCATCTCCTCACACATCATGCAATGGTGCTTGGCCTGGTTGTGCCTGCACACCTCGCTGCTAACTCTGCTGTCACGCAGCTGCGGTGCAACGACCTACGAGGTGTGTTTACTGTTCGATAAATAACGAACTAAAGATGCGTCGATACGATACTTTTTGCTCAATAGCTCAATCAGTGGTGTGCTATCTGTTATACTTGAGTTAGTACATGAAAATGAACTACTGGGGTTTTTACTGATCAAACGAGTAAGATAGTTATTAATCGATACATGTGCAGCTTATCAATTAGTGCTGAACAATTTGGTTCTCCATGTTCCAAATCGTTGTTCGGCTATTCATGAACGATACGTCCTTTTGATTTTTTTAACGGAATAACTGACCAATATAAGTAGTTCATGTACTGTTGAACTAGTGACAGATAGAGATCATGACTCGCAAATGAATAATAGAACTTATTCATTAAATCAAGGATATCTCTATCTATTGTAGGCCAATACTACATCCCAAATACTGGCGCGAGTCTATGGCAAGAGCAAGGAATTTCAAAATATCGTAAGTACCTACACTACCTACCATACCTACATCTATACTTATATAGCTAACTACCTTTATATACAGATTGACAAATTTCTAACCAAGAGCATTAAACAGGAGGTACAATTTACGGCATATGGTTTCTTTGCCATAGACAACTCAACACTCTTCAAGGTTGGCTAATCACAAGTTTCTTATCAGTAATTTGAACTATAATAACATTACGTCAACTATTTTTTTTCTAGATCTTTTCAGCTGTGACAACATATTTGGTTATTTTGATTCAATTCAAACAGCTGGAGGATTCCAAGTTGGAGGAGCAAGAAACAGTTTAAATTTCAATTTCTATACTGTTTAATTTTATTAGCTATGTATTTATTATCATTACAAAATCTTACGTCAATTGAACTAATTGCATATATTGACTTATATATTTATATATATATACTTGTTAGTTCGACAAATTAAGCCCACAAATACATGAACAAAAATGCATTATTCAAAATTTTTTTTGGTTGAAAGTAATTAAGAAACCGACGCCAGGGAAAACTACTTAAAGTTTTCAATATACTTATGCAGCATTCGCAAATATCTAAAGTACTTACAAATTTAGGATAATCAAATATGGGGAAAATAGTGACTCAAAATATACTTCTTTTTTTTTTGTTGATGCTGCTATGTCTTGTCTCTAGTTAGCTGTGAACAAGTTACTAAATCATTTGTTAATGAACTAGTTACTAACAGTTCAGGACTTTGGACTTTCGACGAGTTTCCCCAAATAGGAATGAACAGATGCGATCCAATGCAAAGGCGCCAACAATATCCACAATGAGTACCAGAAGCAATGTTTGACGGAACTGCAATTAAACAATCATAAATGTCATAATATAATATATTGATAGAGAGATTGTAAACGTACAGTGGCTGGAAAGTCGACGATTTCAAAGAATTGTGTCAAGCCGGGCACAATGCCTGTGGTGAGGAACAGCACCAAGGCAGCAGAGGCGCCAATGGCGCACATTAGCATTCGGTTCGCACGCAGACTCTCCATAAACGGATGTCCCTGAAATTCAAATATTATATTAGTTGAATTAGTTCAATCTTTATCAATATGGCATTTAATGCACTAGTTCAGCATTTTACTATCGATACATTTATTACTATTGAGTCTGGCAGCATTTGAACAACTGAGCTAATGTATCGTTTCTCTGATCACTTAAAAAGTTCAATTGAACGATTACTAGGCTATTGACTCACTTTATAGTTCACTGCAATTGTTGCCACCTGCAGCGAGACACAAATGATATAAACCGTGCTGCTAACTATATTTGGATCATATTTCGTTTTCTCCTCATTATCCATGTCGATATACAGCTTAACTTTGCCCACACTGTTAAGGAATACAATTATATAATTAGCTTTAGAGATAAGACACTTTGACTTTAGATAGCAAATTAGTTTATATTGGGGATTCCCCTTATTTACCGTGGAGGCGCCAGCGCCGTTGCTTCACTGGTCAGATAATAGAGTGTGCCAAAGTGCACAGCGAATTGTGTAAGTATAGTCGATATGGTATACAAATTGAATATGTTGGGCAGTGGAGCAACCTTCGAAAGGGTTTTCAATGGCTAGAATAGAAAAATATAGTTATTAAGATAAGCTCAACAGGGCCTGTCTGGCTGCAGCTCACCTTTGAGCGTGTAATAAAGAGAAAGCAGGCCGCGATGAATATGCCCTGCATGGTGGCTTGTGTATCGCTGAACTTGACACCATCGATATAAAGTACCGATTGGCAATAGGCTTGAATAAGGGCATTCAAAGCCAAGATCTTGAACATTTGCAGAGTAGTGACCAGCGTGCAGCGACCCTGCTTTATGATATGATTCACTAATGGGCAGAAAAGAGAATATTAGTTAGCTTTAATCTATATGGTAATAGACGCTAGCAAACTTACCACACATAATTGAAGATAGTTTACTAGTAAATGGCGCTGCTATAGATGCATCGCCTAGCTTCACCATCGTCTGCTCCTCCATGTCCCGCAGAGCATTCTGTAGACGCGCCTGCGTCCTATCGATGTGCTCCTGGCGCCTTCTCAGCGCACGTTCGCGCGGCGACAACTGTTGATTGGCAGCTGTAGCTGCTGCAGCGGCAGCTGTTGCAGCTGCATTTATCTGACGCAACTCGTCCTCCGTGCGTTTACGTTTGACTGGAGCGCTGGTCAACAAGGAGACACCCACATGGGCATGCTTTAGAGCACCCACATCGTTGGTGCCATCGCCACACATCAGCGTATAGTAGCCCAGCTGCTTCAGTGTTGTAATGATATATTCCTTTTGCTTGGGTGCAAAACGCGCACAGACCGTCACCTGGGGCAGCACTTTGAGCATATACGAATGATGCGATTGCTGTAGATAGAGTAATCCCTCGCCAGTGATGCACAAATCGTTGGCAGCCAATAGCATTGAAATGTTTTTGTCACTCTTGACATCATCCAATGGATAGGTACGATCCCCGTCAATGGATACCCAGCTCCATGCGCCAGACACTTCATTTGGAGGAGCTGTCAAGATGAGCAGCTTCTTGTTGGTAAAACGCAGCTCCCGCGCCACATGGCAAGCAGTCAATGGACTGTCACCTGTTATCATGAGCACCTTGTGAGAGGACTGAACAAGCTCTTTGACCACCGCCTTCGAATCCGGTTTCATGGGACACGAGATGATCACAAAGCCAGCAAAGGTTAGATCACATTCCACATCCTCACGTTTCAGCTCACGTATGCGCTGACCACCCAAGTTGCCAAACTCTTTGATGCCCAAAGCCATGACACGTGCACCCCGTCGAGCGTACTCCAAATAGATCTGAAAAGGAAACAATATACATATATTAGATACACTTTGGGCTTATCTATGGATTGTAATCAACTACTTTTTTACCTTTTCATAATCTCCGGGAACTACTTTCAGCATGCCCATAATAACCTCAGGGGCACCTTTGACCGCTCCAATGTAGTTGATATCATTAGAAAAGGGTATCAAATAGCCAGCCAGTACAGACATGCGCTTCAAAGCCGAAGAGAAATGATAACGTTGAACTATGCGCAACGGCTTCAACTTTCCGCGCTTCGGTATGACACTGTCCGACTTGGTTAGATTCCAATCCACGGCAGCCAGTGCGGCCTTCTCAAGTGGATCCCCGACCAAGCCATCATCAAGCAATGCCAGCGAATGGCAACAGGCGAGCACCTGCACTGTATTATCTTCAGCCTCATCAATGGGTACACATTTCCCATTGGACGCCAGTCCAGCGATTCCCTCAACCATTAAGTTATCCGTAGTCAAGGTGCCCGTCTTATCGAAGCAACAAATCTGAACTTTTCCAGCAAAGGGAATGCGAAAAGGTTCCGTGCAGAAGACAAATAATTTCGTTAACTGTATGAGCGACGTGTTCACAGCGAGTGTTAACTCAATTGGCAAATCCGGCGGTATAATCGATGTCAATATTAAAGCGCACTCCAAAAACAGCTTATAACGATTGCGTTCCGGATCCTCGCTGCCCTTGACCCAAACATACGAAGCAGCTGCCACAGCGAACACCATGAGAAAGGCAATAAAAGCAAATGTCTCGGCATTATTTTCCGTTGCCCGATTCGCACCAAAGAGTATCGTACGCAAGAGTTTGCCCTGAGAAGTGTTGAAGCCGGTGCGTATAACATAGCCAATGCAACCACCATCGGGAGCACGCATCGATTCCTTGCTAGGTGCTGTATGCTGCACCACCTTGGTGCCGCCAAACAGAACTGTCAGCTTGCCTTCTCCCTCAGCATCTAGTTCAGTATTTAGTTGCTGCAGCGATTCGAGTGATTCCTTCATCTGTGGCACCGACTCCCCCGTCAGCATGCTCTCGTCGACAATACAACTGCCACGCAGCACAACCACATCGCAGGGCACGATATTATCGTTCTGTGAGCGTGTTACGGATATCAAATCACCTGGCAGCAATTCATCGCTACCAATTTGCCGCCATTTATTCTGCCTTAGTGCGTATATCAGATATGGTTTATTGCCCATTTTACGTATTTCGGACATGTTGCGCAGCTGTTGCTTCACAATCGTGCACTCGAAGGCAATTAGCATGAAGAGCGTGAAGAGTGAATAGTACCAAAAGTCATCCATGCACCACAGACCCACAGAGAACACCTGGAAAACGAAGAAAGGTGCCGTGGCACGCTCGATAAAGAGTTCGTGGAATTCCGGTACAACCATGTCCATTTCATTGTTGCCATAGGTTTGCATTGCCGTTTTGATAGCTTGTTCCGTTTCTAATCCCCGAGAGCTGGCATAGCTGCTCAACAGCTTATTTACTGGAAATTCGACTGCACGAAAGATCGCCTTATCCTCATCCCAAACGTATTTGGTCTTCTGAAATACCAAATAATATTGCAAATCTCCATTTTCCAGTTTTAAGCTGTGTATGGGCACAATCTTGGAGTTGCCATTGTTGGCAGTGGGCACCACTTTCGCCAGAACACCTGATGCCGGCTGCTTGACGCGTCGGCAGGTGAGAAAGGCCAGCACGTGTACGCTCCAATAGCAAAAGAGTAATGTTAATATATGCAGAAAAGCAATGGCCACCACCGCAATGAAACCAATATCATTCCACGCTGCATCCTCAGTCCCACTCCCTTGCTTTGAAATGGGCACGTCATCCAATTTGGTTGTATCTGCCTCCCCTTCGTTCCCTTTGTACACGTAGATCCATAGATAAAAGGCAGTCAAATATAGCGGCACAAAGGGCAGTACGACGCCACTTATGGGCGTCGGTTTGCGCACATGTAATGTCACATATTGTACTAGATCGTCCAGTGCGGCTGTTGGCAGTTTTTTGTAATTATTTCTATTGGTTTTTTTGTTATTGTTGTCGCCGGCAGCGCCGCCCGTTGTCGCCGCCACAGCGCTCATCAGTGACGGTTGCTTGCTGCACTTTGATTCCTTCCCTTGTTTGCCGATTGTGCGAGCGATGTGTTTTCACTCACTTTAACTATTTAAATCAATCAAAAGAAAAATAAAGTGTGGAAAAAACGCAACGTTGCCCGCACAGCTGCTTGCGTCGCAGTGTGTGCAATTCAGAAAAAAAATCTATATGTAATATTTACTCGTTTGCGCACACTGTCAACACACTACAGTCTATATCGATGTATATCGACATATCGATATCAAAACAACTACTCAGCCCTAGTCAACAACTCTGTGCAGACAATTTACAAACTTCTGCGTTTCTATTATTATTGTACAATTTATTGACGATTTATTAAACTTTCGATTTTGATCAAACGAACAGTGTAAAATGTAAAAATGCTCAAGTACATTAAAAGGCAGACGAGTAAGTGATAAAAAACATGGTGCAGCTTGCGATAAGAAAACAACTGGATTGTTTGTGTTTATGTTTTTCTATTTCTATTTTCATTTCTTTTTTGTTTTTTTTTTTTTCAACAGGCCGCCGACGCAGCTCTCACGATGCGGCTGATGATGATGATGTGGTCGATTGTGCAGCAGTGGCAGCGACAGCGGCACAAAAACGTAATTCGCTGCGCTCTACAACAAGTTTCTGTGATGAGGTGTTCATGGAGGAGGAGGAGACAGAGGCAAATGCAACTTCGGATGCAATTAGCATAAGCAACAAAAGTTTAAATATGATGGGGGCAGTGGCTGACGAAGGTAATGAGGCAATTGACAACTGTGAGTGTGTGTATGTGAGTTGTATCTGTGTGTGTAATGTAATTGTATGAGTGGTGTGTGAGATGGAGAAGGACAAGGAGCAGAAGGTAAAGGAGGTGGAGCACAATCTGTGTGATTTGTGTGAATGGTGTTGCTTCATTGTTTGATTGATTACAGTTTTTCATCTTTAAATTTTCTCTTTCATCACTGTGCAGCTATATTCAAATACAGCTCACGCCTCTCCATGTCTCTGAAGGCGATCGTCAACGAACCGGATTGCCTTAGCTACTTTCTTCAATATTTGGAGTCACAAAATGAGCTGCCCCTAATTAAATTCTATTTGGACATTGAGAACTTTAAGCGGGCGGCCTTAACACAATTGCCTAATCTGGAAGAGGAGAATGCAACTGCAGCTGAAATTGAACCAGCAGTAGAAGCTGAGCAGCACAATGTACCTGAAATGAGAACCCTTTGCGATTTATCCATGCGCAAGCCGCTCACCGATGACGAGAAGAGTCGCATCTATGCGGAGACAAACAAGCAGATGAACAATAAAACCAAATCAAATGCAGAGCTGCAGCCAATTAGTGCAGCAAGCATCAATGATGCCATAGCCATTTATCAAAAGTATTTGATTGTAAATGCGCCGCTGCCAGTGGATCTGCCGATTGTTAACCTAGCACATATCTCGCTGTACCTGTGTAGCAAGGATAACGATAAGGGCATGCAGCAGGCAATACCCGCCAGCTGCTTCGATGAAGCACGTGACTATGTGCTGCAACAGCTGGAACGGGATCATCTGCAAAGCTTCCTGCAGAGCAGCTACTACTGCAAATACTGTGTGGAGCTAATCGAGGGCGAGGCGACACTTAATATATACGACGTGCTCTACGATGAGCTAGCTCTATTCTATCTAACAGAATATCTCGAGCAACAGCAGGAGCGCGAATGTCTAGAATTCTGGATCACTGCAATCAACTTTCGCAAGAGCTGCGATGATCAGCGTGTTGCCCAATCGGATGCTATGATCATATACGAACGCTATTTCTCTTTGCAATCAGATTGTCGTCTGTGGATGTCACAAAAGTTGCGGCTACGCGTTGAGCAGGCAATTTGCGCACCTGGGCAGCTGGCGCAGGCCTTCGATTTGGCTTTACTCGTTACAGCCAAATATTTGGAGCAAAAGCATTTTGCTAACTTTCTGAAGTCAAACATATTTGATAATTATGTTAACGAACTAAAAGCCAAGACGGGCATTCAGAGTGCAACTGATGTCAAAGACGGTTCGAGTCTGCAGCACAAGCTAAGCCTCCGGCGTTCCAAAAATGTCAACAATCAGCAGGGCCATCGCAAAACATTATCTATGTCAGATTGCCAGCATCTCTCCCAACATAATACACTTCTAGCAGGTCTTGATACAGGGCACAAGCCACTGAAATCTTCAAATTCAACCACAGCCAATATGAACATCGATTCGCGACAGTTGACTAATCCTCAATTGCTTTGGCAACGGCCTGTTAGTTCACTCAAATTTGGCCATGTCAACTCGCTGGGCCGTTACGAGCGAGATTTCGATTCTGTGGATGCTGTTGCCTCGCAGCACAAAGCGCCAGCCTGGTCGCTGAGCGTTAAGAATGCCATGCGCAAGCTGGTCAATCTACCGGAGGATAATGTGCAAGAGGAGATCGCCTGGCAGGTGGCCGAGATGATTGTTAAGGATGTGACCAGCGTGACGCTGCAAAACAAAAATTGACTAAATATTGATTTAATGGGCTGCTTAGCACAATATTGTTTCAATATTTATTTAGTTTGTAAGCATATACGAAAACAAATTTATTTATGATTTGGGCTCAAATACTTGATATGAATCTCGTGCACAAATCGAATGAGAAAGCTTTCGCTTATTTACCCCACTAAACTCTATTTCATTTCCAAAAGGCTCTCTCTTGTTCAGTCTACACTGATAAACAAAACTATGGAACGAACAAACACAAATAACATTAATTAATTTAATTTAAACGCATTCAGATTTTTCTACACAAAAGCTCCCTTATATGCTTATTCTAACGAGGGTAGTCTGAAATTATTTGCGACTTTAAATTGAAATTAGACGAACATTAGAATAGAAGAAAATTAATTATTAACATATATATTTAGACCTACCCTCATATATAATTTTCGAATTTCTAACGAAAGCTCTCTATAAGTTTGCTCTCTCTTATACATTCTACACTGGTGTACAAAACTACTAAAACAGCAAACACTTTTTACCTTGTATTAAACACAGACGCTAATTTATATTATTTGCAATATAAGAAAAGCTTTTTAAAAGCTCTTGGAAAAATGAAACTTTTGCTAGTTTGCTCGCTCATTTGTTATGAAAAGCACACAGACACAAAATACACTCAACAACTCAACGAAAGTTTCCTTCAGTTGGTACCTACACAAAATATATATTTAACTGATATTTCAATTATTATTTTTTTAATAATATTTGCCGGCTAACTGTAACACAATTTAAATATTAGAACTTTCATTCCACAAATTTTATTTGATTTTAACAAAGTATATAAAATAATGCATATACATAACATATTTTTGCATACCGAAACTATATGTATAACAAAATAGATTGTTACAAAATAAACTTTTTTCTATAATGACCAGAGATTGTTTACTGCTCTTTGAAAAACAGGATAAATGGAAGTGGATTTAATTTAGTTTTAGATTTTTTAAATCACATTTCTTTCAGTGTATCATAAAAACGAGAGTAGAAGAAAAGTTTGGAAAAGCTCACACGATTTTTAGAATAAACTAAAATAAAAACATTCAGTAAACTTTCGGTAGGCACTATAATTTCTCTCAGTGTACTATTAAAAAACTGTTAGCTTATTAACTACTTGAACAGTTTAACTATTATTGTATAAAATATATATATTATAAAGCATAAGTTATACAACCCCTATGCAGAGGTATTCACGACTCTTAAAGCTGATGGCTGGAGCCTCACTTATCCTCCGACTCCTCCACTGGCACATTGCCCGTTTGGCTAAACCAGCGGAGGATGCGCAGCATCGTCTTGGCGGAGTACAAACAGAATGGATATTCATTGTAGCAGCGATCGCTGCGTCCGCGCAACGCCAATCCTCGACTAAAGGCGCGTCCAATTTTTGCTGGCGCCATTTCTAAAGACGATTCCATAAAGTTCATCAGCAGCTCTGCCTCCTCGGAATGGGCCTCTGCACCGGACATCAGCTGGCAGATGAGCGACTGCAAACACTCGAAGGGATCACGTGCAAGTATGCGCTTCCAATCTATTGAGGCTGTGGCACTATGATGAACTGCTGCATTGCTGCCACCTCCTGTATCCTGTCTGCCATGCACCCAGCCCAAGTCGCGATTCAGTGTCGCGCGCTTGCCACGTTGCAAGCTAAAAGCCGAACTCGCTTGCCCAATGAAATTTGGCAACTGTTGCAGATTCAGCGTGGTGCTCACCTGGCCAGCCAGATTGGAAATCTGCTGTATGGGCCGTATGCGACTCCAGTCCTGTGCCAACAAGTGCATCATATACATAGCACCCAAGCCCATGGCGGCCAACACAAATATACTGCAAAGAAAAGAAGACAAATAAGTATAAATCTGATATATTTTTAAATTGCAGTTATCTACTAATATTTTCCACATATTTAAATTTTTGACTTCCAACCATTTGGCTATCGTTTTCTTAAGTCTTATCGATATTTTCGTAGGTGTGAATCAGAACTTGTTATTTGGTCAACACTTATTAGAGCTTATCGATAAAAGAAACGAAATCGATAGTGACGTGCATTGCAAGGCAATAATTCAAACAGTTGTGTGGGAACTGATAACATAAGAATTTACTTTTGCTTTTCTTTGTGATTTTCATTTTTAAACTACAAATTGATCATAAATGTATAAATTTTAAATTAATTCAAGCAAATATGCTCAAGTTTTAAGTTTCCTTCAGCAGCATAGTTTAACTATTTATAACCGTGGGTTGTCTGTTGAGTGCAGTTTTCACCTGAATATCCAGTTGTTGCTGACAAGGATTGAATGTCCACTTACCGTATTCCCATAGCAGTTGGTGTCTGCTGCTTGCTATTTGCTGTTCACTGATATTTTAAAAACGCGTCTGTTTGATTGCGTGGTCAGCGCTTCAATGCGGCACCTTGTTGCTCGTTTTCATGGTTAAAGCCGCCTCGACCACCAATTCGGCTAACGAACTAGCAATCTTTTTTTGGCCACAATTAAACCAGCCCAAAGGCTCGCAACTTTCCGCCAACAAGAGTCAGGCAGGCAGGCAATCATGACATAATCGCTATAGACATCCACATCCAATCGAGATGCAGGCTTCAATTTTGTTTTGGCCCCCCACCAAAAACAGGTTCGTTTGCTTTTCAATTGCGATTTTCATGAATTTTTCTTACACTTTCAGTGGATGTGGTCAGGCAACTAGTTTTTCCGCCTACCACTTCACTTGGCATTGCATTGTTTTTAACCATTTCTTCGTTTGTTATTGTTTGTTGTTGTTTTTATTTTTTTTTTTTTCATGAGCCAGTTTCAATGTTGCGGTCAACAATGGAAAAATGTTTGAACTTTATGCATGGCTGTGACCATGCCAGTGGGTCACATAGCAAATCCTCGTCGAATGCCAGCGGGCAATAGTTAAAACTTAATAAGTTTTTTATCCCCCATCAGCTTAATCCACTGGAAACCAATCGAGTCAATGTCAAACTAAGGAAATGGAAATCAATATCAAAAAAAGAAGAAAGAGGAGAGGGAAAGAGATTGGAAGGCATGAATGTGAGATGCTCTGTAAATGCTTTATAAAATGGATGGGCATATATTGTGACTACTTCCTAAGACGAACATTTCTTAGCCCATATGATTCAATATTTTTAAATATCCTTTAGCCTTAACAAAAAAATAATAAATAATAATAATAAAAAAAATGCATTACAAATTTTACTTCTAATTTTACTTCTGCCTGTATACGGCAGGATTGGTGGACAGACGGGCATGGCTATATTAACTCAGTTGGCCGTTGTCCTGATCAATCATATTTACACTTTATGGGGTCTTCCTCGCCTACTTCTGAATGTTACAAGCATTTTCACAACATTTTAATACTCGGAATTCTCAATTTTAATGGCTTCATGATGTCAAGAGGAATATATTTATATTTTTAAATTTTAATTTAATTTTTAATTTTAATATATTTTTGATTTTTTATGAGGAAATTTTTTTTTATATTATTATTATAAGATTAAATTATCATTATGGTCCATAACATCCATATTAGGATTCGAAATCGAATTATCATTGTTAAGCACACAATAAATGCACATTTATAGTATAAGAGCTCTTTCCCAAACAAACTACAAAAAAGATCCACAAACCAACATGAGGAAATGCAAAAACTATGTCACTCAGCGATAAAAGCTAAAACACTGTTAAGCCAACAGATCGCAGTAAAGTAAACACTGCTGCGCTCCTTTAGAGCAACAGCTTTAAGCTGGGAGCATAAATTGCAAAAAAAAAAAGAGCTTTTTCATTGCCCGGCGACTATAAAAGAAAGTTACACCCAAGGCTGCGCTTTAGTCGTCCAGCTGATTTGCCAAAAGTGCAATTGGCAAAAGTAAAAGCAAAACAAAGTTGATGCTTAGCGGTTAACAGTCAACGGTTAACGCTTAACATTTAACGGTCACTGCAAACAGAACCGGCTGAGGCGGTGGCAAATTGTGAATTACGCAACAGTTGCAACGAAAGTGAAAGCCAAGAGTGACAGCATCGCATGTTGCATCATTTTGTTGCAACAACAACAACAGCAGCAATAAGAGGCAAAAGACAAAATGTTTTACGCCGTCATCTTCTTTGCAACAATTGTGCTGCTCTTTCTTATCAGCGGCACAAGGAAACCCGACAAATTTCCACCAGGTAGGTCAAATAGTACCAAATTTGGGAAATATTCACTGAAAAAAAATGGAATGAAGATATTTTAAATTTAAATTTGAAAAGCTTGCGTTCAAGAGATTTTTAAATTTTACTAAATGTTCTTAACATTTATACCGAAGTCTAAAATACTTAAGGGAAATTTGAGAAAACCCATAATAAAAAGTTACTAAGCTTGAAAATCGGTTAAGTTTTGAATATGTTATGTAAGCTTGACGTATGTAGGTTTACTAAAGCTTCAGCTTCAGCAAGGCAGATCTTATTGATGAAAAAGCTTTGAGCTGACATCACAGTTAGACTCAATTTTAAATGAAATTTGAATAAAAAAATATTTTGATTTGAGATTTGAGATTTGAGAAACAACTATCAATATTTCGAAAAAAAGGGAAAAATTTTAAAATTAAATCAAAAGTGCTCGTGTAGGGAAATATCCGACTAGAAAATACCCTAACTCTGAAATTTAGGTTATATATAAATGTACATAAATTATATTTGTTTTAATCCTTTCCTATTGCTAGGTCCACGCTGGTATCCGATTGTGGGTAGTGCTCTGCAAATCTCTCATCTGCGCATGCGCTTGGGCATGTTCTGCAAAGTGATCGATGAGCTGGCGCGCCGCTATGTGAATCCCTATGGCTACTACGGACTGAAGATTGGCAAGGACAAGGTGGTGATAGCGTATACGAACGAGGCAATCAATGAAATGATGACAAATGAGGACATTGATGGACGGCCCGATGGCATCTTCTATCGACTGCGTACATTTAATACCCGCCTGGGTGTTCTGCTCACCGATGGAGAGATGTGGGTGGAGCAGCGACGCTTCATCTTGAGGCACTTGAAGAACTTTGGCTTTGCACGCAGTGGCATGGTGGACATTGTGCACAATGAAGCCAGCTGTCTGCTGCAGGATTTGAGGGCCAAGATTATGAGAGAAGGTGGCAAGGCGGCCAGAATTGAGATGCATGATCTGACTAGTGTCTATGTGTTGAATACCTTGTGGTGCATGCTGAGTGGCAGACGGTATGAGCCCGGCTCAGCTGAAATAACAGAGCTGCTGGAGACTTTCTTTGAGCTGTTCAAGAATATTGACATGGTGGGCGCACTCTTCAGTCACTTTCCTCTGCTCCGCTTTATTGCTCCGGACTTTTCCGGTTACAACGGGTTTGTGGAGAGTCACAGAGCCTTATACTCATTTATGGGCAAGGAGATTGAGCTGCATAGAAAGTCATATCGCAATTATGATGAGCCACGTGATCTGATGGACAGCTATTTGCGTGCCCAGGAGAAGGATAAGGAGAATCCCATGTTCAGCGATGAGAGTTTATTGGCCATTTGCTTGGACATGTTTCTCGCTGGCTCGGAGACGACCAACAAAAGTTTGGGCTTTTGTTTCATGCATCTGATTAGACAGCCAGAGATACAGGAGCGAGCTTATGCTGAGATTAAGGATGTGGTGGGATTGGAGCGCATACCCGAATGGTCGGATCGGAGCAAGATGCCTTACTGTGAGGCCATTACATTGGAGGCGGTGCGCATGTTTATGCTGCACACCTTTGGCATTCCACATCGCGCTATGTGCGATACGCGCCTATCTGGCTATGAGATACCCAAGGATACGATGGTAATTGCCTGCTTCCGTGGCATGCTCATCAATGGCTTTGACTTTCCTGAACCGGAAGTATTCGATCCGGAAAGGTATCTTGTTGGTGGGCAGATCAAACTGCCGGAGGCCTTTAATCCATTTGGCTTTGGACGACATCGTTGCATGGGCGATTTACTGGGTCGACAGAATTTGTTTATGTTCACCACAACGCTGTTGCAGCACTTCAAATTGGTTGCCATTCCTGGCCAGATGCCCGAAGAGGTGCCGCTGGAGGGTGCTACGGCAGCGGTGAAACCATACGATGCCATGCTGGTGGCCAGATCATGAGCAATTTGACGGCAAATACAAATCAGACAATCATGCCAAAATTAAGTGTTGCTGGAACATCAAAGTCGTAACGGTCATTGCTTTGTAAATACCAACAGTCGATATATATGTATACTTCGATATATATCACAATCTACCACTTCCCTCTATACACCACGTTTAATCACATGCTATCGATATTCAGCATATGCTTGTGCGTGCCAAATTATCGATATTGAGTTAAAGCAAATTTAATTATGCTTGGTATGCAAACACTTGAGCTGAACTACATGCATATGTATTGGTGCCTAGAGTAACTAATCAATCAATGGATTATCCACAAATCCCACTTTTGGTTTTTAATTATTCATTATTGAACACAATATTTTGCTACATTCTCTAATTATGTTTTTTTTATGTTTTAATTCTCACATATAACTATTATTGTTCATATTTGTTGGTTTCTTTTCTTTTCTTTTCTTCTCTTTTTGTTTGTTACATATATAGTCTACAAAGTTGTCATTTAGGTTATTTTCATCCGTCTTTCGATTCACATAATTTCATCAATTTCAGTTTTGTTCAATTTAATTTGATTTTGTTTTTTAAATTGGCCTTTTGATATTTCGCACATTCTTCAGCAAACAACAAAAGCATTTCGCATTGTGCATACATAAAAATTAGATTTAAGCACTAAAAGTACGATACAAATACAAACATATATACATATATATTATTTATATAAATATATATGTATATAGCATATATGTATGAAAAACAATTTATCAGCTTAGCAAATATTATACAAATGTTATTTCCACAAATTGCATTGAATTTAATTGAATTTTCTCTATGTGTGTTAAGAATGCGCATTCCAACAATATTTCATTTGCCTTTTGCTTCTCTCAGCTTCAACGCGAATTGCATAAATTTTTGTTTTGTTTGTTATTGTTATTTAAAGCTATTTGTTTAGGTTTTTGTGATTTATGCTTGGAAAACAATTGTTGCTCAAAATCTTTCGATCGGCATTTTGTAATATATATTTACATATATATCTATATATATATTTTTGTTTTTATTTTAAAATTTGAAATTTGTGTGTTGATATATTCTCACTCTTGAGCCTGCTGCTAGACACTGGGCTTACATGATCTAATTAGATGTATATATGTATATATATATATATATATATATTTATATATATATATTTATATATATGGTGTATATATGTATGTATGTAAGTATGTGTGTCTGTGTGTGTAAAAAACGCTAACAATTGTCACACAAAAAGCAAAGCCAGCGTTAACTTATTTGCATATTTTAAGCATTTCTATAAAGTAACATTAACTTCTTCACATACACATATATATGGGTACATATATGTATGCATGTATGTATATATATAAATATCTAAGATGATTTCATTATTTGTTGCACACACGATCTTGGTCCATGATTCCAACGCGCGAGAGGAAGAGTACACAGTATATGTATATATATATATATAAACTATAAATTTACGATTCAGTTGAAGTGAAATAAATAAAGTGATTATCAGCTGGCAGCACAGGCTGAGCTTCTTTTCGTTTGAGGGATATGTTCAGTTCTAGAATTAGAGTTAGGATTAGGATTAGGATTAGGATTAGAGACTAGAAGACTAGCAAAAAGCATTCAACATTTGTGCAACATCGAAATTTGAGACAATATACAAATACAATTAATATGCGTACACACATTCACTAAAATCCAAATAAACAGCTAATGAAATTCCCTAAAAATGTTGCAGCAGTTATTTCTGTTTTCTTTATAGATATCGTTGCCTTTCCTCTCCTAGTTTTAGTTTTTGCGCCACACAAAAGTGGGCAGCTGCTGGGCACAGCAGCAGGCGACAATGTAGAGTATGCCAAAGAAGAAGTTGAGTTTCGCCGTTTGCCGGGGCACCACAGCCATCGTTTGATCGTTACGAAAACGTTTCTCGATTTGAAATGCTTGTGGTAGCGTTATTAACGGTAACAGGAACCACAGTGAATACTTCAGTCCAAAGATGAAGAAGAGCGAATAGGGTGTAAATAGCAGCATGGCATAGAGAACATGGGAGGCAGTCCGTCCAATGAGTATGGCCAGCGTAACTATACCTGCTTTGCCATCACTTTCCGCATCTCGCGTATTATTGCTATGCAATATGGCCTCTGTATTGAGGGCGAGCGGTATGGCATAGCCCATTGTTGTCCAGTCCACGTGACCCGTTTGCGACATGAACGCAAATAGCACCGATGTCGGCCCGAACAATATCAAGATAACGAGGTCCCCGAGTGCAATGTATTTGAAACCAATGCCGCCCGTATAGAGGAAGCTCGATGATAGGCCGCCAAAGTAGATGAGCGCCAAATGTTCCATTTTGGCTGGACTCAGTACGGCGAGCAGTACAAAGCCGCCACAGCCCGCCAAATACAAAATAGCACCCAATGAAACGACCTAAAAATAAACAAATAAAATCGTTCAAAATTGAGTGACTAATATTTTAGACGAAACTGTATGTAATGGATTCTCTGCTTACCTCATCCTTGGTGAGTATATGATCGACCAGAGTACGATCATCAGCCTTTTGTTTATCGATACCTTTGATGTAATCGAAATAAGTATTGACCACATTGCCGGCACAGTGCACCGTGACCACAGTGAAGGCGGTTAAAAAAAATGTGAGCATGGAAAAGTCGGCCGACCATTGCGAACGATATGCCAAAGCCGAGCCAAGCAGCGTCGGCACTAGACTGGCTGACAGCGACCAAGGACGCAAGGCGAGCAAATAGGTTTTTAATTTCATAAACGTGCCAGAACTATAATAGTTGGTGCTAATTGATGAAGTTGCTTTGCCATTCGATTTCGCCTCGTGACCGCCATTAAGCAAACGCTCCCGCAGCAGCTGTTGAGCTGTTGCAACATCCTGCTGCTGTTCGTCTTCGCTTCGACTTGTTGCCATTGCTCGCGCTGCTATAGTACTGCCAACTGGAAGCTTTGCATTCACCAGCTGTGTATAATTTTTTAGTGCCAATCGCGTATAAATTTTGTTGGCACTTATTCTTTTGTTTACAATAGTTTAAATATATTCCTGCCGTCTGTTCAATATTCGCTGCTAAAATTGTATACACAGCATTTTGTATGTGTGTAAGTCGGTTTGCGTCTGTGTGTGTGTGTGCGTGTATGTTGGTTTTTGTGTGTAGGGGCAGGGGCTGCAGCTCCAACAACAACAAAAAATTTCACCAAACAGCCTGCGTGCTCCAAATCCCAACTGTGAGTCGTCACACTCTCGCCGCACCACCTGCGCCGCGCCACAGAACTTGCATGCGGGCAACGCTCACGTTTTATTGTTATAAAATATATGTATATGTAATTAATTTCACTTGTTCTTATTTATTTTGCAAGCAATAATAGCAGATTGCTTAGCGAGAGAAGAGAGAGCCTAATCAAACAAACCAACTGTCACGTCAGCGTTTGCAGAGTTCGGTCACACTGGCTAATTTAGTGTGTTTAAAGTTAAATATTTTGCAGCACTTAAACTGCACAGTATGCAGCTCGTGATTTCTGCTAGTAACTGGATTTGACTAACAACATTGATGAGTCTCCATTCGTAAAGTTGATTGTATTACATTAAATACAGTCTAATTGAATAATTATTATAATTTAAATGAAGTTTTACTTACATCACGTCACTTACATACAATTTACATAAATTTTGCTTACATTACACCCAGCCCTGTATATTGGACAACAGCCGTTATCTACCCAGCCCTGGTTATTAGCCAACAGCTGTTAAAAACTGTTTACATACAAAAAATAATCAAAATATTAAAAACATGGATTTTAATGTGCATAAAATTTGTAGAGTGTGTCTGGAGGAAGGCGCACCAAGTCCACTGACTTCCATTTATAGCACAGACTTTGCGATGATGCCCTCACAAATGTTAATGATGTGCTCTAAGATTCGCGTAAGTTTTATGCAATTAACTAAGCGAAAATATTTAAAAAACTTTACATGCAGGTGTATAAAACAGACGGGCTACCTGCGGGCATTTGCAATAACTGTCTTTATCGCTTGGGTGTAGCTTATCACTTTCAGCAGGAGTGCGAGAACAGCGACTTACGCCTGCGTCAATATTTGGGATTGCATGAATCCTTTCGCCATGATGCCGCGACGAACACGGAAAATGAGATTAAACCAATGCCCGCGAATGTACAACTGAATTCCAGTGATGAGGAAGACGGTCAAACGGATATAAAGCGCAGCAAACGACGCTCTCGCTACCAGCGCAAACCACCCGAGAGCCACAAAAAGCGTGGACCCAAACCAGTGGCCAAACTGCCGCACACGTGCTACGTTGCCACCTGCCACAAGAGCTTCAAGTGTGCTGCCCAGCTCACACAACATATACGCACACATACCGGCGAGAAGCCATATGCGTGCAGCTATTGTGCCCAACGCTTTGCCCAGAAATACAATCTCAAAGTTCACGAACGAACGCACACGGGGAATAAACCATTTCAATGTGAGATCTGCTCGAAGCAATTCTCAGCGCTGGGCAACTTTCAGGCACATCAGAAGATTCACAGCGGCGTAAGGGATCAGATCTGCTCGTTGTGCCAGAAAGCCTTCTATACCGCTGGGGATCTGTCGAAGCACATGATAACTCACACTGGCATCAAAAATCATCATTGCGATGTGTGTGGCAAGTCCTTCAGCAGACGCCGCGACATGCGCGCCCACAAACTCAAGTTGCATCCACTCGAATCGAGTACGGAACATGATATTGTGGACGATGATGATGATGAGCCCATCGATACGGATCCTGTGGGCTTGGATACCCTGGAGCATTCACATTTCAAGTGTCCCGATTGTGATAAAGCTTACGATTCGGCTGACAGTTTAAGTCTGCATTTCCGCACCCATGCGGTGAATAATAATTTATTGAATTTACCGCTGCCGGCACCGCCACCCATGTCACATCACTACCATCATCATCATCCTGCTGGTGCACCGCCATCCACTGCTGCGATGCATCATCACGATGCACTGCAACTGCATCATTTGGCGCCACCGAATGCAGCCACCCAAATGGGCATGGCGGCCATGGCACATATGTTGGCACCACCACCACCGCCGCCCCCCACGCCCAGCGATGGCCGCTACACTATGTTGCACCATACGGCGGCACAACGACTGCACTACTAAGAAATCCTAATAAAACTTGAGACTTAACTTAACTAAGACTTAAATGATCTCATTGCACAGGGTAAACATTGCTAAATATACCCCATCAGCTTTAATTACAGGGTATAAACACACATATTCTACTTAAGTACAGTTTGATATCGTTTAATATATTGAACACTTTAGTTTAAGCATTACATATGCAATTATGTATATAAAAATGGAATTCTTTGTCATGTTTGTTTTGTTTTTTTTTTTTTTTTTTGTACAATAAATATATAAAATTTGGCAAGCACAGCTTCTATAAGATCATTTGTCTTGCTTCTTAAATGCAGAACTAAAATCACTTTAAAAATTCATTACGAATACATTTAAATGTTAAACTATATACTGTTGGCTGCTGACTTTTGTTTGTTTTGTATAAATAATATAAAAGGTGTTTCTATAAAAAAAAGGAATTGTCATATTTGTTAAATTGCTTTGTTTTGCTGTTTGGTATGTATCGTTATCGTTGGTCTTTCGCTTCGGCTCCATTTCAAGTGTATATGAGAAACTAGTTGTAAAATATTGCTTTCTACATATATGTAGATGTATGTATGACAGGCAGACATTTGATTTGCATCTACTTAAGCTTAGCCCTCAGCCAATCCTCGGTTAATTCATCCAATTCGCGTATTTCGTACACTCGAGTCAGATCCACCTCCCGCTGCAGCGCGCTCTTTGTGCAGGCATACATCATTTGCAGTTCTATTTGACTGTCGCGCGGTGTATAGAAGATGAAGCACATGGGATACGATATACGCTGATCGTCATGCACCATTTTATATGTGTAAATCACATAGCGTGGCTGATGGCCCGGCAACGAATCCTGCAGCTCCTCCACAGAAATATCATCAATGAACTCATCAAGCACCACCGATTGCTTTTCCCTATCAACTTTTACTGCGGGATAGAGAGAGAAAGAGAGAAAACACATCAATCAACGTTCAGTTTGCTTTGGGTACTTTGTTGCCATGGCAACATTCTATAAATTGTTCTCTTACATATCAGCGCTGAATTGGTTTTGCTTTTACGAAAGCGAAACTTTTTCAATTCCTCAAGCACCTCATTGCTAATATCGCATATTTTGTTATCGCCCTGCAAATGCAACAAACGTAATTAGTTAATGCAATAGAAGAATAACAAATCTTATCGTCTCATCAACAAGACGCACAAAACACGAAAATTTGACCCGCCCACAGAGCAGAACAATTAGTCATTGATTTGGCAAATGTGCGTTGCAATAAGGGAAAATAAAACCTCATACCATTTAGAAATATCTGCACTTGGCTTTAAGAGTTAATTGGAATTCCTTTTTTTTTTTAGGTATAAACGAAAACGGCGGTAGATAACACAAATAATATAAATCTTTTGCGGTGTCCACCTTCTTTGTTTTGACTCAACACTAACAGATATTCACACACCTGTGGGCACCCTCAAAAATTAACATTCACTCAAATGTTATTACCAGCTGTTGCTCATATTATCGATAAGTTCTTAAAACCTGTAATGTGCATAAACAAAAATAAATTTGAAATATATGAGTCTAATTCAATTAACTAAATAAATTAAAAAAACATTTTTTTTATTTTTTAAAATATTAATTTTATGTAGCAAAATAATAATTGTTAACGATCATCACTAACCATGTATGGTTAGTGCGATCATTTACCACATTAAGTGCTGCAAAACGCGCAATGTTTGCCGCCAAAAACTGCAATTCTACTCATATTTACCGTTCATTTATGAAATTTGCAATTAAAAAGCGCCATGGCGCTAAAACATACTGACTTTAAAATAAATAAAGAAATAAACCTTTTAAGACCCTGCTGGATAGCCGGCAATAAAAAATTTTCATCAACGCAATTTATAAAACAATTTGCGCGACATGAAATTAACGAAATTGACGTAGTTGCTAGTTGGTAGGTGTTAAAAACTGTAAATAGTATAACTGTAAATATATATATTTATATTGAATTGAATATCTTTGATAAATAGCGAACAAATATGCGACATTATTAACACGAATCAACTGAGCACAGGTAAACAAAATAATGCTGTGGATACTCGCAGTCATAGAGTTTTTGCCTTCAAGGACATCGCGCGTCTCACCTTTGGAATTAATTACATATTAAATCAACAGGTGACGACGCTATTGGGTAAAAATAATTATAGAATAAAAACCATGATCAGTTGCTCAAAAAATTTTGTTTTCGCCTAGATGATGCCAAATATTTGCTGGATCAAATTATGAGAAAGAAGTTCGATTTAACTCAATCAACGCAGCAAGCAAATCATAATCAGAATTTTAATTGTCGCAAAAGAAAGCGAATTATTACAAAGCAAACAACAACTGTTTGTGTGGCAAAAAGGGCTAAAGTAAGAGAACCGCAGCTCTTGGATGAACAAAATGTAGATTACTATAGGCATATGCTAACCGAATCGCAGCAATGGAATATAGAGACTGAAAATGTTGCAATTGAACAGGCAAGGAATATAGTTTATATCTATCTTAGTAGGATTTTAATGTATGAATGACATTTCAGTCAGAAACAATAGAAGTGGCTCGTACTTGCTTACCGGAGCACATGATTAGCGTAACACATGAGCTAACTTTTACTGAGATCGACCAAGATACGATGTGGAATAACGGCTTTGGTGAACCCAATCCAGTTGACATAACTGCGTTTGAAGAATTTCTGCCAGTCAGAAATGCTGGTAATATCAGCAATCTAATTTATCTACATGTGTATATAACTATATATTTTTAGTGAAGCGCAAGTCGCTTGACCTCAGTCCTACAGGTGTTTTGTGCTACAAAATGCCCAGATTAGTTACAGATACAATTATCGAAAATGCAAACAATAATCCACAAGCCTGGAAGCCTTGTCAAGATCTGGATCTAAAGATGGAGCAGCTGGCACTGCCTCCACCAATTATTATTGCACCAGAAAAACCTAAAACTAAATCAAAACGCAAAAGCAAATTGATTAGAGATGAAATCATCAAAATGTCACGAAATACGTTGCTACGTGACAGGGAAATCATGTATAACAGATTAGAGAAAGAAAAATTACTAAAACCCAAAATTATTAAGCATAATAATACTTGTAAGGCATTGCTGAACAGTTTTAGGCTAAGGTTAGTAACTACAATAATTTATAAATATTATTTTTATTAACAATATTTATTGTGCAGTCACCTTTTCCCTGATCGGTTGAACAGAGATCTGCTGCTGAGCAGCGAACAAATAGAGTCGGCGTGTGAGTCAACAATACGATCAATATTTGGAGTTGACTACAGTGATGAACTGTCCAGAGAGATACTGTCTGTAGGTCCTCTAAGTCCAAAACAGTTAGAAATTGCTGTTTTGCCAGCTTTAGAGCCAGATCTAATGGTGCAAAGCTCCCCACCAGCAGCCGAGGGTCGACAATGCAGTAACAATAACAATTACATCACTTACGATTACGACATTAATAAAATAGGTAAGGAAATGATAAGCTTATTTGTACCTGTTTTTAACCAATGTTTAACCTTTCTTCAACAAAGATTCTTTAAGCATAATGATGCACTTGCTCAGCATATGGCGAAATAATCCTGACCAAAAATCTATAGATGCCAACATATTTGTGAAATCATTTCCAGATCGCTTTAAAGCGGCCCTGGCTTTCAGTCATTTATTATGTTGGTAACATACGCATAAACTAAATTACGATATCTAATCTTGTGTCTTATCTCTCAGCTCTTGCAAAGGAAGGCTTCATTGAACTCTCCACGAAGCGGAACTCTGTAGAAGTAAACGAAATTACTTTAGGCCCAGAGTCCAATAGGCTTATTGAAGAAAACTTAAAAAGCTGTGAACTGTTAACCAGAAATTAATTCCTAGATGTTTGTTAATTAACACGCGAGTGTTTATATTTGGTTTTGGAGTTTTTTTCTTTTCTTTTTTTGTTTTTTTTTTGTAAAAACTTGTTTCTTGTTACCGTTTAAATAACTATAATTCATTAACATTTGTTTAATTCTCTAAATCGTTCTTTGTTTTGTTTATCTTTCGTCTTAAACTCATGTACCTCTCTAAATACCATTAAAAAACCAAAGCATATGGAAAACAAAAATCAATGAAAAACTGAAATTGAATTAAATGCCAATTTGCTGGGCCAGGCATGCATAAATATTCAGTGAGCAGAAGCCAATGATGGCAGCAACCAGAGCTTTAACCGCAATCGATGCCCAGGGTCCAATGCTTAGGATGTGCAGCAAGCCTTCCAGCCAAACACCCTTGAATATGGTCACTGCTAGCAATATGGAGACAAGCGGCTTTAATGCCTTGTTGAGATCGTGACGTGTGAACAACCAGATCAACGTGGCAGTTGACAAATGCTGGACGAGCAACACATTCGACTCCAAGCACTTTTGTATATAGATCCAGCTGAACTCGGTGCCACGTGCGCCCACCCACAACATTATGCCACGGGACAGTATGACCTCCGCCGTAGCCCCTGAAATTTGAGGAATTCATTTAGTTTAATTGAGAAAATCAGGGACATTCTTTGAGACTTACAGCCCAATCCAGCGGTGATCAATTTCGAATGGCCCTTGCCGGGTATGCGACTCAGTATGAGTGCAAAGCCAAGTAGATCGGCAACATCCACGCTGCAGCGCAGTATTTCCTACAAAAGCAAACAACATATCTAAATTCAACACATTCTATAATATTCTAAATTTCTTACCGCAAAAAAGTTAAATTCTCCGTTATTCGACGATGAGTCCGAATAGAAAAATGTTGCTAATACGAGCATTTTGCAAAGCTGTGTAAATATATAAATGCAGCCCGCCTGCACACATTTCCAGAACGCACCATATTCCGATCTGGAATAATTTTTTTTATCAGTTTTAGCAAATGTTTATTGATTAATGGTTTGATTTATTGGTTGCCCTCATTTTAAAATTATATATTACTTACAGGCCCGAGTATTTGTAGGTGAAGTAATATGGCAGTAGCAGTGCAACACAATTACCAAAGTGATACAGCGTCATTTTCTTTTATAAACCGTAACTTTTTCGGCTAATTGTGTTAAAACATTAATTTATAATATAAATTGGCACACGAGACGAAATGAATGAAAAAAACACTGGGTAAGAGGAAGAGCGGGAGAGAATCCAGCAGCTGTCAATTGTTGCCGGGGGGCTGCCAACGCGTTCTAATTGGGTATATTTAAATACCAATTTTCTTTATGTATGTAAGTAAAAAAATACTCATTCCAATTAATAATAATATTAGGATTCAATCATGAAGTGGACAACTTTGATTAGCTACATAGATGCTGAATGCATTTCCAGATTGAAAACAATAATATTTTATGCCTATTTCATAGAGTATTATCAACAAAATCAATTATTTTTAATTTATAAATTTGGAATTTGTCCCTTTCTGATAATATTTCAACTAAATTTTTTACTGTGCTATTTTTAGTGCGGTTCATTTAATTTTCAATATATTTAATAATTTAGTTTGGTATTTTTTCTTCGTATCTTAGCCAGTTGGCAGATCCCTTCGCCAGCAACACGTCATCTGTCATCTGTGATGGCTTGGCTGTGCATGTGTGCGTATGAGTGTTTTTTTTTTTATTAGGGCAAAATATCTAGCAAACTCTTAATTGAATCGCCAAATTCAACGGAATATGTTTGTGATAAATTTATACAAATATATTTAGCGGGAACCCAAAATTGAACCAGAAACTGCAGCACATGCGAGTAAAGCGCCAGAAGGTTGAAGAAACGAAAATTGCAAAACAATAAAGCGAAGAGCTGTGCATGACGAATGCAGAAAAAGCAACGTCAACAACAAACACATTAACAAAAGCAATACGAAGGGCAGGGATCAGAGAAACTAAGCAATTTGACTTGAAATGAGATGCAAACTCGACGCCGTCATCAACAAACGGACCAGCAGGATTTCAGCAGCAATTATAGTGTCCAACAATCGCCACAGCAGGAGCAACTACAGCATCAGCAGCAGCAATCGCTGATCCAACCTGGCCAACAACAATTGTTGTACGTAGCTCCACCATCGGAAGCTGCCATTAATATTGGCGAACCTACGACGAGTGTCGACGCTGACGACAAGTACGACAAGGCAGCCCGCCAGTGGAACTTGTTTAGTGGCATTTCGTCACGCTCTGGCCAGGCGTTGCGCACTTTCATACAACAGCCACTGAGTGCTGCTGCGGCTGTTGTAACAGGCAATCATCCCAATCAATCGCAAAGTTTCGATAATAACAATAGCAGCAATAGCTACGAGAAAAGCGTCTACAATTTTGGAGGCCATCCAGGACAGGTAGAAACTGAAGAAATCGAGGAGCAAGAGATATTCATAATGGCAGCAAGAGATCGTACGGGCGAGTTTGCCAATGCGATTCGCTCGCTACAATCACGAAACATCACACGGGCGGTCAACATACGAGATCCAAGGAAGGCCAAACAGGTGCAGAGCTATTCGGAATTTATGATGGTTGCCCGTTTCATAGGCAAGAACATAGCCAGCACCTATACCAAACTGGAGAAGCTGACCATGTGTAAATGAATCAATTATATCTATTATCTATTTTTCTATTTAACCATTGCTTACTTGCTTTCAGTGGCCAAAAAGAAGAGTCTATTCGATGACAGACCGCAAGAGATTCAGGAGCTGACGTACATCATCAAAGGTGACTTGAATGCATTGAATCAGCAAATAGCCAAACTGCAGGACATCTCCAAGGATCAGCGTCGCACCACGAATGGCAAGCATCTCGTCTCACATTCCTCCAATATGGTGCTTGCCCTGCAATCCAAATTGGCCAGCATGAGTACAGACTTTAAGCAAATCCTTGAAGTGCGCACCGAAAATCTCAAACATCAGAAGACGCGACGTGATCAATTCAGCCAAGGTCCTGGACCTCTGGCCGCACACACCGTTTCACCATCGACCGCCAAGCAGGGTTCGCTACTGCTCAGCGAGGAGAATCAAGCGGTTAGCATAGATATGGGCGGAAGTGAAGCGACGCCCCTACTAGGAGCTACTTCACATCACCAGCAACAACAGCAGCTGGCCATCTACGATGAATCCGATACGTATGTACAACAGCGTGCAGAGACAATGCAGAATATAGAGTCAACAATTGTGGAGCTGGGTGGCATCTTTCAGCAGTTGGCGCATATGGTTAAAGAGCAGGAGGAGATTGTTGAACGCATCGATACCAATGTGGCGGATGCGGAACTAAATATTGAGGCAGCGCATGGCGAGATACTCAAATATTTTCAATCCGTTTCCAAAAATCGTTGGCTTATGATTAAGATATTCGGTGTTTTGATATTCTTCTTCCTGTTCTTTGTTGTTTTTATGTCATAATTAATGCTAAATACCCAATTCTAAATTATTGTGAATACATATGGCATATACACCTATATACATATATATGTAATATATTTTTATCGATATGGAGATATGTACAAAGGTAAATTCTTGATTCCCATTCAAGCCGTTTGTAAAATAAAGTTAAATCAAGATACGTACGACAAATTTCATGTTGGGTAATTACATTTATGTAGATACGGCAAGTTGACAGGCAGGCAGGCAGACAGCCAGGTGTGATAAGAACTCGCTTGTAATCTTTATGATGTTTAAAGAGCTGTGGTCCGCCCGTGTGCACTTGCCTTAGATATATCAACTAGCCTCTGCTTCAATGGATATAGAGCTTAGTCGAATAGGCCGCTATCTCGCAAGCTATGTAAAAAATATAGAAATCAAATAAGTCATATCATTATAAATATTTGGGATAACATTAACAACATATGTATATTTATATTTGTAACTGATTTAGTTAACTTCTTTTTGCTATCAACGATGACTTAGCCATTAGATTAGATGGAAGATATTGCTCGAAATTATTATCATAACTTTTAAGAATAGCCTTCATCTAAGAGAGGTCGATCCCCAATAAGTTGTACTCATTTTAACATATTAGTTTTACTTTGTAAATGTACAAATATACAATTGTTATGTTTTCCATTAAATTATATAAATAATTATATTATAATTTCTTTAAAATAAAAAAATTATTTCAAAATTTCTGTTAGTTTTACTGTATTTATTTTCTCTGAGGCTTCAGTTACCAAATGCAAAACTAATTAAATTATATTAAAAAATAATAATAATAATATAAAAAAAAACCATTTGAAATCTACATAGATGTTTCTTTGTTATGATTGGCATTATGAATAAACTAGCAAATTTTTACATTTAAAAACATTCTTCGCTCCCAAATGGAGTTGTGTGTAGGTCTGTGTCTGTGTGTATGTGTGTGTGCAGATATATATGCGGATGTAGATGTAGAAGATGCTCTAGTGCCAACAACAATGAGATCCCCAGGCAGCTGCCCTTTTTATACCCTCTTATGTCGAGATGAGCGAATAAACCATGCTAAAATTAGCAGAAAAACAAAACAGAACGTTAGACAAATGCAAAATGGTATTTATAAGCATAACATAATTACCCGTATATATAGTAGAAGAAGCTGATCAGATAGACGGCCAATTTAATCCACCCCTCGCGCAGATTGCGCGATAATGTGTCCGTCTTCAAAACCGTCGTGGGATCGTATAAACCGGGACCCGACATCAATGGACGATTCTTATAGCTGCAATGCAATGGATTATTCAGTTTATATAATCCGAATTTGTGATATTCCACAACTTACCGCCATATATGATAGGCTATTAAGGGTATATTGAGGCAAAGTGAATACCATTCTCCACAGAATAAGAAAAGTAAATTTAGAAAAATATGCAGCAAATATTCCGGCAAAACGAGCTGTACAAATTAAACATGATTAGTCACTGCTTGAGCCGCACTCGAAACTCATATATACACACATTCTTATGTATGTATATATATATTTAATATTCTCTTACCGGATTGAGGCTATTGCACTGATCGATTGGATTTTTATAATCTGTTTTCAGCTCATCGAATGCAATCACATGAAATATTGCGAAAAATATTAGAAATGCATCGCCAATAAGCGCCACAATATATGTGAAAGCGGTGAAGTTGAAGGCCATTGTTGTGTAGCGGTTCGTTACTCAAAATACTGCTGGCTGTTGTTCGAATGCTATTTAAAATATATTTTACAGATGTTTATTTAAATTAGTTTGTTATAATTACGCACTGGTCCTGCTACATGAGTGTGTGAGTCGTGTAGAATGATGACAGCTGTGACTGTCGCTTAACTTCTCGCCTTAATGTTCTTAACAGAGCGTGTCAGTGTCACCCTAATTTTTTTATTAGTAAAAATGTTTTATAAAATTTGTCTGCAATTGGTTTATAAACTATTTTTTTGCAAAAATCCAATTTAATAATACTTAGATCAATTCTGAGATGAGAATGGCTTAAGAGATTTCTACAAGTCATATAACATTATTTTTAAAAATAAACACAACAGGGAATAACGACTCTGTTAAGGGTGTGTCGCTGAAGCAGCTGTAAGCCAGGGCTACAATAAATATCGCTTAAAAGCTGCGTTAATAATGCAAGATAAATTAACTATTAAAATTAATACACCATAAATGGTTTATTAGATTCGGCTAATTTTGTAATTTTTTAGGCAGTATTATGCAGTATGAAGAAGTTCAGACTCTTGTTATTCCGTTGCGTGCATTGTGCAGCCCTGGTAGCATTTGCCGCGGAATTTTCATATCCAATGCATTTCCAAACCGCCATTGCAATTTTTGACCGCAGTGCGAACACAAAGAGACTATATTTAACAACGCCTGTGCAATCAATTTTGTGATAAATAAATACAAATCAGAACTAGACAAATTGAGACGATAATATTTTATATGAAAAATGTCTCAATTCAATTTTGTGAGCGATCTACAGAATGCATTGATCATGGACGGAGAGACGCGTGGTCCTGCGCCCCGCTGGAAGAAGAAGCTGGAAGCCTCGCTCAATGGAAGCGTGAATACCACACGTTCCGTGCTATCCGTTTCATACAATACAAGCTTTTCGGGCGTACAAGCACCAACCAAAACGCCAGGCAAAAGCTCTGATGCAAAGACTAAAAAGAGTACAACGACGCCAACGAAGACACCTGGAGGTGGAGATCGTTTTATACCCAATCGTGCAGCCACCAACTTTGAATTGGCACATTTTTTGGTAATTGATATCAATAGAAATATAAATTTACAGATGGATTACAACAAAACACGTTCAACTTGTAGGTCAACAAGGACACTGGCGATAAGTCCGATGAAGATCAGGAGCAGCAGCCAACGACCAGCAACGAGAATAATGTCCAGGCATCTGCTCACAAAGGTGAACGCCAGAAACTGATTGCCGAAGTAGCGCAGGTTGGCGAGAGCAGCAAGAGTGGACGCATATTGTGCTATCAAAACAAAGCACCTGCTGCTCCCGAATCCCATACGAATCCTCTAAAGGTGGTTTACTCCCTGAAGACGCCCATATCGACGAAGAGTGGTTCACGCTATATACCAACCACATCGGAGCGCATACTCGATGCACCAGACTTTATCAATGATTACTGTGAGTATTTCTATATAATTTTTAGTATATAGTACATCAATTGCGTCTCCACTTAGATCTCAATCTGATGGACTGGAGTGGCGATAACATTGTCGCCGTTGCATTGGGCAATTGTGTTTACTTATGGAATGCAGCTAGTGGGAATATTGAGCAGCTAACTGAGTACGAGGAAGGAGATTATGCCTGCGCACTGTCGTGGATTCAAGAGGGCCAGATCTTGGCCATAGGCAATAGTAGTGGTGCTGTGGAGCTCTGGGACTGCTCGAAGGTAAAACGTTTGCGTGTGATGGATGGCCATAGTGCTCGTGTTGGTTCTCTAGCATGGAACTCGTATTTGGTTTCATCGGGCAGTCGGGATGGCACGATTATACATCATGATGTGCGCTCCAGGGAACACAAAGTAGGCTCGTTAAACGGGCATGCCCAAGAGGTGTGCGGCCTTAAGTGGTCCACAGATTTCAAGTATTTGGCTAGTGGAGGCAATGATAATCTAGTGAATGTCTGGTCTCTAGCTGGAAGTGGCGTAGGCACCGCCACCGACCCACTGCACAAATTCAATGAACATCAGGCAGCAGTACGAGCCCTTGCATGGTGCCCCTGGCAGCCCAACACATTGGCATCTGGTGGCGGCACAGCGGATCGCTGCATCAAATTCTGGAATGTATGCAACGGATCACTTATTAAGTCTGTGGATTCCAAATCCCAGGTGTGCTCTCTGCTCTTCTCACGGCACTACAAGGAGCTAATATCTGCGCATGGCTTTGCCAACAATCAATTGACCATCTGGAAGTATCCATCGATGGTTAAGCAGGCCGATCTAACTGGGCATACATCGCGTGTCTTGCAAATGGCCATGTCGCCCGATGGCAGCACTGTGATAAGCGCTGGAGCTGATGAAACATTGCGACTGTGGAATTGCTTTGCACCCGATCCAATGGCAGCCAAAAAGGTCTCCACTGTCAATAGCAATGCAAAGAAGAGCGTCTTTCGACAGAGCATACGTTAAAACTTAAAAATGGCAAAAGTAAAGAGGAATCTCTTCTAACAGAGTATATGCTAGAGGCGCGGAGGCAGTCTCTTCCGACAAAGAGCTGGCAGACTCTGTCCAACTATAAAAGACCTACTCACCCAACTAATCGAGACTAGACAGAAATACTTTTCTTACTAATTAAGCTAGCTAAAGCAAAAAAAAAAAAAAAAGTTAATTCAATTGTTATTTTTTTAAGCCAATTCATGTTTCATAATTATGTGACTTTTTGATATTTGATATGTGTGTGAATTTTTGATGCATATTTAAGTTTTGTGCATTTATTATGTGTATATTTGTGTATTTGTAAATTGAAAATTGTAATCAAGACAATTTTAGATTACTTTTCATAATTACGTGACGACTAATTGATATATTTATTTAAATTTAATTTTTATGATATATAAATAAAATGCTTGCCATACTGCAACCTTTTATGCTTTATTCACTAATTTTGACAGGCTTACATGGTAAACAATATTTCAATTCTATTTTTTTTTTTTTTTTTTTTTTTGCTGTAGGTACAGTTAGTTGCAGGTTTTATATTTTAACATTATTTACTTCTTTCTTTTTGTTCGTCGCGTGTGTGGAACGTGTGTCAAAAATATCTCGATGCAGCATAGTTTGTTATTGGAATTTTAGCGTTGTTAAGTATATATATATAGATTTATATATATACGTATGCATTATGGATCTTTTATATATATGTACAATTGAAGCGATATTCAAGCAACTGTCATGGGATTGCCGCCACTGTAGCTGACAAAGTAACGCGGATCACCAAAGATCTGCAACAAATAGAAGACATAAAAAATATATGAACAAAATTACAAAATAAAAAAGATTATTTTATTTTAATTTTAATATTAAAAAAATGTATGCAAATGTATTAAGATATGAAAAATAAAAAAAAATATATAAAAACATTCACTTTAAACTTTAAGCAATAAAACTTTAAAGGCAAAACCAACAAAATAATTAACAAAACGCTTTAAAAACATGCATTTAAAAATATATATATTTATATAAAATACTTACATATTTTTTTGTACATTGAATTTTCTAGCAATAATTTTTTTAATCTTTTTTTTTGGTTTTAGAATAAAATGTTTATTTGCAACATAATTCATTCAGTCAGAACATTGAAACATCAATTAGATTTTTAACTAACTTATGTTAAATGTAGTATATTGTAGTATATATGTATTCTTTGCTACACATTTTTTTTTGTATATTTTTTTTTTGTTTGCATTTTTGCTATACTTTCTTTTTTCCATATAAAAGGTTTAGAGAATTAGAAAGAAGCCGTACATTTGTTTAGATCTAGTTCTATTTGTAGTTCTAGTTCTATTTTTAAATATAATTTGTTAGATGCATACCACACACACGAAAGCAGTCACGCACGCACACTTACAAACAAACACACATACACGCACACATAATACAGACAAAAGAGAGAGCGAGAGAGATATGTATAGAGAGTAAAAGTAAGTGAGAGTGATAAAGCGCAATAAACATCGAATTACATAGACAGCTTAAACTAGTTAACATTTTGATAGGGAAAGTAGAACATAAATATCATATGAACAGCTGATGGATAGTTCATTTTACATAGAATATGTATATCTAACTATTTTTATATATATGTATGTATATATAACTGTATCTATATATTGTGTGTGTATTGCATTTTGTTCGTTATTTTGTTGGTTGTTTCTTACAGTGGGCAACTTTATAGCTTTGACTGCTCTACTAAAACATAGAGCAGCCCTTATTTATGTATAAATATATCTATTTTTGTTTGTTTTTTTCTTTACTATATATGCGGACGGCCATTTCTATTTTTGCTGCTGTTTTCCAATTTTTTGCTATTTTCTTTTTGGTTGGTTTAACAATACATAAATGTTACAATACAATTTTTCTTCTTTTTTTTGTTATTAAATATTTTCTAGTTTCAACTTTAGCTGAATACCAGTTCAGCTCTTTTAACTTTTTTAAATCTTTTTTGAACATTTGGAAGCTGTTGGTGGTGACCCTTATTTTTTGATGTTTTCTTATGTTCTATGGGTTTCTCAATGAGATATTCTAGAGTTTTCAGTTTTTTTTTTTGTTTTTGTTTAGGCTGTGACGCTCACCTTCGTATCGTCTAGATCTTCGATATCACTGCTATCGTAATCGCTATCGGGCGGCGTTAATGTCTCTGCGCCGCGTTTCTCCAATATGTTTTGCATGCGCGATTTATTCAATATGCTGGCCACCTGATATGCCGTTAGTCCAGCATATGTTGCTGTCTCCAGGTTGAGTTTCTCGCATTCGTCCAGCAGAAAATTGGCCAAATCCTCATTGCAACACTCGATGGCAATGTGCAGCGGTGTACGTCCGCCCTTGCCCTCCTACAAAACATAATTCAAATGCAATTTATTAATTAGTTCAATTAAGCGAGTTTTTCAAATAAATTACAAAGACATGAATAGTATTGATAATGGTATTTATCCTGAATCGCAAACTTAAAATAAATTCTGATTTTTTCCGGGTTTACTTACCCTGGCATTAATGTCTGCGCCGTGAGATACCAAAATGCGCAAGATATCAATGTGTCCAGCGCCAGCAGCCAAGTGTACGCAGCGTTCACCTGCAATGATAGAAAACAAATTGCAAATTAATAAAATTGCTTTGGGGCAAATGCATTTAACACCACTGTGCGCTACATTTATGAATGAAATACGATCCCTGCGAAAGCGCTCGACAAAAAAGCTTCGCTGTGTTGTTGCTGAACAAGTAGCGTTTTAAAATACAACAAAAAAAAAACAGCACAATAGCAAGCAAAAGCTCTGATTGCCGCAAGAGCAGGCATGCAAAGACTGCGAGCGAGACAGAGAGTGAGAGGGAGAAAGAGAGAATGAGCTGGGGAGGATGGGGTGGTGAAGTCAGCTCAGCGAACGCGTTTTGCCATATGTATGTACATACACACACACACACACACAAACACACGCGCGCATTTGCTTTACTGCGTGTGCGTTTGCATTGGTGTGCGTTGAAAAACCCAAGAAATTCCCACAATAAAACAGCAGCAAAATAACAGCTACAACAAACAAATACAACAAAAAACCAGCAGTGGCATAAAAAGCAACAGACGGCAACACAAACAGCTAAAATGCAAAAAAAAAAAAATAAAATAAAAATAAAGTTAACAAACCCAACAAGTTGACAACTAGTTTGCCCAAGTTCAAATTGGATTCAGTTTAAAAAGAGCAAAAATGTTTGCACATAATTCACAGACAACAGCAGCAACAACAATGCCTAGCAATTGCAATAATTCAGCTGGCGTTGTACTAAACGATGCTTTTATAATTATAAATAAATAAATACCTACAAAAAAAACAATTCTCAAATTATATCTCGCTGTTTGATCGCGCGCTTACAGATTAAAAAGCAGCAACAACAGCTACAGCAGGCAGCTTTTGACTGTTGTTACTGTTGTTGCTGTTGTTTTTGTTATTGCTTTTTGTGGTTTTTGCTGTTACACGTGCTGTTGATTGACTTTCACACACAAACAGCGCAGCTTGCGTGCAGCTGCTGCTCACAGCTGCTCATTTGCATTCAATTTCCGTAAGAACTTTGAATAAATCGCATTAAAGTTGCGTATGCGTTGCCAACTATATAAATGTATTTGTTTATTTTTGACTATCGCATTAAGTGCAAATGAACTACTTTATTGTTTAGCTTCGCGTATGTTGCCAACTCTAAGTGTACCTTTTTGAGCCGCTAATCTATGTTGGCAACAAGTGCAATTGATTAACGATAAGTGCCTATCGTTTGCACTTGAACTAGATCAATTTTTGTTAGGGTGGCTCGCACTTCGTAATAGTTGCTGTTAAATGCGCATTAATCGCACTACGAGCACGACAGATATTAATCATGTAGATGATAAAAGGTGACTCAAAGCTATTTACGCGCATGATTAAATTTTATGACAATCCCAAAAAATAAAAATCTAAATTCTAGCTACTTGCTTATATATGTATACATATATTTAGTAAAGGTTCCGTGTTATAGAGTTGCTCTATCTGGTGAAAGAAAGCAGATATCTGGCACGAAAGTTAAAGCCGGCTCTCTTGTTGCCGTCCCAGTCCAGTTCGGAGACTTACAAACAATAACAACAATTGTGTCACAAGTTTTAAATATAAACGATGACAACATTTTTTTTTGTTTCTCTATTTGTGCTCGAGCCAATGATCAAGCTCGATCTCTGCTGATCGGAGAGAAGTCGCCAGCTAGATTATAATACGAGCGCATAAACTCGATGGAGCGATAGTAAAAGTCAAGAGAAGCTCAAGCACAATTCCCATTGTTGTTGCTATTCCGGAACGTTAGCATACGATTAAAGACCATGTATATATATATATATATATATATATATATATATATATATATATATATATATATATATATATATATATATATATATATATATGTATATACACATAGCTGGAACATGACTTTAGCAAATCGATAGAGATTTTTTGTTTGCTGAAATATGAAATATTAATCACAAAGTTTGCCTCAAACTTTAAACTTTGGGGAATTCCCAAGCATTGCTGCGTCACGCGCCTTAGATTTGAAATTTTCAAATCCGTTCCAGCTGCTAAACACAGAGTTGGCTTTATTAATATTATTATTATTATATATTATCTAAAGCTCTATCTGCGGACGGCTGCCAACAAGTCTGCGCCACAAAACTTGACAGACCCCTCATAAAAAACACCAGAAAAAGATTCAAAAAAGATTAAAAAAAAAAATAAAAAAATACAAAAGAAAACAAAATCAAAAGTAGTTAAACTTGAAGTTGGTTTTTGGTTTCAGGCGGCGGCCTGTTTTTCAGATAATATAATAATAATAATAACGCTAATCGAATGTGAGCTTAAACAATTAATAAGAATTACGAAATTGCGCACTCCATGCAAAAAAATTAAATAAATAAATATATATTTAAATAAAAAGTTTCATCTTGTATTAAATATTATTTACTATTTATATAAAAAAAAAAAAAATAGTCAACAATCGACACTTGCTAATTTTCATTCAAAAAAGAACACTTTCCTAAAATTTTAAGTTCTGTTTTTAAAAAAATATTTTGAATTTAGTCTTTTTCGCAATTGTTCAAATAATCTGGTCTTTTCTTAACTTCCCCTCTTGGACACTTGTCCATGCTCCATTTTTTTTATTGTATTAAATATTTTTTAACCTTAAGCAAAAAACCCGCAACGCAAAGTTCACAAATTTATTGACAGCACAAATATTATATTTAAAAAAAATAACTTTTTTTTTGGGGTTTTTGTTATTGTCTTTGGTTCATTTTAATTAATTGTGCTTATTGTTTGTTGCGTACTGTGTGAAGTTTATATTAAATAAATTTTTTGGTATTTTGACAACTTGTTTTTGTTTTTTTTTTTGGTGTCTTGGATCAAACGCAGTTCGTTGCTTGTTTGTCCTTCAGAGTGAAGTGGCAAATTGTGCAGTTCATTGATTCATAATTAAATCATAAAATTGTTTTGTTTATGAAATAAGATAAGAATTTGTGGATATGTATATTTAGAGATTGGATAACTCAATCATTAAACGGAACCAGCTGGTAGAGTCAAAAAAGCTCGATTGAACCGGCTTGCGTTATCGATAGTTTGCTTAGCCCGTTGCTGACTGCTGCTCATCGATAACAATTATAATTGTAATTAGTAAGATTTGCTTTTATCGATAAACGTTAGAATTTGAATTTGCATACCAAATATAACAAGAGTTTTATGAAATTCTGTTTATTAATATACTATAAATAAAAATTATTCTTCTCTTTAACTAATTTAAAAGATTTGAAACTTTTTTCTTAGTATTTCTATTATTATCTCTATTGTTTTCTACATTACAAAGAACCAGGCCACTAGGCAAATGGGGAATTACCTGGTGGCAAAGACAACTGTTTAAACAAAAGAACAATATTCGCTTAATGGCTATTTGCTTAAATGCTTCTGGCGCCACATTTCGTCAATTTGTGGTTTGAAAGTTTTTTTTATGTGGAAATGAAGTGAAAACCCCAATGTAAAACAGAAACAAAAACAGAAACAGAAAAACCAAACAGCAGACGATTGCCAAAAGGCAGCAAAAACTAAAAAGTAAAAAATAAATTTAGCACAATTAATGCTGGATTTTCCAAAAATCCATTTAAGGTATTTGGTTTTTCTCTGCTTTTTTTTCTTTTTTTGCTAACGTGGGCAAAGCTTCCATTTGGTAGCCGGCAAAGACATCGCAGTTATGTCACGAAACCACTTGTTGACTTTCTTTTGAACGAAATGCAAATATAAGTGTTATACACATATGTATATATGTGTATATATGTACATTAGTGAGCATGGGTGTATGGTACGCGAAGGTGTGGATGATCGTGCCACGTGTGGTTAAACGGCGTAGCGTAAATACTGCATACACACTGTTACATATATAGATATACATACATATACGATATTTATATATCGTTATGTGGGCAAAACCCCGCAGAGGTCAGAGACTGGCCTAAAAGGCAGGCAGACAGTCAAGTGCTCGACCGCTGATAAAGAGCGGTAAAAGTTGTTGTTGACAATTGTGAGACAATGGTTGCACTTTTTACTATTGTTGTTGTTTTTGTTGTTGTTGTTGCTGTTGTTTTTGTTAGGGTTAAACCCATCCAATAATTTTGTAGGAGTACGAGTGCAAAGTGTGTCAACATTGCCTGATCACCATATAGAGAGACACGTTTCATTCAAGTGTCTACAACTTCCGTTATATATGAGCTGGTGATAAATACTTAAGCTGATAGATATTTATATATATATAGTATTATATTAATCGGTCGGGTGTAGATGCTTGACCTTGTCTCCACACACAGAGAGAGAGAGAGAGAGAGAGAGAGTGAACAGAAGCTGATTCGCAATGAGTAACAAAGTTGTTATTGTTTTTGTTATTGTGATGTAAATGTCACTGGGAGGGAGTCAACAAAAACAATCTACAGACTTCCAGAATATGTTAGTAAATAATCATTTTATTTTTTTTTTATTGACGTTAGCAACAATTGTGGGTTAAACCTGTTTGTTTACGTACCAGCAGCCAACAACAACAACCAATCCAAAAGTACAAAAAAAAAATAAAATTTATTGAAAGGCGACATTCGAGAGTCGAAGAAATGTGCTTGAGATTAAAAGCATTCGTGTTGCTTCCTACACGAACAGCTGGCATTGGAAACAATAGACGCTGCTCGAGAGAACATAACTTGAACATAATATATGCTTAAGTGCAAAACAGCTTTAAGCAAAATGTCGAATCAAGAAATTCGATAATTATCTATATTCTTTATATAAATATGTATTCAACTGCCATTGTAAGGAAAATTAGTCTTTTTAACTTATTTACTTGATTATTTAACTCATGATTGACACTGCTGCTTACATATCATATTTTTTAACAATCGATAATTATCGATAAGTAATGGAACTGCCATTAGCAGCTGTTGGAGTTCTGCAAACATTTCATAAATTTATGTTAATTATCTCAAGAGCTATCCAATAATCAATCTATAAGCGATAATTATCGAAGAGAGTTAACTATGCTGTCAGCTAACATTTGCCACTTAAGGTGTTCAGCAAACATTTTGAATAGATTTTTACGTTAAGAATTTCATGAACATCGATATTTATCGATCACAGCTAACTTTAATGCGTGTTACCATTTGCTGCTATATGTAAATAATTTCACAAATTGTCAAGTTGGCAATGCAAAGCGATATGTACGATATGCGACAATCATCGTAATAGAAAAAACTCGATACTTATCATCGATCATTAAGAAACAAATAAATACAGGGAATAAGCAGCTATTTACAATCGTAATAACCCATATTAAGCAGCGTTGTGGAAAATTTCATTGCAACACCATATAGCAACAAGTCGATAATTATCGATCAAATAAACTTAAACTCTGAGTTCAACGGTTGCACATCTCATCGCCAGCTAACGATCAATTACAAATTGTGTTAATTTATTAACTCGATCATTTAACTAACATCGCATGCATTTATTTGACAATTAGAAAGAGGCTGATCAGTTGCCAAGATCAAAGGTCTACATATTTGAATATATATAGAGATATAATGTACCTGTAAGGGTATATTTAAGAATTATGCAATTCCGTAAACAACTAGTTTGTAACATACGTCATTTTGTTTATTACTTGGCTTGATCAATTAGCTTTCTTACGTTTCAACGATCAATCCAACGTACAATGGCATTCCCCACTCAATTACGTACTATCTGAGTGGAGGTTGTATATATACGTATAATATATACCTGTTGTACCCATATTGTTTGAAGGTTGAGATAGAACATGCGACAAGTTTTGCTGATATCGTTGAAATGAAAGGAATGAACACGTGTGGCACATGCCAGACGATAACTTAAGATATTTCACATTATTTATATGGTAGTTCGTTAAATATCGACAAAAGATATTAAAGGAATTAAATATTGATATATTTGTTATATTATTAAACAAATATAAAATTGGTTTTAATGCAATAATGAATAGATTATATTCTTCTATATTTACTTTGTTTATAATACTGTTTAAAAACTATCGATAACATGTGAATGAATAAGAATTGCATTAGTAAACTTGAAGGTTCTTTTTCTATCTAGTTGGATTTAAGTCCATCTATAGAAAGAAATCGAGTTATATTAATCGATAAGCTACCGATGACATACAAAGATAGAAGTTATCGGTGACTTGACATATATATATCGTATACCTGCCAAGTCCTTAGCACAGGGGGTATCAAAAACACTTTATGGGAAAAACGTTGATAACACTTATCACTGTGATAACACAGGTTTACCTATATATATGTATATATAATATATATATATATATATGTATATATATATATATATATATATATACATATATATAATATAATCGCCGTCATAGCAATAATAAACGACCACCAATGGGGTTTTTCTGGAATTGATAACATAGTTAGCTTGGCGACTAAAACACAGACTAAATATGACCTTTACGTATTCGCATTTCTAGGTAGCATTATCTTCTGGGATATAGAATTTTGCTTATCACAGTTAATAAATGGGGAAATACGGAATAAGGCCCAAAGCTGTTTACTGTTTAAGGTTTTTTTTATATTTTGCATTTGGAAAGTTCTTTAGATTTTTCCCCCGACAACAGATGCCATCGCCATATGTGCCACAAATGAGCCTCAATCAACATATTGTGCGGTTTATCGTTCTGAAATTCCCTACAAATGTGTCTCGAGTGCAGATGATGACAAAGATGTTTTCAACTCGTAGACTAAATAGCGATAAGGGACGTTATTCCAGACTATAGTAAGGGATAATGGAATATTCACTTTGGAAGCAAGATAGTTAATAGATAGAGGAACACCCTTAATGATGTGACTTTAAAGAATGTTGAGTTTCGGAGACATTAGGAGAGACTTATAGACCTGAAAAAAGTAAACTCCTTTGAAAAGATTCAGAAAAACTGAATCTTAACTTTAAAAACTTGTAAAATTTGAAGTGATTCAACAGGTCAACTAAATGTTATATACATATAGATTAGATTAGCGCGCTGTAGCATTACTTCTTCTAGTTCCTCATATATATACAGCTAAGCTGAGTCAGTCTTAAAATTTCTAAATATAAACAACAACTTTGCAGTGCGCAGTGGAGCGCAAGCTAAAGAAAATCAGTTCAACTCCTGCACAAAAAGGAATTCGAAAATTCTATTTATAATTAAGACTTGCGTGTTTTTATTTATATAAATTCATTGAGTGTCAAGCAAATGCCATTGCGTGCATGAAAGGAGCTACAAATATACGATTATATATACATATGCATGAGTGTGGATATATATGTATGTGTATTATAGTGACCTCGCAAGTAAATAGGACGATAATATTACAGAAATAGCTGGGAAATTCCAGGCAGCCTCAAGGAAAAACAAAAGGAAATATACAATATATACATACATACACACATATGTGTAAACAGAAATATGTTTACTGATACGTTGGCTTTTATTAGCGATAACCTTTTGAACTGTCTACAAATGGTTATTGAAATTATGTATTACGCCTCAAAGAACTTATAGTATAAATGTTCTTTTTCCCGACAAGTTTGCTTTATCGCTTTTAGAAATTTTGGCTAAGTGCCAGCAACTGCCAGTGCAAAGCACTCGATTATTTTCGTAACATTTTCCAAATTTCTGGCATAAAAAGGCAAGAAATAGCATTAGAAGTTTTTGAGACTTGGACCAAAATTTCCGAGCTACATTTAACAGACAAGCTAAATGTGTTAGAGAACAGCGTAAGCAACAGGGAAAATGTTAACTAACAGTAACATAACTTCTGTTGACTAGCGTATACATAGCTAATGCTAATTAACATATGTTAACTAATCTTATCCTCTAGCTATTTCTAGTTGCTTACGCTTAGGTTTTTCATAGCAAAACAATATGACGAATTTTTGTTTTTCCTTTTTACTGTGTCATTATACTATAAATTTACTTTCCGATTTCTCTGCTGTTTGTTTGTTTCTTTTGTTCTTTCTCTTTTTGATTTCTGCATTCAGGATTCAATTCAGTTCAGGCGCAACTATGACGTCAATTGAACAAGAAAGTCTTGTGACTTTTTGTACGAGCCCAATTGAATATGATTTTATAACATCTGGCAGCGAGTTGACGACGTTCGGAATTGCTTTTAAAAATTATATATATATGTATATAGATATTGAGAGAAAGAGAGAGAGAGAGAGATGTATACAGCTTAATGTGTCTGCTTTGTGCATGGGAAAACCCAAAAAATTTGAAAGAAAAAGCCGTCGACGTCGTCGTCGCCGTGCTGTTCGTGTCATCGTTTTCGCTTTGCTCTTTGATACCCTATCGTTAATGCTGTGAGCAGCTTCAGTTTGATAGACATTATGTCTGGTTAGTGAATGATGATATTTATAGAATTGTGTAGGAAATACCAAATGATGAGTTCTATAGAAATTTATTTTGATTACATTAAAGTGCAAGAAAACTTATTCACAAGAATATCAAAATTTGGTAAAAAAAATTAATAATAATTATTTTAATATAAATACAACAGTATAAAGAGAAGATTCCAAAGGTTTTTTCTATGATTCATATAGAATTTACGAAACATTTTGATTGACTGAAAAAATGGTAGAAAGTTATATTGGGATATGAATCAATATAACATAGAGAAGTGCTCAAACCCATTTCTCAAGAATATATATACTTTTTTAACAAAATTTTTTTGTAGATTTCTTTGAGGCTAAAAAAGGGCAACTCTTAGTCGTTCTACAGTCTTTTGCCTTCACTTATTTTTTAGCTTATTTTTTTTTTTTGGTTCGTCTGCATAGAGCTAGCCACAGCTATATGTTTGAATATTATGTGCAATGTCTGCTCTGTTAAGCATATAGATGTGGATTACTAATACACACGCACCCACATACACACGGCAGCACACACACACACACACAGCAGCTGTTTCTCATTTATGCGCGAAGGCATGTTTCGACCGGTTTGGTCTGGTTAAAAGTAGCTGCCAAATGTTTGTTCACCACATGTTTGAAAACCGATCAATTTTCGTATTTTTAGCAAGGTTACAATACAAAACGAAATAAAAATCGATTAAACAAACGAAAGGTTAAAGCAAATACAGGTAAATGTAAGTGTGAGTGTATGTGTGTGTGCGTGTGTGTGTGTGCGGGGGGGTTATAAAATGTAGCCGCTCAACATCTCAGTCAAGTTTATTAACCTTTTACGTGTCGACAGTTGCGCAAGCTTCAACTCTTGTGACTGAACAATAAGTGTTTATATATACATACATCTTAATATACATACACGTATATACAGGTATACTTGTGATGACTTTTACTTTCTTCCGGCTTAGATTTGGTTTTTTTTTTGTTAGTTATTTTTCAAAGTGGGAAACTTTTGCTGCGCAAATAATAATCAAAAGGCGAATTTTAATTGACGTATTTCTCACACACCTTTTTGTGTTTTTAGCCCCACCCACCTGTTGAAAATCAATATGCTTATATATAAACTAATTTGTATACAAATAAATCAATAATAACAATCAAGGAAATGAGGCCGTCAGCTTTATACATATACATACATATACACATACATATATAATCGTAAAAGCATCTGTGTGAGCTGCAAATGAAATGAGCTGGAAATCGAATTTAATATCTATTTTGTGTTGTTTCCTTGAAGCTTGGATGATTTCGCTACAAGCAAATTATAAACAATGCCAAACCTTGCTGACGTCAAACAGAAAATCGCTTTTATATACAAATATATATATATATGTATGTATATATAGAAAGGAACATACATACATATGTATATAGCTGTGCATAGCCAATCAATAACAACGCAAATGAGAAATTTATTTGCAGGCGCAAAAATGCGCGGAGGCCAAAATGTATTTTTGGCACGCCTTTATATACAGATATATGTATATAATATATATACACACATATCTGACATATATATAAACATATAGTCTAGCTGTATCTGTAGACTTGGCCGCTTATATAAATAGTCTTAGACATTGTCTCGCCGTTGGCGGGACAGCTAAAATATTAGAGCCATATGATAAATTCAAATTTTTTGGCATCAAATCAAAATTCTTTTTATATTTGTCGGGCACGTTTGCCAAGAATATAAAACTATATAGTATAAGTGGATATATCTAAATATATTTCTTAATAATTTTTAATGCATTTAGCTCTTGCAAAGCAAAATTTTTTCAAAACATATTTCGAAACTATATCATAAAATAAATTTGTGAACTGTTTCTTAAAGGTTCACTCAAATGAACCAGTTAACTTTTACAGAGATTCGTGAGTTTTTCAAATGAACCTAATGTTATATAAATATACATATTATTTTACATAATTATTTTGAGTTGAAATAAGTTCATTTGAACGATTCACTCAATGGAACTAGTTAACTTTTTTAGAGTCATTAGTCATGCATTTATATAAATATATATAACTTTCTATAAATGTATAGTATTCATATTATTTTTGACTCCTCTAACCACCCTCGCTTATATATAAGTATATCATTCTGTCTTGTAACTTACCATCATAGTTGCGTATCTCCAGATCGGCAGGCAGATGGGCATAGCTCAACGAGCTGACAGCCTTGTCATTGGAACGATGTCCGTATTGGCGATGTGCCTCGTGTATCTCGGAGGCGCCAAATTTCTCTGTTAGAGCGCGCACGCATTGTTTCTCACCTGCAATGCAGGACAAGTGCAACGCCGTATTGCCATGACGATCACGTACTGTGGGCTATTGATTGATTGATAGATTACGAAGATAAAAAGAGATATATGGGATTAGATTGGAATGATTTAGCTTTGGTAATTGCTTGCGTAGGTGCGGCTGACTGCTCACCTCGGCACCGGCTAACAGAAGCATGCGCAGAATTGTTGGCTGCGCTGTAAGTGCGGCCAAATGCAGTGGCGTCTGTGCCACATCGTTCTGGATGTTTAGGAGGCATGGATGTGGAGCCATGCGTATCAGAGCGGCAACCACATCCACATAGCCCGATATGCAGGCCAAATGCAGTGGTCTGTAATGCGAGAGAGAGAAGATGATTAGTGTTGGGCAATGCTGTGAGAGACTCTGTTGAGAAATGATTTGAAATATCATAAAGAATGTAGCTAACAGTGTTGCAAATTGTCCTATAAAAATTGTACACACAATATTTCACACTTGAAAATTGCAAATCAGTGCTGTAAAGTGGACTAAACTAATATGATTTATATTAAAACATTGATCATATTTCCATCTCGCATAATAATTTAATCGTAAACGTCGCAAAGGTAAGAGCGCACCAGTGTTGAGTAAACTAATATGTTTTACCTGCACATTTTCCACACTTGTTTCATGATCGTTGCGCCTGTAAAAACCCACAAATTGTGCGCGACCCAAAAACCTGTTTCAGGTAGTTGACATACCAGGAAAACCCCTGACTGCCTGACTAACATGTGTCGGTCTTTAGACGACTCGATTCGATTCGATCCGAGAAGTCGCCGTCTCATTGTCTTGTGTTTTGTGTTTTCTCTATGTGTGTATTTGTTGTGATTCATGAAAGTATCCCCAGACCAATTGTGTGTGGTCGGGTCAAGTCAACATTGTTATGCGAATGTTTCATCTCAAAATACCCTATAGATATTAGATATTTGAATAGATAAATATATCTATGGATATATGTATTCATATATGCATATATAAGAGGAATATATGAATGAATAAACTCCTTAATTGATTAAGAGTAGATTACATAACTGAGATAACTATATTTTTGGGTTTACTTGAAGATATTTGTGGTTAATCTAGAAGCTAACTTTAATATATGCTCTTAACTGTGATCTTTTAACATTAAAAAGGTATTACTGATATACTTTCTATTAAGTAATCTATTTATTATGTTAACAGGTTAATCTCTCATCTAAATGAATATACTTTTTAATAGAGTTCATTTTCAGCACAATCTCTATGCATATATATGCTGATCATATATTAGCCTGTAGCTGTGTTAACAAGGTACACATATTAGTTATCATTTATACCTTCTCCACTACAGGGTAACTTTGAGTCACCCACAACTCTCTCTCTCTCTCTCTCTCTCTCTCTCTTTAACTTTCTTATAATTTTGGTATTTTATTCATCCTTTTATTTTTGGGGTATTTTGCAAACGGAAATACTTGTTTTTTTTTTGGGTTTTTTGTTAGATTACTCACGTGTCGCCATCGTCGTTCTGTTGATAGAATTGCTCCCAGGCGTTCATGATGTTAATGTTGCTGTTGCTATTGTTGCTTAGTGGCGCCGTTGCATTAGCAGTATTTCCAGCTGCATTTGTTACTGTTGCTGTTGTTGTTGTTGTCTGTGGTGCGCTTCTTCGTCCAGCGGAGCTGTTGGCATTTGTTGCTGCTGTTATATTGAGATTGTTCATACCGAGACTTGACTGTACAGTCCATTGGGGTATGCCCGTATCGACATTGTGTTTGAAGCGCATTTGCTCGCTGCCCGGCTGTTCGACGCCAGCTTCCGTTTGATTTGTTGCTGTTGTTGTTGCTGTTGTATTCTCCTTCTCTACCTCGTGCTCCTCCTCTTCCAGCTCGTCAATGATGCCCGAATCGAGCACCGTTTGCAATTTATCTGATTTCTGCTCTTCGCTCTGTTCTTGTCGCTTATCCTGCTCCGACTCCTTTTCCTTCTCCTGGTCCTGTTGTCCTGTTTCGTCGTCACTTATTTCACCGCTAAATATTTGCGCTGATTGAGGACCAGAGATAAAACCCGAATCGCTGGTTTCGCTTTGTGCTGCAAATTCTTTGTGCTTGTTAATGGCGGCTTCGCTGCTTTGTTGTTGCTCGCTGCTTTTGCCGCCAAATGATGATGATAATGTTGTTGTTGTTGTTGCTGCTGCTTGTTTACTGTTAGCTTCAAGTGCAGCTCTTTGCTGCTGTTGCTCAACACTGACAGCTGTGGCAGCGCTGGCAACGCCACCAACAGCACAACCACAATCCTCCACCGTTTCCTTAGCCTTGTTATTCTCACTTGTTGCTGCTGTTGTCGTTTGGTTCCACATTTTGAACTTTTGTTGCCTGTCTGTTGGCCTTTTCTTTGATTATTGATTTGTATAAAGTTACTCTGCTGATTCTTTGTGCAATTATTTTGCCAATCAACGTCTCGTTTTCTTTGTTGTTGTTTCTGTAAAAATTTCTTTAACAATTTAATGGAAATTCACACGCTGAACTTTGCTTTAAAGCTTTAACAAGCACTCACACACACACACACACTCACTCACACATTGTATATACATGTACATATACGAAGAGCTCGCGTAACTGCGCTTTAAGCGTCTCTCCGAGACTCGCCTTGGCTGGCGTGTGTGCGAGTGAAACGAATATATAGTGCCCAACACACAAGTGAAAACGCAACAGCGCAGATTAGCGCATGTCCAAAGTTATGATTAGCAACAACAAAATAAGTTGTTTCTGCTGCTCATTGGATAATTAGAAAAGAAATCCATTTGCATAGGCATTTCACGTACATATTTATTTCAAGTTGCCTGCTTTATTTTCAGAATGTGCACCTGTCTTCGTTACCCAAACACACACACGTACACAGTAACGCGAGCAGCTACAGTAACACGTACACACACACACACGCACGCACACAGCAAGCAGACACACTCTGCGGAACAGCCTCTGCTTTTATTTTATTTTTGTGTGCAATTGCACACAAATTATAAGATTTGCTTTTTTGTTTGTTTAATTGATATGTATGTATTTTGGAATTTCTATATCGTTGTAAACACACTCACACACCTCTTTGACTTGTCTATGATTGTAATTTATTTAACATGCTGTTCCACATTTATATTCGCGTTTCGCTTATAACTTGAAGTTAATTGAACTCTGCGCTCCGCTTTAATAATACACACGTCTCGACTCTTTCACGTTGAAAATAGCACTAAAGATGTTGCGTTAAAGCTACTTTAATTTAGCTTTGCAGCGATATAATATTTACAGTAAAGCTTTAGTGGTTGGGGGAAACCAAGTGGCGCTGCCAGATCGGCGTACCAAAAGCTTTTGGCATGAGGCGCGCAACGTTAGCCAAAGCTTCCGTTTAAATGCGGAAGCATTTTAAGCCAACAGCAGCAGCAACAAAAACAACAACAACAACTCATTAGCAGCAACAACAGCAGTTATTTTAAAGACAACAACAACCATACCATATGTTAGAATTTTCTTTGCCTAGTCGCAACGGGTGTGACGCGCTTCACGACTCAAACCGAAATGAACTGTTGCGTCGGCGACGTCGACGTCGACGCCTGGACGAAGATGCAGAGAAGAACAATAAAAAAATGGCTGCAACAGCTGCTGCTGCAGAAATAAAAGGAAGAGCTGCTGCCAGATGTGGCAGTCAGATGAGAGCAACTGAAACGAATGAGTGTGGGCAAAGGAATGCAAAAGCCAATATGTATGCGATGCGATGCGCTTGAATATATTGAACTGTTATTTAATTAATTACGTTACATACTAATGGTTTTTTTATTTTGGGAAAATTCGTTTAAATGACTTAAGCGCTAAAGGACATTGATCTTTGGCGTCAGTGTGATTTACATTTTTGGTTTCTAAAAATCGGGGTTATTCTTGTGTGCTTTGGTGCTTGCGTCTCTTATCTGTATTCAGATTCGTCACTTGGGATTTTCTTCAATAAGTTGCACGTTATTAAAAAAAAAAAACTAAGAGGCAGCACTTAAATGCTACAAATATGTTTTGCTAAATTGGAATGCGGGATCGGAAGAAGGAAACTTCACAAAACCCAAGTTGCGGAAACGTAGGAGCTACAGTTGAGTGTGCTCGACTAAGATATACTGTGTATCTAGTGGGGAGATGTTTTACATTTGTGTTTTCTACTCTTTCTACTCCGTTTTTATATTTCTTTTTGGAATACATTAAAATAATTTTTATAAATTGAGCAACATTTTTTGGTACTTAAAAATGATATCGGCTGCTTTATGCTTAAGAATACAGTAAAACCTGTACTGGCGGAAGAAGATGCACGTGACTCGTTATTGTGTTCAGGAATACATAGATAACTGTAAATGTACATATGTATATGAATTCTCCGTATTACTTACTTACTGACTTAGGGTATAACAACTTCGATATGCATATACATACCACATATAGCTTACGCATTTAATGATGTAACAATACTTGGAATAATTTTACTTAATTGTTAGGCATATTAATAGCCGCAATAACAGCGGTATAACCCATATAAACGCAATGAGCGTTTAATTACAGTCACGTGACTTGGGCTAGATTTGAAGCAAACGCCCTTGAAATAGGTGCTAAAAAGCAAGCAAAATCGTCCGATAACATTTTTTTAGCACTCAAAGTTAAAATTAGATCCAGTTTAGCTTAGGTCATTATTTAATCAGAAATTGGAATATAATATACGTAAGTCATAAAACAATTAATTTTAAGGCAAAACTAAACAACATATATTTTCATATATCAGCGTCATTAATATGTATTATCTAAACACAATTAGTCAACAATTGCAGTCACGTGACATAATCGCAATTTCAAACAACCGCCAAAGTAGTTGGTGTTGCAAATTCCAACAGAGACTTTTATCAACGTTTTCCAGCACTCAGTGCTAAAATTATAAAAACTTTAGTTGAGTTAATTTTTAAAATATTTGTAGTGCATTTTCTGTTGAATGTTACGTGGAGCATTAAGGCTGAGAAGAAGCATGACAACCTGTGCTGGTCTGAGACTAAATGAAGTGGTCAATGCGCTGGAAAAGTTCGCACCGACATCCCTGGCCGAAAAATGGGACAACGTGGGCCTGCTGATCGAGCCAAGCACAGATGTGAGTAATTTCAATATCTGAGAGATAACATAAATAAAAATTATAGTATTGCAGAAACATGTGGAGCGCATACTGCTAACCAATGATCTCACTGAGCCTGTGTTGGGTGAAGCTCTTGAGAAGAATGTGGATCTGATTATTAGCTATCATCCGCCAATCTTTCGGCCACTGACACGGATCACCATGTCCAACTGGAAGGAGCGCATAGTAGTTGGCTGCTTAACCAACTCCAAGGCCTTGTACTCTCCACATACCGCCTGGGATAAAGCGGTGGGTGGTGTCAACGATTGGCTGGCCAAGGCAGTTGATATAAAGGACATTAAGCCCTTGGTGCCAGAGCCGGGCGCAGTTGATGGCACTGGTTCGGGACGTCTTGTAGAGACAAGTATGCCCATTTCCCAGCTGGTGCATGCACTCCAAGACCACATTGAGAACAGCGTTCATGTGGCATATGCTGTGGACCATCATCCAAAGACTTTTGTGCGTACTGTTGGCATTTGCGCGGGATCCGGTGGATCCGTCTTGAAAGGCATTGAAGCGGATTTGGTCATAACTGGAGAGATGTCGCATCACGAATTGCTGGACTTCAATCACAATGGCACGACAGTGCTGTTGTGCAATCACAGCAATTCGGAGCGGGGATTCCTGCGTGAATTCCAGTGCATACTAAAGGAGAGACTTCAAGAAAAGTGTGAGGTCCTTGTTTCTGAAAAGGATAAGGATCCCTTACAAACAGCATTTAGGAGCAACTCCCAAGCTGTGCAACAACTGAAGCAGTAGATAACAAACATCATTTGTAGTATATCATATACAAGTAAATACAATTATATTTATATAAAGCTTTAAACTAAACTTGATCGAGTTTGAATTTGGTTTGCTTGCTGGCTGCATCATTGCGATGCAGCTGATACAGCAAACGCTCCTCCAAATGCTTAACAGCCTCCACAGTCAACACCAATGTATCGTGCTTTAGCATGGAGTAGACATTCAGGCCATAGGCGGGCATAAGATTCACATAGCCCATCACATCCGTAGCATAGCAAATATTCTCCGGAAAGATATCGTCCCTAAAATAGAATTTGAAACTGAGTTAGAGGAGTTTAAAGTGAAATTAGAAAGTTAACTACTTGTCCACAATCAACACCGAGGGTCCCCAGTTGCGCTCCTTAATCAAATCTCTAATGAACTGGGCATCCTTGGTGGGAATCTCTACATTTTCAATGATGTGCAAATCATCCTGTGCCAACTTAACGCTTAACGTCGATGTAAGTCCCATCACTCGCTTATAGAAGGGCAGCATATAGAAATGTGTGGTGGGTGACCGTGGACCGTGGATGATGCCGCCGCCTTTGAAAAGTGGCGAACGTATCGAACCATGGCGCGCACGACCCATACCCTTTTGTGGCCAGGGTTTGCGACCGCCTCCTCGCACCTCGGCGCGTGTTTTGGCATGTGCCATGCTTACATAACGATACTTGCGCTGCCACTCGATATTCTCCTGGATGACATCGACGCGGGGCTGTGCAGCAAATACATCCGGATGTAGTTCCATAAGACCTACTTTTCGCTCAGCCACTGCATCCACATTTTCTATCCAGGCTTGGCGTGCACTGCTTCGGTTTACGGGCGCATGTTCCGCATAATTCTGTGGCAGTATTAGAGCCGGCTTGGAAGCAAGTGTTTCCTTAGCGGTCGTCGTTGTCGATTCAGTTGCAGCATTATTCTGGCAAGCTGCAACTGTATGGGATAAATTGCGCACGTTTGGATACAGCAATTGTCGTGTTTTATTTAAGAATTTTAACATTTTTCAACAATTACGACGCGGTCCAATTGTTGATGTTATGCAGAGTTGTCGAAAATCGTAAGTCGTACGACCGCCACATGCTATCGAAACAGCTGGTAAATAATCGGTTGGCGATAAGAATATCTAGACAGTGTTAAAAAACAGTCGTGGAATTATTTTCTTACAGGTTTAATTTAATTTACTAGTAAAACGATTTTTTTTAATTTTGGAGCTTTTTTAATTTGGAGCTGGTTAATTATCGGGAATATCGGTTGAAATCCGTAAGTTTATCTCGAGTTTTGAACATGCAAAAGAAATTATTTTGACTTGTTCCCTGTGGCTTGGCATCTGATTCGCAATCGGTGTTTGTATCTCCGTCTCCATAGCTGTGCCTCAAAAATTTTGAACTTGAAACGTAGAGCACTTTAATATCGTCGCCATCGTTTTGATTTAGTTGATAGCTTCGAGCTGCTCGATTTTGCTTGTGGTTGGAAACAGCGGCAGAAACAGCAACACTTGGTCTGGCGGCTACTTTTTTGATTGGCTTGGGCGGAGGTATTGGCACGCATTTCTTAAAAGCTTTTTCCTGCTGAAAAGGAGCGGGAAAATGTGTCTTGTGTATAGATTCTGATTGTTCTTTTTTAACTGCATTTATTTGTGATATATCACACGTTTCCCGTTTTGTTTTATTTATGCTCGAATTTGGCTGAAAAGATATTGATTTTAAATTTAAGCTTTCTTCCTTCTCATCGTTTTCACTTGTTCGTTTTTGGCTTAAGGCTGTAACTGATTGATTTGAGTCTAAATTGCCTACGACTACTGCCTTAACTGTTTTATCGTTTGTTTGTCTTTCCTTAGCAAAAACTTTGCGCCTTTCTTCAAAAGTTTTTAATTCCGAATGATTTGACTTCCTTTCGCCTACGCTTTTTCTGAATGGATTGAGTCTGTTTCTTGACTCCATTTTCTTTAATAACGAAACATCTGATCTTTCACTTTCTTCTGTAACACCAGATCTGTCTCTCTTTACACCTACTAATTTGTTGTTCGGAAATACTCTGCTTCTTGAATCCGCATAATTTGGTCCTTCGCCTACTCTATTTTCTCCTGTCATTCTTCTGATAGGAAATTGGCGAATTTTCGATTCCGAATTCATAGATTCCGCATGATCTGACCTTTCGCTTACTATTTTCCTTTCTGGTTGTCGTTTGCTAGTATATAGCTTAGATATCGATTCCAATTTTCTTAATTCCGAATAATCAAAATATTTATTGTCTTCCATTTCACCTTTTGGTCTTTTTGTGAAATTTATTTTAGAGACTTTTACTTCTTTTGCTAGTGGATTCACTTTATGAATCATTCTATGATTTTTGCTATAGAGAAAACTGTTTCTTGAGTTGGATTTATTTATTAGAATCTTTCCATCAATCTCGTCTTTTGATAGACTACTCTTAGATCTGGTTTCGCTTCTTATGTAGAGTTTTGAGCTTTCCTTTTTATCCTTTGCGCGCCTACGTAAAAGGTTTTTGAATTTTGAATGCTTTGTTGCAGGACTCTGGAATCTCGAATAGCTTCTTTCCCTGTTACGCAAAGATTCAGCTTTCCTTTGAAATCGCCGTCCACTATGCGCTTCAAAGTAAGATGCTTCCGATTGCCTTTCTTGTCCAGTGTAAACAGTTTTGCATTGCTTTAATTCCACTTCGGAGCTTTTTGAAACTCTACAAGAGTCGAAGCCATACGACTTGGGCAGACTTTCACTGGTTTTCATTTGATCAAAGCCAGAAGTTTTTCTTGCTTTGATCGGTCGCTCTTTTAACACAAATTTTCTATTTTGAGCTGCTCTGAAGTAATCCGAATCAGAAGTGATTTGCTCTAAGTCAAATTGTTTTCGGAGTAACTTTTTGCTGTGGACTTTCTCTTGGCTTTGATGGACATCCTCGCTGTCTTTTCCACTCTTTCGAACTGGGTTTTCTATATCCAAAAACCTCTTGCGTTGACATAACCTATTGCCCCTAGCATCGACTTTATAGAAAGTGCATTCAAATTTATTAATATTTTTGCTATTTTCACCTTCTGATTTATTTTTGACTTTTTCTACTGAGGAACTTTTAAATACTTCCTGTATATAAAATGGAGGCTGGGTCGGATTAATATCTTTGTAAACCCTATCCACTTTTTTGCTATTTCTATCCGTGTGGCCTGTGTAGTCATTCACTTTAAGTTCCGTTTCCTTTTCACTGGACAATTGCATTTTATGTTTAGTTTGGAAAACCCTATCGTTCTGCGTGGCCTCTCTCTTTTTCTTTATAGCCAGTGTCAGATCAAGGAGCTCTAAAACTGATTTTGAGGGTAAACTCTTTTGTAGAACTTCTTGTTTTCCGACCTGACTGGTCTTGGCATTATCGGCTATAAAGTTGGGAAAACTGGAGCCGCTGCGCCTACGAATATAATTATTTAGATTTGGGCAACAAACGCATTCATCTCTAAACGTATAATTAGGCTGGTTTGCTCCAGAAGCCGGATCAGGACAATCGTATTCGGTTTGCGTAAGAATTCTCAAGGAATTGGGCGAGTAATGAGCGTCTGGCGCTTCGTATTTTTGTGATAATCGCGAATCGTATTGTGGATATGCATTAGAGGATAGAGAATTATAATTCACATTGGGCCTATCCTGTCTCTGACGACGTTGTGTATTATGATTCTCTATCATCTCACGCTTATTCATATAATTGGGATTGCTCGAAGTCCAATTGCCATTTGAATTATGATCGAAATTGAATCCATTTTGATTGGCTGCTACAGTTGGCTTCGCAACGGATTGGTTTACTGACCTCTGCTGGGCCTGCAGCTTTGCGGTGGTCTCATTCAATATCTCAATTAACTTTTCTATATTGCATTTCTCACTCACAACGAGATTTACCAATGGCTCTCCCTTGTTGTCCTTAGCTGGTAATATCTTACACCTTTTACACTCCTTTGTGCAGGTGGAGCCATTGCAATGAGGCTTGGCTCCATTGCCCTTTTTCCCGTCACTATGCTTGAATGGCTGAGATTGCAATGACTGTTGACAGATGTTTTTGTCTTCATCAATATTAATACGTCGAGATCTACTATCTGGTTCTGTATAGTAATTATCTTTGTTTCTGGAATTCGCCAAAAATTCATTTATATTAATGCCGCAATTAGGGCAGATTGAATGACATTTTTCTGCCACTCTGGTTGGCTTAGTCTGTGTTCTATCTTCAAGTTTTTTAGAGCTCTTATCCAAAAGTGTAGAGGAGACTTTATTTGTTTCCGACTCCGTAGCCAAGTTCGAGCCCTGCAACGAGCGCAGTTTTGAGTCCGTTTTCCAGCCAGATCCCGAATCCAAGTCCCTAAGCGTGTTCGCTGCAGATCTTGAGCTTGATCTAGAGACCGATTCCAATGCTCCATTGAGCAGTTCCCCCTCTCCACCTGTTCCATTCCAAGTTGTTGGCGTTGTGGCTGAGCCGTCTCCTGGATACCAGTCGGGACTTGCGGGTTTCAGATTAAGCGCCCTTAAACAGCACTGACAATAGCAATTGCAATTAGAATGCCATGTGTGTTCTCTGTTCAAGCAGCCAGCATAATGACAATTGTTATGCCACTGTGGATTGCCAATCATGCACCACGGTTGAGGCCACTGGCCAGGATGCTGTGTGGCGTTGGGGTTAGCCATAGATTTGTTTGCAGTCGGCATTGATGACTGCGGAATACTTTGATCTGGAGATTGTTCAGAGTTTTCTTTTGCTACTAGTTTGGTTTTTTGCTTAGGACTTTCAGCTGGTGATAGCCCTTGTCCTCTTAACATCGCAATTAAATTTCCATTTGATTCTTTTGGTGTAGTTTGACCTTTTGATCTGCTCTTAGCTGTCGATGCTGGAAGAATAGATTGCTTTTGGCTGCGAGCTGCTGCTGTGCTAGTATTCTGAATCCTACGCTCTTTTAAGCTCTGCCCAGATCTTTGACTATCATCTTGAGGTCTTAATTTAAGTGTAGTATTGTGATCCCGAAATTGTTTTGTTAATGGTCTAGCAGCTGTCTCTGGGTCAGAGCTTTGATAACCTGCCACCCCGTTACGATTGGTCCTTGTGCGTCCTTCTTCGATCTTCATTTCTTCTCTACTCGCATTTTGCTGTCCACTCGACTCGTCGGTATCGACAATTTCACAATCACATCCTTTTCTCGGTTGCTGAGTGCCCCCGAAATCCTCATTTTTCCCTACCATACGGTGACAGCATTGAATCTCATCAGTTTTTAAATACCTCTGGTCAGTTTTTCTACTACTTCTGGGACAGGGGACCCTAGTGCATCTGCTTGCATCGAATAGCTCTGAACTGTTAAATTCTCTTCCCAAGCCCTTCTTTTGACGATTATCTAATTCATTGCCTTTTGTTTGGTTTCTAGCACTCGAGTCTTTTACTTGTTCTCTTAACTTCCCAGTCGCTGCTCGAGAGATCGAGGTCCGTTTAGATTCTTTTGGTGTAGTTTGACCCGTTGGTTGCCTTGAACTAGGCTTTGTTTCTGGCTTGGATTGTTTTGGTGATGATCGAGCAATTGCCACTCGTGCCGATTGTCTTGGTGTGCTTTTAGTTGTCGAGGCTGGAAGAGTTGACTGTCTTTGGCTGTTTTTTGTTGCTGATTTATGATTCTGAGCTTCTGTGAATTTGTTCTTAGATTCTCGGTTATCATTTTGAAGTCTGGATACCCCCTTACTATCTCGAGCTGTTATTTGTTTTGAATTGGACATTATTTCTGGTTGAGAACTTTGAGACCTTTCTACCCTGTTGCGTCCCTCATCGGTCATTATTTCTTCTTCGTTCGCATTTTGCTTTCCACTCGGCTCGTCGGTGTCCGGCTGTTGATGAACCTCCAAATCCGTATCCCCTTTTGTATTGCAGTAACAGACATGATTAGCTTTTCTCCCAGCTTTAGAACTCTTTATTCCTTTGCCGTTTTCTTGGCTTCTAGGACTTGAACCCCTTCGTTTGCCCCCTTTTTCCTGGCTTCTAAGACTGTTCGTTGCTTCCAAATATCTCTCGTTACCATCTCGTTGACTTGTACGACTTGCGCCTTCTCCGTTGCCCTCATCTAAGCTTTCACGGCGCCAATCAGGAGGTGAACGAACTTGTGTTTGATGGGGCGCCATATTCGATTGATGTTGACTCTTAAGGACTTGATCGTAATCCCATTCACAGCTGCAATCGGATGAAGTGTAACCGCCATTGTAGGGCTTCGGCCTTCTTTCATTCACATTATTTTGCATTAAGCTGTTTATGCTCTCCGATCGTGGCTTTGACTCTCCGCTGTGCACCCGCTGTGCCCTATCTTGAAGCGGTGTCCCAATTCTTGTTATACTAATCGAGGATATTTCGGATCTGGCCTTGAAACGTGTCTGCCTCGACTTATGTGCCAACTTACATTGCACACCCGCATTGCATTTTTTTCTTCGCTGTGTCTGACATTGACCGAGCTGGGGTCTATAGTTGAGGAACTTGTTAAAACTGAGAGTTTCAGTGAGCAGGTTGTCCACTTCGTCGCATCGCGGCACATCTAAATTCCAGCTGGATGGATAGCCAGAGGAGCTAGCTCGCGACCATCTGGAAGATCTAGAGGGCTCGCGGTCGAAACTAATTTCTATTGAAATAAGAAAATGAGACTTAGATCGCATTTTTATTTGTTGCATATAATTTCTACAAATTCTTACCATTGACAAGGTTTCCTTTGGGTATTGATTTGGCCGATTTTAAGTTCGGCTCGCCGTAAAAGTTTTGTACCTTAGCCGTGGGCCATTGTCGTTGTTGTAGCCTTGGCTCCCAGGTGGAGGCTGAGTTGTTCGGTAAGCAGTGCTGCATAATCTGCCGGAGCTGAGCATCCCTCATGGCCTTGATGCTCTTTGCTTGGGGGCTAGTTCGTGTCCTGGGCAAATCGAATATTGGCGGTCGAACGGCTGCATCGCTTGTCCTCCTCTTGACAGCCCTACGTAGCAGTATTTGCTTGGAAGAGCGTCGCTTTTTACGTAAACCCGTCATGCTTTGCCAAATGCCAAAGAGTAAAGCTCTAGGTCGAGTCACAACACAATTTATACAACAAATAATTTCCACATTTTGACAAGGATTTCTTGTTTTCTTTTTCTTTTTTTTTTTTTTTTTGGTTGGACTTATAGATTTTATTTCGACTTAGGTTTCCTATGTGCTTCTACTTCTCCTAATACCGACAGTAGCAGCCACAACTATTGCAGCACATTGGAGCACGCACGCAGCAGCAGCAAGGCTTTGGCTCGATCACAAAAGGCGGCGTGGAGAAACGATTGTAAAATCTGTATTTCCAGTCTGTTGATTTCTTGTTTTTCTTCCTTGATTTCCTGTTTGTTGTCCTCGTGTTTGTTGCTTTCTTCTCTTCAGTTTTTTTCTTATCCGCGAGCATCTTTAAAAACTCCAAACCTATCTCATGGATCAACTGAGTATTGAGTAAATCGGTATCGCTATCGCAATTGGTATCGCAATCGCTATCGCACTCACTCCCTGGGCTACCTTGGTATTGCATCGTATTTGGATTTGCATCATACCATACGCCATTGTCGTCCTGACACAAGCACGTCACCTGATCTTGCGGCTGATTTTGTAAAGGATTCCTGTATGCATAATCCATTTGACTGCACCATCAGATCAATGAGAATCAGAATATCTTATGGCATTATTTATCTTACCCATGGCTTTTCCGATGCTCACAGCAACACATACAGTCTTGTTGGTTCGCGCGAGCTGGTCGCATATTAGCTGCATCGTTTTGACTGTATTGAAGAGTGTTGAGACTGATTTTAAGTGAAAGAGAGATAGAGAGAGAAGAGAGAAAACAGAAGACAGTAAAGGAAATTTGCATAAGGTGAGGAAAAAGAAAAAAAGAAAAGGACACATTCGAATTTAAAGGTAGACAACATAGAGAAAGCAAAAGAAAAAAGAGATAGAGAGACGACATCCTAGTACACATGGACTGGGAGAGAACTATTCAGATCGAACTTTAAAAGACTATTAGAATAGTGTTGTATTTCAAACTAAACTCGTTCTTAAGTGTATTTAACAATACCTGTTCCAGTTAAACTCTTCCGGTGGATGATCATAATTTAAAGGGGCTGGAGCTGGATTATTGTGGCATGGCGACATGCCTGCGGGACTAGAGAAGTCGAGGAAAATGAAAATAATTATTAGTGGTAAATAATAAATAGGTTTAAGGCTTTACCCACTTGACAAGTAAGACTAGAACAGTGGGCTTCTTCTTGACTTCCTCTTGTTTATCCACATAGTCGTAAGCTTCATTTGCTGTCAAATACATCTGATCAATTGTCTGAGCGCTTGCCCCATAATTCGACGGATTGTTGTTTCTGTATTCGGTGTTGCTATTCGTTGTATTGGCAGCCAGTTGAGACTCACTATAGTCGCTCAGATGATATGGTTCCGAATCGGATATGTCCCACTGACTTGTTAAGTGTTGTGTCTCAGACTCGGATCTGTTCCATACACCATCATCTAGCTGATGTACTACGTTATTCTTGTAATTAGAATCTAACTCATATTGAACCCTTTGTGGAAATTGGTTACGGTCGTTGATCGAACACGTTGCTTCGCAATCTGCCTTACAGTCATAAGGGTGGACATTATTCATAGTTGCTCGCTCGCTCACTTCCTCTCTTTTAATTTGTATCCATTTCCCCCACCGAAGTTGAATTTTATGATAGGAATTGAAACTCTATTCGAGCAGGGCATGCTGAGTGAATGAATTGGCTAACTGCGTCCAGTTGGTGGGATAAGTAGTCGAGCCAGTTCCTCCCTTTGAACGAAAAGGTATATTGTTGTTCATAGGATTACCTTTGAGCTCACTGGAGACCTTTCCATACGATTCCTCTGTGCTCTTTACCAACGCCAACAGTTTCTGATATCTTGCGAGCTGTTTGGGTGTGTAGAAGTGTGTTTTCTTGTGTGTTTGTTTAGCATTTGGAAGAGCCTCGCTCATGGAGTCGAGCACTCGAATTTTAGGCCGTGATTGACCCAGGAGCAGAAATGGATTGCTTTGTCTCTTCAATTCTGTTTGCGATCTGGGAAACTTCACCTTGATCTGCGATTTAAGTAGGGGCTTACGCCTTCTATACTTCAGAGCTGATACCTTGCACTTTGGCACAATCTTAACTGATTTTGTCTCTTCGCTTAAGCCGGTGGTGCACACACCGCTATTTTTAGTGATGTTGTGGCGCGTGCTAGAACAGTCCGTCTGCTGCACCGTGTCGCAGGCGGGCAGTGGGCTGTTCATATTGGAAAAGTATCTCTGCTGCTGTTCCAGCTCGTCTAGACTGTCGCATACTTTATGGTACCACTCATCCCCGCTGCTTTGATCGGTCTCTGATTCAGGCTCTGCTCCGAGTTGCTGCTCTTCTTCCTCTTCCGTGTAAGAGTAGCAGAGCTTCCCAGCACGCGATCGTTTATTTTCAGGGGCTTGATTGCTGTAGCTATACTCATAGTCCAAGTCGTGGCTAGTTGCATGTTGAGCTGACATCTCTGTCACTGAGCGCTCTTTCTGATGATGCGATCTGTACTCATGTCCCGCAGACTGTTCATAGTATCTTTCATGATCTTTTAATGTGCTCTGTGGTGGCGACAAAGCATATTTTCCAGGACCTATAAAAAGCGTCTGTGGGCAACCACTGCCATATCCAGCTGCATCTGGAGATGCCGCTGGATAATTACCATCACTTAATAGACCAGAATATCTTTTTTGACCTGGCGAATACTTTTGTTGCAACTGTCCTTGATACCTTCCAGGATCTGTAGGAGTACTCTGTGGAGATGCCTCGGCATAGTTGCCAGCATGCAATAAATTTAACTGAGGGGATCCTCCCAGAAAGCTGCTCTGTGGTATTGTCAACTGTATGGGTATGGAAAGTGGAACTATTGGCGCGTCCTTAGCTTCCATTCGTTGCGCCTTTAGTGAAGACTCGGCCATGTTAGTCGCGTTGTCCGTTACAATGCCGCAGCAATGTTTGCAGCATGATCTAGGACACCACATAGTGGTGCCAGTGTCTTTCATATGGGGAGCAGACTCAACTAAAGAGAGAGAGGAGTCGATATCAATCAATCAATCAATGTCAGTTAGTCGTAGCTAACTTACCCACTTGTGAGCCAGCTGAGAAGCTAGCTGAACTATCGCTTGAAGTATTTGTGCCTGCGGCCTTGAAGCGCTTTTTACGCACACGTGTGCGATATTTAGTATACGGTACATGTGGCTTTACAGGAGTAGCAGGAGTTGAAGGTGCTACAGGTGGTACAGATGCTGCTGGTGTGGTTGTTGCTTGGTTAGCTACGGCTGCTGGCATAATGACAAAAGGCTGCAAGGGCATTACCTTAACCAAGCGCTTGCCACGAGCTGTCTTGGTTTGCTTGTTTAGCAGACTTTTGGGCAATGCGGAGTCCAATAGCTGTGTTAACTGAGGCATATATCTCATATCAGGCTGTCTCCGTTGTGCTTGCTGTCTAGTTTGCAGACTCACAAGGCTGTCTAGCTTGGCCATAGTCTGACGCAACATATCGGTAAGGGTATTCATCTCCACCGTGCGAATTTCCGCATCGCAATTCATATTTCGTTCGCTGAATTGCTGGTTGTAATCCGTTGCATAGCCAGCTGAGCTACCCATCGAATGTGTTGGCTCGGCTTGGCTGGTTGTGAAGCATGACTGATTATTCTGACACTCTCTAGGCTGGTAACATAAATTGTCTTGCTGGCCATCCACCAGATTGTCTAAATTATCTAGCAATAATCTTAGGGCATCTATGTTCGCTGGTTCGCTCAGTCCAGCCGACTGACGATGTGCTCCAGAGTCATTCCAGTGAGGCTCAGTGCAACAAAGATTATTTAAGGCATATGCATTGACAGACGCATTCATATCCATTTGCTCGTACTTAGCCAAAGCCCACGGATCGTAGGAGGGATTAACCAAAGCATACGGCATATTCGTTGAGCAACTACACTTGGGACAGCCATTTGCCTCAATATTAACGAAAAGACGACGTATGCGTCGTATTTTTGTTGCTTTTACGGCTCGTGGCTGCGTTTTGCTCAGTAGCCGATGCAGTTGTGGCTTCATAGCTCCAACTTCCTCCTATGCTATTGGTATTAACTATCTGTCAATTAAGCTTGACGAGTCCAAAAATCAAGCGAAATTCCTATGTTGCCTTTGTGTGCATCGAAAATTTTGAAAGTTTTACCATGGCTATTGGGATTGATTTTAAAGATAGATTCGTTCAGCTCTTTGTTCAGCTAAAGTCTTTTTGTTTGGTGTTCGGAAAAGTCGTTTTTTGCCCTTTAAATATGTGGAACCTTTTTATGGCCCGCACTGTTGAAATCTAGCCAATTGGATTACGACATAAAGTCTTATCTATATTGGCATTCCCTAACCCAATTGGATTCCTGAACGTAGCCTCTAGCCTCCATGTAGGCATTTCCTAACCCAGTTGAATTCCAAAGCGCAGCGTTATCCTCACCGAATTGGATTCCAAAGTACAGACTTTGTGTTGTCTGTTGGCATTTCCTTGAGCTTAGATCAAATAATTTCTTCTTTACATTTAACAGTTGAACTTTTATTTCATTTTTTATTTAACACGCATATTTATATCCATATCTAAAACAAAGCTTTGCACTAAGTTGCAAACGAAGTTTTCCAATTTTCTTTTGTGTTTTTTGTTTTTGTTTTTGTTTTTGTTTTTTTTTTATTGATTACTTTGAAAGTTTTTCCTGAGATTTGAATGGCGATTGGTTAGAATAATTCGCTAATTCGTTTCCATCAAATTGAAGATTAGCAAATGGATTTGTTTAAAATTTATTAAATAAGATATTTAATATTTATAACAATGAGCCCGATCGATGTTCACCTCTTAGCGCTAGCTTTGGCTCCTAAAAATTGGGGTGTTTGGGGACTTTAACATAAGTAAAGCACACGAATAATAAAATATATAGATAATATCAAAAAAAGTGAATTGAATTGATTTATTGCTGATCCTCCGGTGCCGGCAGCTTCTCCCAGGTGGGTTCAACGCCCCAAATTTCGCGGGCATATTCGGCAATGGTACGATCCGATGAGAACTTGCCACTGGAGGCAATATTATTGATGGACATCTCCAGCCACTTGGCTTGATTCTGCAGCAGAGAAAAAGAATTAAATGAGTTTGACAATATTAAATTGATATATGTATTTCGGATCTAACCTGATAGGTTTTGGAGACCAGATCCTGTGCCTTAATATACGCATCGTAATCGGCCAGCAAGTAGTAGTGATCGTACTTGAGCAATATGTCCGCAATATTCTTGAATTCGTTGGGATTGCCGGGACTGAAGAAACCGCCCTGAATCTGATCGATGACCTGCTTGACCTCCGGATTGGTATTATAATAGTCGTAAGCATTGTAGCCCTTCTTCTTCAAGGCCTCAACCTCATCGACGGTCATGCCAAAGATGAAGATGTTATCGAGACCCATCTCCTCGGCCATCTCCACATTTGCACCATCCAGAGTGCCAATGGTTAAGGCACCATTGAGCTGGAACTTCATGTTACCTGTGCCGGATGCCTCAGTGCCAGCCGTAGAGATCTGTTCAGATAGATCAGCAGCGGGCATAATCTTCTCGGCGAGCGTTACACGATAGTTCTCCAGGAAGATGACCTTAAGCTTATCACCAACAATGGGATCATTGTTAACGACATTGCCAACGGCGCAGATCAGCTTGATGATCTGCTTGGCCACATAGTAGCCAGGAGCGGCCTTGCCACCGATCATGATTGTGCGTGGTGTGAAATTGGCTGTGGGATCCTTCTTGATGCGATTGTACAGGGTGATGATGTGCAGGCAGTTAAGCAGCTGGCGCTTGTACTCATGGATACGCTTCACCTGAATGTCAAACATGGAGGCGGGATTCACCTTCACGCCATAATCCTTCTCCAAGATGGCAGCTAACTTCAATTTGTTCTCCTGCTTGACGCGTGCGACATTGCGCTGGAAGTTGGGATCCTTGGCCCACTTCTTCAGAGCAACCAGCTGATCCAAATGCACGGGCCACTCGTCACCGATCTTCTCGGCAATGAGATCGGACAGGCCCGGATTGCAGAGCAACAACCAACGACGGGGTGTAATGCCGTTCGTCTTGTTCTGGAACTTCTTCGGATCCATTTCATAGAAGTCACGGAACAGCGTATCCTTCAGAATCTGCGAATGGATGGCAGCCACACCGTTGACAGCATGAGAGCCAACAATCGAGAGATGCGCCATGTTGATGCGCTTCTCGCCATCCTCCTCAACGCAGGACATGCGACGCATGCGATCCAGATCTTCGGGGAACTTCTTCTTCACATTTTCCATGTGCAGGAAATTGATGTGATAGATGATCTGCAAGTGACGAGGCAAAATCGACTCCAACATGGACACAGGCCAGCGTTCCAGAGCCTCAGGCAGCACGGTATGATTGGTATAGGCGCAAGAGCGTACAACGATATCCCAAGCCTTCTCCCACTCCAGATGCTCGTCATCGACCAAGATGCGCATCAGCTCGGGTATGGCCAACGATGGATGCGTATCGTTCAACTGGATAGCGACCTTGTCGGGGAAGTGCTCGAAGGTGTTGCGCACAGCCTCGCGGGAACCAAACTTGGAGGCCTTGTATCTGCGGATGATATCCTGCAGGGTGGCAGCGCACATGAAGTACTCCTGCTTCAGACGCAGCTCCTTGCCCTCAAAGAAGTTATCGTTGGGATACAGAACACGAGAGATGTTCTCGGCAAGATTACGATCCAACACGGCCTGAATGTAGTCACCATCATTGACTGTTTGCGGAATACAAAAAGATGAGTATAACTTCTATATGTAATTATATATTCAGATCTACTTACAGAACTTCAGGTTGAAGTCCACGGGCGACTTGGCGGACCACAGACGTAGCGTGTTCACATGGTTGTTGTTGTAGCCGGGTATGGGATTATCGTAGGGCATGGCATAGACCTTTTGCGTGTCCACCCACTTCTTGCCCTCGGGCGTATCGATCACACGACCATAGAAGTTAATGGGCAGCATGAATTCGGGACGTGCCTTCTCCCAGGGATTGCCAAAGCGCAACCAATCATCGGGCTCCTCCACCTGCTCGCCATTGCGAATCTTCTGGGCAAAGATGCCGTACTCATAGCGTATGCCATAGCCATAGGCAGCCAGACCCAGCGTAGCCATCGAGTCGAGGAAGCAGGCAGCTAAACGACCCAGACCACCATTGCCCAAGCCAGCATCTTCTTCCATCTCCTCGAGATTCTCAATGTCCAGACCCAGCTGATACATTGCCTCCTCGCACTCACTCTGAATGCCCAAATTGATCATCGTATTGGTCAGAGATCTGCCCATATAGTACTCCAGCGAGAGATAGTAGACGCGCTGTAATCAAATGTAAACATTTTCGATTAGCTGGCAACTCTGGCTCAAATTGTACAGCTATATAAAGTTCTATAAACAGATTTAGATTTAGCTGAAATATAATGACTTGGAAATCATCTTAAAAGTTAGTTAACTATTAGATTTTACTTTTATCTGTAAAGTCATACTAAGGGTATTTCCTAAGCAATATGATTGTGATACAGTCAATCTGGATATAGTAAGCTAAATAAATACCCTGTAATGATAACTTTCTAGGGCCACATCTTTTAAAGTGAGGGGTATTTGTAGTATGATTCATTGTCATTGAAATATTCTCTCTTATGATAATTCCCTCTATGATTTTGAAATCTTATTTAAAATTAATTTAGGCAAACATTTTATGAAGGATATTCCCTTAAGTCATTTATAAATATTTATTTCCTAAATTATTATTTGAAATTGGCAAAAAAAAATAATACAAATTATTTGATCTTTAACTCTGCCTTTATTCTTCTCTATGCAAGGTATTCCTTATATGATTTTTGGTATCTTTTCTATACATTTATGATAGCGGATTCTAAATTTGATTTTTAACTCTAATATGATATATTTAATCAGAGTTTCATTAAATTAAGATAAATTTGTATCTATTTATCTAGGATATTCCCTTAAATTATTTCTATATATCAATTGATAGCTGAACTTAGCTTAGATATCAAAATATCTATATCTGTATTATCTATATTATATTATTACAAGATGCATTTGAGCTTATTATCGTCTGGCATATGCAGGGCATTCCCTTTAACCGCATCACATGATATTAGGTAATCGATTAGCTAGCAGGCATAACTGTACATTAGAGTGAGGCGTGTTAACAACAGCAGCAGCAACAGCAACAGCAGCAGCAGCAGCAGCAGCAGCAGTAGCTGCCCCAATTACCTAGTTATGTGCGCCCGGCCATATGTTAGACTCCGATTTGTTGAGAAGGTCACCCACTGGCGCCTTATCAACCGGTTGCTAATTTGAAAGATCTTTACATGGAAGCTATAAATAGACCTATCGTTCGAGCTGATTGATCAGCCGGCTATAGAGTATAATCACATAATGCTACGTGCTGCAAAGGGCATATTTTAAACTTAGCTATATATATATAGAAGATTACGGATGTAAATCGGCGCATGTTATGGAAACATGTTTCTATGCATCCCTACATGGAATGCACTTGAATAGAGCTTCTATCATGCGTTGCATCTCTGGTCAATGTTTATGTGATCTTTTTTTTTTTTTTTTTGTTGTTTTGACGACAGCATCGATTGCCGATTATCATTTGTCGCCAGCTAAAGTCTCGACAATAGTTCTATGCGCCAGTTATCAGTTAGCACTGGCCCATATCAGCGAATGCTATGCACAGCACAAAGACAAGCCTCGGGGGTTCAAGGGGTAAAGCGGTCTAGTTAATGCCAAAAACTAATTAGTAATGAAATCTACATACATAGTTGAAGCATTATGCAGCAATTTTTTGCTTCTTTTTTTCAGGTCATAGAATTTTATCAGATAGTATGGGAAATAGATAGAAAAGCTGTTCAGATATATATACATATTCCGCTATATGTATATTCAGTTGTGTTCATGAAAATAGTAGTGACTAAAAATCATTTTTTGAAAAGAATTTTAACGGAGTATTAAGATAAACAGACTTATGTATTCAAATTGTTTTCAATATATTATGCTTATCACACGATTTTTCTATCTTGTCAGCTAGACCTCCAAAATCTAATAGACATGTATGTTACTGCACACGCCCTCTAGACATCATTTTAGTTTCACTTTAAGTGTCAGAGGCTTTTATATATAGTGTACATATAGTTATTATCCGAGATTGTCATTGTCTAGATTCATGTTTGATTAAACAAACAAATTATCGAATAATTTTTAAAATTTTTGTATAACTATTTCTACTTAATCTGTTTACAGAGTATCTCTTAGTTTATCAAACTTAAGCAATATATATTACATTCAAATTGAATATATATAATACCCATATATATAGACATAGATCGAGCATATCTAATTATCTTCTCCACATAATATATAATATGTTGGTTGACTAGTTACAGAGTATCTTTCAATTGATCAGTTCCAACAAATATAAATACAGTTGCAATGGAGCTAATAAAAGCCCATATAGACACAGATGTGTCATTGCCAATTGCATGTGACCAAAGGCTGCCAACTTCTGGCCAATAAAAACGGCTTTGATGAGCTATAGCTCTATATATGTACATATATATTCTATAAGACTGATAACCCATTCTATTATATTTCATATTTACGACCGGAGATAAGTCTCTTAATTAATTTCAATATTTTGTTTGGGGCCAATACTATTTGGGCCACAAAGAGCCGGAACATATGTCATTGCGGCTGCTCTGTGGTCGAGACAAAATTCTGATAACGAATATCGTTTGTTTGCGCTTGTAATCGAATCTGGCAACTAGACGATATATGTTTGTATATAGTATATGTTTATGTATATGGAAATCGTTTTTATATTTATGGCCGGGCATTGTAAACAAATGGCTTAACTGTTTTCCTAACAGCTGCTCAAATCAATATTGCCCTACACAATACCCTTTTGAAAAATATATAATATGAATATATAGTCGAAAAATTGATATTTTGTTTTTTTTTTTGCTAATTAACATATCTAGTTCGTATAAGAAGAAATCTTAGATTAACAAAATATGTCTATCAGAAATAAAGTTAATTTCACTTTTAATTGACCAACATTTTGGGTTCGAGCTGAAGTTCTATATATATATATATATATATATATATATATATATATATATATATATATATTACTTCCGCTTCTTATATAGCTATAGCTGGAGATCCTTATAATTCTCAAAAACTATAAATAAAATTTTCAACATTTCCATCCTAATGCTTTCATTTCAAATCTTTTGCTGGAAATTATATTGAATCTAAATTTATAAAATCTAGATTTTAAAATCTATTAAATTAGAATATGCATACATATATTAGACCTTCTAGAAGCTCTGCAAAACCTTGTTTAAATATTTATATAATTATCGAATCCGAAAAGAGTAAAACTAGGATCTGAATATACTTATAGATAGTATATACATATATATATATATATATTTACTTATTTATCATATTATCTATTATAAATTTATTTATATCTATTATCAATAAATCTTTATATATAGATATATGTTTTTTTTTCTTAAGAATTCAACATAGCAAATCAAAGCTACTAGATAGTATGCATAGTATAACTTTCCATCGATTTATCGCATATGCCGCATGCTTTCAATTTATGAAATAACATTTTATTCGAATAGAGTTCGTTTACCCCTTTTGACCTTTTTTTTATCAATTGGCAGCTGCTGCCCAATCGGCAGCAGAAAAAAAAGATGGAAGCATAAAAGAAGTGGGCACTCAATTAAGTTTAAGTGTAGCTAGTTTCAGCTTGTTTGCCATGTATCTATATAGCTGTAAATCTAGATAAATGTCGCATACGTATATATATCTTTATAAACATAGATATATAGATATAGATATATATATATATAACTGTGCGAGTTGGCATGTAACGGTGTAATGAAAGAACAACAGAACATAAACGAACCCCCACGAAAATTTTCTTTTACTGTCGCATTTTCATGGAACCAAAATAAATATAAATACAACTACACATAGATACACACACACACACACACACACACACACACACATGCACACACACCCATACACACGCACGACTACGAACTAGAACGCAGCGAAGACACAAAAAAAAATAATATAAATGAAAATAAATGAAAATTTTTCCGACGACTCTCGTTTTTGTTAATAACCTTTGATTGACCTTGAAAATATGTACCTCTCTCTATGTGTGTGTTGGTTGGGTGTCTGCTGTGCCTATATTAGCATATATAGCATATATATCTAGCTATGTTTCTCTATGCTCTAATTGTTATAGTATCGCACTTTATATAAATTAGTTAAATTGACAAAAAAAAAAAAACAATTTTTTTTATTTTAATTTTTTTTTAAATGAATTCTGAATGTATCTTGTCAAATTGTTCAACAGCTGTTCTGCAGCATATGCAAATGTATCTTCTAGATACATCTGATGGAATTTTGAGGGCTCCCCGCCACTGACATTCAGACAAGGACAAAGTTTATGCCAAATGGATTCGCACGACTTTTGCACGTGTTTGCGAGTGTGTGTGTGTGTGTGTTTATCTGTGTGTGCGTGTGTGTGTATGTATGTATCTGTTGGATATGCCTAGCCTCAGCTTCGACTGGAGCGTATTAAAAGTTGTTTTCAACATTAAATTACGCGATTTATGACCTGCTCAGCTGATCGATTACCAAGAAAACTAACTAAAAATGTTAAAATTTGGAAATGCTGTGCTAGCAAATACCCTGCATATAGCTCAAATTTGATGTAAAGAAGTAGCTAAACAGTATTGATGTAAGATGAGCTGTTTGCTTGCTAGAAAAGTTGAATAATAAATAATATAATGCAAATTCTCTTTAAATATATAATATTTCACTAATATTAAATATATTATATTGTAATAGTTGGTATATGAGTAATAACCAATCTAAGCTTTTTATAAGATTCAGTAAAGATTACTATTTCGCTGAAAATTCATTTAAGTGCTAATGATGTCCTGCCAAATACCCTGTATGTCTTATGGTAGATTGTAATTTTGTAATATACCACTTTAAACGCTCTTTCGATTCAAGGAAAATGAATTCATGACTCAAATATACTCTGTAATAATTTATATATATTTTTCAAATGAACAAGTTTTAAATTTTACTTTTTTATTATATGATTAATATTTTGTTATATTTGCAAAAATTAAAAATAAAAAACATAGAAACTTTACTATAAATGTTCATTCATTTTTTAACATTTCCTTTTTCAATTTGCATTTTCATATTTTATTATACCCTATATGCCAACTAAGTGCATGCAGGGTATGTAAATTACTTATTTTCAATTCATATTTTACAAGCTCTCACTTGCGTTCTGCCCTCTCACTCAGTTCTAAATTGCCTAGGCTAGTGCGCGACAGCGACAGCTGCTGATTGGCAACAATAAGCTATTTATAATTTGTTCTTTTTTTTCATTTCATTTTCTTCTTTGTCAGCTGCTCATGGAGTAGGACACCGGCTTTTTGAGACTAAGACACTACTTGCATATGTATGTACATATGCATGTATACATACACACACACACACACACACACATGCAAATATGCATGTATTTGCCACCCCATGCCAAATCTCGCCGCAGTGAAAGTAGCTCAAGCGCTCTGGCATTGATCCCACTGCACTTCAGCAACCAAAAATTTACAGCAATTAGACAAAAATGAAATAAAAAGTGGGAAAGGAGGAAAGAGCAAAGCAATCGAAGGTGCACTCACGAGCGCGCGACCGATGAAAACAAAAATGAAAATAAAATAAAATAAAATAAAATAAAAAAAAAGAAAGAGAAGTTAATAAAAATTAACAGAAAATAAAAGCGCCAACAACAATTTTTGGCCAAATGCAGCAAGAGACAGAGAGGGAGGGAGAGACATAAGAATATAGGCCGAAAGCGCACAGCGCAAAATGCATGTCGTAATAGCAAAACGAAAAAAAGAAAATAACCCGAAAAAATAAAGAAACCCAAAGGCTAACATTGGCCTCCTTTTCGAAGTCAAAGTTGGGTTAGGTTTTTTTTTCTTTTTTTGGATGGCATTTCGAAAATTCGAATACGCACGAAATATAAAATCAATAATCCAGACAGTGTTGCCCACTAACCTTGGGATCCTTCTCGTAGTAGTGCTGCTGTGTGCGTATCCAGCGGCCGACCATGTTGTCCTTGACGGTGTTGGCCAGCGCAAAGTAGTAATCGCGCAGCGTGGACACATTGCGATCCTTGACCAGGGTGTAATGCAGGTGACGATTGAAGTTCTTCTTCACCTCGGTTACGTTGCCCACCTCAGCGATGCCGCGCACCGATATTTGCTTCCTGCGATCCGCGTCCGATTGTGGCTTCGACATTTTGCCTTCGACTCTCTGCTGCTAACTGAGGTAGTTGTTATTTTGTTTCTTTCTATCTGCCTGTCACTTGCTCTGCCTCTGCCGGTGCCTCTGCCGCTGCCGCTGCCGCTGCCTCTGTCGCTGCTCTTGCGTGGGTGCGTAGGAAAAACTAGAATACGAATTTGAATACGCGAACCAGCGAAGACGATGAACGTTGCGCGCACAAGTATATACGACCGTTCGCTGCAAAGTCCGGAGCACTTCTCAGACGGCGTGCACTTTTCGTATGCGTTATTAGTCACGAGAGCTTTTAATGCTCAACAGTCGTACAGCTGTAAGGTATATCACTTCTCTTACCAGCAGACGTCACACAGCTGTTCACATGACCGACGCAACTAAAACTAAATTCAATATATATAAACTCTCTACCTTGTTAGACACTACCTTGTATAACACTCAAAGTTAACAATTTTTTACATATTATTCATTGTATTTCCATGTCAGCTACTTAATGCAGGGTATATCTTTGCCAGTCACACTCACTTCACTCATTCGTTTTTTTCGAACGAAACAGCTTTCTCTCATTCGTTAAACTGCTCTCTTGTAAACAATTCTGCTTGAGGCAGACGACTCTGCGTTTTTGTGTGTTATCAACGCGGCAAATACTCAGCGGAATTCGCCAATTGGCATTGGCAAAACTTATGTTAATGTTAAAGGCATAGCTTGCATTTTATTTAGCTCTCTTGTTGTAACGCGCCCTCTCTCTCTCTCTCTTTCCGCACTCATTAACGCTCTCTGGTTGGTCTCGCGCGCACTGTGTCCCAGTCACCTTGTACGAAGGTCATACATGCGTATTGTTTATTATTTTTTTTTTCGATAGAGCTCGATGTATGCTTTATGGCAGCCCATGCGGCAAGCCCTCTAGCGTGAAGCTTTGCAAACTGCAGCGGTTCTGAGAGCTTCTGAGAGGCTGTATACTCGTGCCGGACAAAAGCTGCTTGATTTTACGCGCCATTTTAATTAATTTGAAACGAATTTATTTGTAATTTTATTTAAGTTTAATTTTTATTGAAATTTTTTGCGATCATATCTCTCAACTCAAGTCAACTTTTCGACATTCACTGCTCTACTCTTTCATGTTATTTGCTGTCACTGTCTAGAACATTTATGTGATATATAGAAGTTGATTTGCACGTGAAAAAATTTCGCATTAATTTCAGAGTTTCACTTACATATTACATACATATATATATATATATAGAAATATCGTTTGAAGTGTTTATATAATATGCAAAAATATCTATTGTTTACGTAAGTTATACGGGAGAAAAAACGACGCCTAAAAATCGTATCAGTAGTCCTTGATTTATCCTTCTATTTTATTTGTTTATCTTTTATTTCTTAAATTTTTCTCAAAAGCAACGCAAAACATAAAATCTCTTTGCTTTCATTTAGTTTTTTGTTTTTGTTTCAGTTTCTTTTTAACAATGAGCAACAAATGGTCATAATAAAAACATTTAAGCTACAAATAGATGTTTATGATATTATGAATAGATGCGATTGTTTTCTTTTTGTTTTGTTTCTCATTTATATCATTTGCTGTGCTACAAAAAATTTACATTAAATATTTGATTTATGTAAAAACCACTTACAAATTAATTGTACATAAGTTAAATGTTTATGAAAAACAAGGCGAAGCATATCTGTTGCTTAATTTACTTTATTTTATTTGTTTATATTTTTATTTTGTATATTTTTTATGCGTGTGCTTTGAGTGGGAATTGGAAAAAGGGATCTACAAACAAATTGGTCCAATTGATAAACAGGCCAGCCCACTAGCTAAATAAAGAATAAAATGAAAAAACATATATTTTAAATATTAAAAAAAAAAAATTAATTTAAAATTCTTTAGCATTTTACTTTATATAGTTTGCCTAAAAAAAATATATATATAAATTCTTTTTTTATTTCTGCTTAAGAGTTGCACATCAACAAACTTTTTTTACTTTGCTTAAAAATAAACCAAAATAATTATAACAATTTTTTTTTAAAATATGTTATAATTTTATAAAATTGAAAAACACTTAACAATTCTTTTTCCTGCTTGCTTAAAAATGAATAAAAACATTTAGGAATTAAACTTGAATATTTTTTAAAATTGTTAATTATTTTTAAATTTAATTTTTTTTTAAATTAGCAACATATATAAAAAATGTATTATAATTGTTTTTATTTATTTTCGCTGGCAAGCAAAAAGTAAATACTAAAAGGAATTTATATATATATTTTTTAGCTATTTTAAAGTAAAACTTAAATAAATTAAAACTATATTCAATTTTAATTTAATACTTGCTAGACAGTAAGTAAAAATATTAAAATTGCAAGTCCAAAAACAAATGTTTTAATTCTTACTTTACATATTTTTTAACTTTTGGAAGCTAACAAATATTTAAAGTAAATATTAAAATTTAAACTTAATTTATTTTTTTTTTTTGCATTTTAATTGGTTTTACTTATTTTTAGCAAGTGTTAAATAAATATTAAGTATATTTGTAATTTATTTAATTTTACTTTAATTTGAAATTGTAAAAGTTTTAAAATAGTTGAAGTAAAAACATATAATTTATTTTGAAAAAAAAAAATAAATAAAAATTTAAGAGAAAAAACTTACTTAAACAAAAGAATTAACCTGTTAAAAAATAAATAAAAATTAATGTTTAGTAAAAGTTCAATTTATTTTTATATTTTACTTCACTTGTTTTTTATTTTGATTTTTTGTTTATGTATAAAAAACCAACAAAAATTATAATTAGAACTAAAGCAAAGAGTTTTTTAATTAATTAGAAAAGAAGTTGCTAATAAAAATGGGTGTACAATGGTGTGTGTGTGTGTGTGTTTTTTTTTCTCATCTTGCATAAATGTTAATTTATGCATTTAGTTTTTATATTTTGACTAAATAAAAGTTGTTTCGTTAAAAGTCTCGTTGCAAATAAAAAGAGCAAATGAAAATTTGGTTTTTGGAAACGGAGGAAACGTTTAAATTGCATTGCTGTGGCTGTGTTTTTGTTTTTGTTTTTGTTTTTCTTTTTTCTTTTAAAGTTTTTCATTTGTTTTTACTTTTAAACAATTTTTGATTTTTATTTATGCAAATTGATTTCGTTCGTTTAAAAACTTAAAGACACTTGGACAATGTTTAAACTGCTACGAGTTGATATTTTTTTGTTTTGTTTTGTTTTTTTTTTTTAAATGTTTTTTTGCCTTTTTCAGAATTTTTAGTTTTGGGTTTACATAGTTGTTGTTGTTGTTGTTGTAAATTGTATTTATACAATTTTGCATATATAATATAATAGAGATGTATTTTTTGTTATGCCCCAAATGAATATTTCAAACCGTTCAAATAATGCTTAATAAATAAATAAACATGTTGCTGCTGTTATTGTTGTTGTTGTTATTTGCTTTCTATTTGTCCTTTTCCGACTCGGCGGCTGCAACTGGCTTCTTGTTGCCAATGGGCAGAGCTACCCGGATTCTAAAAGTAGAAACAGCATATTAGCATATTTGACTATATATATATATATATATATATATATATAGTTAGTATATAGCTCACTTGTCGGTAATCTCTGTCAACTTGTTGCGCACCAGATCCAAATAGGTATCGATCGATTGTTTGTTATTCTCATAGACCTTGGGCAAGGTAAACAGCGAGACGAAGGCTAAATCAAATATAAATATGAATTTATATTATTATAAATCTGTCTATCTATATATAGTTCGCGGATCTACCTAGTATGACCAGCGTCATGCCATTGAACCAGGCGCCAATGTAGGTGAAGACCCACAGGATAACTCCAAACTTAATCGAATCAATGATATCCTCAACCAAAAACAAGCGTCTCAGCTCGGCCGTAAAGCCATTTATATGGGCCACAGCCACGCCCGCAATGTGCTGCACCTTCTCCTGCGAGAGCGTCAGATCCAGTTCCAGATATTCTCTATAAGGAAGAAACATATATATCTCTTTCTCTCTCTTTTTCCCTTTCTCTCTCTCTCTCTCTCAGTCTCTACTCACTTGAAGGGATGTCCATCGTTTGTCTTTTGCACCGCCTGTGTCACAGATTTGTAGATTCTGAAGGCGACAGTTCCGGCCAGTGAGAGCAGCGACAAATAGGCGAAGACGCTGATCACCGAGAAGCAGGAGATGGCCACCAAGGTGATGAGGCCGGCGCCGAATACAATTCCCGACTTTTTCACATCGCGCCAATAGATCAGCGATTCGACTGCAAATGACAACAAAGAGTTCAAGTTACAAATTAGTTTACGGTTTGGGAAGCACAAGTATATGAGCAGCTTCTGCACTAGTTATACGGTCACAGCTCTTATAGCACTGCACAGTTTGAGAAGCACATGTTTACTGCTATTGCGTACAATTTAAAACTTGTCTTCAGTATAAGAGTGAAGGCAGCGCGCCGTAAAGCGGCTCTAGTTTGACAGTATCTTACAGTTTGACACGCACACGTAGATTTGCATATTACATGCAAATTGATTTTCAATTTCGACAAATTTGCGTGTGAGAGTAGCAGAGTTTGCGTATAAGAGTAGTTGGCTTAGCTTTAACGGACTTACGTAGCAGCTGTAACAGTTTGAGAAGCTTTGCTATTCAATTTATAGTTTAGAGAGCATTAGGAATCGCAAGTTCCTTACGTCACTTCCAGTTTTAAAGGCCAATGAAGTACGATAACAATTTTAGTAGTAAATACAGCTTGTTTACAGTTTGAGAAGCACTTTTGAACTTATATTAAATAATTGCATTGTTTATATCTGTCACAGTTTTAGAAGCAGTCTAAGCGATATATGAATGCTTATTTATAGTTAGAATCTAATATAGTTTTAGAAGCAACCAGTTTGATATGGTAGAGTCATCATCTTTTACAGTTTTAGAAGCAATCTAGGTTTGAAATGCACATTCAGGTAGAGTTTAAGAATTATTTTAAGCTGTTACAGTTGAGCAAGCACACATGAAAGTCATTTAATGTTCTTGAGCAATTTAGTATAAGAGAAAGCTGCAGTATAAGACTGCTGCAGTTTGAGTGTCAGCCCTAGTCAAATACAGTTGAAAAAGCTTTGATGTACTATCAGTTATAGCAAAAATACGGTTTCACAAGCATTGTACTCTTCAATTCAATGACAAAATTGGTGAATTTCTTGCATTATCAGCAAAGTATAGTTACAGCAACAGTTTTAGAGCTATGCAAGCTTAAGGCTAGTAGCGCAACAGCTGCAACTACAGTTTGGCAGCAAGTCAAAGTTTAGTTGTAAAATCATTGCGAGCACGCACTTTACAGTTTTAGGGGAAGTGAAGTAAGCAGTGATATTGTTACGAGTTGAAGAACGTGCAGTTGCGGGCACACTTTGGCAAGCACTGCTGATGCTGCTGCTGCTGCTGCTCCTGCATTTGCATTCTGTTTCTTTTCTTTTCTTCTCTTCTCATTTAATTTCGTTTTTTTTTTTTTTCAAGTTTGGCAATGCGCGCACAGTTGACGAGTGACTGAAGCAGACCAAAATATACAAAAAGCACACGCACACACAGGCCAGGAGACAGCTGTCTGCGGATGTGTGTGTGAGAGAGTGTGTGTGTGTGTGTGCATGTGTATAGATGTGTATGTGTATGTGTGTGCGTGTCTATCTTTTGCTCTAACAATTATGCAATCTATGCGATACACACACATACACACAGACACGCGCACACATACACACATCTACACAGATGAGCACTGCTGCAGCCCATGCAAATGTCAGCTAATAATGATTGGTAGCACGATTAGCATATATGCTACACGTAGTATATATACATAAATGTATATTATATATATACATATATGTATCTGATATATCTATAGTTATATATATACATATATATATATATATATATATATATATATATATATATATATATATATATATATATATATATATATATATATATATATATATATATATATATATATATATATATATATATATATGAATATATATTTATATATCGCTCACTCACAGATTCTGCTCGACATTTTTATTCGTTGCTGCGATCGTTGCTTGAGGCGTTCGTTGCCAAGTTTTATACTAGACACAAATATTATTTGCCTCAAACAAAATATTCCGGACCGCAGAGCCGGACAAAAATTACGCACACATACGCATGCCAGAGCGCGAGAGAGAGAGAGAGAGAGAGAGATGGGGAGAGAGTTAGTGAATTTCTAAGAGAGCGAAACGGATGTGAATTGAAACACTTTAAAAGCACTTTTTAACTATCAATGAATGATATATAGATATCAAGTATATATATCTTATAGTTCGATACCTACTACCCCTTCTCCTCTCTCTCTCTCTTTCTCTGCCCCGCCCATTGAAATGATTCGATTAGCAGTCAATGCACTCAATGAAATTTCGATTTTTCTATTTGGCAGCAGAATCTTTCAATTGATTTTGACTATAAATAGAGTACTCTGCCTCCTCTTCTTCGTCTTTTCTCTTCCTTTGGATTCTTTATCCATTATACAATAAACAATGTGCGTGTCTAATTAAACACGAATTTTATGTGTATTTGCCTCATGCGATTTGCGCCCTCTTCTATTTTTGAAACACACTTCAAAATAGGTGCAAAAACATTATTTTAATTGCCTAATACCCTGTGCATGTGTGCGCGTGTGTGGGGTTGCTTAGGCTAATACACATTGCTTAAGATTTCATAAAATATCAATTAAAGCAAGAATTCAGCTTAAGTAAAATAGTATTATGAGAAGCTAATAAGATTTATCTGTCTTCATTTCTAATTAGAATTCGATATTAGCTCGCTCACTCTCTCACTTCTTCTGCATAACTAACTGACGAGCTTTTCCATATGCTATAGTCAATAAGAATTCTCGCTCGCTCGATTTCTTATAAGAATTCGATTTTGATACGCTTTCTCTCGTTCAGTGCTAATAAGTATCTGATATTGGTAAATAACCAAGTAACTCTCCTTATCTCATAATCCTCATATTTAAATAAGAATTATCTCTTCATTTCTAATTAGAATTCAATATTAGCTCATTCACTCTCTCACGTCTGCTAAAGTAAATAACGGACGAGCTTTTCCATATATCATAAAAAATCCAATTAGTTAAATAAGTTTTCTCGCTCTCATCATTTCTAATAAGAATTCAATATTCGCTCACTCACTCGCACTCCTGCTAGACTCACAGCTGGAGCTCAATGGAAATGTTAAAAACAAAAAGCAGCTGTTAGAAAGCGCAAAGGAGAAGGGGCAGAGGCAGAGGCAGAGGCAGAGGCAGTGGCAGCGGCATAAGCAGTGTAAGAGAGCAGCGCATCACAGGCGCGCATTGGAAAACTTCCAATAGAGCAGATCATGGACAAGCAGCATGTGAGCAGCAACGCAAGCAGCATAAGCAGCAAGCAGCTAAGCAAATAGCAAAAGAAGAAAACAAAACTAGTTTTGGGGGGGGGTGGGTTAAGTCAGACACAGAAAAAAAAACAACTATGAGCAGCAGCTAGTTGCCAAGCAGCCAAAGTCTGGAGGTTATGCAAATCGACAATAAATTAGAAAGGAAACAAGAGATGGGCAACAACAAATTGAAACTGGGTTAAAAGACAATCCACAAAGGCGAGCATATACATATGTACATATACACACATGCACACACATATACATACATATATGTATGTATGGACATTTTCTCATATGAAAGAAAGCGCTGCGACGAGAGAAAGTTTGCTTTGTGATTGTCTCTTTATCAATTGAATAAGAGACGTTGCCACAATTAAACATATTGAAAGCGTGTAGGCTGATAAAGCAACAACAAAGAAGCAGCAGAAGTGCATTGGCCACTGGAATTGGAGCTTCGATCTGGAAGTTTGGGAACTGTTGTGGGCAATTGCCAACTGGTTTAAATCACTAAACAAGTTTGCGCTGAAAGTGAAGTGGAGTCTCCTCTCTACAAATACAGAAAAAAAACGAAGAAGACGAAGAAGAAGACGAGCACCAAAAGTGCCTAGATAAGAAACAAGCAAGTGTGTATGTGTGTGTGTGAGTGAGTGAGTGAGTGTCTGTGTGTATTCTAGAGATGTGCGTCAATGCCAGCGTGAGTACTGCTAAAAGTATGCTTAAAATGAAATTGTTCAAGAAAAATATAAGTTTAAGTATAAGCAGGAACTCTTATAAAACTGCTTACTTTGCTCCCTTCAGAATGTCGTGTAGCAAAAGTAAGTGCGAATTGCAATTATATGTACATGTTACAGCCAGTGTTGCCACACACAAAATACGGAATTTATTTTTAGCTTTTTCTGGCTTTTTTTTGAGTAGTTGCTCTAGCTTATCGTAACCCTGAAGAGTTGGCAGCACGGATTGCAAGTTCAATTAAAATATAAGTATAAGCTGCAACTCTTATAATTTGAAACTGCTTACATTGCTCTCTTCAGACTTGTGTGAGCAATGAAAGGAAGTGCGAATGGCAAGAATACAAATGTTACAGCTCTGTTATGTTAAGCTCTCCTTTTCGCTCTTGCCTTTGTATTGAATTATGTAACGAAACATAATCTTAAGTTCTTGCTCTGCGCTACAACAAAAAAAAAAAACAAACTTCCGCTCAAAAAAAAACAAATTTTATGCAAACCAGATGTCTTCAATTTGCATGTCGTGCGTGATTATGACGTCACGCGCACATCTCAAGCGTGTAGTTAGCGAGCACGCGGCTAAGATAACCTTGAATTAGACTAAACACACGCACACACACATACAATGGCAAATAGTCGAATGCGTTTGCAAGTGCAGGCACCAAATTATGGAATATGCTTATACGCTGCTGATTTCGTTCGGTTTTTGTTGTTGTAGTTTCTGTTGTTGTTGGCAAGTTCGTTGACTGCGCCGTTAACTCAACCAACTTTTCGACGTGGCAATCAAAATTCAAAAGCTGATCGTACAAGAAAAAAAAGCAGCCCAAGCAAATTATGCAAAAGGTAAATGTTGTTGTTGTTGCTGCTGCCGTTGTTGTTGTTGTTATTGTGCAGCGATTTAATGGCCACGCTGGCTGCGCTGCTGACGTTGGCAATCGAGCAGTGGCAACAGGGCCAGAGCAGAGCATAGATAAGACTTAATGATAAATCAAAGTAGACAATTGATAAGCTCGTTCGTATATACAGTTATTTGATTGTCTTCACGCTGTTGTTGTTTTTGTTGTTGTAGCATTTACCTGGGCCACGTTCGGGCAGAGACTGGAAGTTGCCATTGGAGTTATTGCGTGAGTAACGTTTGCTGCCACCGGCCATAATTGTAATTTATTTCTTCTTTATATATGTATATAAAAGGAACTTCGCGCCAAAAAACTACGTGCAAAGTTGAATTGGCGTGTCTAGCTTTAATTAAACTTCGCTAATGCACACACACAAAAACACACACTCACACGCAACACTGTTAAAACAACTGTTAAGTTACAAGCGATACTGCGGACCGCCGTCTGCTTCGAGCGCAGCAAAAGAACTGGAAGAAGTTCAAACACAAAACAAACCAATAAGCCGCTGCCGCTGCTGCGGCTGTCATTGCTGCTGCTGCTGCTGCTTTCCCAATGGAGCCGTGTGCGAAAGAGAGAGAGAGAGCGAGCGCGACAGAAGCAGCACGCACGCAGCCCAAACAAGTTTTCTGGAATGGAGCAAGTTTGCAATGCAGAGAGCGCGTGAGAGAGGGAGTGCGCGATCCGAGCGCATGAAAGTAAAAAGATAACGCGCAATTGCAACAACAAAAGCTACAAACTTGACTACGTAGGCGCACGAGTGCGAACAGCGTTCGTCAGAATGTGTTTAGCAACGTGTCAAAGCATACGGACGCCGACGATTCGACTTCGTATTAGGTTCGGCCAACTGCCACGAAGCTAACGTTACGTTCAATTTAACGTAGTGGGTGCGGTTGCGGTTGGCGTTGTACGAAAACGCATCGTGATTCATAGACATGTCATACACACACACATATGGTAGGACATGCCAAATTGGAGGTGTTGAAGTGCGACTGTGTCTGACTGCTGAAGCAAAGAAACTACGTCGAACTGCACTCGATTTAGGGTGATATGCACTGCTTGCAATATCATTGCTTTTCAGCAAGCAATGCATTGTGTTCATTGAACTCTCCAGCTGCAACGCAAAATCAAAACAAATTGCGTTTTAGACCAATGTACAGTGCCCATAAAACTGCTCTGACATCATGGGATGTCCACAACAACCCCCTTTTACTTGGATTTATGTATTTCCATTTATTCGTTTTCTTTTTGGCGCGAATGAGTAATAAGCTCTGCTTCAAATGATATCATGACCCAAAAGCGAACAGACAGATACACAGAGAGCGAGAGGGAGATGGCAACAGACGCTGACATAATATTTGAAGCGAGTTTGCTTTTGGGCAATACCATAAATAAATAAAATTATATATTAATAACAATACAAATTGCACCTGTCTGCTTACATATTGCATAAGCGAGCGAGCCGAGAAATGCTATATAAAATAATAATGATAATGAAATAATTAAAAGCATAAATTCAGTGGCAAACACACAGCAGCGGGCAGCAATCAAAACGAGACCGCATCAAAGACAGCCAAATTAAAAGATAGAAGAACAACACAACAATGTAGCGACGTTGGCAACATGATTTGTGTGTACGACTACCAAATACCCTGCCTTAGTTCATGCAGCAGAGTATATGGGAAATAGTGGAACGCAATTGCCATTGAAGTGGAATTTCAACTGATATTTTCTTATATACTATTAAGATTAAATGTCTCTCTCTTTCTCTAACTCTCTAAAGAGTTCCTTATGTAAACATCATACTGCTGTATTATTCTAGGCATTCTCTTTCTCTCTGTTCTTTCTTCTTTTACTCCCTCCTACTTAGTCTTTTCCTATCCTCTTACAATATGCCTTTCTCTCTCGCTCTCTCTCTCTTTATTAAATTCTCTTTACGTTAAGTTTCTTTTCATGTAACTTTCTTTCTGTATACACAATATCTTTTTTCTTCTCTTTCTTCTCTTTCTCTCGCTTTATGTCTTACTTCATGTCTCACTTCATGTCTTTCCTTATCTCTCTCTCTACATTTATTAGTAGCTCTATTTCTTATAATCGCCTAATAATCTTTGCCAAACACCTTACCCCGATTATACCTATAGCACCTATTGATAGACCTTTCCATGCACAAGTGTGAACAAACATAACGCAAAAGCTTTACTGATTCGTCATTTATCTCGCTCACGCACGAATCCAAACTGATTTGATAGCCTGAAACGGAAACTCATAAGTGATGGACATGTGATAGAATGTGGCTACAGTGAACGCTCAACAAAACGAACATTTTGGTCTCCTCGTCAATTCGAATCCCGATAAAAATGCAAATAACAAGGGAATTGCATATTTTACAAACTAACCTATCGGAATTCGTCTGAATATGCATACATATATTTTCTTTTCAATTTGCCGAAATCTGGCAAAACAGATTTTGACTTAAAAAAACTCAATAAATATTAAATAAAAAATTAATTGAAAAACTGAAGTGTAGTGCTAATTGCTAAACGTAATATTTAAAAAATCAGTTAAAAAAAACTGTTCCTTTTTTTTAAATATTAAAAAACCAAAGGAGTTTAAAAAAACAGATTCGAGCATTAAAAATAATATTTCAAAATCATAAATATTAAAAATAATTTGAAAAATTAATGTAATTATAATTAAAACAAGCTCTAAGCCGGGTCTAATTGTTTTTAACAAATATATAAAATCGAAATAAGTAAATTGAAAAAATGTGAATAAGATGGTTTTGTAATAGTAAAAACAGTTGTTTTATAAAAAATTTAAAAAATAAATATTTTCCATAGTAAGAAGTGATTTTCTCAAAATAAAACTTTGTCATGGCGAAATACCAGATAACAATATGACTAACATGGCTATAAAGCCATCACTATCCTACGAAATAATACATGTATATGGACATAATGCAGGCATTAGCGGAAAGGTGCTCTGCAGAGACACCAAAATATTTTGTGCCTCTTTGCGCACACGAAAATGTTTATAAATAAATGCTAGCTGCAATTGGAAACAGCAAACTGCGAGAGAGACAGAGAGAGTGAGCGCAGAGCAGATGATATATATCTATTCTATCTCTATCTATATCACATATATGTATGTATAACACTAAGTGGAGGGGGAAGGGGGCTAAATACTTACGAGATTCCCGATTTAAGGGCAATTCCTGAATTTCAGCGAGCGTTGCGAGCAGCGCCTGAAGCGTTTCTAAAGCAGCAGCCATTACTTATAGATTAGGTATTTATATATGTATATGTATATATTCGACTCTATATATCTCTCTATATCTGTTTATTTGCAGCCAGACAACTGCAACGATACGAAACGGAATTAGGAAGTACGAAAAAAAATCACACGCGACGCGTTAACCGCTAACTGCAACGAGGCGATCGACCGAGCGGCAAGTGACGAATGGTGAACGGCGATCAGCGAACCCAAACACTACAAAACCTAGAACCTAGAGCGGCCGCCCAACGACCAACTAACTAACTAACAGAGGCCCCCAGACTACAACAACAACAGCAATAACAGCAACAACAGAGACAGTGGGCGAATTCAGCGCATGACTTGCCAAAACTGAAAAAGTGAAACAACAACAAAATTGGCAATCGAAACGAGACGTCTAAGTGCACTGATAAAATGTCATAGTATAGAGAGTACACTCAGCGAAATTGGCGTAGTAAATTATGTAGAAATATAGCTGAATAATTTTATATCATAGAATTAGACATTCTGTATAAAAATATATGTGTAGTCAGCTCTTAAAGGAAGCTACAGCTGCCTATATGGCAGCATACACTGTGAGAAATTTAGAATCATAAATAAATACATCTATTTTATTATTGATAGATTTTTAAGCATTTTAAATTATCTTTAGGGGTGCTTTGCAGTAGAGTTTAGATAACTGCTATAGAACTATGGCTTACACTGAGCGAAATTAAAGAGTTACTTCATTATTGAATATAATAATATTGTTTAAATCTTTTTTACATCACAAATTGAGACGTCATAACTATACGTACTGATAAAAATTACAGTTACATATCTTGCTCTAGGCACTGAGCGAAATAACGGAGAATATCAGTGCAATTTAAGTTCATAAGAAAGTAAGCTACAGCTCTGTATTTCATTTACACATGCATCACTTTATATATCTTTCTACACTCAAGATCAACAGTCTTCCTTATCTGTCTAGACCCATAACACTCACTATATATGCATGTATATCCCTATATAGCATTGTATCTTTGCTGTTTTGCATTTTGATTTGTCAGTTTCGCATGTTAAAACGCTGAATACCCTAATTATCCACAGTAATATTATATTATATAAGCATAATAAAACTTTGCAATATATCTCATAGAAATAGTTGAGCTGAAAAGATCAAAAACCTATTAGACTGATAGTGTATATAGGTTATTTTGCGCTAGAGCATCACATTTATTTACTTTTATCTCTCTATAGATATAACAGTGAAAAGTTCTGCCTTAAGTTCAGTTTTCAGAAGTCAACTGTAATTTCTCTGAGTGTAAGAACCATAGAATTTCGTTAGGCCCGTTGGCAAACTGATTAAAAAATTAAAAAAGAAAATATTATATATATTTCATAATATTTCATATGTTATATAATTTCTATAGAGTATACTTTCGATCGGTGTGACAAAAACGTGTGAAGCGAGCAATGCCAAAGAATCGAAAGTATTTATGTAGCTGTCAGTCAGACAGTTGTTGTAGTTGTTGTAATTGTTATTGTTGTTGTTGCTGTTGCTGTTCTTGTTGCTGAGGTCAACAGCTGATGGTGCTTTACATATTTGTAAGTTTTTTGTATCTTTGTATCTTACAGATGCGCACAGAAAACACAGACACAGTCACAGTCACAGAGGCACACACACGAACGAGCAGATGAGAGCGAGCGGGACGAGTGCACGTAGACGACGGCCGTTGAGAAGCAGCAATTGAAACGTTGCGTGCAGCGTTGACAAAGTCCGTACATCAACTAAACCACAATTAAATTTTCGATGCGCTCAGCTGCAGGGCCTGAGCAGTCGAGGTACTCAAAAATACATAGGTAAAAGGCAGACACACACACACACTGATACACTTACAGCTGACACATAGTCGTATATCACAAACACATGTGTGTGTGTGTGTGCGTGTGTGTGTGTGTGTCTATATAGGGGCTATTGCAAATATGTAGAACAGTTCGAGCAGCAGAGAGCACGAGAGCGACAGAGTGCAAAGAGAGCGGTCAAGCTGTAAATATTAGTCGCCTTGCTTTCTGTATGTATGCATGTGTGCATGTATGTATGTATGTATGTATGTGTCTGTGTGGCTGTAGGTAGCGATCCCTTACAGTCGAACATGTCGCTGCATGTCACTGCAGGCAAAGGAGCAGGTAATCGTTTGCCCTTCAGCAGGTAGACATGAGACATGCGGCAAAAAAGGGCAGACCAGGGCTGCAGCGCTCACAGACAGAACTGCGCTGCTAAGCACAGCGTGTATTACAGTAAATTCATATACAGAATGCTCACTCTATATAATTATAACAGCTATTTAACTGTCATACGCATCAGCTGTGCTCGATCGCTTCGTTGCAACCCTTAAGCTAGCTGAGCAACATCGCTTCTCTCTCTCTCTCTTCCGCTCTTACTCTCACACTCTCTTTTTATGCCCGCTGCTCTCTTTACGGCCACAGCCCGCTTCGTAATCCGAAAATCGAACTGCTTAGACAATAAGTGCAACAACAACAAAATGGCTGAAACAGCTAAAAATCTAAAATTAGCAGACAAATGCGAGCGTTGACGGCGGCGCCGCAGATGCCGGCCGGGCAGACAGCGACTGTAGAGCTGGCCTAAGGCAACAACAACAACAACAACACCGACGACAGCAACAGCAATTGGAAGAGTGCGAGCGAGAGGCGGCAAAGCGTGAGAGAGCAGCATAAACAATAATAATTGAGAGCAGCAATTCAAGGTTAAGCATTCTGTGGAGCACTACCATGCTGTACTGCTTGCCGAGCAAGGTGTATAAGCTTTGCACTGCTTGCCGACTAACGCGCCAAAAACACCATTGATTTCGAATCAATTTTATTGCTTTTTATTTCGAAGACTGCGTGTGGGCGTGGGAAAAGTTTTTATGCGCTTCCTCGACGCGTGACGTCAGAGGCAATGACGTGCGTTTCTTTCTGCTTCTTACACTGTTTTAATTGTACTGGAATAGCACATGACTCGAAAGTTCTTATCAGAGACTTTTTTCTGCTTATCTAAATCACTTTCTTTAATGCCCTGTAGAAATTACTTTAGAGTGCGAGAAGGCATACTTGAATAAGAAGAATCTGTGCAGGAATTTTACAGAAGTTGAAAGAGTTTGTAATTATTAATATTATCAAGTTTAGCTAGAGTCCACACATTGCGGGAGGCGTGGAAAATCATAAAGCAGTAATTTTTTATTTTATAGATATAACTAGTTTTTGAACTCCTTTCTTAATTGATCTTACTTTATAGACTTATTTTTAGCCTAGGGTAACTTTAAGTCGTTCTTCCCTTGAGTTAATTTTCTTACTTTTTGTTTAACTTATCAATTTGCGAAAAAAATCTGTTCGCACATAAATGCAAATTTCATTCTACATTTTTATATTGCAAAAATGTTGTGATGATCTAATGCGCCAATCGCTTGGCCTGGAATCGAGTCGCATTTCTTATAGATAAATACATGTGTATATATATATCAATATGAACATGCACTAGCCGGCACGTAAGCATTTTGCCTCTAGCAAAAAGAAATCTATTTCGGAAAGCACAAAAGCCGGCCGGCTAAAAAAGCAGGTGAAAGGTAGACTATGAACTTCAGCTTGACTATATATGTACTTATATATATACTTATATTCATATATACATTCATTTATGAAGTCACATCCACAATGGGACCAAAAATTTCTAATTATGAATCACAACAAAAAGTGTTGTTCGAATGCTTCAAGCGCTTTGACCCGCAGCATTGGGCGTTGAAACTATTTCCAGATTTATGAATCAACTTCAGATAAAACAGGTTTACACAGTAGAGCAGTAAACTCAAGTATTTGCAATAATGAAACCATATTTGTTATCATTATTGTATACTTTTCTATGTGCTATTTCTTATATTGCTCTAGAACTATTTGAGTTGTGATAATAAACTTTGATTTGGGGAAACCCCTAGTGTTATTTATGTATAGCAAAACGAAGACTCGAATTCCGTTTGCCAAATAAAGATTTCATTCATTAATAAAGTTTTGGCACAGAGCCCAAAGTTTCTAAAGCCAGCCCAAGAGATGGTAAACTATTTGATAATAACGCTTCATAAAGAGTAGAATATATAAAGTTTCATATATGCAGATAGATTGAAATATATTATGAAAAATGTATATATTAACATAAAGAGTAAAACAAAAACAGTATAATAATAAAATAAATATAAATATAATATAAAAATATACATTTAATATATGTTCTCATAGAATACGTTAAACATATTCAATAGATACATTTATATGTATATAAGACATTTATATATTATTTATTATGTTATTATACTATACTTATATTACTATATTAGCCACTAAAATTAACTTGTAAATTTCGCAACTATAAATCGAAATGAAAATCCTAAAGGGAATCTAAATCTCTCTACAATCCAATCAGAAACCAACTAGTCAAATTCCATAGTTTATAAATGTATTGCCTTATTCTTGCAGCTGATTCAAAGCAAGCGTATTTTCTCTTCCAACTTATACTACTTCAAGACAAGTTTACCCACTATGAACGCCTCGTTTGGCTTCCCCTTTATGGCCAAGACAAGTTAAAGTCAGCGAATTGTGACTCAGAGACTGCCTGCTAAGGCCCACAGAGCGTTACGAGAACTCCCAGTGGGCAGTCCGCATGGGATTCGAGTGTAAATGGGCATAGCGTATCTCTCGACTTTTCAACCAAATTGGGCATAAGTAGACTCCAGTTGAGCAATTGCTTTTACGTGCCAAGCGGGTGGCGCATCAAAAGCAGCCGCAAATTTTATGGCTTCAACTAGAAAGGGGACGGAATAGCTTGAAGTCGAATATATGATTGAATAAATAGAGAAAGATTTCAGCAATTAACTAGCAAACATTAAAATATTCTCTATATCAAAAAACTTGGTTAGTTATAAGTACAAGTTTATGAGCTATTTTGCTTGCTTATAGACTGCCTAATTGAGCTAAAACAAATCAAACTGTTGAATGTGAGTTACTTAACAGCTGCTTAACATAGGCTGTGGATGTAGTTAACATAGAAGAAATATGTTAGGGTAGAGATTCAAAGAGTTTTGTATAATGAAGTTAAAAACTTGTTAAATATAATATTTATAAATACTTTTTAGCAAGAAAAGCTTTGCTTTAACAGTTGTTAAGCATAGCTTTAACACGCACTTAACAGAGCAGTGCATTTATTTTAGAAATTTTATTTAAATTTTATTTAGATTCTTCTAGTTAAAGCCGAGTAAGCAGTTCAGTTTTGCTCAGCTGTTTACCGTATGCTTAACATAACAACTTTAACATAGGAAATAAATGTTACAATTCTGTTAATATCAGTTTTGTCAGAGCAGTTAATTGAATTGTATATGGAACACGTTTTATGGTTAAGAATAAAATGTTTCGTGATTTATTCAGTTAAACTGGAAACTGAATTTGATTTGAACTTGGGTCTTTCCATTTATTTTCAATTACAAATGAATCAATTAAATCAATCAAATATATAAAGACTTTATAAATTAGATAAATTTCATCTGACAACTGAGTTACTGAAAAATCATTTTGTTTCCACTGTTTTTTATATTGATTATTAAAAAATAAATATATATATTTTTTATAATATATTTTATTATTAAAAAAAAAATACATTTATTTTCTCTTTAATAAATAACAGTTTGTGTTTGAACTTGATTTTACTAGAGATTTCTCTTACTCTTCAAACTCAACAGCTGCAGGCTCAACATGGCTTGAATACATGTTGAGGTTAACAGCTGAATGTTAAGTATGCTCACTTAACATAGTTAAGCATTACGTTAAACTTTTTATAACAAATTACAAACAAGTATTCTCATAGCTAAACAATTTGAATTCAATCTTTGTAAAAAAGATTTACAACGACAAATGCTATTGAAAATTTGATATGAATCGCAGGCTGAGTTACAGCTCATGTCTAGAAAATTCACACAGAGATTAAGTCTATATGTACACAGTTAAATACTATATAGTTATAGTTGACAGTTCACGTTGGGCGCAAAGCTCAACTGTCGTCAGAATTGGCATTTGTTAGTCAGTCGAGAGCTGATGAGAAACGTAAACAAGTTGACTTTCATAAGCTGTTGAAACTACATTTAGTACATATACTATCTATATATATATAAGTATGTAGACCTATATATACCTATTTAAATGCCCATTATTGTTGTGCATGTTTCGCTGGCGTCGATTGCATGCGAGCCTCGTGTGAAAGAAAGCAAGGGGAAGGCGGCTTATACTCTTCACCTTCTGCTTCCACCTATGGCGCACGGCAGGCAGACGGCATATCAGCTTGCATTTCAGTTTGTAGACGAGTGAAAAGGTTTTCCATTTTCCATTTTTCATTTTGCCAACTGAGGCTTATACTCTATATAAAGCTAAGTCATGAAAGCGTTTAGCATGCGATCCGATTACCAATTTTTGGTTTTTGTTTTTTTTTTTGCGTTTGCTTTTGCTTTGCCGCTTCAGTGCCAGCCAACGGGGCGTGGCAGTGGCAGGGCGTTAAGGTAACTGAACTGCATTTATGCCTGGCTACTAATTATGTGGGCGTGGCACACATTCACACACACACATACACACTGAGAAACACTTTGTTGTGGCCACAATTAATGCAGTCGCCAGCTTTTGGCTTTCAGCTTTTGCGTTGCGCGTTTTTAGGCGCTGGACGCGAAATTTTGTATGCTGTTTGCAGCCTGTTTTTAGGCATTGCCACAAGGGGTAGAAAGAATAAGCAAAGCAATGCACACAAATAAAGTGCTATAAAAGGGAACGAAATAGGAGAAAGAGAGAGAGGGAGAGAGAAGCCCTGAATATGGGGCTGAATAGTCATACAAAAAAAACTTAATACCACTTTGCTTTTGATATTAAATATATTTCTATATTATTGATCGATTATTATCGATTCTTTGGAATCAGCTTATGGAAAAGTTGCTAAAAATCCAATTAAAAAATTACTTTAATGTAATATACTAATAAACGTGATGTTGACTCTTATAATACCCACAAAATATATGGTGTTTTTTTGTATATCGATTTTTATCGATATAATTACAGCATGTATACCAATTTAAACAAGCTAATGCCTAAAAAGTCACTACATAGTGCCTGAGTACAAAATAATTTGAAAAATTTGTTTTGTCTAAAAGAAAAGCTCATATCACAACTATATATAGAAAATTGTTATAAGAATTGGGCATCATTAAACGGAAAATTTAGGCGAAAAACTCAATAAAGTTAAAAAAACTTTAAATACGAAGCTAAATGTTGAATTTACAGTTTCTATGTCTCTGAAATACTTCTGATATGGTAATGTTACCTTGAATTGAGCTGAGTTTTCAGATAATTAAGATGATGTATCGCAAAATGAAAATAAACTTGAAACTTGAATGAGAATCTTATTGGAATATTCGTGACTTTATGCTATCAGAAATAGGTATCAAAAGGTTGAAATAGAAAAGATTAATGGTTACCAACTACCAACTTATACTACTTGAAGACAAGTTTTCACATAGGGATCGCCTCATCTCATTTCATTTCCCTTTCCTTCACTTCCCAAGTTAAAGTTAACGAATTGTGACTCAGAGACTGTCTGCTAAGGCACACAGAGCGTTACGAGAACTCCTAGTGAGCAGTCTGGAATTGATTGGATGGATGGGCATACTCCATGGACATAGAGCATACCTAGAGTATCGCTAGCTAAATAGAGGAAATACCTTCGATTTATATGAATATTTTCAACTAGCTTGTCAGCCATGTCCATAAGTATTATGATCCAGTTAATTTCCACTAATCATAAATATATATACTTATAAGAAATATCATTCAGCTTATGCCTCTAGTTACTAGAGGGTTTATAGAGCGAGTGCTTTAACTAAATATGCAGTGCTTAAGGCTTTAGTAAGATAGTCAAGCACATATTCAGGGTTGTTCATAGCAATTACAATAGACAAAGGCAGAGAGACACACAGACAAGTGCACAACAATAAACGCATAACAAAAAGCGGGGCATACTTTAAGGCTTGATAGAGACTGCTTAAGGGGCAGGCTAAGTACATATAGGGCGGAGGCGTGGCATACAGCTATGTTTTGTGCGGGCGCAACAATGACATCATTATACACATATATATATATATATATATATATATATATATCTATATTTATATCTATATATATAACCCCTATATTATGGACGAGAGTCCATTTTCTTTTGCTGTAGTTTGTACAGTTTTTATCGTTTTGCAATTGACAGTTATTTGCACAGTTTGACAAGCACTGAGCCGCTCAATACACTTACCTAGCGGGTGCAAACGTTCGGGCTTGAACCAGGCATCTGCAAATAGGCGATGGATAATATTGATTTTCGTTAGTTTAGCATTTTGGGTTTTTATGTGTTGTTGTGCAAGGCAATAAGAGTGAGCAAAGAAAAGCAGATAGACAGAGAGCAAGAGAGAGATAGAGATGAAGCATAAGCGTGCATTAGGCGGTGTTTTGAAGGCGCAATAACAAAAAAAAAAAAAAAAAAACAATTAAAACATGCAAAACAAAGTAAAAGCCGTAAGTATAAGAGTTAGTATAAGAGCTATAGCAGAACAGGCCCCACGTAGTAGCTGATTATACAACAAAATGCATTTCCATTCACCCATTGACAGTTAGTTATGTTTCTGATTGGTTATATGTATGCCCATATATATGTATGCGTGTGTGTGTGTGCAAAACTTACTGGGATCCAAAATGGAGCAAATCAATGGCCGCTGCTTGCAGACGCCATTTTGTCCGGCCTCGCCAATTGTACACATTTTTCGTAAATATTCTTTCTGATTAGAATATGAACTTGTTTCACCAAGCAGTTGCTAAAGCAGTCGCAAATATAATTACAACGTTACTTTCGATCTGCGTAGTATTTGTAAATTTCTGTATATTGCTTTCTTTGCTTTTACGCAGGCCACAAACAATGCACACAACGAGCGCGAGCGAGAGCGCAAGCTAACGAACTACGACGTTACGTTAAACGTTAAGCAATTGCGTAAAAGAATTCACTGCCGTCCGTTAGGCACACGACGCTTATAGAGACTGAGCGTAGGCTGGAAAATAAACGCTTCAAAAGGACTAGTTCCAAAGCAAACGCAACGACGGCGCAGAGAGCGTGTTTCAAAGAGAGAGAGAGAGAGAGAGAGAGAGAGAGAGAGTGAGAGAGCGCGCGCTCTGGAGCGGAATTGAATGTAAAATCGATAAGCGACCTGTGCGCTAGGTTGAGCAACCGCGCTTAGCCCTGAACTCTCATTACATGCAAACAAAAAATAAAAGCTCATGCTAGAGCTGGCAAATGTATCGATTAACAATTGCAGCTGACAGCAGCGTCGAGTGTAGAGTCGGGACTGAGTTGCAGCGCATGCGCTGTCTGTGTAGACTTTGAGTGGGCGTTGGGCTTAAGGGTTAGACGGAAATTAACAGACGGCGGCGTCCATTTGCTTGTCTTTTTCTATTTTTTTTTTAATTTTTTTTTTCTTTGGGCGCGGACCTGCACTGCTTGCTGCTGTGCCGCAAGGGTTGGGTTGGGTTGGGTAGGGTATTTGGCTCAATGTGAAATTTAGATATGAAATCAATGAGCCGCTTGCACAGAGGGCGTCAAACATCTGTGTTGGGTTTGTACTTTTGGCCTTTCAGCTGCAATGCCTTACGATTTATCTTATATACTGTGTAAACAGTTATGCGACATCTTAGTCACTGAATTGGCAAGCATCTGAGCGACTGAGATGGCAGCTGACATTAGTTGGTTGTGCAATTCGAACTGTACTTCAAAGTGCTTTTCATCAAAGTGCAATTAACCCAGAAATGTATTATAAGCCATTTTCTTTCTCTCTTTCTCTGTCTGTACCTCTCTCTATTTAAAGCAGTTAGCTGCGCTGTCATTAGAGAATTTTATAACTTTTATAGGCTCATTAAGATGTAAAGGGGATCAGACCTATGTACACATGTCTGTTAGAGACGAGTACCAAAAAAATTCTTATAAAAAAATCTAACTCTTAAAAGTAAGAAGAATGCCTTTCGGTTCGAAGTACTGTTATAAATGTAATAATTTGCTTAAGTAATAATTTGGCGAAAGCTTCAATAAAGATTCTTGATCTTGACTACAAGATTACGAAGAAATTTTTAAAGTTAATGTTTAACACATTTTGCTATCCAACATTGCAGTTGCACTACTATTTTTCTGACCACAGCTGTATATATGTATGTAGATCGCAGCTATTGAAGCTCCCCATCTCAAATCTACCATATAAAATTAATCATACATGATATATACATACATATATACATATGTATTCTAAAATATTGATGCAACGCACATTGTGTGCTGTTAAGCAAACAACAACAACAACAATAAAACGCTCAACTTTACATTTAAAGTAAACAAAAAGTTGAATTGTGAGCTATTTATAAAAAAAAAGTGCCAGACTTGCTGCAAAGTAGTAATATTTTTAATTTTTGTGTTTCTTTAAAAGTACTTCTCATTAGCCTTATTTAGCCCACCGCACAGTTTCTTATACAGAGTCCAATTGGAACACGAATTGCAATTGGAACTAGGTAGAAGAAAAAAAAAACACTATTAAATTATTCACACTTTGTTTGCAGCGTTTACAGCGTGTCTCACTTCTACTGGAGCTTTCACAAATTTCGTTACACTCTATTTAAATAATTTTCTTTTATCTTAATCACAATCTTGAATAACATGCTAAGTACATAGGCATTTATGTACGACGATATGCACAGTCTTCTATTTATAAGAACCTTTCGTTGGAGGCTTGGCAGCGATGCCGGCGAACCGAACTACAGTTATAAAGCAGGCGATAAGTGTAAAGCAGAGGCGCTGATAAGTGCGGGCTTAGCCCATGTGCCAAGAGCGCAGAGTGAACATTGCGTGAGCGTGAGTGAGAGGCAAAGCTAGTGCGAGGGACTCTAGCTGCAAGCAGTGCTGCGAATTGCGAATTTTTCAAGCTAGATTTGGCTATTTTATGGCATAAGCAATAGAAGCGGCATAAAAAGGGAATAAATAATTGTCATAATTTTATATGCATGATATTTAATTGATTATTTAACACAAAAATTCTAAAAAAAAAAATTTTCAGATTTGAATCTACTTTAAATTTAATAGTTTACAAAACTTCGATTCAGTTTGGGTAGTTTTATGAAATTTTTCAACTTCAAGTGCAAATCTCACACAGCATTTAGCTTTTATTTTAGCTTTATTGCCAAACGTAAACTAACCTTTATTGCCATGCACTATAACTGTCAGCACTAATACACTCACACACACACACACACACTCACACACATTTGCATGTAAAGAAGAAAGCAAAGAGAAAAGAGCAACTGGTAAAGAAAATGCATTATCGTTATCGAAATTGTGCCTACAGCTGGGTCGATGACGAGCGCAAAGTCAATGCCAATTGGAAGCAAAGAAGAAGCACACATAATGGAAGACTGAGAGACACAGGCAGACAACCAGACAGCCAGACAGTCAGACAGGCAGTCAGACATTTAGCATATAGTTGCCATAAAAATAGCAGATAAAGACAAAGGCAACGCCGCGGATGCAACGAAACGAGAAAGAAATTACTAATTGGAAAATTTTGCCAGCATGCGGTGAAAATAAAGGCGCAGATTGGAAAAATGAATACATCAAGTAGGTTGATTGACTGCACCATACTCTGTTCACTGTTCCAAAAGAGTATCTAGACTTATTTTTAAATACAATTTAGTAATGCACAGTTGTGGTCAGAAAAATAGTAGTGCAAAAAGCATTTTGAAAACAGTTTGAAATGAGTATTAAATTAAACATATATATTTATTTATACATAGATATTCAAATTGTTTTCAAAGTATTTTGTTTATTTTACAGTATTGCTGTTCAAGATTTCAGTCGCACTACTATTTTTCTGAACAAATAATCTGCATTTAATATACTCCTTTGCATCTTTACGAACAGGGTATACAAATCTGATACTGAAATGAATTTGCGCAGTGAAGCGGGCCCCCAACTAGACAATTGAATTATGCAGGCAAAGGCTTAAATTAAAGAGTACTCGAAACGCCAGCAGCAGCAGCAGCAGCAGCAGCAGCAGCAGTAGCAGCTGCGCGCGCTCTCTTGCCCTCTACCTCTGCCTCTTCCTCTCTGCTCTTTTGCCATAATTGCTTTAATGGACATACGCTGAAATGTAGTTCGAAAACTAGAAAGAACAAAATTAAATGTGAAATATGAATTATGAATGCTGTGTGGCACGTCAATAGACGGAACAACAGCAAAAGCAGCAGCAGCAGTAGAAGATGCTGATTCATCAGAGTGAATACAATATATATATTATATATATATATATATAAATACGAAAAAGCCAGCTCATTGAAACTATGCCATATGAAATATACGCAAGTTCTATTGACTAATTTAAGAGTAATTGCGCAGCCGTGACTCACGAATCAAACGCTGATGACGATATTAGGTCTAGGCCATTCGATTAGGGCTGCCCAATGTTGGCGGCTTTTGTGCGTGCTATTTTATTGGCTTTTATTGCAGCCAATTTCAATTTTAAAGCTAGTCACAGCAGCTAAATTGTCATCGATAGTTGGCTGCACTCTCAATGGCGATCCGCTGCTCTGGAAAGCTTTGCGAAAGAGAGAGAGAGAGAGAGAGAGAGAGAGAGAGCGCGCATCGCAGAGGCTGGGCAGGAGGTAAGAGGTTGTTGCATGCAAATTTTCAGCCGTAACGAAAAACGTTTGCCAAACTGAAATTCAATTCGCGTTAAATACATACATATGTGTGCAAATACATACATATATTTAAGCATTGTTGTTTTTATTGTGTACATTAAAAACAGCGCAAACTTGATGCCGATGACATCAGCAAGCGCAAAAAATAAGAACTAAATGCCAAAGCCGTAAAGCAAAAGGCACGCAGGCTACAAAGAGAAAGAGAGAAAGAGAGAGAGAGAGAGAAAAGAGCGTGCAAGCGGCTTGTTTACTGTTTAAAAAAAAAAAAAGAGTGACTAAGTAACAAATATAAAAACGATGAACAGCAACAGCAACAAGAACATCCGCTCTGTAACAGTGTGACCAGAGCAGCGAGGTGACGCTTACGCCTAAAGGTGCGGTCGAGGATACGCAAAGAGGGTATACAACAAAAACAGCAACAAAACACAAATGAACAAAACAAATTATGACTAGTTGTCAGGCACAAAAACTAATTAGATACAGAATGATAACGAAAAACAATAATATATATATATACATATATAAATATATGTATGTCAGATATATGCTATACACTTGCAGCAGATATATTGTACTTATCAGAATGATCATATAATAAAGAGCAAGTTTAATCAAAACTGACAATGAGCTTCTTTTTTTTTAGCACATTTTTTCGACTTTATTGATAAAATTTTTGAAAAGAAGAACATTCATATATTGAGTAGAAATTAAGTTACGAAATTTATAAATCTAAATTAAAATTTTTTTAGTTTTTTTTTTATTAGTCCTTTTCTAGGCCTAAAGCTAGAAGATTTATATGAATTTCCTATAAAAATATTATTTTTTTTGTTAATCGAAAACTTTCAAATTAAATTTTGTTTCATTAAAATTGTAGCAAAATATATTTTGTTTAATTTTTTTCTTTTTAATTTTTAAGATAAAAGTTTTCTTAGGATATAATTCTAAAAAAAGAATCTTGAAAACTGAATTTTTTTTGTTTATCTAATTTGCTAATCAAGAATTTTGTAAATTTTAAATTTCAATCATAGAATAGAAAATTTAGATTTTAAAAATAATTTTATGATAAAAAATATTTAAATCACAATATGAATAAAAGAATATAGAGATCTCTTTATATATAATTTGATTTTATTTTTAATTTTTGGGTTTAGAAATTATGTTTAGAATTCAAATGTCCATTCAAAATGAATCAGACCAGACTCATGGGAATTGGTTCAGTTCCTATGACTACTCATAGGCATATGGTTAAAATATCAGACGAACTACCTGTCTATATATATGATATATCTCAATTGGCAATATCTTACGCAAGTGTATTAAATCGGCTGGCCGAAGTTGCTTTGGGTCGCATTTGAAATATAGTTTTGTTTCTTCACTTACCAAGTCCGTACTTGTAAAAGATTTCTTCTACAGAGACAATTTTTGGTTGTTGTTGTTGTTGCTGCTGTTGTTGTTGTTGCTTTGGCGGTGGCTGCTGCTTGGCTGGCTCCGCCTTGACTGTCTCCACTTTGGGTGGCACCACCTTGGGCGGTTCCACTTTTGGTGGCACCACCTTCGGTGGCTCAACCTTGGCCGCCGGCTTAACAACAAATTCGTCATCATCCAAATCGGTAATGAGAGCGGGAGCGGGTACCGGAACTACGGCTGGAACCGGAACTGCTGCGGTAGCTGGCACATCCTTGAAGTCACTAAGCAGATCCTCGGAAGAGATGAATTTCTCATTGTCCTGCTCCTTGAGATGGGCTTCAATGGGCTTCTTAGCCGGCGACGGAGTATACGAGACAGAAGGTGAATCTGTGTCGGAATCCCTATTGGCCACAGCAGGAGTGGCAACTGGAGCTGAAGCAACAGGAGCAACTGGAGCTGCAGCTGGAGCTGGTTTGATTAGGAAGTCATCATCGTCATCATCATAAAACTGGTCATGAGCTGAGGGCGCACTTGGCTCAAATGGTTGCAAAGGTGCACTGTTCATGGGCTTAAGGCCCAGTAAATCCTCTTCGTGATCCTGGACTGGCTTGACAGCGGAGACAGCAGCTGCAACTGGAGCAGGTGCAGCAACAGAAGGAGCAACAGCAGCATCAGATGGAGCAATTACTTTGTTTGCATCTCCAAACATGCCGCGCTCCACATTCATAAAATCACTGGTCAACTGGCCCACATTTTGTGTGGCCTCCTTGGCGCCCTGCTTTAGGAAGTCTCCAAAATCATCAGCTTTCTGAGCAAACTTTGCATCCAGCTGCTCCTGCGCCTCCTTCGCTCCGGCGGACATGCGCTGCACGAATGCCTGTGGATCACCGAAATCCAGATTCTTTTGCTCATTGGCAAAATACTTTTCGGTATGGGCATTATCGTCCTGTACGCCCTCGCCGCTGGCATTGGCGCTGCCGCTGCTGACGTTGATGTCGCCGAGCAAATCATCATAGGTATTGCTGACCTGCTTGCTGGCTGCATTGAAAATGTCCTCAGCCGTATTGGCAGCCTCCTTTTTCAGATCCGCAAAATTGAAGTCCATTTTGTAATACAAATAATCTCCTTTTCCTTAGTGTTGCTGTTGTTGTCGTTGTTGTTGTTGCAGCTTTGGTATCCTTTGTGCTGATTGGGTTTTGGCTCACACTCACACACACATATATGAATGGGCTCGCATACACACAAACACACGGACGCAGTCGACCGGCCTATTTGTTGCTGTTTCGGCTTTTTTGATTTTGTTGAATTTATTTATTTCTAATATTTAGATGTCTGTCTGTAATTTTGAATTATGTTTCGTTTGCAACGTTTTGACCGTTCTACTTAAAATTTAATTTGTTTTACAATGCGTTAATCGTGCGCAGCAACTGTCCTGTTTGAAAAATGAAATGAGACTGCGCGATGGTGTGACCGCACAATGAAAAGCTACAAATGTTGACACATATGCGAACTTCATGACAACTCTGGTTTAGAGATGGGCAACTAACAAATATTTTCAGCAATACATTGCGAGCTCTTAACACTATCTAATAACAAGAATAGCTTAAAATAAGCATTGACTGCAGAACGTAATGCAATATTTTTATTATAATTTTGATTTTTTTATTTATTACTATTACAACACATGCCCAACTCGATGTGTCAGCTGATATCGTTAAACAGCAGCTGACCTATCGATATGCACTCAAACAAGCTTTAGTGTCATCGATGTATTTCAAAGGCAGCAGTTTTCGTTTTTTTTTTTTTATTGCATGAATACTAAAACTAAATTACGTCGCTTTTGGGGGAAATAATAGCTATACAACCAAATTCACGCGGTCCACTTAAGACAACGGGTATCCTGGTGAGTGCGCAGGCAGCGAACGCGACAATAACGCGTGCCACACGCCGTGCACGAATATTGAGAAAAGTGGCCACAGACGGCACAAAAATGACGAACTGGCTTTTGAGGTGGCGGCGCAGCTGCGCTCTCGTAGTTGGGCCTCTGTTTGTCCTCCTCGAGCAGTTGTTGAAAATTCTTGCGATATTTGGCGCGAAAATATTCGGCTCCTTTTCGCTTCCCTTTCTTTTCCTTGGCGTTCTTTATGCTCTCCTGGAACTTGGGTAGTTTCTTAGACATCACCAAATCAGCATGCGGATCATCTTGAAAGTTATCCCGCTCGAGAGCTTCCAGAGCTTTTCGTGCACGTCGTAGCCGAGCGGCTTCATCTAGGACTCGTTTTTTCTCCGCATCCTTGATGCGATGCGATTCGCGGCCCGTCATAATTTTGGTTGTAGCAAATTAATGTATGTTAAGTTTATGGATCCTTCTCATGCAATGGAAAGCTAATGCGATCCATTAACTCATCAACGCGCGCCTGTAGCACCTCAACAATATCCGTAGAAATAAACAAATGACTCTCGTCCAAGTCTTGTATGATGAATTTTCGACCCAACGCCAGTTTCTCATCCAAATGTAGCAAAAATTGTTTCATAGCCGGATCACTGCAACGAATTTCATTAAAAAAATTATATGAAATGCTTAAATTTGCTTACTTACCATTCCACGAGCACTCCTTTCATAACATTTACCATGGTTTATGGCAATAAAAACATTTGCGCAAACTGCAAAAACTATGAGAGCAAAATGCTGTATTTCTGATTTTCCGATATGCCGATAACGACAACAATGGCATTCACAGAAAACGAGGACAAGTATTGTTGAGCTGTGTTGGCACTTGATGTATTTTATACGATTAAGTTGAACAGCTGTTCAATACTATTTGCAACATTGGTTGAAGTACAACAGGATTTAAATTACATTTTCTTTTTCTACACAGTCAATTCGTAAAATTACTAATTTATTTTAATTGGTTAGTTTTAAAAACTATGTCGCTTAATTAATATGCAGACACCGGCAAGAATACGTTCGACAGCGCAGACAAATCCACAATCGATAATTTTGTTGACCGATAAATTGTATTAGTATTGTTCTAACGCGTAGCCAGCAAAACAGAGAAAATAAATAAATAATATTTATTTAGGTGGTTTCGTGTGGCGTATACATGATGTGGAAGCATTTTACAATCACATTGACGCTACTTGCCAGTTTTGCCACACTGGTGTCTGGCAAATCAGATCCCGGCATCATTGACGTTGTTATAGATCAGGTAAAAACGAAAAAACCAAAACAAAAACTATGCAAAAAAAAATTAACGAGCTATTTCGATATGATTAGGATCAGCTACCGATTGTGGAGCAACGTCCGCTGTTGGCTAATACGAAGATCTATATAAAACGTAAGTGTACTGAATTTTGCAACGTGAGCAATTTGCAATAACTCCAAACTTTTTACTCTTGCCCTTTACTCCCCTCACTTTAACCTCTCTCTCGCTCTCTGCGCCCTCTTCCTCAAACTGCTCACTCCTTTCATGTAGTGGAATGCTCTTCTGAAGGGGAAGTTCCATTAGCCATAAGCTTTAAGCTGACGAAACATCCGTGTCTATACGATGCTCGTTTTGTAAGTAATTTATATACATAAATAATTATTTTATTTTAATATTAACTATAAACATTTTATCAGCTACAGGCCCTCAACGACAAACCGAATCTGCAGAAAAATGTTAGCTTAAGCCAACTGGTGAAATCCACGAATAAAAATGCCAACTGCACGCATCTTATTGTACTCAGCGATGTCACTGAAGACGCCGGCAAGCAGGCGCAGGAGGAAGTGCATGAACTGAAGAAAAGCCAAAATCCACTTTCGGTAATTGTTATGGCAACATTTTCCTTCTATAACTGCGTGGTAGCGTTTCTCTGTGTATATGTGTGACTCAGTACTAAATACCTAAAGCACAACTGAACTGTTATCTGAAACTTCTACTTATCGTTGTTTGTACTCATGTGTATGTTGCTCCATGCGGAAGTATAAGAGTGGTTGATAAAATACTTTTTTGTTAGGAATTATGCATGTGTAAAAAGTAGTTTGAGTGTTCAATATATGAATACAGCATAGCATATAATATGTATATGTTAATCTAATTTTTCGGCAGTAAAATTAAAAATATTAGAAATCTTAATATGTTAACCGCTATAGCTAAGACTTGACGGCGATATGGAATTCTGTTGTGAGTTCGTAAATTGGCTGTAACTGTAGCTTTACAAATTGTATACTAAGTAAATGTATATTATTTGATTATCTATTTGCTTACCACTAATTCCACTATAAATATAAATATAGGATAAAAGATATATGAAGAGATATGCTAAGAAATCATATACTATTCTCTTATGAGTTAGTTCATAGTCACATGTATGTAAAAATTGCTTAACATATTCAGCTGAATGACTCATAACTATAAACACTCTTCCAAGTTGAGTAAAATTTAAATATTTCTTATTTTCTATACAGATAATTTAAGTACTACTTTGTAAAGGTTCAAGTTTGTTAAAGATAGAATGTATATCAAACAGTTTCAACGATTGGGCTGTTTGTGAATATTATAAGTATATACCTAAGAAATATGCATATGTGCAATGCCTCAGCAGACTACTTTAATACTATTTAAAACAAGTAAATTATATATAAGTATAACTACATATGTGCAATGTGATATGAAGTTGAATCATTGTAAGACTACTATCAAACCAGAAAGACTAAATGCATCAACTGGGCGACTGTTAGTTTATAAGTATATTAACATAATAATAGTTGAAAAATGTTGTATTTAACAGTTAATTAAATTAGACATATGTATTCTAAGAGTAAGCTATAAAAATTCAAATACTGTGCAGTTAGTAATGAATATACAATAGTTAATAGTAGTATATAATATATATTAGATAGATATCTATAAGTTATACCAAGTGTCATATGAGCTGATACATATTTACATTTGTGCTACTCTAGGCAAAGCCCAAGGCAATTGCGAGTATTGCTGAAGATGGCATCTACGAGCTGGAGTTGGCCATTACAACAAATTCACCTAGTCAACCTTTTCGGGCAACGGTGCATATTGAATTTCTCAGTCCACATGGCTACATATCCGCCATCGATTGGCCTTTTTTGCCGGTAAGGACTTGCTCAAGTTATTGCTTTTATATATATTACTATATCTTTTTACTATCTCATTTCAGTTCTATTTGATCATGTGCGTGGTCTACGTTATATTTGGCATCATTTGGCTATTTGTTTCATTTGCCCAATGGCGCGATTTGCTGCGCATACAATTCTGGATAGGAGGCGTCATACTGCTCGGCATGCTGGAAAAGGCCTTCTTCTATGCAGAGTATCAGACGGTGTCCAATACAGGGTATCCAGTGCAGCATGCCGAACTAGTTGCTGAGTTTGTGTCTTGTGCGAAACGCACACTAGCTCGCATGTTGGTCATCATAATGAGCCTGGGCTTCGGCATAGTCAAGTAATGGAATGTAAAGTGCTGAAGCTAAAGCTTAGTTTAATTATGCTTTCCATCTGTATATTTTGACAGACCTCGCTTGGGTCCCATGCTGCATCGCGTTGTGGGTGTGGGCACTTTATACTTTGTATTAGCCTGCGTGGAGAGCTATTTGCGTATTACCCGAGTCAAAAGCGATCGCAGTGAACTGCTCTTATCCACCATACCGCTCGCTGTTCTGGATACTGTAATTTGCTGGTGGATATTTACATCGCTCGTACAGACGACGCGCACGTTGCGATTGCGCAGAAACATGGTTAAACTCTCACTGTATAGACATTTTACCAACACGCTCATATTCGCTGTTATCGCTTCTTTGATCTTTATGCTGTTTGCCTTACACTTGCGAAAGACCGAGAGCTGCACGCCCGTAAGTCCAACAGCAAATTGCCTTTAAGCTATGTCTATATATTGAAATGTTGCAGGGTTGGCGTGATATCTGGATTGATACCGGCTTTTGGCATATATTGTTCTCTGTGCTATTGCTGGTCATTATGATTCTTTGGCGACCCACAAATAATAATCAGCGCTATGCATTTACGCCGCTGCTAGATAATCCAGAGGATGAGGACGATGAAGGTTAGCTAGAGCAACAACAAATAGAAATCAATACATAAATAAACATTCTATCTTACACTTACAGATGAAGAGGATCAGTTTGTAGCAGATGCGTATGGCATTAAGATGCGTGGCTCCCATCAAAATGGCAACGCACAAACCGCTAAGAACTCACGTGCAGCCACAACCACCGAAGATGATGACTTACGTTGGGTGGAGGAGAACATACCCTCATCAATGGGTGATCCAGCATTGCCTGTGCTCGATTCCGATGAGGAAATCATTAATACTAAGTTTGAAGTTTCCAAAATGCAATAAGCTGTGTACCTAAGAGACTTTTACATATATATCTATATATATATATATATTTATATATATATATATAAATATATATACTGCACATTTATTTATAACTATTTAATGTACGCACTAAATGAGAGTCGAGGCGTTTTAATTGCTGGTCTACTATTGCTCCTCGACTGCTCACCCCGTTGCTCTTCTGCCCCAATGCTAAACACCTAAATCCTTTCCCTTATTTCCACCACACAAACGCGTTTCAAATTTGTCAGCCCGTGTAAAATATTGTATATGTGAACAACAGCAACAACAACAAAAAATCCTAAAAGTAACTTTTCATTTTCGGCCTAACTAACTAATTAAATCTAAATCTTAACTTATTCGTAATCACTTAGCATTAAGTTTGTAGATATCTAGTGCGACAAAATACTTTCAAGTATTGAAAGAAAACCGAAAACGATTCTCTACACATATGGAACTCTTTATCAGAAACACACACACACACACACGCATAAATGTTGTCGCGATTTTGTATATAGTTGATAATGCAAAAGAAAAAAAGGAAACTAAAAGTATTTATAAAAACATATATAATGTAATAATAATCATGATAAAGAAAAACAAAATTGAACGATACGCATAACAGGAAAAGTTTCAATTCAATTTACTGATAACGACAAAATGTATTTGTATTCATGTACTCGATATAAGACCACACATCTTATCTGAATTAAATTGATAAAAAAAAAGAAAACATTTAAATTGATAAAAAAATAGTTATAAAACTTGTAACTTGTAGCGCAGTTTGCGATTTTTTCATGAAAAATAAACAAAAGCATAGCCATACCAAAACCAAACATGGGAATTTTAATTAAATATAAAAAATAAATTGCTGGAAATTTATTAGAGAGAGCTAAATATCACTGGGCTTCGATTAAGTCCGAAATACAGCAATAAAAAGTAACCAATGCAACAATTATTTTTATTTTCTTCAATAATTTTTTTTTGATTTGCATGAAAATTTTATGTTTTTGGAACTTTACAAAGTTTGTATATTTGTAATCGGGAATTGGGTAAAGTTGTTAGCATTATAATTGCGCTTAGAGCTGATTGTAAGCTTTAAATTAATAAAAAAAAAACAATGTTTAAATCAAAATATTTTTGTGTCTGGAAAATTTAAATAAAAATTTTAAATGTGTTTTTAAATCTGAAAAATATAATAAAATATAAAATGGGGTCTCAACAGAATTTGTAAATAAACCAAAAATTGTTTAAAATCTGCAAAATTAAAAAATTTTGCCTGAAGGTTAACTTAAAAAAATTGTTGAAAATACATTTTGCCAACTGGAAAATCGGATAAAATAAAAAGGCTTTGACAACATATAGGGATGTAAATAAAAAAGCTAAAAGAACCCGAACATATACAAAACTTTAAATTGAAATTATTTAAGAATATGTTTCTGAAGCTGAAAGAAATGTATGGAATAGATAAAGTGGATTTGAATAGCATTAGATATGAACTATAATCTGTTGCCAAACAACCAGACTAAAAAATCATTTTCAAATATAGCTTGGTCAAGACTCCTCTCTCTCTCTCTCTCTGTTTGGAGCAATATTCGTACCTATTCAAAAACCAATATTCATATAAATTAATAAATTGATATATGTTTCGCTGATCGGTACATAATGTGTATTTGTCACATAATACAGAGCGTTTCAGTAAAAGTACATAATGTAAAATTTATGCTTCGAGCTTCTTATTGTTACAATACACATACATACATATATTATTTATTTATTAAATTTATTTTTTTTTATATTTATATATATATATTTATAAACACAATTATTTTAAATGTCGAATCGCAGCAGACGTTGCCAAAAGTAAAATGCAAACTAATCGAAAATCGATAATCGAATATGAAATGAAATGCGAAAATATTTGCGTCGACTTTTGAATACAAAAAGAATATGAATACAAATTATGAAATATATATGCATTATACAGATACAAAAAAATACTCAAATATAGATACTTAATAGATACTGTCTAAAGAGCTGGACTTTGAAATTTGATATCAAAAATGCAACAAGGCGGAGCGTGAGGAGGAGGAGGATGCTTAGAAAACTGGGCAATCAATTTACATTAATACATTTGTTTGTTCTCTTTTTTTCTGGTTTCCTTCATTTAACAAGTTTTCTATTATAATGTTTCGTTAACAAATTTAATGTCTAGAAATGCGCATTGTTTTCGTTTTTTTTTTTCATTTTTTTACTAATTGCTCAATGCTGTATTTTGAAGTCGATTACTGTCTATATATAAGGCTTCACACTCAACTCAGCTTCAATTCGATTCGGGTTTAACATTACGCCTCAATATTGCATTGGCCAGATCCTGTTTCATGGCCGCCTGGTCCCTTTGATCGGCCAGCGATTGCGTGCTGCGCAACCCATTCACAATATCTTTGGTCTTGCCAAAGTATATCTGATTAAGGGTGTTGCGTATTTTATTCTCCATCTCTTCGACCATTTTGCCGATATTTGCGATATGTGGCGATGATTCGCTCACATTGGCATCCTGTTCCGTTTGCCGAGTTAGTGAGCCACCTAGATTCATAGTGCCCGAGCCCTGTTTGTTGGTTTGCAGCCACAGCATCGCCGTCGAGGTGAGTTTGTAGTGTGCCGTGCGTCCGGTGGTTTTCTCTTGCACCTCCACAACATGGATTGAATCCCAGCAGCCGCGTATCATTTTACTGCCATCACCGGCTTTTTTGATCAATATGACCGCGGCAAAGCCATGATCTAGATCCCACAAATAAACAGAGGAGACGCCTCCTTCGTAATACATTTCGCGATACTGATCGAACGCATAGTTCGCCTCGATTTCCAGCTTGCGTAAACGTTCCGATGGCATTTGCCCATCCTCCAACGCTGGATAGTACGTGTTCGACCAGGGTGAACGATAGGAGTCGCCATCCCGGTTATAATCGCATAGCAAATAATCTTTGCCATGCTCCTTATCTTTGGCTATCTTCAGCGGCTGATCCACAGATGATAACAGATCCTCGCACAAATCGGGCGCCAGATCAATCAAGTCAATCAGATTCTTCTCAATCTGCTGAGGCGGCAGTCGTCGCATCAAATCCAGCGCACAATCCATTTGCATTTCCGACTGCCAGAAACGAAAGTGTGGTAAGAAAATTGTATTTGAGTCATTTTTTTTTTTTTTTTTTTTTTTTTGCCAATGCCAGCTGATAAGTGTTTCACTTCTTCTTCACTACCTCGCCTCTCCTTCTCTAAAACCCGGCAAGCCACGAAGACTTCCATATATGGGCATTTGTTTTAGGTCACAGGCCAACTACACATATACACATATATACATAAATTGGACACATGTGTATTCAAATATCATAATAGTGATTTACGTATTGGGGCGGCAACCATTTTAACTTGTTTTCTTTCTTTTTGTTCAATTTGTTTTCATATCATCCGTATTACTCACCATTTTGTTAACTGTGACTGTTTTTCTTCCTTATTTGTTGTCTTTCTTCTTATGAAGTTGCAAATTTCTTAAGCGTCTTCAAGTAGTTATCGAATCGTTATTTAATTATTGCTATAAAGTGTGATTTGTCAATATTGTATACAAATTAAAACAAAAGCTAACACTATTAACAACAAATTTCTACTTACTCGATTCGTCAGCACGTAACACAATGGCGTCCATTCACCATTCACAGGAAACGGCAACATGCGAACAGCTGTTCAACAAACTGTGTGACCAACATGCTGTCAATAGCTATCGAAATGCAATAACCAAACCCTATCGATTAAAGCGATAACATATTCTGTAAGCGCGCGCCATTTGAATTTATAATTGTGTAAATAAAACCAACTTTTCTTCTTTTTTTTATTATATTTTTGCAACAAGTTTATTGAATTTAGATTTTTCGTTCATATACTTTTTTATGCTCAATATCTGTTTTCCCCATTTCCATGCTGTGTGAGTTTTTGTTACAATGCGTTTTTTTTGTTCTGTAAGATTTTTTTGTTTTTGTTTTTTTGTATAGCTTAGATTTAATATTTTACACAAAAGTTTATGCCATAATCGTACATTTTTTAATCCGAATTGTCATTAAAAATATATTTAAGCCGTTTACTTAAATTTCACGCTTGCACATATTCCAGACATATGTGTATATAGAAATCAGAGTGAAAATACAGATTAGTTAAGTTTTTTTTTTCAATTTTTTACACATTTTGCTTTCTATATATATATATATTTTGTTTTAGTACATAGCCAAATATAAATGTGTGTGTGTTTTTTTCTGGTTTGTGTGTTTTGCTGTTGTTGTTTAAATAATTCATAAACTTAGTCAATTTTGTAATTTTTTTTTGTTTTTTTTTTTTTTTTAATAAGTTTTATTTATTAATAATTAGGTGTATACGTTGACCATATAAATGTAAAATCTCAGACTTTAATTTTTAACTAAAGTGCACTACATACAGAAAGTGTTCAGTGGAGTGTGAACTAAATGTTGAATTTTTAGTTTTTTCAATCGTAAATTTTTAAATTTGTTTTTTTTTTTTTGAAAATGAAAAAAGTCTGGTAAATTATATAACTTGATACACATTATTTACTAATACTCAAATCATTTTATAAGTAATATTTTGTATTTTTTTATTTTTTGTTTTTTTTTTTTTACGCTTAGTAAATCTTTTGAAGTTTAATATTTCGGCTAATTAAATATTTATTTAGTTATGCATCAAAGAAATCATAAGCTGTTTTCTTTTATTTTTGTTTTTTTTTTATAAGTTTGCCAATTTTGCTTTTCATTTTTTGTTTTTTATTTTTTATGCAACATTTTTGTTATCAATCAGCATCGACAATAAAAAATGTAATCACAGTTTTATGTTTTCCTTCTTTTATATAAACTCATTTTCATTTAGCTATTTATTTTACTATTTGTTGTATTTTTGTGTGTTGTTGTGTGTTTTGTTTGTTGTTTGTTTGTATATATGCATGTTGTTGTTTGTTTGTTGTTGTAGTTGTCGTGTTGTTGTTTTTGTGGCTTGTTATGAACAAAAGAAGTTGAAAAAAAAATATAAAATTATAAGGCTAAATCGTCATTTGCTTCAAAAACTCACGCTCTTTCTTTCTCTTTCACTCTTTCTCTAAACTCTATTTCTATCCCTTTCCATGCCTAACTTCCATTTATGAACACTCGATTCTTTTTACTTTTACTTGCTTTGCTTTTTTGTTAGTTTTAGTTTTAGTTTTATTTAATACTATTACGTATTTAGAAAACTTTTAAGTATTGCACAACTTTTTTGAAAAAAATGTCGTTTTCCTTTTTTTTTGAAAATATTTCATTTTTTTTTTAATATTTATTTTTAATACCTGAGTTGTTCATAATCGTTATTAATTTTTTTTTTTTTTGCATGATTACAAATTTTGCTTTTTATTTTTTTTATATTTTTATTTGTAATACATATCGAAAAGTTTTTCTTTTTTTTTTGGTATTAAATGCATGTATACATCGTCGTGAGTCTTGATAATGCCCTGAGTTTGCTCCAAAATGGATTTTATTTATATACTTTTTAAAACTATCGTCTTGCTTAGATTTTTTGTTCTTTTTTTTCAATGTATATGTACATAGATTTTAGCATACATTTATACAACTCATATTTATAAAGTGGACTTTTTTCAAAAAAATTTTGAAAATAAAAATTATTTTCTTTGAAATTTTTAATTTTTTTGCACACTTTGCAGTTCAGCGCAGTTTTAATTTAATTTTTGGTTTTTTTTTGTCATGTGTAACTCAAGTTTTGTTGCACGTTTTGTTAAATTAAAAACTGAAGTTTATGAACTAAAAAATAAATATTTTTTTTTATATATTCCATTGCAAGTTTTTATTTATTTAACTAAAGCATTGCTAAAAAGTCACACCAATTGCCAAACGTTTTTTTTTTGGCAGTTTCTTACTTAATTTTTAATTTTTTTAGTTTTTTTTTTTAATTTACTTTTTTTTTATGCCGAAAATTTGTACGTATTTGCATAATATATTTGTTAATTTTAAAAAATTTTTACTGCTACTTTTTCGTTTTACCTGAAATTTTGTACTTGTCTTTGTTCCAAAAGTTTTTTGTATGCCTCTTTTACTTTGCCTCTAAATTTTTTCCATTAAGTGTGTGACTTACATTAAAAATTAAAAATAAAAAATAAAATAATTTCAATAGAAAAATTGTTCAATAAATTAAATACTTTACGCACATATACATTAAATTTAATTTGTACTCGCTTCGATTTGCATTTTAGACAAATTTACAACAACTTGATTTACACATTCATAGAGAGGGTGGAGGGGATACCAGAATCGACTTTATATTTTTTTATATATATATATATATATATATACATATATGTTATGCATATATATGTATTATATATAATGCTGAACTGAACTGTAAAGTTTGCTTAGGCCTAAACATTTTTTTTTTAATTTTATTTTTTAAACTCTTGTAGTATACATATTTGCCTTAACATAAAAATATATTTATGCTTTTTGTTTTCTTGTCCGCTTGCTGTAAAAAAAAAAATAAAATTTTGACAACAAAAAAAATAAAGTTTGCCAATTATTCCAATATTTCTTTTTTTTTTTTGGTTTTTAACATTTATTTAGTTTTGCATTAATTTAGCATTTACTTAAAAATATATATAAATTTATATATATATTTTGTGTATATATATATATTTTTTTTTTTAAATTTAGTTAAACATTAAAAATTAAAATTAAATTGTAAACAAGCCAATTCGCGTGCTGCTTAAACAAATTAAAAACAACATAAATGTTATTAAAGTATAATTTAAAAAATAGCATACATTTTTTACATTTTTCGCTTAAAAATTAATTTTGCATCGGGTTTTAACTGCTTGCCATATTTATTTTTATAGTTATTTCAAATAACTTACGGATAGAAGGTTTCTTTCAGTGTAGCAGAACGTAAAGGTTTTTTTATGTAATTTTGTAACTATTTTTTTTCGCTCAGTGTAGTTTGATGAAAATTGTTTATAAGTACAATTGGCTTGTTTTTTTCTTTTTTTTTTTTGAATATATATTCAACTAAATATTAATTAGAAAACAAGTATTAACAAAAAATATATAACAAAAATTACATACAGCGCGTATTTATTATTTACTTATATATATATATATATATATATATATATATATATATATATATATATATATATATATATATATATATACATATATATATATATATATATATAATATATATATATATATATATATATATATATATATATATATATATATATATATATATATATATATATATATATATATATACATATATATATATATATATATATATGTGTGTATAAAGTTAGCTCTTTGTACCTGTGCACAATTACACAATTAATTCACGTTTTACAGTTTACAGTTTTTACTTAAAAATTAATTTATACAATGCAAAAATTATACAAAAGAAAATTAAAATTGAACAAATAAAATAAAAACAAAATACAAATATATACATATTTTTATATATGTAGTATATTTCTGTTTTTTTTTTTTTTAATATTTAATTTAGTTTATGTACATTAAAAGTTTTTCTCTGTTTTGCACAATAAATTTTTCGTTTATTTTCTGATTTTCAACTTTTAACGTTTTTCTAAATGCAAAATGGCGACATTTGTGTTTATTTTAATTTTTACTTTTTCTTATTTTTTTTTTAAATTTAGTTATTTATTCATGCATTTTTTCTTCTTCTTTCTGCTTTTCTCACTTACATTTTTACAAAGAAATTATTTTTTGAGCCAGAAGTAGGGCCTAAAAATTGAATTTTTTTACTTGAAATAAATATTTATGCGAATAACTGTTAATTATTATTATTTTTTTTAGCAAGTGCCTAATGTTTATTTGTGTGTTAAAAATATGTTGTTTTTTTTTTAATTTTACATTTTTTTTATTTTTGTTAATATTTTAGCCGAAAGTTTAAGCCTAAAATAGTTTTTGCTTAGTATTTTTTTTTTTGCAAAATTTTCTTGAAGAAAGGTTTTTTATTTTTTATTTTTACATAATTTGTTTTTATAACCATATTGGGTTTGCGCATTGAATTGAATTTAAATTTTGTTTTCCTCTTTTTTTTTGGACTGTCAACAAAATTATTCATGCTTTTTGGACAGTTACAGTTGAACATTTATTTTTTCATAATTTTTGATAGCCTTAAAATAATTTCTTTGTATTTGTTTTTTTTTTTTTTGCATTTGTGTGTGTTATACATAGTTAGTTAATGTAATGTTTTTTTGCTTTTTGTTTTGCCTCATTTAGTTGCTTTGCCAAAAATTTTAAATGTATACAACATATGACTTTCTTAGCATATAGTAAAATTTTTATTTATTTTTGTTTTTCGTTTAAAGTTACGTTTTTATATAGCCAAAAGATTTTAACTTTACATTAAATGTGTTCCATTTCTTTCTTGTCGAAATTTCGTGTTTAAATTTAGCGCATATTTACAAAAACCTAACTAAAAAAACAAATGGATTTTTCGTTTTTTTTTACAACCAAAATTTTTGGGATTTTTTTTTTTTGTTTAAGTTGAAGCCAAAAAATTGAGTTGCAAATGAAATTTGTTTTTGTAAATATTTCGAAATGAAAACAAAAGCCAAAAGGTGTGTGTGTTTGTGTGTGTGTGTGCAGGTGTATGTGTAGACAAAACTTAAAAAAAAAGTTTTGTATTTTTGTTTTTTTTATCATTAAAAATATTTTTTTTGCTATATGCGCAGTCTATTGGGGCCCATTGAGGTAGTTTAGTTAACTATTGCAGTTCGATATATTTGTTGTTGTTGTTGTTGTTATTATTGCTATTGTTGTGTGTCTGTATGTGTGTGTGTGTGTGCGTGTGTGTGCGTGTCTTTTGCTTTATTATTTAAGCTTAGTTTAGGTAAAAATAACAAACTAAAACATAAAAAATACATAACTAAGAACTAAAGCTGTTTTTTTTTTTGTTAGCATCTTCAAATGAACTTTGAACCCTATATATATAAGTATATATATATATATATAAAGCAATTTTAAACAAAGTTGTAGTTTCTGATTTCTGAGGTATATGAGTTCCTGAGTTTGATTTACATATATGCACACATATTTATATATACGTATGCATAAAGTCTAAACATAAAAACTTAAAATTATATTTTCATTTAGTAGTAACTCCCTAATTTTTCTTTGTGTGTGCCACGCCCAGAGCTGCTTGCACATGCCAAACGCCCACCATGACCGCAAAACGTACTTAAAAAATAATATGTAATTCAGACTCCAGAGAACGTTTTACGGCCAGGCTAGCGCAGAGGCGGCAAATTGCAATGGGCGTGGTCCGCGGGGGTGGCTGAGCGAGGGTGTGTGCGTGCGTGCGTACGTGTGTGTGTGTAGGGTTAAATTACAGGGTATATATTCATGTATTTTAAAATTATATTATTGCAATTATATTTCATTGTTTTTTTTTTTCTTTTCTTGCTGTTCGAGTTTTTAAAAGATGGGATCGAAGTACCATATAAAAATATGTATATTTTCATATATATTTATAAGAGAACTATATCGAAAGAAACAAAAAAAAATAAAAATAAAATAAAAGCAAAACAAAAAAAACTTTGCAACGCGTGAAACGCTGCTGATCACAGAACAAACTGGTTTTCAAGTGGGAGAAGGAAAAGGATTAAAAACTACACAAGAAAAATATGCCGCTGAGATGCGCTCTATGCGATTCTCAAAGCGGCGAGGCTGTATGTAGGCGTGTGTGTATACATATTCTATTGTATATTGTAACTAGATTTCTCTTTTCATTATTGTGAATACTATTCTGTCAGCTATTGCAGTTGTGTGTGTTAGTGTTCGTGTGTGTGTGTGTGTGTGTGTGCGTGCGTGTGTATATATGTGTATCACCCTGTAGTTTATATGTAAAATGAAAAGTCTAGCAAAAAAGAAAACGGAAAATTAGTGTAGAAAGTAACGAAAAGTTAACGGGTAAAGAAAAACTACTTGCAAGCAACTTTTGGCGAGCCTAAGTGTTTCCTACATATGCGCTTCACATATACATATACACATATACATGCATACATATATATATATATATATATATATAACATTTCATGTACTACACCACCAGCAGTAGGGGCATTCCTTATATCAAGTTTTACAACTGAACCTTAAACTCTAAAACTCTGCGTTTCATTTTGCATTTTCTTTCATTTTTTTTTTCTTTTATGCTATATACAAGTGCCACGCCCACAGTCGGGCGTTCTGGCTTTTTTATGTTTCACTTCCTTTGCTTACAACAAATATGTTTTCAATCATTTTCTTTTTACAGCATTTTCTGTTTGTTACAAAAATCATATTGAGAGCCGAAAAAACTGAATTTTGAATTTAAATTAATTTTTGTTTTTTTTTTTTTTGTATCTTTTGTTTTGGATATTTGAAAATGAAAAAAACTAAAATTGTTTTTTGTTTGAAAAATGTTTTCGAAAGGTGTGCCAAAAGTTTTAGATTTTGAATTTTTGTTGTCGATTTTGCTGTTTGTTGTTGTTGTTTTTGTTTTTGTTTGAGAACGTTTTTGAGAGGTTTTTCATTCGTTTTCTTTTGTTTTTCTTTTTAACAAGTTTCATTATTTTGTTTTCCTTTTGCTATAATTATTTATTTTTATTTTTATTTTTATTTTTACTTTAGTTCTTTATTTAAATATATAAAAGCATTTTGTTACGTTTTTTTTTTTTTATAAAATTTTACTAATAGTTTCGTTTAATTTTATATATTTTTTATAGGCACCCAATTTACCAATTGTTTTATTTATTTTGTGTTTGTTGAAAAAAAAAACGAATTTGAAAATAAAATTGACTTGAAAATTTGATTGATTTAGTTAAAAATTTAAGAGGCGCGTGCGCAATGTTTGTGAAAAAATTTGAAAAACTTGAAATAACAAATTGAAAAACAATAAGTGCACAGCGCATGGGGTAGTGTGGGCGTGGCAGCCAGCCTTTTTTTTTGCTCTTGCCTTTGCGCATGATAAATTTAATAAAATTATTTACAAAAAACTTAGGCAAGGCATTCCATTTGTAGCTTAGCTGCCAGCGCGATTTTTAAATTTGTTTTCTTTTTTTTATTATAAAAAATTAAATGCTTTGTGTTTTTTATAGTTGTTTTTTTTTTTTTTTGTATTTGTTTTTATATTTTTGTTTTTGTTTTGTTTATACTATTTAATTGTTGCAGGTACTTTTGGTTGCGGTTTTTGTTGCTATTGTTGCTTTGTAGTTTGTTTGTTTGTTTGTTTTGTAGTATTGCAGCTATTTTGTTTTGTTTTTGTTTTTCTTTAAATTCATTAAATTATATATGTTGCTTTTGTATGATTTTGTGTGTTTTTTTTTTCTTTTTAAATAATAATTGTGAACTATATTTTGAAAATACATAAACAATTATTTTGTATTTTTGTTTCAGCTACGGCACCAATCAAAAACGTTCAAACTTTGTTTTTATTTTATTTCCTTTTTAAGCTTCACTATTTTTTTTTAATATTTTTTATTTTCGTTTTTATTTTCTTTCATTTAATTAGCACCCTGAAAACGATTTTTCAGCCGGTTTGCATTTGCTTTACTCTTTTGTTGTTGTTGTTGTTTGTTGTTTTGTTTGCTTTTCAAAATAAATTAAAAATATTTAATTTAAATTGTTGTTTGGTCTCTTGTTGTTTGTTGTTTGTAAATAAATTTTAAAAAATTTGTATCAAATACTGCAGCTGTGTATGTGTGTGTGTGTGTGTGTGTTTGTGTGTGTGTGTAGGTGTGTGTTTCCATAAATTTAGTTTTTAGTTTTAGTGTTAGTTTAATTTATATAGTAAACATTTTGCCCAGTTCTTCGTTTTGGGTCTTTTTCTCTTTGTTTTGTTGGTCTCCGAGGGCAACGACAGTTGCAACAGTAGTCATATCTTCATCTGGCGATCATCTGGTTGTTCATGATCCTTTAGCGTAAACGTTATTCATCATCATCATCATCATCTTCATCATTATCATCACTCAATCAATCACTCATTGTTAGGCTTTAAATTCAAGTTGTGGGGGGCGGGTCTAGTTCATATTTAATTCAATTTTTTGTTTGCTTTTTTTACTGCTCGCATGCATTGGGCGTCGAGCTCATGGGCGGCGGGCTAGTGGGCGTGGGCGTGCGTGGCTGTTCGTTGGTGGGCGGCGTGGCGTTGTAGAGTCTCAGCTGCTGCTGCTGCTGCTCTGCCTGCCCCTGCTCCAGCTCCTCATCCTCAGCCTCGCTGTCGCTCAGCGGCTCGATCTTAGGCTCTACAACAACCAATTCGGATTCTGGTTCGATTTCTGTTTCGGTCTGCTCATCGATGTCCATGGCTGAGGCTTTGCTCAGCTCGCTAGCCTCGGCATCGCTGGCATCAGTGCCAGTGCCCGTTGTTGTTGTTGTTGTTGTATTTGCTGTGGTATCCATAGCCTCAGCTGCCGCCGCCGCTGCCTCCGCCTCCGCTCGCTGCTGCTGCTGCTGTTGGTGCTGCTGCTGTTGCTGCTGTTGATGCTGCTGCTGCTGCTCCTGTTCAGCAGCCATTGCTGCCTTGATTTGCATAGCCAGCTCCTGATGCACCTGATGCTGCTGCTGCACAAAGCTGAGCAGTCCACTAGCTGCCGCCGCTTCGCTTTCATCGACGCCCCCGCCCATGCCGCCGCCGCCGCCGACACTTGTTTCGCCCGCGGTTGCCATCGCATCCCGCCTCTGCATGCACTTCTCCAATGCCATTTTGAGTGATTTACGTTTACGCTGCTTTGCTGCCTCCTTATTTGCATTTATGACTACTGCTGCCGCTGCCGTTGCGGCTGCTTCCTATGGTGAATGATTGGCCGCTGCTGCTGCTGCCGCCGCTGCCGCCACATGAGCTGGGGCAATCGTGGCGCCCGCTGCCAGGCCAATCTCCTGCTTGTGCTCCCGCGCTATATGCCGTCGCACCGTGTTGTTGCGCGTGAATGTCCTCTCGCAGAACGGACACGGCACACGTATGCCCTGATGCCGCTGCCGGATGTGTGCACGCAAATTCGTCTCGTAACCGTAGAGGCGATCGCAGTACAAACACTTCAACTTCTTGCCATCGGCGGTATTGACGCTGTTCTTGTTATTCATTTTCGTTGCATTCCACACATTCAACATGTCGGCGGGCGCTATCGAAGCAGCCAAATTGCCCGACAGCGACCCATCCGCATTCTTCAGGTTCTCCAGCAGCGTATTCGGTGTCGTCGACGAGGTGTTCGAGTTGGCTGGTGGTGGCGAAAAGTTCGAATTCTCCAGCTTTACGCGCAAATCCTCAGCGCCATTCTATAGTTAGTGTATAGAGAGATTTGGATTTATATGTGGAACTGTTCGGAATTTTTATATACAGCTGTGTTCATAAAAATAGTAGTGCACTAGTCTGTTCAGAAAAATAGTAGTGCACTAGTCTGTTCATAAAAATAGTAGTGCACTAATATTTTTATAGACACATCTGTATATAGCGAAAGAGAAAGCGGATTTTTTTCATACATCTGTCGACTCGTCCATCAGCTCGCGTTCATCATCGTTGGCCTCATTGGCACTGCCATTGTTGCGCTCCGATTTAACAATGCGATCCAAACTGCTCGGCGCATTGCCATTGCCTGCCGTGGTGCTCGGACTGTGGTTCTCATAGCGGCTAAAAACAATGAATGGAAATTTGATTAATAAAGGGTCTCAGCAAGAGTGAATATCCATTAAACTGACCTGGACTGTGGCGAGGCACGTTCGGAGTGCATTGTGTCCGCCTCGGTGGGCGCTGTTGAGGAGGCGCTGGATGAGGGTCGATGGTAGGTCGGCTTATTGATGGGACTGGGGCACTCCGAAGAGTTCTTGGAGCCATCTCGTAGCACACTGCCGCGCAGCTCCTGTTCGGCATAGGGACTGCGCAAGGCGCGCTTGCGCAGCGGCTCATTGAACGATATGGGACGGTGGTACATGGGTGGCACATAGCCGGACATGCCGCCCAGGCCGCTGGCATTGCTCGGATGCATCATGGAGTCGCATTCCTGCTTTAAGCTGCCCGTCGAGCTGCCCAAATGCAAAGCGGTGCCAGTGCCGCTGCCCATGCTAATCGAGCCGCCTGAGACGCCCGCTACGCCGCCAACGCCAACGCCACCAGCACCACCATTGCTTCCCGATCCGGGTCCGGCGCCTGCGCTCAAGGGTCCACTAATGATGTTGCCACCAGCACTGCCGCAGCGATCCACCAAGGCGCCCGCACTGGCCGCCAAAGCGCTCAGTCCGCTTGCAGCGGCGCTCGCCGCAGCGGCCATGCCACCAGCAGCTGCCATGCCGCTCAGAGCACCCGCCAAGCTGAGCCCATTGCCATTGGAGCCACCGATAACACCTGGACCACCTCCATTGCCACCTCCGGTTGCACTTCCTCCTACTCCTCCACCTCCGCTGCTGCCGCTCAAACTGTTTCGCATGCTGCGCCGTCCAGTGGGCGAGTCCAGGGGCGAGCTGTCGCCCATGTGTTGCTGCTGCTGCGCCTGCTGCGCGGCCAAACGGCCCGTCTCTGTGGACAGACCCTTGACCTGAAATGCAATGGATTGCAGAATATATATATTTGGATTCCAGATTCAGTCTGGCTATAGACTCACCTGTAGACTCTCGGCGGATTTGAGAAAACTGTTGAGCGCCTCCTGGGAGACATGGACCTCGCCTTTGTACATAAACTCCAGCAGCGCGGCCATATTATCCGGCGTGGTCGCCTCCAATATGATGACGCATTGGCCATTTGTGGGCGTGTTCTCGAACAGATCGGCGAACTTTTTCGAGCAGGCGGCCAAGATTAATTTGTGTGCTCTAAATACAGAGCCTGCAAATAGAGAGAGGAATAAAGGGTTATTATACATTCTTTAAGTGAAGATTGAAGAGGGAACTGAGATAAATTTTAGAGCTGAAGAATTTTAGAATAGTAGTGCGGCTGAAATGTTTTAAGTTTTAAAAATTTTGCGATAAACATAATATTTTGAAACCAGCTGTCCATCATTTCAGTCGCACTACTATTTTAATGAGCACAGCTGTATTTATTTCATACTATTGTTTTGCTACTATTTTTGAAAAAGGCTTCAAAATATATATATTATTGTATATAATCTAATACTCGTATACTCGTATATTCTCTACAAATAGTAAAATATTATAAAATATTACATTTAACATTTTTATATATTCATTTTCATTTCATTTCATTTCATATATGATAATAATAATTAAGTTCAATTAATATGCATCCAACAATTTAAAGTCCTGCTTTACCCTTGCCATAGTCAAAGAAGGATAAATTATGATGACAATAAATCAATACCCAGTTTACAGCTGCCATTTGGGCGCTTAGCGCGCTGAGTTAAGAAATTAAAGCATTCTTTGCGGCTATGAAGTGCAGGCAACAGCCAACAGGTGGCGCCGCGTGGCAGCGTTAAACGCGCCAAAGACCTTGAACTCATAAAAATCATGTCACACATACACACAAGCAGATATATATATATATATATATATATATATATATATATATATATATATATAATATAGATATCAGGCACACAAAAGCATAATAAAAGTCGAGCAAGGAAATCATTTCGCCCGCTCTTAGACTAAACACACACAAAGAGATGTGTATATTGAGTGTGTGTGTGTATGTGAGTTATTATTCAACATCAGATTCAACGTCTTGCTCGACGTCTTGGCTTTGCTTTTACTGTATTTATGTGTGTGTGTGTGAGTACCTGTGACACACAAAAAGCAGCAGCAGCTGCTGCTGCCTCTGCTACGGTGGCGTATACGCAATATCCCTTTTACACAGCCAGAAGGAAGCGCGCGCGCGCGCTCGCCCCCGTTTGACAATACAAGTATATTTTTATGTGTTTTCTTGACTCTGCGTCGCCTGGCTGCCTTTTGTAGCATACATATATTTGTGGGCAGGGGTATTCACAGTGCTGATTTTTTCACGCTTTTACTTTTTGGCACAGCTGTCTGGCAATTACAAGGCGGAGTGGGAGAGGCGGGAAGAGTCGTCTTTATGGGGCACTTGTTGTTGCCTTCTGCTTGAATCATATTGAAATGAGAGTTAATTTCACACATACACACACATGTAGGTGTTCTGGCCAATAATAAACTTTTTGGCCAGCTGCAGAAAAACAAACACAGAATGTGCTGGGTTGGGCAAGTCAAATAATCTAATCGAACTGCAGCTAGAGGAAATATTTCGGCTGAAATGTGTGTCAACACGCGCTCGATAAGCAGCGTATCAGCAACGCGACACTATATATGTAGGTATATATGTATAAATAATACTAACACACATATATATAAAAATATGAAATGAAATCAAAACAAGAAACGAAGCAGAGCGAGAAGAAGAAATCGACAGTCTCTGCAAATTTGTCTAATCTTGAGATCTAGTTGGGTTGACTACATTTTTGCGTTTCTATAAACAAATAAAGCGATTATCGATAAATATTGTGGTTCTAAGCACTTTGTATATTTATAAGATTGTTGATAGTTATCACAACTTAACATCTGCGGCTAGACAGAGATTTTATTAATTTGATAAAATAGCGCATATAATCAAGCTAGGTAATCGATAAGATATCGATAGTAAAGCACAGTCTACTCATTTTCGAATTGGATATTCATTTTCTTGTAAGAGTTGCATCAGATGCCTATTACAAACAATCTTATTTATATTTATGTATACCCTGTAATTATGATGAAAGACATTATGCAATAGCCAAATGATGCAAGTCTTATACACTTGAACTTTCATAATCAAAAGCAAAGCGAAATGCATGCGTAGCATTAATTCAGCCAAATAATAAACAACATTTGTTATTGTTGTTGTTTTATTTTTTGTATTTTGTTGATTATATTTTTTATTTCGTCTTTTTTTTGCTTTTCTAGCACTTGATATAGCAGAAATTGGGTCACAAGCGAATAAAAAAATATGTGGGGAGTCAAGACAAACGCAAAATTTCATTCTATGTATATGAGTTTTCATATATATATATATATATATATAGTTTATATATATATGGTTAAATATATGTATATGTATACATATATATGTATATATTGCCGAATTAAACGCTGATAAACAAACGGAAAAAGTAACAAATGGCAAACTAATTGCCAAAGCTTGTTTACGTTCTGCCTCGCATATTCTGCATAAGTCTATGTATATGTGTAGATGTATGTGTGTATGTGTGTACATATATACATACATATACATATGAATTAAAAAATTTCTAATTTAAAAATAATTTGATTTGCGTTCTTTATTCCGCTTAAAACGCATTTCATGCACTTGAAAGTTAATTATTTCGCTGACAACATTTGAATGCTGTCTATATATAGTTAATATGCATATATAAAATATATGTATGTATATAAAATCGTATATCTTAATCAATAAAAACTAATCTCTAACATTCTTTTTCGATGATTCATTTAGTTATGTTTTTATGCGTGTTTCGATTCGACGCATAAGTTGGGAATAGTTAAAAAATATTATTCCGTTTCAATGGGCTTTCGAAGCAGTCAAGGTTATTTTAATCAGATAGCACTATTGGGGGTTATTTATGTACTAGAACTGCTGATAAGGCAAATGCTCATTTTTTATGCAGTCCAGTGCTCTTTACGCTGAATTTCATGTGCTCTGTAGGGTGTACAATTCATACAAACACATTCGATGCGTAGGAATGAACGTTTAGCTTATGTAAACTATATTCTAGCATGTGCTACCAAAGCTCGTTTCATACATATACTTTAATTCGTAAGTTATACTATATATAGATATAAGATATTTAAGCTGTAGTTAAACATAATCAAACTATATCATAGCTTGAAGCTCATTAACTTTAATGCACTCAACTGGCATTTTAATATTGATCTATAACTATATGTGATTTGAGGAAAAGTTCACCCTTAAAGCTTTTTGTCCGTCTATGCTTAAATGAGCCTTTTTGCTCAAGTCTTGTAGCATGCTTTACAGCTTAAGCCAAGCACGTTGAGCTTTCATGTGCTTTTTAAACGGAAAATGATTTAAGCTATAACTTGCTTGGATTAAAATATATATTAAGCATTTCATGTTCCTTTATGGATTGTGCAGAACTTTAATGCAGCTTATGCCGAAAGCTTCTGTTATTCATCAAAAATGTATGAAAATTAAGTATTTCCTTTGCAGTAAAACTTTAGCTTCATAAAGATTACCAAGAACTTGAATCACAGCTAAAGCCGCCATCCATTAGTGGACTTCATCATGCCTAGTATTTGTTAATGGTTGCGTCTCCAACGACTAACAGTAAAACAACCCCCAGCAACAAAAAAAAAAAAAAACAGGGCCCAAACCTACGCTGCGTTGCATGCGAAATGGCCCAAGGCCAAGCAAATGTTCATTTCGCAAAAATTTTCATTTCTCAAGTGCTAAAAAAGCAACCCCAAGCAACAAAAAAAAAAAAACAAAAAACACATGAATATTAAAAAACAATAAAAAAAAAGAAGAAAATTATAGAAAAAAAACATAAGCTATAATATTTGCTTTGTTCGAAGGGCTGGCAAATATTTAAGGCTTCACTTCCAAAAGTAAAAAAATTGAAATGTTAAATCAAACATATGAATCAGAAATTATATATATATATACATATATATATATATATATATAAATATATATATATATATATAGACACGTGTATATATATATATTAAGAACCACAATTAAAAGCAGCCGAAAAAAAGCAGCTTAAAAAAATTTCGATTTTTGTTTTATTTTCATTTTTTTGGGGCTTCATTTCAAAATTTTAATCAAAAGTAGTAGCACTTCGATTGATATGGATGACAAGGGATTTATTTCGCTTTTTTTTTTGGATACTTCTGTATGTTTTTTGTTGATTGTTTGGCTAGCCAGGATATGTTCGTGGCAGACAGCAGAGCTGCCTCTCATAGAGAGCCACATACAAACACACATACATATATAGATATATATGTATATACACATATATACATAATCCACACTGTTGGCCAAAAAGACGCACGGACTACGTCAACATAACGGACATGTGAAACGCACAACTGGCCGTTTGCTATTTCAATAACTGTAAATACGCGACGGAACATGCTTTGGTACATGTGAAAAAGGGCAAACGCGGCGTATGCGTAATTTATTTTTTGGTCTCTTCAAATTCTGGTTTATGTTAAAGTCAGCAGCAAAGCTCTAAGCAACATTTCTTTGGAATTTGGTTAAGTTCTATAAAGTATAGAGTTATTAAGAAGAAGGTGGTCTAAGAAGTTTACATAGAGAGAGAGGGAGAGAAGCTAGAGGACAGAGGAATTAAATTGTAAACAAATTGAAAATTCGAAATGAAGTTCAACTTCTAAGAACTCTGCCAGAGCTAAGATGGAATATATTCATATTCATATGTACACTTATGCCTTGCCACATAGACCCACACACCCACACACACATACGTATGATACCTTCAATCGAAAAGGTCTACACATGACTTGGCCAAAGGTTAAAAATGAGCTGTCACAGAAGCCGTAGCCTGTAGCCCGTAGGCCGTAAGCAAATCTCGTCCCACTCAAACCAATTACTGACCTCACACAATACGCTCTATAAAAGCTATATACATAGGCCGCCATACGTACAATATCACTTATGTATAACCTACATACATATATAATATAATGTCTGTGGAAGTTAAGCTAAATGTGCCGCCTGCGCGCTCGCCCTACACATTTATATTCATTTAATAAGACGCCATAAAACTGTAGTAAAATATGCTGTAAATGAAATAGTAACACACACACCCACACACACACATACATAGACAGCCAGTCACACACACACACACACACATACATATATAGATATGTACACACACAGCTTAACAGACAACGAGACGGTCCATAAAAAGGTGGCGCGTCTTCTGGCCTGCCTTTGGCCGCTTTTCCGGCTCTTCCGCATTTTCCACTTTGCCGCCTTGCCAGAGGAAAAAATCAATGCCTGCTTTTGGGCGTTTGCAAAACTGGCTTTTATGCCACACTTTTGGCGGCTTATTAGGCAAAAGAAAAAAAACGGCAGCCAAAGCAAAAAGGTAAAGGAAATTTCATTGTCTCCGTCTCCTTCGCGCACTTTCTCTCTCTCTCTCTCTCTCTAACTGCGTTTAGCTGTCTGTTGACTTATTGATTGTCAGCCAAATTAAGTGCGTCCCATTTAAGGTCAAGTTTTGGTTTCCTTTTGTATCGAGCTCAGCATTTGCTTGAATTTTCAATATGTATGAAAAATGCGGATTTATTTAAAATATTAACGAGGGTGGTCTGAAATCTTGCCATTTATATTTACAGTTTATGCATGTTATATGCAGCTATACATACATACATATGTATATATAAAATATTTAAAGTAATTTTTGTTTTTCTTTTAACTTTTATATTCGTATTAAAATAGGAAATCATTGAAATTTAACTTTGGCAGCAAAAAACTATATGAATTTCCGTTACAAACTCAACTTCTGTGTTCTGCTTTATAGTTTCCCCTACATTTTGGAACGAAAATCAAGGTATACTTCTAGGATTCATTTTTTATGTTATTTTTATGTCACTGTTGCAAATTGGATTTGATAAAATTGAATTTGAAAATGAGTATCAAGAGCTTTAGCTCAGTTTAAATGTTCTCTAAGATTTGAATATGCCTCTAAATATTTATAGTAAAAAATTTAATATATTAAATATATTTTTTATATGTAAATTTGAACAAAATTTGGGCATTGAAAATTTAACAAAAAGTTGTAAGAATATTAAACTTTAAACTGCATTTATTTATTTTAATAAAACCATAATTTCTATCGAAAAGTCCTCATACTTGTTTTTATTTAAATAATTATTTCTTTTTTATTTTTTGAAATTTTTTTTATTGATTTTGTTTTACTATCTTTTTTATTATTTAAATTCATTTTAAAAATCTATAATATGGTATCTGAAACATTTAAGATCTATAAATAAGATTTTTATTATCTTCTATATTATATCTTCCATTAAATCGTGTCAAATCTAAAATTTCTATTCCTTATGAAAGTACATATTTCAGTACTTTTAACAATAGCTTTAGCTATTTTTCTAGCCAATTATTTTGTATTTTCCTTGTAAAGTTTAAAATATATTTTTCATAATTTTATTTATAAATTTTTATGCCTTATTTAAAAAGTTCAATTACTGAAGCATGCCTAACAAGTCTCATAATTAAAAAATAATATATCGATAGGTCTTTCCAGCTAAAAAGTCATAACATATACCTGTCATCAAACTTAATTTTTGCAGCGCAGTTCCCATTGCATTTAGTGTCAAAATGAAAAACGCTGATAAAATTCTACTGCAAATGCAACTACTGCACATATCTTTCTCTTTCTCTCTCGCTCTCTCTCTATCTTGCTCATTTACTTCTTATAGATTAAGACATATGCAGAGAGTACTCACCATCGCAGGATAACGTAACATCGGCCAACAGATCCGATTTGAATAGATTGGAGAATGTGATTGCCAAGTTGGACGAGTAACTGTTCCATTTAAGGCAAAATTGTTGTTGTGGATCCATTTTGTAGTTGTACTTGTTGTTCCAGTTGTTCGTGTTCCAGTTGTTCCAGTTCTATGCGCTGGAAGGATCAGGCCAAGGCCAAGGCCAATGGAAGCTTTTACTGCTGTCCACAAGTTGCGGACGTTTCTTCTCTGTTTTATTAACCTCGAATTGTTGGTTGTTGTTGTTGCTGTTCTTGTTTTTGTTGTTGTTGTTTTTGCTGTTTTTGTTGTTTTTAATGTTGTCGTTTTGTTTTTAATGTTGCCAAAATGGAATTTCGTCGAATTGTTGTTCAGCCGTCTGTGCATAAAGCAATTTTGGCTGCAACAAATTCTTAGCCAAAGGGAATTTTGCAATTGTTTGTTGTTGCGTTTGTAAAGCGTGGACGACGTCCGCTGCCTGCGCATGAAATTTGTTTTATTTATTTAGTTCATTAAATGTGTGATTCACTATTGTTTTAAATAGATGTAGTTATTTCTTTTATTTATGATTTGTTTATTTTGGTTGCCAGTTGAAATTCAGGACGCGCACTCCGAACACGACAAATGCTGCAACGAGAATGACGAGAAAAATTGTTTTGGATTTGTGATTAGTTAAAGATGAATGCGTTAGTTGACATAACACACATAAAAAAAAGGAAAACAAAAACAACAGCAACAACAACACACACATACACAGAGAGACTCAAGAAGATAAACTCAGCGCCTGCTTTGCTTTTGCCTTTGCCATTGCCTTCCTTTGCACTTTCTCAGTAAAATGCAACAACAGTAGTCAGCAGGCAGCAGACAGCAGGCATGCAAAGCTCACTAACGTAAAGCTCTCTCACTCTCTCGCTCTCACTTGCTCTCACGCTGCTTCGTTCAGTTTTAGAAGTCTGAAATTTCAAAGCAAGGCGAAATCGAACGCAATGCATTTGTATTTGTAATTCTATATTAAAAGCGACGACTGCGAGGACTGCGACGACAGCGACGCCAACTGCGACTGCGGCTGCGACTGCAGCATATTTCCGTTGTTAGCGGCAAGCAGCCAATTTATTAGAAATTAATCGAGCATTTAGTATGCTTGTGTGTGTGTGTGTGTGTGTGTATGGGTTTGTGTAGCACCCAAAAGATATACGATTTAATTCCTGGAATTAGGCGCTCGCTCAAAAATGCCGCCGTCAAGATGCAACCAAAACTTTTTACTTCTGCTCTGAATGCTCGTTCAAGCAGCACACAGAGGGCATATTGATTGCATCCAATATTTGATGAGTGAATGAATTGAAATAGAAATTAAACACAAACAGACGTGACAAAGCAGAGCTTACTATGGATGTATGTGTGTGAGTCTATATATCATTTCATATATAGTATTAATCACAATATGATCAAAAACAGTTTTAATTATCTTCAGTCTAAGCTTTTGATATTTAGTATATGAATTCCAAGCTATGTCTATGAAATAAATAAAATAAAAGGCAAAGCTTTTCCTGTGTTAGAGCTGCAAACGAGTATTACGCAGTCGGTTCTAGCTTCTTTCTTCACTGTTGTTGCTGTTGCGACTTTCGCATGCGCCTTCGTAGTGGTCTGCGTCTACTGTTTCTATCTCTTGCTCTCTCTTTCACACACTCTGCCCGCGCTCTGCTACTCCCCTTGCTTTTGCGTGCTTAGCCTTGGAAGCGCTGCCCAATTCACAATTCCTGGAAACTGCAGGTGACGGACGGCAGCGGCAGCGGCTGCGGCTGCGGCTGCGCGTTGCATGGGATGCGCTTTTTTTCCTCGAATTTGTTTAATCGTTAGAAAAATGCGACCGCGCAACTTTTGACTTTGTTTTTTTTTCTTTTACTTTATTTTTCTGCTTTTTAGTTTGCTTGCCTGCACCCAGGAGCAGCAGCAACAACAGCAGCAGCAGCAGCTACCGCGCCTTCGCCCCGCAACGCCCCGCCCCGCCCCGCCTCGCAGCACCTTCGATTGTGAATTCGCCTTTAGCTCTAACGAAATCAACGGTTTCGTTCTGCCACGTTCAATCGTTGGCCCCCAAGAAGATATCGGTAAAAAGCTATTAAGAAATTCCTGGGAAGTTTGCAGTTGTGGTTAGCCTTTTTTTTCCAGCTAGCTAGCAGCAGCAGAGGCAGCGGAAATTTTTAATCGAAGGCTTGCGGATATTTTTCGCGCGCGTGTGTGTGTGTGTGTGTGCAGAGTTCTGGTTATAACTGTAATTGGCTAGTGCTTGGAAGTAGTGAGTGAAATACAAGAACAGTTTTAGCAATTACTTCAATTGAAGAAGTATAGATTACACGAGGGTAGTCTTAAAAATTGTCAACTTAAAAAATAGATAGAAAAAAAAATATTAAAATCATTTTTTTTTATCACTTTATCTACTCTTATCTTCTCATTGAGTTGTGAAATTTTTTATCCTAGGTAAAATTTATAAACTTGTATTATTTTTATATATATATACATATATGTATTGTTATGTTATACACTCTTAATAAATCTCATCCAGTCTCAAATAAACCCTAAAGAACTCACTTCCATTACACAAACAAAACTTCAGTTTACAGCTTCCTCGCTATCAATAGCCTCATCCATGAAAATCTCTTGGTCTATGTAAAGCTTTGCATGCGACTGTACTTTCAGTTTTTCGAACAAAAACAAAAAACAGCACAAAATGTGCGCAGCTGCATTTCAAATGCTTTTTGCCCAAAACTTTTGAATTACACAAACAATACAACAACAACAACAACGACAACAATAACAACAGCAATAAAATAGAGCAAATTCCTTGAGATCAGTTCGCCATGATTCAGTTTTTGGGCAGCCAAATGACGACACCTGAAGGCAGCTTTTTTATTATTGTTGTTGCTGTTGTTGCTGAGTTGAAGGCAAAATAGCTCAGGTATCTCTTAGGTTGAGCGTTGAGAAAAAGCAACGCGTAAATCCTTTACACACACACGCACGCATGCATGAGAGCAGTTTGTTCCTGGAAGACGCATACACAAAGAAGCCGAACCGCTTGTATTGATACCCATTGAAAATGAGTGGGATAGGGTATATATGTTATCAAGCGGCAGTATGTGCGATGGAGTCATCTAACTGTATATGCAATATGCGCACATTTATATGAAATAGTTCTGAAACTTTAAGGGCTAGCAAACTAAAGGTCATTGCCTAGTCGTGCATACCCAACTAGAGCTCGCTTTGTTTCGATATACTATTATTGTTATGCTTGTTGCGTTGTCTTCCAACTGGAACAGGAAGATCTTCCCATACGCAATTGGGGGTTGTTTTGCTCCCTCCCTCTCTCCCTCTCTCTCTCTCTCTCTCTCTTTCTCTCTCTCTCTTTCCTACAACGCACTTTGCAATCAACAAAAGAATCATAAGAAATGAAAAGAGGAAGCAGAAAAAAACAAATCAAATTACGCAATAGCCGCAGTCAAAGCCAAAGCTACAGCCAAAGCCAAAGCCAAAGCCAAAACCAAAGCTGCATTTGCAATCTCCAAAAATAAACTAAAATTGATCAAAAAAAAAAAACACTAACAAAATAAAATAAAATAAAATATTATATTTAATTGTTATATTTTTCTGGTATTTCAACTAATTGACCTTGTGCACTATTTCGATATCACGATTCATTTCTCAAGCGTTGCAGTTCATGAAGCGAGTTCTCCTGCTGTCTCGCTTGCGCTCGCACACCTTGTCTCTTCATCTCTTTTGCTCGCAGTTCAATTTGATTTGAATGTCAATTAATTCAAGCAAATGACGCATTTTATTATAAGCTGCCAGATTTTTTTGTTGCTGTTCTCATTTTCTTCTGCTTCTTTAACTATTTTATTTTTTTTTCAAAATATTTATCTATCTTTTACTAGTCTTCTCCAATTGTTCTGCATCAAATTAATTTGATTTGATTTTGTATTTTATTATATTATATTTGATTTGTTTAGAAAACATGGAGATAATTAAGAATCGAATAGGAGATTATATTTTATAAACACTACTATTTTCTGCTACTATTTTTATGAACACAGCTGTATGTCATATACAGACATACTACTATTTTCATGAACACAGCTGTGTATGCCATATGCCAGGCGAAGACTTTGTTTTGGAGTTCTTTAAAACAAAGTCAATTAGAGTAGCAAACATGGAGATAATTAAGAATCGAATATTAGAGTATATCATAGAAACACTACTATTTTTATGAACACAGCTGTTATGAATACTACTATTTTCATGAACACAGCTGTTTTGGAGTTCTTTAAAAGCGTCAGTCCGATAATGACAAAATTTATAAATAAATAAATAATTTTTGAATAAACATAAGATACGCTATACTCTTTGAACAGACCTCGTAAGCCGTACGCACAAATCAACTTTAACTAAATTGAAAACGAATTCAAATAACATTTGCTAAATCTCAACTACCTTTTGCTACTCGGAGCTTCGAGCTTTTACTTAAGAACCTGCACTGAAAATCTGAGCTCATTCAACAATTTGTAGCATTCATAAAAGTGGGTGTGGCAGCATGCCGAGTCGTTGCTCGATTTTATGCTTGATTACGCTGGGGGCTCGATTGCAGCACAGTTTTCAACAAACTGTCAAACCGAACTGCTGTACTTGACAGCAATGCAGAAAAACAACTTTGTATTGGGTATATATATATACACAGATATCCATATATATATATATATACATATATATATATATATATATATATATATATATATATATATATATATATATATATATATATATATATATATATATATATATATATATATATAAGTATTACACATGTTGCATATGAGATTTCTGAAAATATGAATAAGCTCCACATAATTTGTCTAAGAATAGAGGCAAAAACAAAGGCATAATCAGCGAGAGTGCAATTCGAGAGTTTTCGCTACAGCCCACCCGTGGCGTTTGGCATTGCATAAAATAAGGGCGTGGCAGCTATAGGGGGCCAATCGGCGGTTAAATATTTGGGATTATGTCTGCTCTTATGGCATGCCGCCAAAACATGTCACCGATGCAAGTGCAATGGATTGCATATTGAGTAACTCGAGCTCTAACATAACCTGTTGATAATATCTCCACATATCGATATGCATATATATACATATATGTATATATTTATAAATATATAATATATTTATTATGTGAATTGAATAATTGCAGCCGACTGCAGCTGAAGGGCCCGGCAACTTTTCAGCTGTAATGGCTTTTGACATAATCTCTTAGTTCATATTGTTCAATTTTCATGTGAAGATGTGTAATACGCTTATGCATGATGAAGCCGCTGCCAAGGTGCTTACTTACTCGGACAATAGATGGAAATATGTGTATTGATATGGATATTAGAGTTTAATAGCACAATTTGAGCTATAAGTTCAATACTTTACTACGAATAGCCAAACTAAATGTGAGCAGTTTATGAACGATATTAAATTGTTCAGGCATTGATTGATTGATTGATCTGTCAGTTACTCAGTTCTCTCTATAAAAGATAGCAGCAAAGCCTAATGGAAAGGGTAAGGTAATCAACATTTAAATAGCTCAAAAGAACTTTTAGTTCATGAACAGCTCATGGGCTCAACAGAACGCATGGTTCATGGAGCTTTGAAAAACTGTTGAAACACATAATTCTAGTCAAAAACTATTGCTTTGAATGAAAGTCTAAAAGAAAATCGAATTCAAAAGAACTTTAACATAAAAATAATAGCATACATAACATTTAAGAAAGACTTGCCAAGATAGAAAGATAAACTTGGATATCAAGACATCAAAATTGCTGAAATCATTAGGTGAGCCATAGACAAGAGTTACCCCAAGAGTCTATAGAAGTTCGGATCCCATTTCTTTTACAAATTATGCAATGTTTTCATATTTTGTTGTTTTTGTAACTTTAAAAAATGATGTTGGATGTGCAAGTGCATGGTAATAAATGATGCTACAGTCAGACAATGTAAATGAACGACATTTGGGGTGTTTTCCGCTACGCTGAGCAGCAGCCGAAATAAGCTCAGACATTGTGTGTTAATGTAGATAATGATATATATCTTTGAGATACGCTTGCCTTGATGCAATTACGAGCTGTAATTACGAGTGTAAGAGTTTCGAGTTTGTTATTGTTTTGGTATTACGCAAACAAGAATCTGAGCACATACCAATCCAAAACGGGAGTCCAAAAAAAGATCTATCATAATTGTAATTAAGCATGGGAAATTGGTTCAGCCATTGATGCACTTACAAAATGTGAATCTGAATCTAAGTCTGAATTTGAATCTGAATCTGATTTGTAGCAGTTGCTTCTTTCACTGTGGGAAACTTTTGTTCGAGTCGGGTAATGCATAGTTACCTGTAAGCAGAAGAAGAGAGTGGGGTATATTAGTTAAGAAATTCGAGTTAATTAACAAAAATTAAGATTAGTTTAATAAAAGAACTAGTTCTTTACTCTTTTTTAGTTTTATATGTTATAATGTTAGATAGTTCGTACAAAAAAGAGCAGCAAGTGAACTAGTTTATGTGAGCGAACTTTGTTGAACTAGTAAACATTTGTTCTTATACCTAAGCTTGAAATTTGAATAAACTTAAAAGCAAATGTTACCGTTTCTTGAGTAGAAGAAATTAAAAAATATAAATAGTTCAAATGAACGACTTTTTTTATGAAAATGTTTGCTATTTTTAGCTTCAGATATACAACTGTGAGTCTAGAATAAGTCAAAAGGGTTTTCCTGGATATAAGCAAGTTCAACAAATAATCTAGTTCATATGAACGCGATTTTATGGACTAGAGTAGGACTCAAGTGCTGTCTATATCTGATGCCAAGGTCTATTTGTTGCCTAAAATAGCTTTAGCCACTTCCTGCTAAATGTAAATATCTCTTCAACTCATGCGAAACTTTAATAGACGGTTCCATTACTTTCACCCTTGACCCTTGCCTTGTGGCAAAACCTGTCAGTTGTTGCGACACCAGGTGTTGTGTCGCTTCCATGTGTGTGTGCGTGTGTATGTGTGTGTGCATTGCTCAAACCCAATTAAAAATGTCAGAGAAAATGGAAATACCTGTGAGGTAGTTAGCAGTTAGCGCACGCAGTAAATATTCATCACGCCAAACCCGAAAGGCTGAATGTAGTATGTGACGCTGTGTCGCTGTGTCGCGGCCCGCACTTCAAATCGAAAGCTGAATTCGAACCCCGAAACCCGAATCCTTTTCACAACGCGTCACACAGTTTAACTTTTCATTTCGCGGCTGAGCTGGACAGCAAAACGAAGGCGCATCAACTGTATAACAGAGAGAGAGCGAGAGAGGGGTCGCTGGGGGAGCGGCTGGGTTGGAGCTCTGTCTGTTGCTTATCAGCTGGAGACAGCGTGGAATGCATTGTGAACGTGGAACAATTGCGTTTGTATGTTTTCGCTCTCCCTCTCCCTCTCTCTCTCTCTCTTTCGCTGACGAGTCAGCAAAATTAAAAAATAGACAGAGTGGGGGGAGGGGCGGTCGGTTGTGCCATAACTGCTATAAAAGAAATTCAAAAAACCAAAAAAAAAACAGGCACACACACTCCCACACACACAGTTCTCTCTCTCTCTCTCCAGTTCAGCCTCATTTCTGCTTTTCATTCTGCGAATTCAAATGTCACACAAGGATCGAAAGGTACGCATGGCCAGTTCGGCAGGCAGCCGCCCCCCACAGGCCACCACTCTCTGTTATCCTTGCTTTATTGCAAAAACACACACAGAGCACAGCAAACGAGCCTGGACATGGCAAACAGCAGCTGCTTGCTAGCTGAACGGCCAAATCTAATAGAAGTAACAGGCAGGCAGGCAGGCGGGCAGACAGAGACTCGAGTCCTGGCCGTATTGAACAAATGCCTAAAAATGTCACTGCGAGCCGCACGATAACTACTGTGAATTGTGGGCGTTGTGTGCTTTCAAAGGGGGCGTGGCTGCACAGCAACAGCAGCTAAAGGCAGGAGCAGCAATTGGAGCTGTAGTTGAGGCAGCAACTGGCCAGCAGGACATGTTCAGCTGCACAGTTACCTTAACATCCTTCTTCTACCGCCTTTTTTTGCTCTTGTTTCAATGCGTCTGGCGCGCAGCTCAACTGCGCGAGTGTGTGTGTGTGTGTGTGTGTGTATTTTTATTGTATATATCATTGATGAATATGCCGATAACAAATCTCAATCAAATGTCAAAAAGGTAACAGGCTGGCAGGCAGGCTGGCTGGCAGGCCTAGACAGATGCGAGCGCTGTCCTGGTTGTCCGTGCTGTCCTCGCTGTCCGTACATGCGGTAATGTTGCAATTTTCACGCAGCACACGTGGCGTATGCGCAATTGTTTTGCCAGCTGCGTGACACGCAACTGCTTTACAAACAATCTACCCTACACACTCCCTCTCTCTCTCTCTCTCTCTCTCTCTCTTTCTGTGTTTGTGACAGCTAAAATTGTCTTTTCGATTTGCAGGCTGTCAAAAAGTTTAAGCTGCCATTGAGGGAATACCCCCGTTAATATGCATTTCATGGCTTTCGCTTATGTTTTATGCAGGCAAAAACTGTCAAAGCGTCTAAGTTGATTAACGAGAGCTAATTGAAATGGCTGCCAAAGGTTAGAAATTCCAATTCCATTTCATTGATAGCTGAGTGTTGCAACATGTACAGTTATGTGATTATATAAGATGAAGTAGATATAGCTATCGTGCATATAGACTTATATAGTTAGATACAGAGAAGAGATAAGGACAGAGAAGAGATGCAATCAGAGAAAAGACGAAGACATAGAGAGGAGAAGACAAATGATGAGAAAGGAAAACAAGAGGAGATCAAAGAAAATGACAGTCGAAAGAGAAGAGAAGATGAAAGAAGAGAAAATAACAGAAGAGAAGACGAAAGAAGAGAATATGAAAGAAGAGAAATGAAGAAGAGTAAACAGAAAAGGAAGACATGGCGAGAGAAGCAAAAATAATAGTAGAAAAACAAGAAAATAGAAGAGAAGATGAAAGTCGAGAAATGATGAAGATAAAACAAAGGAGGGGAGATGACAAAATATGAGAAAGGAAGACAAGACTACAGAAGAGAAAATAATAGTAAAAAGAGAAGAAAACAGAAGAGAATATGAAAGAAGGAAAGAAGTTAACAAAATAGAAGATGACAGAAAAAGTAATAACCATTTCCCAGACTTTTTGGTACAGCTTTAATACGCATTTGAAGTAGGACTCTTGTCAGAGGCTTTCAAGCACTCAGCCGCTGCTCTTCGAGTGCTTCATATAGAGAGGCTTAACGTACTAATTGACAAGCAAGCAACAATATTTACGTACTCCAAGTCCAAACATTCTAATCAAATGCACAAAGGCTAACAGAACAACAACAACAACAAAATACAAAACAAAAAATGCAAAAAATACTAACAAAAAATACCAAAAAGAAAATAATGTGCAGCGAGTGAGGCAGGCAAACAAAACATGAGGCCTATCTCCAGGCGCACAGGACATGCAGCTGTACAAGAAGCCATTCGAACAAAACAAAACGGCAAATTCATCAAAGTGAGCCCCACTTCCGTGACCCCCCCCCCCCACCCCGCCCTTGACCGACGCCCCTGTCTGTCTAACTGTCAAAATGCGTCGAAGCGAACATCATTGGATTTGTGATTGAACGAAAAAATTTCCATACATTCGACTCTTTTTTTGCTTTTGTGTGGCTAAGAGAAGGGTTGGGGGCTTAGGTGTCGGGGGTTGGAGCACTTGGCAAAGGGGCAGCTATATGGAGCTTGGTTTCATTTGCAAAATGCATGCTGGAGTGATAATATTAACCACCCACTCCAAACAGCCTAAGCTAAAACCTTCATTAGTACGCGCACTGCCTAACGTCGAGTATTTGAACGACGTGCCCCCACCCGTTCCGCCCCTCTGCCACGACCGCCCAGCTCCATTTGCTGAATTTATATTTAGGGTATTGTAAGTTATGCAGTCGACTGATTCGCACAAAACGTCAACAAAAAACCAAATCGTGGACAGCGGCTACTGCGAGTGGTTTTCGCTGTACGTTTAAGAGCCCCCCATGCTTTTGGAGCCGCCACCGTATGCCCCACCTTGCCGTGTACAATTTGATTTGGCTACAGCGTTCAATAATTGTGTAAAACGTTTTCAGTTTTACATTTCAATCTTAATTTAGTTTTTGGCACAACGTTTGCCCAGCATTGTAAACGAGTTGCCAAAAGGATAAGGCTTATGGGGCCTGGGGCGTCCATATAAAGGGCATACACATATTTATGGGGGAGCTTTGCTAAAAGGCAAAATTGTTATTTTTGGCCAGTTGAGTTTTTTGTTTGGCTAATGAAGTTTGTCATTGAGCTTTATTTAATTTGCAGCTCTTTGATAAGGGCTCGAAATTTGCTTTGGATTGACATTTTCGATGAACGCTTGACAATAACTGCTTAAACTGCGATATTGAGCCACTCTCGAAAATGTCAAGCTCTATGTGGGGAAACAAGCAGTTGATGATGGGCGGAAGGTTGCTTTATAAACAACGTTTGCGATTAACTGCAGCCAAAATAAACTTTTGTGTAACAATTAAAATTTGAATATTTTTCTTATTATATATATATCTATATATTTATATTATTGTAATTTATTTATATATTTAACATTTTTATTATTTATGTATTGATGTTGTTTTCTCAAATTTATTTTATTAAAAATATATTAGCTAAACTTTTGCTTGAATTAAAAAAAATATAATACAATTTCTCACATTTTGAGTTTATTATATGAAATGGATTTTAGTTAAATTTATTTAAAATAAATAAAATTAATTAAATATTTTATTTAATTTAAATAAATTTAACTAAAATCCATTTCATTTCATTTGTTTTCTTTTATTAAATATTAATATATATATTTTTTTAAATATTTGTTTATTATATTTTCTTTTGTTTAGTATTAATTAATTAATATTTTATTTTTGATACATTTTTTGTTTTACTTAAAATAAAATAATACTATTTTTTAATTTTAGGTTTTATTCACCTCATTTACTTTTTATATATTTTAAGTACATTTTATTTTTGTTCGTATATTTTAAAAATTATTTTCAAAATTTGTTTTTCTATATTTGTTTCAACGTTCTACTTTCTGTGTTTTAAGTAGTAAGCCAATTTGCTCCACCTTGCTGCTCTTCAATAAAATGTTGTATAGCCCAACTAACGAATAATTCTCTCACTCTGTTTACCTGTGCCTACCTCCATTCCCGGCTATCTGCACATTCTTGCAGATGCGTTCGACTCACACACACTCAGCCAACACAAGCTGTTCGAAAGGCCATTACTTTAATCGAATTTTGTGAATTTCAGTTAATGAGCTCAGCAACAACAATTGAGGATGTGAAGGAGTCGGGGCAGTCACAGAAGGATATTGCAACACGCCTCCTGTGCGGGAATTTAATAAACTTCAAAACACGAATATTGAAGGGGTGTGCGCGTGTATGTATGTGCGTGTGTGTGGGTGTGTGCGAAAATGTCTAACAAACATGCAATTAAGTCGTTAATACTTCATCGATTTAATACGCGCGGACAGCAGAAGCAGAAGTTGCTGACTGACTGACTGACTGAAGGATTAAAGCATTAGCGCGTGCCAAAGAGCAAGAGAAAGAGTTAGGTGGAGAGAAAGAGATAGAGAAAGACGAATAGCAAAGCGGAAGCGGAAGTGGAAGCAACGATTGCAGACGTTTGATTAGTTTGTTTTGCCAGGCAGCAAACACAGAGAAAGTACGGGAGAAAGAGGGAGAGAGAGAGAGAGAGAGTGAGGGAAAGAGAAAGATATAGAGAGTTGGAGAAATTGTGATATGCAATTACGATATAAAAGTTAAACAAGCTAGCGATACGCAGGACTAAGCGAACTCTGGCAAGGATATGGCCAGGATTTTGAGCATTTGATTAAAAACGCAAACAGTCGAATTCTCCATTTATACATATGTATATATGTACATATAGCCCCGGTATTATTCGTGGGCATAAAAAATTAACAGCGACGAATGTCCAAAAGCAAATACAAACACAATTCCACCTGTCTCACCTGTAACAAAGCACAACAGACGAGCACACACATACACACACACACACACACACACACACACATATATTGAGCTAACGAGCAACACACACACACACACACACGCACACCCGCATCTGGCTAACTCCCTCACGCTTTCAGCTCTGCGCTGCGCTGCGCTGCGTAAAAGGTAAAAACCAATCAAGAGCATCAATAAAAGGCACGTCAATCAGCATGTGGGCGTTTTTAGGTGGGGCGTGGCGTGGCGTGGCATAGGCTCAGCCTGTGCTACACAAAACCCTCCCGCCACCACCCCCCCCAACCCACAAACGAGCCCAACCCACCTGCTGTGCCCAGCCAGCACGTAAAAATCATATTTCCGTGCTGGGCTTTTGTCTAGGCATTGGCCCCTACCTCAAAGTCCTCTACCTTTCCTCCCACTTTCTCTTGCTCTTGCTCTTACTCTCACTCTACCAATTTGCAACGCGGTTTTTAGTTCAGTCAAGCTGTCATATCGACGCTTTTGCATGCCAAAGATTTCGCTGCTGGAATATTATAGAGCCAGAGTCAGAGTCAGAGTCAGAGCAGAGGAGAGGAGACAGCTCCTGTCTGTCAGTGCGTCTGCTGCTGTGCGTCTGTCTGTTGGCCACATATCATGATTTTTCAATAAATTCAACGGCCAAAACCGGCGGCCACTTTGCTCATTGAATTTTGACGAGTGACAAAGCGAGTGAGTGCGTGTGTAGGTGAGTGTGTGTGTGTGTGAGTGCGTGTGTGGGTGTGCATGTGCCAAAGGATGATCTGTTGCCATAGACGTAAAGCACAACCAGAGGCAACTACTTTTTAAAGAGCTCGTATAAGACAAAGCCCAAGACTTGACGCAAAGGTATTGAAAAAATATTATTTAAAAATTTTGAATTGAAAAAATATAAAAATAAAATATGTAAATATAAATAAATAAATAAATATATTAACTATGGCAGGTTAACATATTTAAATTTTATTTATATTTATTTTAAAATTTATTTATTTAATTGTTGATAAATTTAAATATGTATATAAATAAAAATAAAATATGTTAAGCAGACACATTTAAATTTATAAATTTATTTATATTTAAATATATTTTATTTTACTTAGTCTTATATGATTGAAAAATTTGTTAATCTATGTTAAAAGTTATTAATGAAACTAAATGTATTATTTTTATATTATATTTTATTTATAATATTTTTCCCAAATTTCTATTTTTATCTATGTTATTAGTATTCTAACTGCTTTCATATCTTTAGGTAAGCAACTAAGCTTAGAGTTTAAGCTCGCATTTGAGTCTTTGTCTAACTAGCTAGGTAAACTCACTTGGACAATACATCCATATTTATAAAACTTTTCATATAGTTTCACGTATTTTCAAAACATTTTTGGATGCTGCGTCGCTATTGAATTCACAATCAGAATCATTCGTGCCTTCGACCAATTGCTGCCATTAAAATTTAGATTTTTGCCAATGGCCACAACAAAAAATAAATTTTTTTTGACAATCTCTTGGAGTTAACGCAGCAAAAAAATTTTTAAAATATTTATAAACACAAATAATATATATTTTTTATTTTTATAACATTTGAAATTCATCAAATAATGAATTTAATTATTTTTGAAATTTCTAAAAAGTTAATTTGAATTCTACATTTCAATTAAAGCAATGCAAAATTATAGCAATTATAATCGAGTCTAGTTTTGTTCAATTCACAATCAGCTTAAATCATATTTAGGCTTAATTTTGTAATACAAAAGCAGCCACGCCCACTGAATAGCAGCCCCGCCGCTTTAATGCTTAGCAAAAACAAAAGACGGTCGTTAATCAGTCGCCGGCTGTTGAAGTAATATTTCAGCGAAGCGTATCAAAGACTGCATATATATACAGCGAGAGGGAGAGGGAGCTAGACAGGCGAGTCACATGTCCAGGCGGCAAACGGTATCCAGCCACGCCCACCGCACATCGCCCACTCCTTGAAAGCGCACGCATTGCTGCATTAATGCGTATGGAAAACAATTTTTTTTTTTTATATATATTTTGATGGGGAATAGAAAAAGTTATGAATTTTTGTTGAGGGTTGTAATGCACGAGTGTGTGTGTGCGAGTGTGTGTGTATTGACAAGAAGAAGAAGCAGCGCAAATGCGCGTATTCGCGTTTCCAATGCAGATCCTTTACGGTAAGCCACATTTTGCGTGTCTCAGTTGACGCGGAAAAAAAAGAGTGAAAAAAACAAATATGAAAAAAAAAAAAAAACAACAAAGAAAATGTTTTGGGGAAAAAGGGTTAAACGCATGGGTGTAGGCTAATGCCACACGCATGCAAAAAGAGGGAATCGAGTTTCCTCTACTATATATTCCACTCGCACTCCTCGTCTGCCCAATTTTTTTGTTGTATTTAATCAGAAAAAAAGAAATGTGGGAAAAAATCCAGCGAAACTCCAATTTTATTAATGAAAAGTCAAGTGATTTGCTTTAAAGTGGGCGTGGCACACACGCACAACTCGTTAGGGGTTGTCACATAATGGGCAAGCAGCAAAAAATACAGGAAGAAGGTGGCGAAGAGGGGCGGGGGGAGACGACGACGACGACGACGACGACGACCTAGACAAAGGCTTTAAATATTGCGTGAGATTTATGAATATCGAAAATGAAATTTTAAAAAATTTTAATGTGGGAGAAAAGTTGAAAAGCTTTGATAAATGAGAAGGAAAGCGACAGAGAAAGAGAGAGAGAGAGAGTAGAAAAAAAAGATATAGTTGTATATATAGGTAAAATTAAGAGAGAGAGGAGACAGAGAGACAGCGAAAAAAGTGAGAAATAGAAACCAAGATAGGGAGAGATCGATAAAGCAAGAGTGATAGAGAGCGCCAGTGAGTGAGAGAAAGCGAGAGAGAATGAGAAAGAAAAGCGAGAGAGAGAGAGTGAGATAGAGTGATAAAGAGTTAGAGAGATAAGGAAAAGAGGGAGAGGCAGAAGGAAAAGAGAGATACAGAGATAGAAAAGAGGCATAAAGAGAGAAAAAGGGAGAAAGAAAAGAGGGAGAGAGAAAGACAAAAAAGTGAGACAACTAGAATCGAAGATGAAATGAGGAGATCTTTTTCTCTCTCTCTCTCTCTCTCTCTCTCTCTCTCTCTGCGAATGAAAAAGAGTAAAGAGAGAGATGGAGAGAGTACATTTATATACTCTATATGGATTGTATATATTGTATGTACTTTTATAACAGTTATTTCTACTATAAGCCTATAGCTCAATCTTCGATTCGATTTGTTGGCTGCCATTTCAAGCTCATTTGCTGCGTTGCCAAACAAAACCAACAATTGCCTGACACATTTTCAATTAGGGGGGAGCTACATAGCATCCCCACTAACCCTTATCAAAATGCACACACAGAGAGAGAAAGAGAGAGAGAGAGAGAGAGAGAGAGAGAGAGAGAGAGAGACACATATACGCACCCATACAGACGCACACTCAGCCGCATTCAGCAGTCACGTACAATTCACAATTTTTGGGTGCCCAAAAACTGTTTGTGCGGCGCTGCAGCCCCACAAAAAATGGCTGGGCAGCAGTTGCCGCCGCCTGTGCTCAATTGCCCAGCAGCAACAACTACAGCAACAGCAACAAGGACATTAAGGACAATGCGAAATTTTTGGCTTGCCTTAGCTCGCAAGCTTTTAATAACAACAATTTTTGTAGCCGCTGACGTCATTGCAAATGGTCCTGAAAGGCATATATACTTCTGAATGTACACACATGCATACATACATAAATACATGCAGTACAGTATAGCCTGCCTATATGAAATATCTATAGTTAAACTTATTGGCTAAATAGTTTGAACTTCATACACTTTGTTAAGGCATTTCCTCGCAAAATTAAATGTTTACTAAATATTTATATTTTATTAAACTATTAGGTCAGTAAAGAAAATAAAAATTTATTTTACTATTATAAATATGAATAAAAAGCTAAATAAAACTAATAAATATATTTGCAAGTTTCTTAAAAAAATTAATTAAAAAATAAATCAAAATTAAATATTTAATTATTTATGTAGACACAATATGTATGTAAAAAATATATATAATTTATATTTATAATTTATAATTATTTTCAATATACTAAAAATAAAAAATCAAAATTGAAAGAAAAGAAAAAAATTAATTAATTAAAAAAAATTTATAAAAACTTTAAGTTTCTTTAAAAAATATTTTAAATATGGAAAAACATAAATACAATTTTAAAAAATTATAATTATATAAAAAAAAAACATTAAGAAAATACGCAAGAAACAAATCAAAATAAAAAAAAAAAAACAATAATCAATAAAAATTAGAATTACATCAAAGTTTGGTTATTTCTTAATTCAGGCGAAACAGTTGCATGTCCGACTCAGAGAGAATAGCTGCAACTGCTAGGCTCTACTGTATGTATAAACATATATGTTTTTATATTTATAAATATATGTATATATGTACATACATAAATATACAATTGTTTTTGGCTCTAGTTGTACTACTAAAATAATGACAAATTTTTGTTTGTGCGTAGCATTGTTTTAGGCGCTTGCATTTGCGCTCGATACGCCAGCTCTCTGTCTCACTCGCACTGCTACACTATGCGCCCACTCTCTACACGCTGTCGCTGTCTTCGTCTCTTTCTCGCTTTTCATTCAGTGCACGTTCCTTCAGCCTAGCTGTAAATTATTGTGTATACGCCTGAGTGCGCCAAAGAAAAAATGCGTGCGGCATGAGTAATTAGCACGCACACACACAAATTCTCACTCTCAGACTCCCATTCTCCGTATTTTCTTCTCTCTCTCTCTCCCGCTCCTCACTGCTCTGTTTGTTATACTAAATAATTGCCTAATTGCATTAGCTCTCAAAATTATGCTGCACTTGTGCACTTCAAAGCCTACGCAACTCTACACTTTCACTCTCCACAAAATGAGGGAGAGAGAGAGAGAGAGAGAGAGACTGGCGAGTGGTGGGGGTGAAGTGGAATGGAGAGTGTGTGTGCTGTGCTGCTCTGTCAATATTTGGCGAAAACTGGGTGACAATTCGCTGCACAAAGTGCGTGCGTCTGCAACCCCCAAATGCCAAATAAAAGAAGTTTATGTTGTTGCTGCCCCGCCTCCGCCCCTCAGCGCTTGCTTAGCCACCCTTAAGCACAAAAGAAAATTGATTTTTCCGCATTTATGTGCGACTGCCTTTGGCTCAGCCTCTGCCTCTGCCTCTGCCTTGGCCGCTGTTCCTGCTGCTGCTGCCGCTGCAGTCTGCGTTTTATGTGCGTTACGAGGCCTTTTTCCCAAACTTCTTTGTACATGGGCATAAATTATGTGGCTCCTCTTTCTATGTACATATGTGTGTATATATATATATATATATATATATATATATAAGTAAATATATATACATTTATATATATATATATATATATATATATATCTAAGGCCATGTCTAAGGCCATGTCCTTTCGTTTCTATTGTTTTGACATTTTTACTTGGCAGTTGATTTGCAGCACACACACACACATGCACACAGGCAGCCACAGGGATTACTTGGACAGCTCCAAACTGCTTGAAAGTTTGCTGTGAATTAGAAATGTGAAAGTGGTTTCTAAACTAAGCCCAATAACGTCAAAATGTGCTGCGAAAATGTAATGGGAAATTGAACTGCAAACTGGAGGTAGTTTTAGATTTTTTTCTGTTGTTTCCTTCAAATAACTGTTTATAGCTGAGTCCTCTAGATATTATATAGTTAGCGAAGGCTGTTAGCAAAGTCATCTCTATTTCCTATATATACTATCTAGTTATAGCTTAACTTCTCAATTTTCTTCAATCTAAGTATCTATACTTAAAGCTTAGCTACTAGCACTAGCACTATTTTCGATATTCCAATATTTCATATTCTATATCTTGCATATTCTAAATTAATGGTTCCACATACAATATTTCATGTTCAATTTTCCTAATTCCATTACGATATTCTATACTCTATATTAAATTCCAAATTCTATGTGCTATAATCTATATATTCTATACCTTCAAGTTTTATATTTCTGATTTATATCGATTTTATCTTCTTTTCTTTTTCTGAGTCCGTTCGTCTCGGAAACTATAGAAACTAAAGACTTCAATTTGTAATATATATTCAAATGTACGCAGAAAAAGTTTATCAATTTCTTTCTTTTCAATTTTATTGTAAATCGTTATTTTAGATATTTTTAAAAATATTTTAATAGTTGCGCTCAGTTCCCTTAAACAATTGTCGCATTAGGTGTTTGGTTATTTGGTTTTAGTTATGGCCAGATATATATATGGCAGAAGGAACATTCGATAAACAGAGGTAAACATCATTATTATAATCAAAAACTGCATTAGGAAACCGCTTTCAGTCGAAGGGAAACCGAAACCCCTCCTTTCAAAATAAACACAATAATAACAATTCATTTGTTGCCCAAGCAATGTAGCGCAGTGTATAAACACCTCTTTGGACAGCAGTCAGGCATAGCGCTTCGTACAGCTTCAGTTTCATATTGAAGAAACCGGTTAAAGGACTTTGTGAAAGAGAGAAAAAAAGGAAGTGGAAAGTGCAATTAGTTGCCAATGTTAGAGGCAGAGGCACAGGCAGAGGCAAAGGCAAAGGGTCTGGCAATGGGAGAGGCACACGCCTGACGCATCAGCAGATTTTGACAGCTTAACATGACAGAAGAAGAAGAAGGAAATGGAAAAAGCAACCCTTGCCACATGCACATTGCAACAAAGATGCGCGCTTAATTAACTGAAAGAGCAAAAAAATAAAAATAAAAAAAAAGAAAAGAAAAACGTTGTTGCAAGCGCAGCATTGTTGCACTTGAGGGGTTGTTGTTGCCGTTGTTGCTGTTGCAGCTGCAACAAAAACGAGGATTAGACATATATACGTATGTATTTGTACACATACAACATGCGATATGCAACCCCTAGCCAAGGCACTCGACCCTTGCCCTGCCGCAGAGGAGCAGGAGAGGGTTGCAACTGGCTTCATTATCAGCAACGTGCAACGCATTTGCAGCACGTGCCCAAAGCGAGATGGCGGTGGGTGGGGTATGAAAAGCTGGATAAACTCGTCGAGCAGGGAGACAGCCCGTCAGTCCGAGATTTTCCACCAAAAGGTGGTTGCCAACATTTTACACACGAATTTTCTTCAAAAGAAATTGCATTCTGTGTTCCCTGTTGTTGTTTTTGTTGTTGTTTTTATTGTGGTTGCATGTCAAAGTGTGCACCACTGTGTGCATTCAGCTTGTTGAACAATTGGTGGTTGGGTGGTTGCCATGGGTGGCTAACGTTTTGTCCAGAGGAGTTGGGGGACTTAACAAACTCAAAGTAACTTTTAACAGAGTTGGAAGTTGGCATATGCTTACGCTTTCACATTGATGCTGCACAGTTCAGCAGAGGGATGTTAAACGTATAAAATCGATAAAGAGCTGAAGAAAAGACTTACAGGGTAGTCGTTATCCTAATTGGTTAGCAAATTAATAGTTACCTGCAAAGAAAGAAAAGAGAAATGATTAGTAATGTAGTCATAGAAACATATAAATTTATTGAAAATATAAAATGCATCATTTTGCCCACTGTAGCTACCAAGATCCGCTCACACACAGCCATCCAATAAGAATGCACTGCAAACACGAAGCACATTGCAGCCGACCAATGGGCATGTAATGCCAATTAAAGCTTAAATCAATAATAACAACAACAACTTAACGAACAGTACTCGTGCGCTGCATAACTGTCAAGATCTATATGCAAACACTTGCTGAAGTCATCCAATGACAATGCACTGCAGACACGAAGCAGATTGCAGCCGACCAATGGGCATGTAATGCCAATTAGAGGCAAAAGCAAAAACATCAACTATTTAACGAACAGTCTTCGTGCATTGAATAAATGCAAAAGCAAAAAACACAGCACAGCAACAAAGCCGACGAATTAAAATGCACAGCGCTGCACGAACTTGAAACGACGAAGCGAAAAGCGCATGCGAATAAATTGCACCGACTAAGACAACAACAAGCACAGTTAGCCGACGTGCCAGCCGAACCAGCTATACTAAACGATCGTACAAGCATGAGTCTGGCTCTTTCTCTCTCTCTTGCTTGGTAGATTGCAAAAAAAGAAATGAAAGAAACTGCACTCACACATAGACATGCAGCTTGTGTGCACTTCTGATTGGACGCATTGAAATGCGCAAAAATGGCGTTTAGCTAATTGGCATGCGAGACAGATAATTCACTTCTGATAAAGTTGTGCGTTAGACACGAACCAGACGAAACAACAAAAACAATGCACAAAAAAGAATTGTGATTTAAATTGTAAATGAATTCACCACTTTTGCTGGCATACAAACGAGTCGAGATAAAAATTGCCGCGAATTTCTTTATGAATAGTTAATCTATATCTCCCCACGCAGTGGAATATATTTTAGCACCTGTTTGTCAGTTAGATATTATGATTGAATGAATGACTATCGTTCAATATATTTTGTTTGCGGTTATTGCATAACGGAATAACAGAAAACAAACGTCAGAACAAATAATAACAACAAAAAAGTAATAACAAATTAATACAACATTATTAAACATTTGCGTATGTGCGTCTGTGTGTGCGTGTGTGTGTGTCTGTGCTATCTGCGCACGTATCTGTTTTTTATAGCCATTATATGTATGTATGTATGTATATTTATATACCTCTAGGTTCTCTTTTTTTTGCGTCTTTTTTTTATGAGCACTCGCGTGATTTCCGCAAAATTTAACCTACATTTCGAATTTTGGCAAAAGCGAAGCATAGAGAACAACAAAATGAGGAAAAAAGTGCAGGCAGTGATCGTCGTCTCTCCCTCTCTCTGTCTCTCGCATGGAAGCTTTAGCTTTACGTAGGTTCCATTATTAAGTTTTATACATAGTTCCCAGTTTGTATTATGGGGCGAACTTTCTATGGCAAATGCAGGCGTCGGCGTGGCGCTGACTCAGTTGCCGTATACATATGTGCATGTACGTGTGCGTGTGTGTGTGTGTGTGTGAGTGGTATTGTGTGTGTGCCATGCGCAGCTGAATTAATACACTTGTACCAGACTGACACACACACACACACACACACACACACACACACCCTGAATCGAACAAAGCAAGTTTGGGTTCGCTGCGAATATGAAAAGCAAAGCAAACAAGCGTCCAAATATATGTACATACATACATACATACACACACACACACACACACATATTTTCGCATACATATCGACTTCTGCATGTATACCTCTACATACATACATACATATGTACACACATATGTGCAGTCATATACGCACACAATCGGCATATCTTGTTTGTTCTAAGCTACCAATACCAGCGCACAGCGAAACAAGGTCAAATGCAGTTATTTGCTCAGTCGGCGACAGCAATGGCGACGACAGCAAATTCGGCTATAGCTATCAGACTATCAGAAACGCTTGCGCGACTTGATAATGCCCTGTGTAGCGATAGTTGTTATGCAATGCAGTGTTTCATTATTAATAGTTTTAATTGTTGTTCTAATTCTCTGCTAAATTTAGAATTTTTTTTATATTTATAGCTCATGCTTGATGATAATGGTAGTTGATATTGATCAGCTTCTATAGTTGACTCAGCACCCAGAATGACCTATATAAATGATTATTGTAGGGTATAGCTGAAATTGACGAAAACAGTTTACTGGCAGTTGTTGTCGCCCGGTGGCTGCATATTTGCGTATGTGTGCGTATGCGTGTGTGTGTGTGTTTAGTTACTGTTTGATTTATCTTTTCCGTTGTTGTTGTTGTTGTTGCTATTGCTGCTGCTGCTGCTGATGTTGTGCAGTCTCTGCGCTTGCGTCGCGAGTTTTCGTTGCGTTTACTTTTGCCATTATTATGTTTTTTTTCTTATCGGCTTTTGCCTTTTTCAAGGATATTCGGCGCCGCGCTGCTGTTGTTGTTGTTTTGCTTCTCTTTTGCTTTTTGCAATTTGTATGCTGCGCGTGTGAGAACAGCAACAGCAGCAGCAGCGGCGGCGAAAGAGATGCGCGTGTTAGTTAGTCAAAGGAATTCCAGGAATTGAACGCGCAAGCGAGAGGTGAGAACAGAAACTTCAAGATCTTTCCATGAGTGGATCTCTACATGTGTGTGTGTGTGTGTGTGTGTGTTTTGAAGTGTTTGTTGTGAATGCGAAATTGAATGAATTGAATAAATGCGCGTTTTGCACATCGGCATCAATTAAGCAATTAATGCATGTGAAATATGCAAAAAAAATGTTTTTTTTTTTGAATTGGAATTTTGGACTTAGCGGATTGACCTTCACATAAGAGAGTTATAGCCATATGAATTTACTATAGGCTTGAGTTATGAAGCGGATGCTTAAGAATGAATCCTTAACATAGTTTTCGATTAGATAGTTGAAGTGATTTTTGATCTTTAAAGATATGTGTTAAGAGCTGAAATTTAGCTAGAATTTTGGTATTCTTGGTTGTCTTGTTTTATTGATTTATTTATTAATTTATTGATTTTTTTTCTCTTAAGAAAAAGTTTTGCCAGTTTTGGCTATATGAATTATATTATTTTGCATAACTGAAAATTTTTTATAATATAAAATCTTTTTTTTTTAGAATAAACAAACGAATATAGGAATCTTATTGGAATGTGATTTTCATGCACTAATAAATAATAAATTCTTGTGCATATGAATATGTAACTGATAGCAGAACCATATAGGGGAGCCATATGTATAAGGAATATTGCTATTATTAACAACATACATAAGTTAAGAACCTGCATCTTTATGAGCAGCAAGTGTGACGTTGGTTTTCACTTTAACACAATTATACACTAGACTTTTCCGGAATTTATATATGAACACATAAACTGTATACAACATTGATTGATTTGTGAGAATGACATACAGCACATTAAAATCGCATATTTAAGGATCGATTATATTTATTTTCATATAGTACTAGTTACTAAATACACTATACTATACTATATCCATATATCTATATATATACATATGTATGTATGTATATATGGTGCATATGTAGGGGAACCTCTATATACGCGCACAGAACCCGGACTCGAACTGAATCGCGGTGACAAATAAAAATTATTTACTTTTTGTTTGGCGCATTTGTTGCGCGTGCTCTCCCGCTTCCTCTTCCACACCCTGCTGCTGTACTATCTCGCTCGCTCTCTTGCTCTACGTTGCACAACAGCTAGCCCTCGCTCATTTGCACTTACTCTTTGACTATGCGCATGTATGTGTGTGAGTGCGTGTGTGTGTGTGTGTGTATGTGTGCTTTTTGCTGAGATCTGCGACTGGTACAGAGCACAACAACAACAACAACAACAACAACAACAACTGACAGCAGCGCATTTTGCTGTTATTCGTCATTGCTGACCTTGGTTGCAATCTTGTGTATTCTCCATATACATATATACACATACACATGCATACCCACATACATACATATACATACACATATATATAGATGTGTGTATATTTATTTTTTTCATTTCAAGTTCTTTTTTGGTTAATTTTTAAAAATTTATTATTTGCATTTTAGATATGCGCAGCGTCAAAAAAGCAGCGGAAGCGTCTCAATTGCAGTTGAAAACAGTGAAAGAGAGAGAGGGAGAGAGAGAATTAAGCATACGCCGCATTAGCCAAAGAAATTTTTAATAAATGTACAGTACAGCCTGCTTATTATGGATTGCAGATTGTCACTAAAATAATAAAAAAAACTAAAAAAACTGTTTAATAAAAAAAAAGATAATAAAATATAAAAAATACAATGTTTAAAAAAATATACACATAAAAAGTAATAATAAAAAACAAAAATATTTAAAAATAAGAATTAAAAAAAATATTAAAAAATTATCAAAAATTTTACAAAAAAGGAAATATAAATTATTTTAGAGATAACAGAATAATTTTAAATAGGTAAATAAAAATATATAAAATAAATGATGTCTTAAGATAATATCAAGGTATATAAAGGTTAATGCAACTATAATTAAATTAATTTACAAAATATAAAAATGTAAAAAAATAAATTTTAAAAATTGAAACAAAAAGTAATATTAAAGTGTAAAGAATAAAATAAAGCTTGAACAAAAAAAATGTTTTATAAATTTTGTTTACTAATTTACTTTAAAAATAAATAATTATTAAAAAAAATAGTAAAAAAATTTTTAATAAATTTTAAATTGCATTTTATTTTTAATAAAATTTGGTCCATACCCAAAATATGAAACATAAATATAATTATATATATGTATATAGTTTAAATTGTTGCTGACAACATTTGTCAGCCACGCGCAGCGAAAATTTTTATTTATAAAAACTTTTTTATTTTGTCATATTTTGTTGTCTCTTCGTTAAGTTAGCAGAGAGCAGCCCACCCAGTCGCAGTTGTGTGGGGCGGCCAGTGCAAAAGTATCTCACAGATACGCGCCGTTAGACAGCGACGCAAAGCAGAAAGCAGAAAGCAGAAAGAGAAGAGAATATGAGCAGATAAAAAAAAAACGAAGAAGCGCAGACATACTGCACACAAGTGTCCCAATTCCACGAATCTTTCATTCTACGCTGCTTCCACAAACAGTCAAAACGAAACGAAACGAAACGAAAGATACGCGCAAAAGCAAGTAAATAATAACGCTAATACATAACAACAGCAACAACAACAACAGCAACAACAACAACAGCAACAACAACAACAGCAACAACAACAGCAACTTTTAGCGACGGCATCTACACAATTATAGATACAAAAGCAACTGATAGACAGCTGCAGATACATTTTGCACATAGACGCCAAAAAAAAAACACTATTTAGCGCGCGCTAGGCGGGCGTGCGTGACTGGCAGATACACTGTACCAAGTTGTGAGCTGCTGTCCTCTATGTGTTTTATAATAAATGATATGCCAGCTTAGTTTTATGGATGCATATACACCTGTAAATGCTTCTCAGAGTTGCTTTCCGCTGTCCTTAGGTTCTCGCTACTCAATGAGTTCCTTAATAACTCGAGTTATTATTGTTCAATCTGCCTAAAATTTTATAGGCACATCAAAGACATACAAATTTATATAAAGACCAAAAGTTCAGCCCCTTTTTTTTATAAATATAACAACTTAATTTACATTTTCTATAGAACACTAAAAGCTATCCGAAAAAAGACATAAATATAAACAAATATACCAAATATTAAACCTGCATACGAAATTTAATGTTTATAGCCTTTAAAGTTTTCGAGATTTGTTAATTTCTTATAAGCTTTGTTAGAGCTGTAAAAAAATAAATATGTGAAATATGTGCGTGGTATAGAAGAGCTCATATAGAAATGTTAATGTCTCTGGCGCTTATAGTTTTCGAGTTATGCCAAAAAATCAAGCTACGAAATCGATTTTAATGTTTTTAAGGAAGTGGAAGAAGAAATTAATCAATATTTAAAGTTTTTTTTTTGTATGTGGTATAGAAGGATGTGTATTTTAAGAGAAATCTCAAGATTTTGTAGTATGAATTAGAAGTTTTTATAGGGAGAGAGATAGGAATGGAGGCGTATGACTCATTTATTGATTTCATATCAGTACATATAATTATATATTTATGTTATTTAACTTCTTTACAAAAGCAAATATGCCACATTTGAACCCCTTTCACACATACATACAGGGTATCAAATGTTACTTTTTTCGCGCTCCATTTATTTTTGGTTTTTTTTTTTGCACTTTGCAATTATATATATATGCATTAATATCCAAATATATATACATACACATATGTATATATATGTGCATATTTACTTAATTTTATTTACTTTTTGTTTCATTTAATTTATGAACTTTTGCATTTCGCACTCTGTTGATATTGTTGTTGTTGTTGTTGCTGTTGCTGTTTATTTTGTTCAATTTATTTGCACTGTTATGTCATTTTATATATTATTTTTTTTCTCTGCCCCTCTCTCTCTCTCTCTCTCTCTCTCTCTCTCTCTCTCTCTTTCTCTCTCTATTTGTCTCTGTTTTGCTCTTTCATTCTATTTTGCGGAAGCTTGTTTTTTGTTTTTGAATACCCTGTAGCTCGTAAATATGTCAGAACTCAACCGATTTTTATGTGGTCTACCTTTATTTTAAATTTTAAATTTTAAATTTTTAATGTGATGTCTCATCCACATTGATATTTATCTCATTTTTATTTTGGCATATAAAACTAGCAACTTATTTTTTTCTATTGTTTCTTTTTATAATACTCAACATTTTGATAGCTCCTCAAATTGACAGCTTAATATAGAAATTTTAAGTATGCATAAAAAAAATCTAGGCGTATTAGTATTTATTTCAGCTAAGAAAAAAGTTTTTGATATTTTTTAAACATATTTGATATTTCAAAAAAGAAATGTTTTTAACAACTGTTTTGATATCGACAGTTTTGTAAGTTATTTTTAAAATATTTATAAAATTAAAAAATTAAAACTAAATTTTTTCTACAGTCTCAGCTCATAAACGTTAACATTTTTAGATTTATTTTATAAATATTTTATTATTAAATATATATTTTATTATTATATTTGAGCATTTTAAAATATTTAATTATTCTTTCTTGTGTTTATTTTTTTTAAGTTTCTTAAATATTTATTGTATCTACATATATTTTTTATAAAGCAAGCTCTCTAGCTTAATTAAGAGCTAATTATATATATATTTTTTTTTTTATCTCAATGCAAATACTTGTTTCTCTTAAATGGAATACAAAACATTTTAATGCTTTGCGTACTTTTGGGTATATTTATTTGTATTGTTTTCTTAATATTTATATTTTCTTTTCGGTTTCAGTTCTCTTTTTTTTAGCGATTATCTCATTAAAAAGCATTTTGTATGCATTTTAATTTGTTGTGCGCAGCAGAAGCACAACAACTAAATATTGTGAATGCGAAAGCTGCTCGAAACTTTTGAGCTCGAGCCCAGCCCGCTTTTGTGCATGGACAGGCTGACAGGCTGACAGACTGCCGAACTGCCAGACTGCCAAGCTGACAGACTGTTACACTAAAAGAAAACAAAAAGTAAAACAATAAAAAAAAGAAGAAAAAACAGACATTTTCATGTTTCATTTTATACCCAGCGCAAGCTGTTTCTTGGTAAAGCGGGTATATTGGTTGTTTGAAAAAGTTTGTGAGGGAATTGAAGGATGTGAGGAGCTTGCGGAAGCTATATTTGATTGATGTTTCTATATAGTTGATGCATGCTTAGATGTCAGACTCGAGCTACGATATATATGAATAAGAATATATATATTCATAATATAAATTTAACAATTATTTTTTGTAATTTCCTTAAAATCAGTTAAAATTTTCGTGTTACTGCTAGTCAGCATGAGGTATCTGCTAGTTGCGCATTGCCTACCGCCTGCACTGAACACAAACTGAATACAAGTTGCTGTTGTTGTTATTGTTGTAGCTTGGCTGTTGCTGTTGTTGTTGTTGCTGCAGTTTGTTGTTGTGTGTCTGGCGCAATTTCAAAGTCACAATTGCGATGACATTCAGCACAAAGCTGCGAGCAGAGTGTGACGGATAGAGAAAGAGAGAGAGGGAGAGAGAGAGAGACGAATAGGGAGAGACAGAGGCAGCAGGAGCAGCGGTATCAGTAGTCTGTTATACACATGGAAAGAAATCAAATTAATTGCAAATTTGCTGCAGCAAAATGCGGGTTTTTTTTAACACTTTTTGCAGTTGTTTTTTTTTTTTTTGGTAAACTTTATACACATTGAAATTGTATAAATGGGGTATACGAAACTAGGCAATAGATTATAAATGGATGTGATGCAATCTATAAGTTCTACAATGCATCAAGTTGATAGCCTCTACTATAGACGTGCGTTAATCTAGACTTTGTTTTGTTAGCTAAATTCTAAATAAAATATGTATATAATATGTATATATTTATTACTAAATATATAAAATAATTATTGCTATAAATATATATATGCAAATATTTACATAAAATTTAACTAAAAAGCCCTTCGTTAATGCGCATCGACGCCAACAATAACAGCCATAACAGATTGCCGTTAAATGCCTTACCAACAGCAACAGCAGCAACAACAACAACAACAACTGTGAAAGCAGACAAAGCGACGTCGACGTCAACGTCAACGTCGCGACGTCGACGTCGCTGCCAAACGTCGACTTCGATGTCTTCATTTCAAGTTCAAGTTCAAGATAAATTTGTATTTTATTTTATTTCAGCTGCCTTTTTTTTGCTTTTCTTTTTACGCTGCTTTTTACATGCCCCCGCCACACACACACACACACACACACACACACACACACCGGCACACACAGTTACTTTTCGTATCTGTGTGCGCCTCGCTTTATATGCATAAATATTTTCATTCAAAAAGTCAGCGTCGAGCGCTGAATGAAGTGAAGTTTATGATGTTTCTTTTGTTGTTGCCTTTTTTTAAATGCTTTTCTTTTAAGCCAACGCTTTTCCACATGACGCAAATGAAGCAAAGAGCAAAAATAAACACAGATAAAGATAGAGATAATACACACTTTTTTTATGTGGGTCTCAAGTGTGTTGAGCGCGAGCAAAAGGTGAGGAAAAACTCAGGTAAAATGGCAGGGAAATATTTGTCTTTTTTATTATGAATAGAAATTAATTTTGATTGTCAAATATGTTAAGTAGTGTGATTTAAAGCAATTCCAATTGGGATTTAGTTGAAGTGGATTTAAATGTAGATGTTGTAGATACTAAGATATTTTTCTGATATTTTTTATATATTATTTAGATATTTTAACTGTCTCATATACCATAAGATACTAAAGTAAGCAAGAGAAAAGAAAAGAAAGAGAAGAAAAATGGGAACAAAGCTGAAACAGTGTTAAAGTGTTGGCCAAAAACTAAAACTCTGATGATACCGCAGCCCAGGTATTCCCCAGACCTAACCGCGCTTTGACTTTTGTCGTATTATCGAAACTGAAGAGAGATATGAAAGGAGGACGCTAGGCTGCGTTTGAGCGAAATACAAGACGACATCGAAGCAGATGATGAATAAGATAAATGATATAGTACCTAATGGAGATTGCTTTGAAGCACACAAAATGGATTAAATTTATGAAAAAGCTAAAAATTTAAAATACTTTTTGAACAGATTTCGTTTATAGATGAAGTATGCGCAAGAAATTTCTATGCTTATGTAAGACACTCTGTTCTAGAAGGCATGAAATACATTATATATATATATATATATATATATATATATATATATATATATATACAATATGCTTATATGTATGTATATATGTATACATATGTATTTCACATCTAAATATATATACATAAATATTTTTATATGTATATCTCAAAATTAAGTCATTTTGCACAATATTTTCAGCAGCTGTCCGCGCACCAATTCACATTTATGACAAATGCAATTTGTCGGTACATATCTAACACCCACACACACCCACATACACCCACACACAGACACACATATATATAGCTACACTTTCATTTGGCTGCCAAAATGTCATAACTTTCGCTTTCTTTGAGCGTCGCCAGCCAAAAGTTGGAACTCGAAAAAGAGTTTTTGCGTCGCATTGCCAAGTTGTTGCACGCAATCAGCAGCAGCAGCAGCAGAAACAACAACAACAACATCAACAACAACACCAAAAGCAACAACAACAGCAGCAACAACAACACCAAAAGCAACAACTGCTATAATAAATAAAATGTGTTCCAAGCACAAAAGCCCCAAGCGCAAAGCTAAAAGTAAAAGCAAAACTTGTGACGCATTTCTTTAGGTATTTTTTTTCTTTTTATTTTTGCAGTGCATTTGAAGTTAGAGACTTATATATTGGTATATAAATATGTATTTAAATATATTATATTATTATATTATATTATAATATTTTTATATGTATGTATACGTATGTATATACCTATACAGCTATGCAGCTCCAAAAAACTAACTCAACAATTTGGAGTATTTCCTTTTATTTTTCTTCACTTATTTTTTTTTTTTGCATGCGTCACACAGATGTTTCGCTATTGCTTCCGCTACATCTTGCTCGTCTGCTTCTTCTTCTTCTTCTTCTTTCTTCACTAATTTTTGGTCATAGAAATATTTGCTTTATATGCCATAAATTGTTTATAATAAATTTTATTTCAATTGTTTTCATAAGCATTTGACATTTGGCGTCGTTTGTGGGCGACTTTTGCGTGACAGTAGAAACGGCTTTTGTTTGAATTCAAAGTTTTTTTATTTCAAGTGTTGAAAAATGCTGTCAAGTGCAGTGCAATTATAGTGTTGCAAGCTGTATTTATATAATGAATTTCAATCTTTTAATATACCAATGCGCTTTAGTCTTTTAGCCTTGAGCTGACTTAGTGCTAATTCCTCTATTTGCACTTAAGTGTTGAATAATGCGTTTGTAGTGTTGTAAGCTACCTTAAGCATGCATTTCAATTACTTTTTTAGGCGAAAGACATACAAACTCTTATTTTTAGTAAATATTCAGCTTGTTTTATGGGCTTAACAACATTGAGTGTTAGTAGAGTTTTGCAATAGTGTTGTAAAATGCTATTAAAAACAATTGTAGTGTTGTGAATTCTGTTAAAGAATATTAGAACCAATGTTTCTTACATGCCACTTGACTTCGCCCAGCTGATTATCATTGTTTTATCTTATATAAATGAAAATATATTTAATTATACTATATTTTATCAAAATTTTATATAATATGTATATTTCCTATATCCACTCTATACATCCTAGAAAAAACTCGCCTCAAAATGAAATTCAGTTTCGCATTAAGCGCTTCTTGTGAGTCACAGCGAGTTTCCTCAAATCCTTTAAACAACAAAACCTTTTAACCTAAGCCAGTCTATTGATGGGTACCCCAAAAAAAAAAAAAAAAAAAAACTCAAATACACACACATACACACACTCACACATACTCGCACACATATGGAAAACTAAAACCTTTTATCAAAGATAAATAAAATGACTGCAGCAGCAGCAGCAGCAAAAAGCAAACAATTGAAACGAGTCGAGGTGAGGTGAGGTGAAACCAGACCAGACAGACGCTTCGTTGGGGAATTTATTTTAGCTGGGCGTTGCATGCGACAAATGCAGTTGTCCAATGGGCAGTGCTCGACTAGCACACACCCGTTACGTAAGCATGAGCATGAGCATGATTAAAAGGCTAATGCATGCATATAAATAATCTAGATGAATGAGATTTAAGAAGTTCAAAAGCCAAGTGCTATAGTACTTTCGTGTCTCGACACTGCACGACTGATAGATACCCTGTAGACAAGTGTTAAACTGATTTATAAGAGACTATCTTACAAACATTTGTATGCGAAGTCTGTAAACGACAAACAAATTTTTATTTTAATATTTTTCGACTTCCGGATACCCTGTAATACACTAAATAGTGTTCTGTAAGCCGAGTGTATATATTGCAGCTAAATGCTTAGGCGAATAATAGCAAATACTTTGGTATGTTTCAGTCATTTCAAAGTGAATACTGGCTGACTGTAATATACCCTGTACATACACCCAAAGTGCAGTTAAGCTCTCTAATATGCTTTTAAGTGAACTAAAACAAATATAGAATTCCAAAATGTGTGTAAATTTAAACTGATCGGCCAATAGATACCCTGTAGTAGTTAATTAGGTAATATGTCTCCTCATTTCCTGTGATCAAACTTGGATGTAATAAAATATGTGATAGCCTAAACAATCAAGAAATGATTTATATCTTAAAACAGGGTATTTCTAAGTGTTATAGAGCTAAGCAAGAAGAGATCACTTGGCCAAGTTTGCTAACTAATCTCACTAATCTGCATAGCCAACAGCCTACCTTATATCTATTAAGCTTGAATCTACAGGGTATATGCGTTGGCAAAATATATTCACATAGCACAGGCGCCATATGCAGAATGCAAAGGCAAAAGCACGAAAATATGTAGCCGAGGCTGCAGAGTTGGTGGCACAAGTGTGTCTGCCACTGCTACTGCTGCTGCTGCAGTTGAAAGTAAAATAAATTAAAATATTTTTATCTACACTCGTGCACGTCGTGGCATGCAACAACCCCCAAAGGCAGCGGCAACGGCAGCGGCAACGGCAACGGCAACGGCAGCGGCAGTTGCCACAGCTGTGAGCTGTGAGCAGTGTGTGGCAAAAGTTTTTCCAAGCGTTCGCATTTGCCCCCTCGTTCGCCCCGTGTAAAAGTTTTGCATCAACCCTCCGAAAAGAAACAGGAAGTACACAGCGCAAAGCCACCAAAAAAAAAAAGAAACCCCCCACACGCCCAACGCAAGCCAACTCCCTTGGCGCTGAAAAGTATGCTATAGTTTTTCCTTACTGCTGCACTTGGCTGCAAATTGTAAAAAAATAAAATTGTATTATGAAATAATTGCAGCACATGCACACAGGGTTGCATTTACTACTCTGTTGCCCGCTCACTCTTCACCTCTTTCTCTGCTTCGCTCTCTCTCTCTCTGTGTTTTTCTCTTTGCTTTTTGGCGCATTGCACTGTGCGAGAAAATGCCGCATGCAAAAAAAAGTGAAAGTTTCTGCTGCTCCTTTTTTCCCGGAATTCAATGTGTGTGTGTGTATGTTTGCTTTTGTGTGTGTGTGTGTGTGTAAGGGCTGTTGCTGCTGCTTGCTTTGGTGGTTGTGCAGTCAGCTGTCGCCCACTGCAGCGCTCGAGGGTTGCTGCTGTGTGTCTTGCCATCATAATGACATGCCACAAAACTTTGCCTCGTCATCATCATCATCAGCAGCAGCAGCAGCAACAGCAACAGCAACAGCATCAGCATTATCATCATCATCATCATTATCATCATCATCATTATTATCATCAGCAGCAGCCGCATCAGCAAGTTGCAGCTTCAACCCTGCTGAGTCGCATTTTCATTGATTTTTTGCGACACAAAAAAGAAACGAATCAACTTACAACTGCAGTTTCTGGCTGTGTTGGTGTATGTTGGTGTGTGTTGGTGTATGTGTTGGTGTATGTTGGTGTGCAAGTGTGCGCCGCCTGCAGACAATGCGACAGACGTGTAGCAGGAAAAGAAAAACTTATAACTGCATTTCAAGCTGCTCGCTTGTTGGTGTACGTTGATGTGTGTTGGTGTGTGTTGGTGTGTGCGCCGCCTGCAGACAATGCGACAAACGTGTAGCTACTAGCTGAGGAGGCGTGGCAGCGAGGGGCTACAGCAAGATAGCCTGCTGCCTGCATAGAAAATTCATTTAAAATTGTCAGCATGTTGGGACTGTCTCTCTCTCTCTCTCTCTCTCGCTCTGTCTCTCGCGCGCTCTCTGTGAGTGTTGGCGTCTGGCAAGGAAATCACAGACGATAAGGAAATGAGTGAAAATTCATTTGGCCAGGCAGCTCACACACACACACACACACACAAACACAGATAGAGCTACGTAGTACTACGTTTCTACTACTTTTTTACAACTTTCGTATGGAAAAACTGATTTTTCGCTTTGTTTTCTTTCGCCTGCATTTTGAATTGAGGCGCGTGCGGTTGGGTGCTGGTGGGGGCGTGGCACAGTGTTGTGCACTTGAGCAATTTATCGCATTTATTGCAGCTAGACGAAACAGCTTTGCTCCACACACACAGAGAGAGCGAGAGAGAGAGGGAGAGAGAGAGATAGAGAGAGGGAGAGCGACCGATTGTCTTCCTCTTTCTATTTTTTGCGCTTGACGGATTTTTCATTAGAATTTCTCTTATATATTCTCCTTCTGCTATTCTTTTTTGTTGCCTTGCGGCAATTTTTGTCTAGTTAATTTGTGTGATTTGCTGCATTGGCTGACACAGCAGAAGCCAGAGCGAGTGGAGCAGCAGGCGGGCAACTGGAGCTCTGGGCAGAAGCGGGGGCGTGGCTCCAGCATAGGCAATGAATATTGTGTAGCAGCTGTAGTTTATGGTCATTGGTCAATCGCATATTGCATTTGCCGTTTTTAGTTGCTCTATTGAACTGGCAAGCGATTGATGGATGAGCGTGCGTTGGCGCTCTAGCAAACACCTGCAATTGAGCACTGCCTTTAGCTATCAATCTCTAAGGGGCTAAGCGTTTTGTCTCCCATGTACATATTTTCTAATATTTCCCAATCTCTCATTGTCTCTTTCACATATGTATCTGTGTCTGCCTTTGCCTGACTTCTTCGCTTCCCTCTTCGCGATTCATGCACGTCTTTACGGTATTTGCTCTACATACCTTCTGCATGCGTTTGTTTTCTTCTTTCTCGCTCTGTCTTTCTCTTTCTGCATGACTTTCTCTCATTTTATCACATACAAACTCTCTCTTTCTTTCCTCACACGTTCTCTCTCTCTCTTTCCCCAGACTATCTCTCTCTTTCTTTCCGCAGACTATCTCTCTCTTTCCTCAGACTATCTCTCACTTATTCATTCTCTCTTTTTCTGTCCGCCTCTCATTCTCTCTCTCTCTCTCTCGCTTTCTGTTCCTCTGTTTTAACTCTTCTCTTTTTACTAAAAAACGTTTGTGTAATTATTTCTCTCTGACTCTCGCTTAGACTTTCTCTGTATCTCTCCATATCTTACACTTCCTCTATATCTCTATCTCTATGTTTTTATCTCTACTATGTTTTTATCTCTATTTCATCTTTCTCCACATATCTATCTTTATCTTTTTCTCTCGCCCTCTCTCTTCCTAAACTCTCTGTTATCCTCTAAGTGTGTCTCTTTCTCTCCCTCTTTCACGTAATCAATCACTTTAATATTCTCTTTCTCCCTCTTTCTCTCTATCACGTCACTCACAGTCTATCTCTCACAGTACTTTCTCACACTTGAAGTCTCAGTTTTGCACTCATTTTTCAAATCTCTATCAAGCTTAAAGTTATTCTCACTGCATTTCTCAAAGTTTTTCCGTTTTGCGTCTGCAATTAAGCTTAGCTAAAAATGTTTTTACCTCGCACATAAAGAAAAGCCATGACACATGCATTTCCAATTTTCCATTTCCGGCTGATAACGAAATATTCATTTATGTTCAGCAAATGGAAAACTGCAATGAAGCTTAAAAGAGCGAGGGAGAGGGTGGGGGGGGGGGGTTGCGGGTAGAGGCTTTCTAGAGGACTCTTGAAAATAAATTGAAATGGCAAATAAATCCCCCAATGCATTGATGATTTATTTATGCTGCAAAAAGCTGCAGTGAAAACAACAAACAGCAACAACAACAACAAACAGCAACAACAAAAAACTGTTAGCGGGCACAAATTTCTGCATTTCCACTTTATCGCAAAATTTATTTATCAAAAAGTTTTTTGTTCGCCGACTTTGCCAAAATAAACAATAAAAGCAACAACAACAACAACTAGTCGAAAGTATTAATGGAATATTGCCGAAAATTCTGCAGAAAAGCGCATGCAAACAAAAACACACACACGCACACACACAGACACACACACACAGCCGTACACAAATTACAAAAGCAAACAAAACGAAAAAAAAAAAACAGGCGACGGCGCTTAAAATCCAGACACAAGTTTCAGAGGAAAATCGTATGAGAAAAAAACAGTCGAGTTGACGTATGTCAGATGGGCATGCCAGACTGGCAGTTACCCTGCACAGCAGCATAAACTGAAATTTGGCATATTTCGAAATGGTTCTTTGATAATTTCAAATTTCACTAATGACCTAACTGAAACTTTGCCAGAACTGACAAAATTGTTGGAATTTCTTGATTTTTCGTGAACTATTTCAATTATTGACATCAACATAATTTTCATCCAGTAAATATACTCTACACGTGCCCCCCAAGCACACCTAGTTACAATCGAATATACCCGTCTCGAACCATTTGCATTGATTATAGGGTAGAAAATGTTATTTTATGCTGTTGCTGCAGTTTGCGGATTGTGTTTGGACTGCAGCACAGCGCAGAGCGGACCAGAGTGGAGCAGGCGGCGGGGGGCACCTGCTGGTTGGGAGGCGCGGCACTGCAGCACTTTCCAGCCACGCCCACTTTTTATGTTTGTGCAACTTTTTGGGCGACATGCGAAGCGCAGAAGAAGAAGGCAAATATCGAAATTATATTAGCGCAGAGCAAAACGGAAATGAAAATGGATGAGGAATAGCAAGCAAAAAAAGAAAGAGAGAGGGAGAATAGTACAGGAAATGTGTGAAGAGTGGAAGAGGGGGGAAAAAGGAATTAGTGGAATAGTAGAATTGTAAAAGAAGAGTGGAAGACTGGCCAAAAGGGGGGAAAGGGAATAGTCAAAGTAGGGAATGTGAACTAGGAAAATTTGTGGAGACTGGAATAGATGGAGAGAAATTATTGGAATAGTGGAAAAGGAACATGAAATGTGAATGCTATAATAGCGAAAGAGTGGAGTTCGGAAAATAGTTGGAATAATGGAACGATTGTGGAACAGTGAAAAGGAGTGGAACAGTCGAAATGGAGTGGAATATAAATGGAATAGCAATAAAATGCAACAGTGGAAAACGAGTGGACCAGTAAACGATTGTGGAACAGTGAAAAGGAGTGGAACAGTCGAAATGGAGTGGAATATAAATGGAATAGCATTAAAGTGCAACAGTGGAAAACGAGTGGACCAGTAAACGATTGTGGAACATTGAAAAGGAGTGGAACAGTCGAAATGGAGTGGAATATAAATGGAATAGCATTAAAGTGCAACAGTGGAAAACGAGTGGACCAGTAAAAACAGAATGGAACGGTGGAACAAGAGTGAAATAGTAGAAATAGAGTGGCTAAGAGTAGAAAGTGGAAGAGAGATGTAATAGTAATAAAGGAGTGGAATAGTGAAAATGAAAGGCTTCAATTCAGATGATCTTCATTGTTCAGCTGTCTAAACAACTATTCTACTTAGACCAAATGACAGAGAACTTCAGGTTTCTCAAGTAGGACGTTCACTTTCTATATAGATACATATACGTATACTGATTATATATCGATAATATATCATCTATTGTCTATATACATATTGTGCACACACTATAGTTAGGGTATATAAACAGTTTGTGTTCCATGCGCCGATTATGCGATATGCAAAATGTTGTTTCTTGTTGCTTGCATAGAGAAGTGGGCGGGTGTTCGTGTGGTGGGCGGGGCATGTAGATTGGCATGGACATGCAATAAAACGCCAGCTGAATGGGTTAGCTGCGTCTGACTAGCAGAGCCATGCGGGCGACGGCGACGGCGACGGCGACGGCGGCAGAGACTGAAGCAGAGGCTGAAGCTCCAGATGGATGCAAAGAGGCGCAGACTGAACGAGAGGTGCTGGAGGAGGGTACGGTACAGAGGCTGTGTCCAAATTAAACTTCATCATCGGCAACACAACGAAAAACGGAGGCAAACAAACAAAGCGAACCACAAGGGCAGTGGCTGGGGGCGTGGCTGGGCCGTTTGCTAACTTGTTTTTTGTTGTTGTTGTTGTGTTTTCTCCCGTTTGTAGGTAAAAATTGCATAGAACAGAAAATTCTTGCTCTTGTTGTTTGTGCTTTTTTAGCCAGCTGCAGAAATTGGCAGGACTCGGGGCAAAAAAAAGGACAGCAAAAGAAATCAGAAATTATTGTAGATTGCAGGCAAAAGGGACACACACACACACACACGTAGAGAATGTCTGACCAGCATGCAACCGAGGCCAGGGCCCAGAGTCCAGGCTAGCTAAAAAGCAAAGGCAAAAAAAAGGAAAGGCAGGAGGCGGACATGGAAAAAAAAGAGGAAACGGCGTAAAAGAAGAAAAAGCAAGTGAAGTGCATAAATGGATTTTATAACGTCCAATGCTAAAGTAAATTTATGCTTTTTAATGCAATTGCAGGACGAACCAGACCGTAAGTGGGCGGCAGGTAGGAGGGGGCTGGGGGATGGGGGCGCGGCAGACACGCTTCGCTTGGCCCAGAAGGGTTCACAGCAAGGTGGGCGGGGCGCGGGACTCAATGCAGTCGGCAGTCGGCGCCTCGAGCGTTCAGACAAAGTGACATTTGTCGTTAATTGCAAAATTTATGGCCAGAAATCGGTGGGGCAACGGGTAGCGGGTAACGGTAACGATAAATACCATTAGGCCATAGTACAAAATTGTTTTAAGTAGGAAAAACATAAAATAGTTTTTCTTTTTCTTGCTGCCCAGTTAAGAATAACAACTTACGTGCAAGCTAGACGGCCCAATTAGCTGGCCTACACAAAGCGTTCGCTTACCTGGAATAAATCGTTGAGAATACAAAAAGAGACGAATTAAAATTGAGCTTAATTAATTTGGCAAGCGAATATTAATGGCAGTGAAGGAGGTACTTGTGTATGAAAATATATAAACAAATTTCTTATATTAGAAATTTATATTGTTCAGAAAAAATTTATATAGTTTTATATAGAATTATATGTAGATAACTTAAGATACATAAAAATATATGTAAATATGTACAAATAATTGATAAATAATATATTAAATATATAATAAAATATATAAAATAATAAATAAAAAAATATTTATAATAATAATAAAATAAGAATGACAGATAGAGATAGAGATAGATGCATAGTATATTCTTCATCATGCCGAAGAGCTGATCTCGCTAGTTGATCTAGCCCCTGTCTGTATCTCTTTGTTAGTGTGCTAAAATCTTAAATATATATTCTTGTTTCAGTAGAAGTTTATCATATTTGCCTATTCTCTGATCTATTTCCTTGAGAATTAATGTTTTGCCTAAGTTTTTAAGCCATCTCTTGAAGACCCTAAATGCCAGAGAGCCCAAATGCTCTATGAAGTCTGCTAGAATGAATGTTTGTTGTCTTAGGTTAACTGCGTTTATTATTTTTTAATTTTTGTTATAATTTCTACATATTTATATCAACTACTAACTGTTAGTCTTCGAGTCACAGAACAAGGTGTTGGGAGCTTATCTGGCAGTGTCTAATATCTGTCTCGTATATTTGTTATGTTACATGCCACAAAGATCTAAAATTCCTCAGCTATAAACTTACCATGAACTATCTATCTCCTACAACTGCCGCATTTGATTAAACTCAAATAATATTCATTTATTCAAAATTCAGTTTTGCATTTTCATATGCAACGGCTAGAAGAAAAGACGTCAAGGCACAGCTTGACATGGCTCAAAAAGAGGCAACCAGCCAAAACAGCGTTCAACTCTTAACAGTCAAGTCAAGAGTGCAGTTAACGCATCTTTGGCTTCAAACCCCACCCCACCCCCACAAGTGCTACGCCCCTGGTGCCGCAGTTTTTGGGTCACTTTGCGCTCCGCTGGCTGAAAAGTCAAAGGCAAAAGTTGGCTGCTTCATACGCTTCGTTGCCTAATTTCGCTTGTAAGTCACACTTGCACACAAAGGTGAGCGGTTCAGGGCAGGGGAGAGGGGGCAGGGGCAGGTAGCTTTAACTTTACCTGTAGCAATGCATTTTCTATTGTTGTCTCATCTTGCTCCTCTTCTTTTTTTTTTTGAAGCCAGCGTAAACAACTGCTTGGCTAAGCCGCCTAATTTATGCATTTTTCTCAGGCTTTGCGTTATGCGTGGCTGGCTTCTGGTTGCCACGCCCCGCGCCCCCAGGCCCTCACAGTTAAGGTGTTTGCATTTACAGCAATGCGAGAACAGCGTGAAAGAAAATGCAATACGAAACAGTCGAAACAGTCGAAATTTCGTGTTCTAGTTGAGTTTTTTCTAACTGGCATCCAATCTGAATTAATTCCAACTGCAATTCTGATTGGACTCACAGTGTGAATGCGGCCATAAAAAAGTGGACACTAGACTGCACTCACGTGCATTTTATGACTGTGATTTACACAAGCAGCGAGAGAGGGAGAGGGCGACTGAGTGTAGAGTTAGTTAAACAGAGCAGAGCAGCATTCGCGTGTGTGTGTGTGTGAGAGAGAGAGAGGGCATCTTGGTAACCATGAAATTGAATTGCTACTTTGAAGTGCACTCAACGTCGAACCTCGCGTCGCACTCGATGGAGAGAGAGAGAGCACGGGCAGTGCAGGGCAGTTAACGGATTGGGGGTTAAATGCACACATGGCTGCACGGCTGATAGACAGGCCAAAAAAAAAAACACAGGGGCTACTGCTGTTGGCCACCTAGTTACCCACCTCTAATTACCAAATGCAAGTGTTGTTAGGACGGAGTTGGAGTTGCAGGGGGAGCTGGGGCGACGGTAGGGGTATGCAAGCTGAAGTGTTCATTAGAGAGTTGAGAAAACGAAAAAAAGAGTATGCTGGCGTAAATCGAGTTTTAAATGGAAAAACAAGTGCAAAGGGCAGCATAGAGAAGGCCTCAAAAACTCATATCAAAGGAAAAGTTTTGACTATGATATACATATGAAAGATGATTATATGATACATGATATATATTATATATAATATGAGATTTATGTATATATGTATGTATATCATCTATATACATAGATAGATAAAGAATGATCTATCGTAATAATATAATCTAAATTATTTGATGTTCAACAAGAATCCTAAACGAAAATGCTTAGTCTTAAAAAGAAGGCAAACTGACTACAAGAATACCCTATAAATTCTTAATTTTGTATAGATAGACGTAAAAGGACTTCAATTTAGGATGGAGTTTAATAAAGCAAAGTCTATTAAGAACTGACTACAAGAATACCCTATAAATTCCATATATTTTGTAAAGATATAAAGCAAATACCTCAGGTACAGCTCAAATATACCCTGTAAACATACTGCATACATATGTCTATATTACCCCAGCAACAAAATCTAGCTTACATAGATTACAGTTCTCATATTTTCCCAACAATTGCTGAGCTGTTGAAATTACTTATTTCCCATCGACAAAAAAAACCGTATTTGCTGCATAGCCTAAAGCAGAAGTAAAATAATAATAAGAAGAAGCAGAAATACACACACACACACGCGTAAGCAAGTCCGCAATTAAGCGCAGCGAGCCCAAACTCTGATTCGCTCAATGTCGCTCACTCTCAGTCGCTCACTCTCTGTGCCTTTCCTGCCGTGCTAACGGTAAATGCTGCATATGTGCGCGGCTTGCGTGTTCGTGTTTTTTTTTTTTGGGAACCCCTTTTGGCTTGCTCTCCCTCTCGCTCGCACACTCGTGTGCTCGCCTTTTGTTTTAACGGAAGCTGTTGCTGTTGTTTTTATGCTTTCTTAATTTCCTTAACAATTCTTCTTTGTGCTTTTTGTGCTGCTTCCACTTCTGTTCGCATAACTGCGGCGAGTGCACTTCAAACGTCTTTGCTTCACTTGCGCCGGGTGCGAGCGAGAGGGCCGAGGGCATAATAAAAAAATCAAACGGTATACAAAAATATGTATATGAAGCATCTCTCATGTGACACACACAAACACACGCACACACAATGACTCTGTTGACGTTGACGTCGCGACGCTGGCGCTAGAAGATTGCCGCAATTTAACAGTAGAGGAAGAGGCAGAGTTGAGTGTGTTTAACATGCGTATGCATACATACATACATACATACATATGAATTATACTTGACTTAATTAGCTGTTATTAAAAACAAATTGAGAGGAAGAACAACAGCAAAGACAAAGGGTTCCACCAAAACAATTAAATAAACATTTTTCTTCAATTCGAACAGATTTTCATTGACAAGAACTTGCAGCGTGTAAAAATGTGAGATAAGATAATGAGATAGCTATAAATAGCTACATGCACACACATACAAATGCATACATATGTACATACATACATACATACATATGTGCTATGCTTCGACATTGCGCTGCATAAAGCCAGGAAGTTGGCAGCTCAAGCTGTAACAGAAATCGAATTCGAATTCGTCTACTACACTTGATTGACTATGGTCCGCGATCCGCATGGCGATCTCTATACAGACAACAAGAGCTTTGGCATAGTGTGTGCGTGCTCAAAAGCTCAATGGAATAGTGCGTGTGCGCGAGCGTGAGGGCTGAAGCTTTTGCATTGTCGCAGCGTGAGCGAGAGACTAGAAATATGTAGGCCTATGATTAGTGAATTCCGTTTCTTTTTCGCTCTCTTTCTCTCCCTCTCTCTCTCTGCGTGTATTTGGCACTAGCTGGCGACGTAGCCATTTTTAGATTTCCTTAGTGCTAGTTGCTGCTGTTGTTGTAGGGCGCTGCTACTTGTTGTTGTTGTGTTTGCAGTTCGAGCTTTTTTAGTGCTGCTGCTGCTATTGGTGTTGTTGTTATTGTTATTTTCGTCAGCGTGTATATGTATTTAGTGCGCGTGAATGTCATTTATAAAGCAGCAAAAGCTTTGCGGCTGCAAAACGTTGCGCGTGTGCCTCTGTGTGTGTATGTTGTGCTTAAGCGTTTGTGTGTGTGTGTGTGTGTGTGTGTGCGTCTACGCACATTTTTAATTATGTTGTGCGAGCTCAAGGTTTTTTTATAAATTTTTTTTGTTGCTGTGCAGGCGTTGGCGATAGAGCGTAGCGGTCGCCGCTTGCCCCCGACCCTCTACCTTCCTCTCTCTCTCTCTCTTACTCACTCTCTCGCTCTATGTTCACTTGCGGCCAATTTTAATTGTAGGCCGAAATAGTTTAGATGCGACTCCGACACAATCTACAAATAACCCAATAACAGCAACAACAAGAAAAATGCGTAACACATAAAAATTTTTTTTGCGCTGCGTTTGCACACATTCATACACTCATGTACATACATATGTATGTATTCGTATGTATGTATTTGTATGTATGTATATACATATATAAATTATATTTATATATGTAGTTTTTTTTCGTCTATATAATAGCTTTACATACAACCTGTGCCCTTCTTCTTAGGTGTGTGTATGAGAGAGAGAGATAGAGAGAGAGTTCTGGCTATGCTAGAGCATACATACATATGTATAAATGTATATACATACATACATACATACATATGTAATAATGTGCATATGTATGTAGGTGCTGTATTATCAGCGCGTTTTGCTGTTGTAATTGCTATAAATTGACAAATTGTTGTTGCTTGTTGAACAATAACAAAAAGCAGCTGCCGAAGGCTATTTTTTACGACTTTTAAGAATATTTTTGTTACCATTTTTGAGGTTAGTTTGTGGATTAGCAAAAATTAGCATATTTTAATGCTAAAAAAAACAATTTTCTAAAAAATATATAATATATATTTGCCAAAGCGTATGCTATCGCCAACTCTCTCGCAGTTTTTAAATTTTAAAATACTATAATATATAAGTATTTTTATCATTACTATTATTATTAGCTCTCTCTCTCTCTCTCTCTCTCTCTCTCTCTCTCTCTGCCCAACTTTTTTATTCATTTTTATAAGCTAGTTTTGGAGAGAATTACATATTAGTTAAATAACAATTATTTTTGGTTTTATAGCTCCTCACTCTTCCACTCCTTCTCCCACTCTCTATCTCTACCCCGCCCTTTTTTCTGACTCACTGCGTTTGCATGTTTCGCAGGTTTTCTCAAACTAACACCCTGTAAAAATAATTTCATCTACTAATTTATGCGCAATTTTATGGCCATGTTTTATGGCCTATAAAAAAAAAACAAAAAGAATGTGCGACACGCATCAGCTTAGGATTTGCACTGCACAACTATTTCATATGTATGTATGTACATACATATGTATGTATTTACATACACACACATACAACCGAATGTAACTTGTCATAAAAAAATGCGAAATCAACGCTTTTTTATGTGCTGCTAATTAAGCTTATCAAAAACGCAAGACAAATTCATTATAAAAGCAAAAAAAAAAAAAATAAAAAAAATAGAGGCAAACAGAAAACACAGAAAACAAATATTTTTATTTCATATTATTTAAGTACAGTGAAAACCTGTCAGTGTCGTTCATTTTGAATTTGTTTTTCTCCATTGTTGTTTGGTCTATAGGCCTAAAGCACATAGCTACAGACAAATGCTATCTGTACACAGCGTGTGTAGGTGTGCGTGTAGAGTTGTCTATGTTGTGTGTGTGTGTGTGTGTGTGTGTGCATGTGATATGTACACACTGTTTGTCAGATATGGCGTTGCCTATGTGCAATGCTTTGGCAAACTATTCGTTCGTTCGCAGTTATTCCCCAGCTGCTAATTGTCAGTTGCCTCGCGCACACACTCGCACTCGCACTCGCATTCGCACTGCGAGTCATTCACTCTCTCTCGCTCGCTCGCATGTATTGGCAAATGTGCGCTGGCAAAAACTTTTGCATGCACTCAATACATAGCGTAGAGTTGCGTTCGTGTAGAGTACGCAAAGCGCCCTCTCCATGTGTGTGCGTGAGTGCCTGTGTGCTGCTGCCCATGTATGTATGTATGGGTGTGTGAGCAAAGTAGAAAACGCATTTCATGGGCGTTGTTAGTTAGTTGCGTTGCGGGGGCTCGCATGCATAAGGCTCAAGCATGGCACGGCATGGCTCTGTGGCAACAGTGGAGACCGCTTAAATCTACAAATGTGCAGTTACGCATACACATACACATACATATGTATGTATGCATGCTCTCTCACTCTCGGTGGGGCTGATGTAGAGCGTCGATTATTAATTATTCAGCTTTTGTTTACAGTGCTAAGCAAATTTATGAGCCACTTGAAGGAATTGCGGCGTATAGAAAAAAAAAACTTCAACTCTAAACAACAACAAAAAGCTCTCATTACAATGGCTTTGCGTATTTTTTGGAAAGTGCATACGCAGCGGCCAATTGCAGTGAGCGAGCGAACGAGCGAGACAGATTGATTGCCTGTCACTCTAGTGCTATGTCAACAGCTGAAACAACTGTAATAACAGCTATTGACGGGTTTTTGTTATTGTTGTTATGTTGAATCGCTTTTCTTGGTAGGCGACACATTAAAATTCAAGCAACTGCAGTGGCAGGTCATAAAATGCCACAATTATTAAAGCAGCCGCAGGCAGCAACACGAGACGCTCAGCAAGAAGAAGAAGAAGAAGAAGAAGCAGAAGCAGTGCTAATGAGTGCACGCAGCACGCAATCGAAGAGAGGGGGAAGGGGCGAAGAACAACGTACACAACTGCATAGGCGCAGCAACTGCGACGCACTTTGCGCAACTGCGAACGACGACAACAGCAGCAACAACAACAACAGCAGCAGCAGCAGCAGTCGCCGCAATGCATTGCGTCAGCTCAGAAAGCCGCGCAGTCTGCGACGCACATTGCGTGAGCGAACGGGCGAGCGAGCGAGCAAGATAGACAGCAGACAGACAGGGTGGTTGGGGTAAAGAGCTTTGTGTATTCTAGGAAGCCAAACGATTGCGCAATGCGTGTGAGCGAGCCAGCACCACTGAACGGCAACTAAAACGCACTTCCGACAAGTGAAAATGCAACCAAAAGACACAATAGCAATTGGTATGGAGTATAGAGTAACGAAAGAAAAACAGTAAAAACGAAGCACACGAAAAACAAAGGTTGAAAATAACCAAATTGTTGTTGCATTTAATTAAATGCGGAAGGCCCACTACAGTAACAGCAACAGCAACAACAACAACAACGGCAACTACATTTAAGCGCACGCAGCAAGCAACAATAGAGCGAGCGAGCGAGTGAGCGAGAGAGAGAGAGAGAGAAGAAAGAGAACAGCGGTACATACAGCGCATAAAAATTTGGAACGCGCTGCGCTTAAAGTAGGTCAAAGTGCCAGCGGCGTCAATGCCGCGAGGGGGTTGCGTGTTAGCAGCGACGACGGCAACAGCAACAGCAGCAACAGCAGCAGCCGCAGCAGTATAAGAAAAGTTTAATTTATGCAAAGAAGAAAAAAAATGTTATGCGTTGCGTATGTTCGCATGTGTGTGTGTGTGTATGTATTGGTGAGTAACTTTTGCTTTTCTTCAGTTGTCGCCTAATTGTTATTAATATGCAACGCTGACGCTCATAAATCATAAACGAAAGAAGTGCGTAGAAAATAAATAAGCAAAATTTTTAACCACTTTTATCTCTCTCTATCTCTCTTTCTCACTCTGTCATTTCTTTGCATAAATTATAATTGTGCGTAATTATAATTTTAATTACATGCGTTGTGCGTCTGCCAAATGTTTGCAAATGTTTGCAGCAGAAAAAGTTACAAACGAAAAAAAAACTTTCGAAAATATGTTTACTCGCTTTTAACTAAGTGTGACAATATTTTTTTTCTTTTTCTTCTTTTTGTATAGAGTGAAAAGGCGTAGGCGGGGGGAGGGTGGGTCGCGTTGTCAAGGGGAGTGGCCAGTGTTGGTTTAGTGTTGTGTAAGTGAAAATGCGCTGCGCAATTAACATAAATATTGAATGACATCGCTTGAAGGTTAGGCCGAAGACAGAAAGTGTTTCGAGCGCCATGTGGAGAGTTAAAGTGTAGAGTAGTTGGACGCGATTGGACAATATATTCTGTAGCTAGTTGTTTGAGTTTTAGGCAAATGACAGCAAAGCAGAGTGCAGTGGAGAGTTGGCGTGTAGAGTAGTTGCTATGTATTATAATAGAAATATAGACTGAAGCAACTTGTTGAAGGTTGCGCAGCAGAAAGTGTTTGGAGAGGGAAGTGTGTCGAGTTATTGGCTCTAATTTGCAATGAATGCTTAGGGAAAGTTATAGACTAGAAATCTGCTTGTGTTAGAACTGACGACAGTTTTTGAGAGTGTGGTTGAGATAAATCTAGTCATGGCAGCTGCAAGGTTAACTTCAGAGAGAAGTAGTGTAGAGTATGCATTATTAGAAGGTTAGAGTGCAAAGAATGGAGAGTGGGATGATGAGGCGAAGTTAGGAGAGTAAAGATATCTAACAATCTATATCTATGTATATACATATACTAAAATGAAATTATGTCAGCTGAGGCTGAATTCTACGAGTGAAGTGCGACCATAAGTGGAGAGTTAGCATGTTGGTGCGATTTACTCTTATTAGAATTACAATCCAATAAGCAAATGTATTGAATGTGTTGTATTCAGGCTGAATTGAGGAAGTGGAGAGTTGCAGAGTAGAGTAGCGCAAGAGTTTAAGCTTAGACTAGAATTATAGTAGAATTATTGAAATTCTAGACATCTTATAAGGATGAGTTGGACTGCAGACATTAGTAGGCAGAAGTATGTGTTTGGAGAGTTAGCTATGAGTATTTGGCAGTGTTGTTCAATATTAGAACTAGTTAATGCTTATGTATAATATATTCTTATGAACTTAGTAAACATATAAAAATATATAGACAAAATTAATAAATTTTTAAAAATATTTTCTTATTTAAATTGAAATAAAAACTCACCTTATAATCCAATTGCAAATGTTGCGCGTTAATCCAAAATGAAAGTCGCCTTAGTTTTTGATCGTAAAAAATGTTTACAAATTTCTTATTAATTTTCAATTAATTACAATTAGTTTGTAATTAATTTAGTTTTCTTGCACTGCACTGCACTTAGAGCAAAAGTTATTTAAATTTTTGTTTTTTTCTTCTTCTTTACAGTTCAGTTACTATCAAAAATGTTTACCAAATATTTATATATTTTTTTCTCAATAGATATATATTTATACATATATATGTTTTAAGCATAGATTTTTTGTTTTTTTCTTTTCTTTTTCTTCTTTCTTTTTTTTTTGTTCTCTAAATTTTTTGTTTTGTTTTTATCGAAACGAAATTTTTATGCAAACTAACACACGCGATTTTATTTTTTATTATTTGATTATTTATCTATTTACTGCTGATTGTTGTTGTAATTGTTGCTGTTGTTGTTGTTTGTTGTTGTTGCTGTGTTTAGTATTGCGTTTTGTCCGAACCAATAATTTTGAAGAGGTTTTCCAATTTAGTTGTTGGCTTTAAATTTGTTAGCGGTTTTTGCTTGATTTCGAAATTTAGCTGATTTTTGCTTTTGTTGTTGTTTTTCGGGTTTGTTTAAAGTTACATTTAATTGATTTTGTTGTTGTTGTTGTTGTGTTTCCTTTTGCCTGGTTTTATTTAAATGTTAGCCAAATATATTAAGATTTTTTCCTTTGCACGCACTTGCCAAAAAAGTTTTTTTTTTTTTTTTTTTTAATTTATGTTTAGCCCAAATTTATTTTTTGCCAATTTTGCATTTGCTTAAAGTTTTTGTTTTTTAATTTTAGATCAGTTCATTTTTGAAATATTTTTTTCATTTATTTTGAATTTTTTTCCCAATATTTTCGTTTAGTTAGTTAAATGTTCAAAAATTGCATTTTGTTGCATGCGGCATTTTTGCAGTCGCCTTTTTTCGGTTTTGTGCACGTGTTTGCTGTGTGGAGACATTTTCACAGTGACATTGGAGACCTGCAACAAAAGTGGAGAGTTGGTTAGATATATATTAGGTGTACTGTTAGTAAAAAAGTCATATTGTTGCATATTTTTTTATTTATTTATATTTAACTTTTGAATCTAATCAGAATATCTGTTTCTATAAGTTAGGCTACTTTAACGTCTCGAATCTCAGGATCTTTTGACCTCATCACTATGAAATTTGGTATGTGAGTTCAGGCAAAGCATGTCTAACATACAATGAATACATATGTGTATTATATGGTAAATAGTATACAGTAAATAGTATAAGAATCCATTTTCCTATAAGTTAGGTGGCTTTAACTGCTCAAATCTCAGGATCTTTTTGTGCTATTACTATTAAATTTCATATATGACTTCATCTATATCACGTCTAACATAAAATAGTTACATTTCCTATATATAGTTTCCCAGAAACTTGTGCAATTCTAGGCAAAGTGATTATAGCACTATTTCTAACATAATGCGGGCAGTCGGATAATAATATCAAAAAACTAATTCAACTTAATTTTATTTCAATTCACATATAGAATTTTGTGACACTCCATATTTTCGCATATTTGTATTAGAATTGTATATACCTTTATGATTTCATACATCCCAGCTGTTTCTAACGTCATATTAATATAATTTCATATATGTGAAACATTCACATTGCCCTTTTTTCAAATTCTGATTAAGTTTGCTTTGGAATTTTGAAAATGTCAAATAAATATATTTCTTATCAGTTTCCAAATGCTGTTTCCATTAATTCCTTAATCTGAAACCCGAAGATTGCAACGCGTTTCGTGACTCTGGTTTTCGTCTTTAATCTAGCTTTTAATTGAGTTTTTTCTTCTTCTTTTTTTTTGTAGTTGTGAAATATTTCACCGACTTCCATCAGGAAATTGTCAACGCTTATCGCTCAGTGCTAAATATGTTATGAATGGGAATACTAAGCAGATGCAATAGTTCAATACTATAGAATACGATTCCGTTCACTGATTCTGTGAATAGGTTCTCATGTGAAACCTTGCCTTAGGAATACTAATGTGTTTGACTTATTTCCAACTATAACTATAGCTTATTTAACAAATATAATATATTTTATTTGTATATTATATTTCTACGTTTTGACTTGGAACTAGTTTTAAGTTGCTTTAATAAGCTGATTTAAATATATTCTTTTTAATTTATATATATAATTTTAATGAAATTTTAGTATGAAAAATAGCTTAAAAATGAAAGTCAAATTCTCTATATCTAATAAATAATTTAAAAAATATTAATTTTTAAAATTTGTTTTTTTTTTAATATTTTAATTGCATTTTAATTTTATATTTTATTTTAAATTTTTTTTATATATTTTTTTATTCATATATTAATATGTATGTGCATGATATTTTTTTATTTATTTTTTATATATTTTTATTTAATTTTCAAATTTAGTTGCGCTTAGTTTTTGCACATAAAAGTGTTTCTCTCTGTCTCTCTTTCGCTTACATCAAACAAGTGTCTAAAGAAAGATTGCAATACATAAAATATACATATATATATATATATATATATGTATATGTATATATATACTTATTTATGTTTTTATAGCTGTTATAATCCCTGCCCAATGGCTTATGCACTTTTCACACACACACTCGCACACACGCACACACACGTGTCTTGGGAAGGGTTTCAAATTCAGTTCAGTTTTTGTTGCTTTCGCTTTTTGGCTGTTTTTTGCTTCGCATCATTTTGCATACGTTCGCCGGAGGGGTGGGCAGGGTGGTTTATTGTTTGTTATTGTTGTTGTTGTAGTAATTATTATTGCTGTAGTTGCCGTTGCTGTTCGTGCTGTTGTTGTTGTTGCTTGATTTAAAATGCACAAGTTTTGCTTTTCCCATTTCCAGTTTCCAGTTGCAGTTGTTGCCAAGCAACCCCATTCGCTATGCTAAAGATCACAAGACACACACGCACACACACACACACACACACACACTCGCACACACACACTCATGGAGTTACGCACAATTGTAATTGGTATACGCATCTATTGCATTTATAGGGTTTTTCTTCCGGAACGAGTTAAGAAACTTGTAGAGCTGCGCACGCTGGGTCCTTTTTATGATATTATCTTAAAGATACATCAAATGCACTTGGAGAAAAGTTGGGTATATATATTAAGCATAGAAAAGAGAGAGAGAGAGAGAGAGAGAGAGAGAGAGAGAGAGACAACTGTATATTTAACTTTATTTCTTAAGCGTTTTTAGGCGCGTAAAACTTGAGTTTTTTTCATATGAAAGTTTAGTTTGATATCTTTTAAAAAGTTTTATATTATTTATTAGTTTTTTATATCTTATATTTTTCTCAGTCATTTTTCAAAGTTTACTTTGCATTTTAAAATTTTAATTTATATTTATTGATTTTTTTATTTTACAATACACTTAAAATATATATTTTTAATAGTCATTATTTTTTAATATTTAAATATATATATATTTATATTTTTTTTTTATTTTTTTGACGTTTTATCATTGATTTTATACACTACGATTAATTATTTTTTATAATAAATTTCTTTTTTATTTTATTCAAATTTTACTATTTTCATATCAACGAAATATTATTTTGTATTATTTTAAAATAGTTTTTAAGTCATTTATTTATTGGACTGTTAAAATATACATATATTTTTAAAAATATGCATATAAATTTATTTATATTATATATTTTATATTTTTATTATTTATTTATATTTTATTTTTCACTTATATTTTTCTTAAGTTTTTTTTTAATAGAAAAAAACTTTTAGCTGTTTAATTTATCTACAATTTTTTTTTTGTATTTGTATTGTTTAATAACAATAAACAATGAATTTACCTTCAATCACTTGTCAAATACACACACACACACACACGCTCGCACACACACGCGCACACACACATGTAGGCACACACACTTTGTGCATACACTGTAATATTTTTTTTTGTTTTTATTTTTTATTTCGCCTTTTTTCCTTTGTGTGTATTTTGTTTGCCGGCCTTGGACGTTATTTATTTTGTTGTTTTTTGTTTTTTTTTTTTTTTTTTTAATATGAACTAAACTTAAATAATAAATTAAAAACAGTTCGAGTTGAGGAAACTTTTGTTGTTGGGCAGCAAATATTTTGTGCACAATTTTCAAAACAATTTTCATTTATTTTTCTGCCGCATTTCCGTTTTGCTTGGTTCGTAATAAATAAATAAATTATTTTATTTTTTTTTTATATAAATTTTGCTTTGTAATTTTGAAATGTAATTTAGTTTTGGTTTTTGTGTTTTTTTTTTTTCTATTTTTTTTTTTTTTTGCAGTCAGCTTCTGTTTTTGCTGTTGCCGTTAGACGAGACGAGAAATGCACACAACAAACGCTGCGACTGCGAGCTGCGCACCACCGAAACCTAGCGCCGAATAGACAGCATGAATTCAAAAATTTCGTTTATGGCCTATCGAGGCAGAAGGCAGAGGCGACGGCGACATAAGCATACAACAAAATGCACGCACACACAAGCAGTGGCAGAGCCACCACCAACAGCAGCAGCAGCAGCAGCAGCAGCAGCAGCAGCAGCAGCAGCAGCAGCAGCAGCAGTAGCAGCGCAGCAGCAGCAGCAGCAGTAACAGCGTAGCAGCGCAACAGCTCCAAGAGCGTAAGCGTAAATGAAACCGAACGCAGCAAAGCGCAACGAAAAAAAAACAGACACACACACGCACACACACGTACACATACACAAGCAAGCATAAGCGAAAACAAGTTTTCTGCTAGCGCTTTTTTTCTGTTTTTTTTGTTTTTGGGGCCCGGCGTCGCAGTCTCCCATTTTGCATTGAGTGGTTTTGCTTTGCGTTGCAAATGCAGAATTTGCATGAGTGTGCGTGCGTGCGCTCTCTCATTGAAATTGCTCTCTCACGCGCTCTCTCACACGCACACACACACACACACACACACACATACATACACACAAGCAGAGGCACTTGCGCAGCGGCTGTGCAATGTTTTTTGCGCGTTTAATCCAATTGGAATGCACGACGTGCACTGTTCAAATTGGATTTGACTCTTGCCGAAAGAACGGTAAAGAGTTGTATTTGCAGTTTATTTAAGTTAAATTCAGTTAAAGGCAAAGCTTTTTAACTGTAGTTGGCTTGCGCTTAGCGCGAGTGCCTCGTAAGGCGCTTTATGATGTCATTGCTGCAACTTTGTGTTTTTTTTTTCTGCTGCTGCTGCTGCTGCTTTTTCCTTTTTTGTGTATGCAATGCCGCCCCTTCTCGCAGGACCTCTCTCCCTCTCTCTCTCTCACGGCTAGGCTTGGGGGTGAGTTTGTGAGTAAGTTCTCTCTTACTCACTCTCTCTCACACTCTCTTTGTGTGTGTGTGTGTGTGTGTGTGTGTGTGCAGGCGAATTGCATAAGTCGCAATGAGCTAATCGCGTGTCCTTTCGCAACTCCTTCGAGCGGAAAATGCGACGAAAAAGAAGAAAACTTGCTTTTGTGGCACAGCAGGCGGGCGGGCAGTATGCGAGGGGGTCGGGAAGCTTAACTGAACTCTGATTGCATCAGCTGGCCAGGTGCAGGCAAAGGACCTTACCTTTACCTTAAATAAAGAAAAATCCAAACTTGATTTGCAGCGAAACACAAAAGAAAACTCAAATTTCGCTTTGATTAAACCCTCAAAGTTGCTGACAAAAGCCAAGCAAAACAAAAGCAAAATTCGCTTTCATCTTATTGCATTTCCCACCAGTGTCCTGTAACAAATGAAACTTTAATCAACTTTCAATTGTTTCACATTTGAATAGTCCGAAAAGAAGCCTCCAAATTAGCTGCGTTTCTTTTATTTATAAAATGCTGCAGCACGCAAAAGAGCGAACGGCGCTTTGAGCGCAAAAAAAAACTCGTTTCTCCTGCGCTGCCAGCGGCAATAACATAACAATACGCATTCAATTTGCAGCAAAAGAGAGAAAGAGCACGAGAGCGCGCGAGAGCTTGAGAGCTTTTGGTTTTTTTTTGTTTTTTGCGGCATCAACTTCCCCAGCTGGGTGCGCGCATGTCGCTCTGAGAGAGCGTAAAGCGCGCGCAAAAAAAAAAAAACGAAAACGAAAGAAAAAAAAACACGAAGCAAATGTGAGCAGCAAACACACAACGATGGCGCTGCTGCTGCGGCTGCTGCTGCTGCTGGTGCTGCGGCCTGCACACAAAAACAATCAAAAAAGAACGAACAAATGGAGAATGAGAATTTGAGTTGAGAGCGGCGTCCCAGTCGCAATTCAAACAAACACGTGGAGCAGCGGCAGCGCAGTCAAGCGCAGCGCCGTGCGCGGCCCCCGCTCGCACGCTCTCTATCTCACTCTCTGGCTGCCGATGTGCGTGTGCGTGCGTGCGTGTGCGTGTGCGTGTGCGTGCTTATGTGGCGCACACACCAATGCAGGCCATTATATGCGTGTATGCATGCCTGTGCGTGTGAATGTGTGTGTGTGTGTGTGTGTGTGTGTGTGAGTGCGTCTGTGTATTTCGTATTTTGGCATGGCCGCCAACATAGACGCCGACTGCGACTGCGACGCCGTTGTCGTCGTTTGCAGTGCTGCACGCACTTTGCTTACGGCTGCCCTCACACATTTTTGCTTAGCTACAGCACTTTTGTTGCTGTTGCTGCTGCTGCTTCTGCTGCTTCCTCTTCTTCTTGCTGCTGTGCTGGCTATGTACAGTTTTTGGGGCGCTTTATATACATACTTACATACATACATACATACATATGTATGTATATATGTGTGCTCCATATTTTGGCGCCAGCCATACACACACACACAGACGCACATACACGCACACCCACTCGCTCGCACTGCCCATTAACGGAACGCACTTTTGCAGCTTGCGCTTGTGCCTGTGCCTATGCGTGTGTGTGTGCGCGCGTGTCTATGTGTGTGTGCGTTTGGTTTTTTGTGAAATTTTAGCATTTATTTGTTATGTACTCGCACTTTGACTGCTGCTGTTGCTGCTGCGCCGCTGTCGCTGCGCTGCGCTGCTGCGTACGCCCGTTATATACACTATTTGGCAATTATGTAGCGCTATGTGTGTGTGTGTGTGTGTGTGACCCTGCCTTTGTCGTCGACGCCTAAGCAACTTTTTTTTTTTTGGATATGTGTGTATACTGCATTTTTTCGCTTGTCTCTTTTTTTTTGTTTGCTGTTCGCCCGCCCCCAATCGCCGCCTTACGCAAAGCTTTTCAATTGCACAAAAAACAAATGTTTCGCTTTCAGCTAGTGTGTGTGTGTGTGTGTGTGTGTGTGTATACGCACACACACACACACAGGCGCACGCATTTATTTATTTTTTATGAAGCGCTTCGACGAATTTCTGTTGCGCTTTCAGATAAGATGATATCATTTGTTTTTGTAGCATTTGGCGCACATTAAATTTGTATGTTGTACAGACGACGCACATACATATGTACATACAGACATATGTACATATACACACATACATATATGTATATGTATATGTATATGTATATGTATATGTAGCTATGTATACGCATGCATGTCTATGTATTGTCGCTTGCAATGAGTGCGCTTTATGCTCATTTTTATTGTTTTTTTTTTTGCTGCTGTCAAATGTGTTTTGTTATTGTTGCTGTTGCTGTTGTTTTTACTGTCAATTGGTTTGAACCAGTTAAGCCAGCAGACAACAAACACACTTGACAATGAAATTGTTTCATATGTTGGGCTAGGAATTACATACGCATGTATGTATGTATGTATGTACATACATACACATGTATGTATGTGTATGTGTGCCCATTGTATGTAAAATTGTGTCTAGGACAGCAATTGTGCTAATTAGATGAAATAATAGCAGTTGAGAGGTTTGTAGAACAAGTCAAACAAAGAGAGAGAGAGAGAGAGAAAGAGAGGTAGCACAGACTAATAGACACACACAGAGAGATTGAGAGAGAGAGAGAGAGAGGAGTGTGGGTGTGAGTGTGGTGGGTGGGCGTGAGGCACAGCCTTTGGGCTTAAATTATATGTGCCTGAAGTATTTACAGTTAAATCCTAAGACTAGGCCCATATCAAACAGCAATAATTAATTTGAGCTTATATCTTAAATCAGTTGATGAAAATAATGATAAGTATGATAAGAGGCTGATAGAGTCTATTAGACACTATAAGAGCATAGTACATGCAAGTATATATACATACATACATACTTACGTACAGCTGTGGTCATAAAAATAGTAGTGCGACTAAAATGTTGGACAGTTCAATTTCGTGATAAGCAGTTTATTTTACAATCAATTTGAATATATGTACGTACATATGTATAAAAAAATATGTTAACTTGAATACTCGTTGCAAACTGTTTTCAAAATATCGCACTACTATTTTTATGACCACAGCTGCATATGTACATATGTATGTATAAATATATTTATAATTTTCTACCATCCATTGTTTTGATTTACTTGATTGACTCCTTGTGCAATCAAAGTCTAGGCGAAAAGTCGATATTTATTGATTTACAACATGTAATGAGCCTTGAAAGAGAAGAAAAGCAAAAATACTGCTCCATTTAACGTCTTAGCAAAGTTAGATAAGCTACGCATATAATCTTTAAGAATCGATGCAGCTATAAGAATTTATGTATGTACATGCATCTCTGTATGTATGTACATATGTATATGTGTGTATGTATGTATGCCTAATCCACATAAAATTGATTTGTATCGTCACAAAGCTCTTTCAAGTAGTCACACAACAATCTATGCTGTTAATATTGCCCAAGAAAAGGCATTAACTAATTCCTTATACTAACCCTAAGTATGTATATCAAATGAGCATTTACAAATATATATCCATAGTCGATAGTCAATACAAAAATTGAGTTTAAATCTACACTTTTTATTTATTTAACCTAAAGCATAGCTTTGTCCTATGCACAAATCCTTTACTTTTTTTTATTAAAAAAATATAATAAAATCTTTTTACAGATTTTATATGCATTTAGCACAGATAAGTTATCAAATATACATGGATATATAGGTACTGGTATATGGATAAGTTATGTTCACCTAACTAAAAAGAGAAAAAAACACATATATAACCATATATGATGTAAATTTATAGAGAAAGACAGATGAATAGGTGTATAAATGCAAAAGGAATTGCCTAAATTATTACAAAATCTATTATTTAATGTTGTTTAAAAATGTATTTAATTTTTATTTAATTTAAAATTTCATTCACAATAAGCTCCAACATCCAATAATATCTGGTAATTATCTTATATCGCGTAAATAATTCCTAAGAAATATATGCTTTATATAGACTCATTATATCCTTACGAACTCCTTTGCTATCTGCTCCCTGCGCCCTATATCGCATATTTAACTCTTTCTCCCTCTGAACTGCTTACTCTTTTCCTTCTCTCTTTCTCTGCCGTTCTGCCACTTGCCATACGCCTGTTAGAAAAATATTGTCAAATCAACAAGTTGCCTTTTGCAACCCGCTGCCAACTCGCTTTAACAATTGTTTAGCATATCGCCCGCTTCTGCAATTCCTAGAAAAAGGAAAAAACCACAAGAATCAAAAGGCAAAAATAAAAAAATTGTTTTGACTGACATCAAAGCGAAAGCAAGCAAGAAAAAAAAAAACAAGTTAAAAATAAGGACGACAATTTAAAGAAAACCGCCAAAAGCCCGCTGTGAGCCTTCTGGAGAACTTATGCTGAGCAGAGAGAGAGAGAGAGAGGGAGGGGGCCACAGGGTGGGGGGGGGTGTGTCGGGTGGTCTGGGCTGGCTTGACATATTACGGGCTGTGACGTTGACAAAGACAAAAAAAAAGCAGAAAAAAAGCTAAAAAAAAAAAACAAAGGCAAAGACTAAAAGGAAAATGCTGCCATAATTTCAAAACAATGACGCCGTCTAAATAATCCTTTGCTTTTTCCTTTAAAGAAATAAGTGTAAAGCGAAATGAGGACACAGCGCCGGCAGCTTAGAGCCGAGAGTCGAGCGTCGAGTGTCGAGCGTAAAAATTGTAAGCAAAGGAAAAAAAAGGGGTTCAAGGACATTTTACACATAATTTTTACTACCTTAGGAAAAGGCGGCGGGCGGCGATGCTAATATAATAATTTTTGCGCCAGGACTACACTGAACGTCCTTGCGCTGATTTCCTTGAGTGGAGCATGCAAAAGTAGCAGCAGCAGCAACAGCAGCCGAAGAAGAAGATGAACAATAAAAAAGGCTGTTGCTTGAAGAGTTTAACGCTCTATTACGCACAATCAGGACGCGGGCGCTTAGTCAAATAAAATAAAATACAGAAAAAAGGAGAAGAAGCGGGAATAAGCAAATGCTAGCAGGACGACGACAACATTGATTGCCTTTTTACCTTGGCTAGAAGCCCATAAGTCCTGCCCCCAACCCCCACCTTGAATGTTGCGAGCCTTTGTTTACCTTTTCTGCTTTTTTTTTTTTACGAGCGAGCAAATCGATTATTGGGCTTTGGGTGAATGAACCTCGAAGAAGTTAACAGTGAATTGTCAAAGATTTCCGCGTATTTGCCTAAGTCGAAACATACATATATCAATCATCCGATTGATTGGCTAGCAGCAGTTACAGCAATGACACTTGATTATATTATATTATATGAATTTAATCTAGATTTTCAGGAAATTTCCACCCTTTGATGTATTGACGCTGAGCTATATTACTATAAAGCATGCTTCAACCACCTTGATTGATCAAGTGCTGTTACAAACAGAAGCAAAACTTGCTTTTATATTTATTTGTTAAGACTTTATTGGAAATTACAAAAGTTGTATATATTAGCACTAACATATGCCAATATATAGCATTCTTCAATCATTTTGATTGACTACATGTCGTTACAGCAAAGATTTTATATTTTTTTTTAAATTTCGATTACACTAATTTAACAGAATTCATTGCCTTGCATTTATGTATCTCCATTTAAAGCAAATCTAAACCATACATCAAGCATATTGATTGACGTCAATCAACATGCAGTGCTACCAGCTATATTTGGGTTATAAAATACTCTAATCTATTTATATATTATATATATTTTGTTTATAATACATACATTTGCACATATTAATATCATATATCAATAGTTTTAATGATCGATTGATTGATTTATTGATCAAATGCATCCACATCAAAAGAGGAACATTGCTTTATTTATCACTTCATTTATCTGGCTCTGACTCCATCACTGACTCAAAATTTACATTCCCTTTTCATATATCTACAAAACACATCAATCATGATTGATTGACTAGTTGCATTCACAGCCAACTACAGAGTCGATTTTATTTAGGTTTTGTTTGTTGCGTCGCAGTTCAAAGGCCAATTTGTGAACTAGAGCAAAGCGCTGCTCTATTAGCGAAAGGGGCTGGTGGCACGGAGGCGTGGCAGGGGAAGCTACAAGAAATTGGGTCACGCACGCATGTGTTGACTGCCGGCTGTCGTTCGTTGCAGTTGCTGCGCAGTAGTCAAAGCTACAAGATACGAGATACGAGATATCAACAACAGCAACAACAACAGCAACAACAACAAACAGAGACACATTTTGTGGCAGACAAGGCGACGCATCGTGTTGTAAGAGTCGGGGACAGGCAGCTCAATGGGAGCTAGGTAGAGCTAGAGCAGCCAGCGATAATCATTACGCATGCAAATTACAAGCGAACAGAAATAAAAGTACAGTAGAAACTCGCATGAATGAGCGACGTAAAGTACAGCAGATGGAAATATAAGTCAGGTATGAGTTCGGGTATGAGTATGCGAATGCGTATGAGTATAAGTATAAGTACAAGTGTGAGGATAAGTATGAGTATATGTGTGAGTATAAGAATAAGTATATGTAGTATACTTAGTGCAAGAATAAGTATAAGTACTATATATCTAGTATGAGTAAGTATTTAGTATAAGAATAAGTGTGAGTATCAGTATATGTGTGAGTATAAGTATAAGTATTATAATTGGTATTAGTATAAGTATAAGTAGTATAAGTATAAGGATAAGTATAAGTAAAAGTAGTATACTTAGTATAAGTATAAGTATCAGTAGTATATTTAGTATGAGCATAAGTATAGGTAGTATACTTAGTATAAGTGTAAGTATAAGTAATATGCTTATTATAAGTACAAGAATAAGTATAAGTATACTTAGTGCAAGTGTAAGTATAAGTAGTATAATTAATATAAGTGCAAGTATAAGTAGTATACTTAGTATAAGTATAAGTATCAGTAGTATATTTAGTATGAATATAAGTATAGATAGTATACTTAGCATAGGTATAAGTAGTATACTTAGCATAAGTAAAAGTAGTATACTTAGTATAAGTGCAAGTATAAGTAATATGCTTATTATAAGTGCAAGTATAAGTAGTATACTTAGTATAAGTGCAAGTATAAGTAGTATACTTAGTATAAGTGTAAGTATAAGTAATATATTTAATATAAGTATGTAGGTAAAAGCAAGTTTAATCTTATATTTATTCTTATACCTAATCTTATATTTACGCGCGTGTTTGTAAAATAAAGTTCTGTTCCGTTTATGCTAAAAAAACAGCACCTGTTGCTAAGTTTATCTTTTTTTTTTAGCGCTGACACTTGATTTTATTGTATTTTATCTTTATTATAAAATATAAAATATTTTTTTTACAGATGTATTTAACATAATTTTTTTTTTGGATTGTTTATTTACTTAATATTCTGCTATTATTTAGGTTAAGTTTTTAATAATCCCATTTAAAATATTAAAAATTAAATACAATAATTTTGTTTTATTTTTTTTTTTTGTTTTAGAATGTGTTAAATTTGTATAATATGTCAGTATATATACTATACTATGCTATATATATGTCTGTCTATATTCACTCTCTATATAGTTTTTTAATTTTAATTAATTTGTTTAATATATATGTAAATATTTCACTATATATTTATATTATCTGTATACATATTGCTATTTGGCTTCACTTTTATTGAGTGCACTCTGTACTTTTCCAGTTGACAGTTTACATGTGGCAACAGCTACTCCAAAAAAGCAAAGAAAAAAAATTGTTGCGGTGGGTGGCGTTGTGCTGCGCTTCACATCTAATTGACGCACGTTGATCTCTTGCCACACGCTCTGTCCGCCCTTCCCCTCTCTCTTTCACTCTATCTCGCTCTCTCTTTCTCTCTCTTAGGCCATGCAATTCTAGCCCAAAAAAAATTGTTGTACATTTTTCGTTGTACACAAAAATAGGTCAATGCATATAATTTAGAGTGAGTCTAACTCTCTCTCTCTCTCTCTCTCTCTCTCTCTCTCTGTTTGTTTGTGTTGTATGTTGCAATGTTGCTGCTGCTGCTGCTGCTGTTGCTTCTGCTGACGCCGCAATTTCAGTAAATTGTTTTTTTCTTTGATCTTCGCTCTTTTTATGCCTCAGCTGGAGAATTGCGCTGCCCCCTCCCCCCCCCCCCCCCCAAGCCGCCCGCCTACAGTAACTGCGCTGCCTGCTGTGGCAACACTCAGAATGCAATCCATCAATCGCAGTTGGCGTCGCTACCTCTGCCGCTGCCGCAGCCACTGCCTCAGTCCGTGTGCAACCACTGGGCAATTATGTAATCTATGGAACCCGCTGGGCTGGTCACAAAAAAAAAGAAGCGGCTGAGAAGCCCATAGAATCTCTGCAAATTGGGGATGGGTGGCTGCGCGAGAAGTGGAAGGAGCAGCAGCGGCAGCAGCAGGCGCAGGAAATGACAGAGCAGGAGCAGGAGCAGGAGAAGGAGTTGGAGTTGGAGATGGACTTTGAGTTGGAGTTGGGACTGGCACCGCAAGGCAACATCTGGCAGCTGCGCCGAAACTTTAAAAGCGCTAGAATTCCTTGGGGCTTTTTAAAGAAGTTCAAATTAAGCAAAAGCGAAAGACATAAAAATAAATTAAAATGTTTTATATGAATATAAAAGAAGAGATATAGCATTGACCTTGAGAGTGCGTTTACGAGCAGGCAAAAGTGAAGAGAAAAATTTACATTTATACTGTAATACATAAATATATATAAATTATCGACATAAAAACATATGCAAGTTACTTATATATAAATTTTGTTGCCCAACTTTAAGTGATCAGTCGCACTACTATTTTCATGAACACATCTGTATATGTAAATATGTACATATGCATGTATGTAAGGTTTACATTTGTAAATATCTATGTTTGGAGTTTGTTAATTTTGATTTAAGTTAAACTTATTGGATTGGATTCACTATTACTTAACTCTAGCTATATTTTTATTTAAGCTTAAGCTCACTTTTAACAATTAATTGTTATTATTATTGTTATTTCTGCAATTTTCTTACTAAAATAATATACTTTATTTTAGTTTTATAATAAATTATATAAAAGTTATTCCCGCAATTTATTTTTAGTATTTATAAAATATTAAATGCAGTATATTTTCTATAAACTAAAAATATAATACGGGAATACCATTTATATATTTTATTATATGACTAAAATAAAGTGAATTATTTTTAGTATATATTAAATTTTTTTATGTATTTTATTTTTTTTAGCTCATATATTTTATTTTTAATATAAACTATATTATTTTTTTTTGTATAAATTTCTTTTTGTGTATTTTTTTTTATATTCTTAATTTTAATGAAGAATTATAGAACCCTAGAAGAATTTTCCTAATCATTTTTAATTGATTATAAATTCTAAGCTCAAAATATGTAAAACTTTTCTATGCATCTCATGTTTAGCCAACGATTCAGTGCACACATTATCGATAACGCAATGCACTTATCGATAATTTGCGCAAACACTATTTATTGCTGCTTCCCACAGCTGTCACTAACTAAATATGACATAAAGTCAGTTCCCTTATGAAACAACACACACATCATTTAATCCCCACAAGCCAAATACATATGAGACAGCATTACTCTCCGCCTGCCTCTATCTCTCTCTCTCTCTCTCTCTCTCCCTCTCTCTCTCTCTGTCTCTGTTTCTCTGTGTGTCTCGCTGCCACCCACATTGCGGCTTCATGCTCATAAGGAGCATAATCACATCATAACATTAAGTACTTTATTCCATTAGAAGACCTTCAAAAAGGTTAAGCATAAATTAAATTACGCAGAAACCAGCAGAAAACTAACCACCAAATATTTCCACAAAAATGTCCAATGTCCTCCTCCTCTTCTTCTTCTTCGTCTTCAACGTCTGCAGTTTAGTTATGTTTTATTTATATTCATTTTATGCAAAAAGCGGTATGGGCAAAAAAAAAAAAACAACAAAAAAACAAAAAAACAAAAAAAAAATAAATAAAAGAAAACAGAAAATGGAAAATGCTGAAAAAACTTGCACAAATTTTTTATGTGCTAAGCAACCCTAAAAGAAAAGTCGATGCGATGTTGCTTTAAGACTTATTTCAATGTTTTTCTTATACCCTGTAAATAATTGTGCAATGAAAGGTGTTGAATGTGCGTGTGAGGCAATATTAGGCAATAATATTTAAGATTTTATTTTGTTTTTACACGATTTCAATTTTCATTTTGCGCATTTAACTTTTTACAAAACTTTTTTTACAGCGTATTAGCAAGTCGAGCTTATGTCTGCGCTCGACATTTTTTTTATAACGCTGTTCTGCATAAACTGGAGCAAAAATTGTGCAGCCGGAAGCATTCAATTGAGCGTAAGCAAAGGCAACAAGAACAACAACAACAACAACAACAGCAATGAAACAGCAACAGAAGGCAATTGTGAATATTTAAAAGAAAGTGTTACAGAAGGAGGTTGGGTTCAGCTCGGACTCCCTCTGTAATTAAAAAGCATTTGTTGTTGCACAGCGAACCTTTTGCTTCAAAAAAGTTTCACAGCAAAAGCAAATCGCAGCCAATTTCGAATTCAATTCCAACTTCAATTCCCACGCGTGCCGCTGCCTCAAAACTAATTGCAAATTAATGACTTTGTTTAAGTTGCCGCAATGAGCGACAGCCACAGCCACAGCCACAGCCACAGTCACAGCAATCAAGCAACAACAACAGCAGCAACAACAGCAACTAGAACTAGGCAAACGTTTTTGCGCATCTTTTGGCTAAGGCAACTTTGACCAGGGCACAAGCAATAGCTCGGCCTGCAGGCCTCTTGGCTCAAGTTAATCAATCATTTTTGCCATTACATGATGTGCAAAAAGCAACAACAACAACAATGACAACAAATGCTGCAAAAAAAAAAAAAAAACACATTTCTCTCATGTCTGCCAATTTGCGGCTAATTAGTTTTCTTTGAGCAAATGCCGCAAATACCCAACGCACAGCACTGATCACTGCGGTGCGAGCGAGACAGCTAGCATATAAATTGCAATAGTCGTGTAGCTTTCACCATAACTGCAGCGAAGCGCGCGCGTACGTGCGAGCGAGACAGCCACATAGCCACAAAGAACATTTGCAAACTGGTTCCCCATTGGATGCGCGAAAATGGCGATTGCTGTTGGGGATCGCCATCTGTTGCATTTGTGTGTGCATTGCAAACGCTGATAACTGTAAAATGGCTAGTGCTTAAGCCAATCAGCGTGACAAAGCAAATAAAATGGAAATTCAACTAAAATGAAGTAAAATTTGAATGAGTAAAATTAAAATAAAATATATAAAATGAAAATATGTTGAATAAAAATGGAAATATTCAATTTCTATATTCTATTCATGCATTTTGGTAGTTTTATTTGTAGTTTAATCATATTATTATATGACAACTGATCAGCCAACAATGACTATGACAAACAACAACAATATAGTACGCTTTATGATAATACAAAATATGTGTTTAGTGAGGCGCGTCCATGTCGCACTATCAACCAAGCCACAACAATAGCAACATCTATGTATTTACACAGAACTTTGTGAATGCAAAAAAAAAAAAAAAAACGAGCCCATTGCGCATTGTTCAGATTTATAGCCTACATATATACATACATATCTGTATGTATGTGTGCTTATGTGTAAAAGTATAATTATATATATGCGTGTATATATATACTTCTAAAAAGCTCTAATGCCAAACGAGTTTCAACACATGTAGTTACATATTGTTATTGTTGTATATGTTAGATTAGGGTATATAGACTAGCATATGTAGTTTGTAACACATGAATGTAGATGGCATGTGGCATAGATCTAGGAGAGAGAGAGAGAGAGAGAGAGGGAGAGAGAGAGAGAGAGAGAGAGGGAGAGAGAGAGAGAGATCGAGGTAGATCTAAGTCGCTGCAAGTTGAGCTATTGCTAAGTTTAGTTGCTCTGCTTTGCTACCACATTTATATACCTGTCTTAGCTGGTTTTTAGGGTAACCTAATTGTCGGCTCTTGCATTCTTGCAGAGCTTTTGCTTGCTGTAGCTTGTTTTGCGTTAATCTTCCAACAATGTGGAGCTGCGCTGCGTGGACATGAAATTTATGGGATGTCAAAGGGCCATAATCTGTGCGACGACGTTGAAGGCAACGACGGCGACGTCGACTAAGTAGACCGACAGAGCGGACGGACAGCTGTAGAACCTAGTCAACTAGAAGAGGGCAGCAGGCAGCGGCAGCGCGTGCACTGTGAGCGACAAAGCTTTGCGCGCTCACGCACTCAGCCCCAAAAAAAAAACGCACAAGCACACGCACACACGCATACACGCACGCACACATGCATAGGCCTAGGCATAGGCATAGGCCTAGGCACACGCATGTGGCCGATTACCTCATCGCAGCGAATGTCAGCGCCAAAAGGCAGGCGAAACAAATACAAAAAGCGCAGAGCAAAAGCGAAGCATGGAATGCGTGCGAACAAAGCAAGAGAGGGAGAGAGAGAGAGAGACAGAGAAACAGAAAGAGAAGCAGGGGGCAGCGGGCTTGGGCTAACGCACTTTGTATGCTAGAGGCCAAACGCACAGCAAGGCAAGGCAAGGCAAGGCGTATGCATGTGTGTGTGTGTATGTGTGTTTGTGCGTGTGTGCGTGTGTATATTCTAGTGCTGATTAAAAAAGCGTGCGATCTTTTATTAATACTGCTGCTGCTGCCGCTGCTGCCGCTGCTGTTGCTGTTGTTGCTATTGCGGCCGCAGCTTTTGCGCTTGCTGTAACTTTTGCCTGCTGCTGCTGCTGCTGCTGCTGGCGCTGACGTCGCTGCCCGCTGCCTGCGCTCAAGAACTGGTCCAGCAACATTTTAATTAATGATCTCTGACAATGCTGTTGCTGCTTCCACAATTTATGCCCTGTAATTTGCTAATGAATTGGGCATATAATATGTAATATGTAATAGGCAGAAGCAGACCTGAATATATACGATAAATACAATGTATATACCAAAAAAATACCAGCTATATAGGACGGTATTATATAGTATATACTATTTGCTGTATAGAACTTAAAGATGTTAGTAGATATGAAGATTGAAGAGCACTAAAAAAATAAGTTACCAAATTAGAAAAACAAAACAAAACATGAATTACTTAAAATATAAAAAAAAATCTGTAAGGTATAAAAAATAAATATAATATATGTATTATCTAATAGAACTAATATAACTAAATTTTAATCATTGCTAACTGATTCTTCTTCTTCTTCACATTCCATTTATATTCAAATATTTGCAAACCTCAACGAATGCTTACAGGGTATTTGTTTAGTCTAGCATTACTCTCTGCATTGCCCCACTCTTTGTACTTCAGTCTCTGCTTCTTGTTCTTCTGCAGAGTATTTGTTTAGTCTGGCATACTCGCTGCGTTGGTCAATTCTATGTTCTTCGGCCTCTGCTTCTGCTTCAACTTCTGCTTCTTCTTCTCCATCATCTTCTTCTTGTTCGCACTTTATTCAGTTCTTGCCTAACTGCGCCAACAGCTTCTATCGAATTTAGCTGAATGTAAAATCTTGTATGGTAGGTCATTTGCTCTCCCTCCCTCTCTCCCTCCGTCTCTCTCCATCCGTCTCTCTCTCTCTCTCTATCTCTTTCTACCACTCGCTGTGCCTCGCTCTGCATCTGTAGTTTGTAACAGCCGGAAATGTGTCTTGTTCTTGTTTTTTATCTTTTTACAGGCCAAACAAAAAGATTGAGCCACAAGATTATTAAAAAAAAAAAAAACAAATAAAATTTTCGCCTCATAAAAAATTTCGACTTTGCGTAATTAATCAAAATGCGAATCAAGGCAAATCAAGGTGGGCGTGCGCTGCACCTGCAGGACCTCTTTCAACATGCCTGCACGCAATCCGAAAGCGAAAGTGGAAATGGAACCCAAAATTGGGTAGAACGAGGTATACGCCACACATAATTATTGTAATTTACATTTTCACCAAGCTGTGTAAAAAAACGTGAAAAAATTGTGCGCAGAAACTGAAACGTTCATAAATCAAAGTTGAAAGCCATAAAGTAGACGACTGAATGCTACACTATGTTGCCAGAACAAAGTTTACTTTGCACGTGTATCGCATACAGCTGTGGTCATAAAAATAGTAGTGCGACCGAAATGTTGCACAGCAACATTTTGTAATAAACTTAATACTTTGAAAACAATATTTGTGACCGCAGCTGTACATAAATTTTTTATTTGAATAATTTGTTAAATTGATATATTTTATTATATATCACTGTATATTTTAATGTTTTTTTTATTTTAAATTAAAAATTTAAGCAAGCGGTAATATATATTTTAAATATTATTAAAGTAAAAAATAATTTAAAAAGTTCCAATCGAATTTTGAATTAAGTTTAAATTGAATAAAAAATAAATTAAATAAATAAAAATATAAATTAAAATAAATTAAATAAATAAATATAAATTAATATATAAATTAAAAAAAAAAATAAATAGATAAAAAATAAATAAACTCAATAAAATAATAATAAATAATATGAAAATTAAAATAAATAAAATTTAATTGTTCATAACAACAAATCAAATAAATATAACAATAAATTTTATAATAAATAAATAAATTAAATAAATTTAAAGAAAATTTTAAAAATAAATTAAATATATACAATCAAATGAAAAACTAAAGAAAATTATTTGTATCAATAGTTTTTTGCGAGTGGAGAATCAAATTTTCTTCAGGCTTTAAGTTATTCTCAGTTTGAGATGTTGCTGGCGTTAAGTCTATTTAGGCGTTTGCCTGAATATTCTTTTTACTTATTACTAATCAATAATTTAATTTAATTTAATTTAATTTATATTCCATACATGTCTCTCTTAAGTTCAATTTGAACACATACATTTGAAACACAATTTTTCGCAAATTTCTCAAAGTTTCTTCGATTCGTCACAGTTCAGCCGAAAGGCTTCAGCTAACTAATTGACCCGCCGCATGCATATCACAGTCGCGTCATAAAATAATCATAAGAATTACAAAAGCATATATCACAAAAACAAGAGTAAAACGAAATACAGGCTACGATGGTTTGTTTTTTCTTTTACACATATTCTTTATGCCATGCACAAAGCTGCGCCTAATATTACGTATACGCAATGGGTTACGCTGGGGTCAAGCACACACTCACACACACACACACACACACACACACACAGGCAGTAGAGTGATTGTGCTAATGACCATAAAGTCCACAGTATGCGCATATTCAAAACAAGAAGAAAAAAAGAGTCATATATAGCACATAGCATACGCAGCCCCGTCCCATCCCGTGCAGACCAGCAATGGGCTGGCCCAGCCCTCTTTCCGCTGTTAATTTTATTATTTTCTCATAAATTTTCTTTTTCGCTTCTTTCGTCTGTGTCCTTTATTGTATTTTAATGGAAATTTTTGTTCATAGTTCTCGGCCACCTTCTGTGCCACTAATAATAATATGACAAAAATATGAAGAGAGAACGCACCAAATGCCAGCGAGTGAAAATAAAAACAACAACAATTAAGCTATTTAGTAATTTCGAAAGTTTTCTCTTTATATTTTTTTTTTTGTAATTATTTAAAGGCTTGGTTTAATGTTCGGCCAACGACGCGCATTATTTGTCGCAATGGATTTTTATTGCAAAATTGCGTTTTCATTTCTAATTCCTGTTTCATTTTTCCCCGCTTCTTCCTTGTCCCGGAGCTCTGAAAGTGACCTCAATTGCTGTTCGTTCGTTTAGGGTTGATTCATGATTCATGATTCATGATTCACATATTGTTTGCCCGCTCGCCTGCAAGGCCTTTCCCCAAAAATATGCAAATTTTGCAATTTGATATATGTTCATGAGTATTTTCCTCTTCTTCTTCTTCTGCTCTTCTTTTGCTCTTCTTTTTTTTTGTTGTAATAATATGTGTTTAATGAGATCGGGGCTATGGCTGTGTGTGTGTGTGAGGTGGATTGCTGTAATAACATATTACATTGACAGTGGCTGGACGTTGATGAGAGTGGCGCAGAGTTTGTTAGGTAAAGCAGGCATAAGGTTTGAATTTGTGAGTGGAAAGCACAGGAAACAGGCAGCAAAGCCAAGCGCACTATATGATTGTTAACAAGGAATATATGCGTATGCAGTTTTTGACTGGTTTATTTCATATAGTAGAAAGGATTTTAGCTTTAAGACTGAGACTTTGCCATAGATGAGACTTGGCATAGAAATAAATCTATAGGGCAATATGAATACGAAGTCTAATTGGAATTAGCTAACACACGCAGCTCCTTTCGTGGCTCTTGAAGGAAGAGGCAGCTCAGCTGGCTGCGCAAGCTAACCGCGCAGAGTTTCCCTTTACAGAAAACTTAGTTAACGCTATTAAAGTCTTGAGAACGAGCAAATGCAGTGTAATTGCCTCTGAGCAGGTAACCAGCGGAAGGCAGGCAAACCAATTCAATGGTCGCTGCAGCTGCTTGCTGCAAACATTGATCTAGTTAAGAGTTTTCCTTTGACCCTCTACTTGCTCATGAACAATGCTCAATTAACAAATGCATAATTGTATATATATTTATTGAAAATATTAAAAACAGAGCTGGATCATTTTCGATGACGTTGCGCCATTAGATCTTCTTCAATTGGGCCGTTAGCAATTCCACAACAGCCCCACTGAAATCTCTCATTATTTTATAGCACATTTAACACATGCAAAGTATTTTGCTTCTTGACAGCATTTTCATCAATTTTCACAATTTTTACAATTTTCACAAATTGCAGAAATGCGAATTTTCCTTTTCTCCTTTTGCATAAAATTTGTTTGCAGATGGGAAATTTATGATTATTGCGATTTTGGCCGAGAGCAACTAGCGACACAAATATGATAATAAAAACTAGAAATTTATGTATGCCAGCCGAAAAGAAGCAAAGCCGAAAGGAGTTCATTCAAGCGAGGCACTAAAAATCATTCAAATTAGTTCACGCAAAATTGCGAAAAACAAAAATCAGCACGCGTCAAGGCGGCAGGCAGCAAAGCCAAAAGCAATCCAATCACTACAGCAACAACAACAGCAACAACAGCAACAACAACAACAACAATGAGCTGATAATGCTGCAAGTGAAAGTGAGAGTCAAAGGAACAGAAAACAAAAAAACTGCTGCCACAGCAAAGCCTGCGAACTATGAAAGAGAAAGAGGAAGCAGGATGCCTGGCGCCTCGAGACGAGCATCATAAAAATGCTCTAAACAAAAATAGGCAGCGAGCAGAGAAGTTGAGTGAAAATTGCACGATTTGCGAATGCTCTAAGGAGAGAAAGTAAGGCTTAAGTAGAGAAACTATATATAAGATATACTATACATATATTATATAAACATATGTACAGCTGAGTTCATAAAAATAGTAGTGCGACTGAAATGCCAAATGCAGCGAATCTCCATTAGGTGAGCGTAGCTACAACTAGTTCTTTGTTCTCTTAGTTTAGTTAGCTTGAAAATTGAAGTAGTTGCAGATATGACTGACACCTTTAGCCACAGTTGAAGCACGCTTCAGTTAAGGTAGTATATAAACTAAAAAAAATATTTTCATATATTATTTTATGTTAAAAACAATTACAATTCTGTCAACATAGCTTAAAGCACGATTGAATCCATTGCCTGAGAGCTGTAGGCTGCCAAATACTTTGCAGCTGATGCCTAAAATTTCTATATCATGAATTGATTGCTATGATTATTGTCTATTAGGCGAGACTTATACACTATATGGTTATACTAGGTATAATATATAGCTGTATATACTTGAGATACTCCTCAAACTTTCAGCTTAACATCGTTGGCGTATTCACTCACTTATACAGCATGCCCACACAGTTAGAGCAGCATTAACCAAACTGAACTCAGCTCAAGCAACAACAAACTTCGCGCCTGCCTGTCCCTATATGTCTATACATATACACACTATAATCATATATATATATATATATATATATATATATATATATATATATATATACATATATATCTATCTATCGCAACATGCTCGCCAAAACTCATCTCGTTTTGTTTTTAATCTTTTGGCCTTGTTTTTGTGCGTCGTGGGCCAGACGGTCGGAGAGACAGACAGTTATTGCAGTCTGGAGCCGGAACTGGAGCCAGTTCATTTGACATTTAATGTTTCACTTATATAACAGATATAAACACACACACACACACACACACACACACACACACACACACATGTATACAATAATATATATAGTTGTTTTGTGGTGCAGTGTGTCCTTTGTCCTTAGCTGCTGTTTGTGACATTTGTAAAATATTTTCTTTTTGGGCTTTTCTCTTCTGCGTTTTCATTTCGCTTTCGCGCTGCCTGACGCCAGTTTCCCCATTAAATTGATAAGGAAAAAGTGTTTTCTTTTTTTCGCCGACTCCGTCTGGAGAACTGCATGAATGGCCTACAAAAGGCGATGCCAGGCGCTTGATACAGTTATTGAGTGGAGCAAAGGCGCGCCGCGGGGAGTGGTTTAGTGGAGCGGGGTGGGGGTTGGGGCAGGGTGTGGGCTAAGGCTTGTGGCAAAAGCAAGTCTCGTGGCCGCTTTTTTGGCGGCGAGAATTTAGTTGTGTGTAACAGTTTCTCAGTTCTTAATTTCTCTAATTGCGCTTTAATCTCTCTAATGATCTCCTTTGAGCAATCGAGAGAAACAAATAGGTTCCCTCTCTCTTTCTCTATGTTTATCGTTAAGTATGTCGTCTCTCTCTCTCTCTCTCTCTATTGCTCTCTTTCTCTCTCTCTATTTCTATTGTGCTTAATACTAAATTTTGTTCAACATTTAGTACGCAGTCCCACTACTATTTTCATGAACACAGCTGTTTATATATTCCTAACTAGCAATCTATATAAATCTATCTATGTATCTATATATCTAGAGATGCTTATCCATCTATTTAACTATCTCACTATCTATCCAATCATCTATCTATACATTAATCTGTTTCTTTATAGCCTTCTCCACATCCATCTCTTTATCTATCTATCAATACATTTCTCTATTTATCTATCTATCTATATCCCTCTATAACTCTCTCTATAAACATCTATCTATGAATTTATACATTTATCTCTTCAATTTATCTATCTGTCTCTCTCTCTCTCTCTCTTTATCTATCATTATCTATTTTCGCCACCCCAACACAGCCTTACCCAAATTTCGCAACTTTATCAATTTCTGGCCCAAATCTCTTTTATCGATATTTGGCTTTTGCAAAATCAATTCGCTTGACCAAAACCAGCAGGCAAAGGATAATCCCATTGCTGATAGAACAGACTCTATAAAGCAAATGCGGACAGCAGCTTCAATTGACATTCGATGCCAAATGAGCGACGAAAGTTTTGGGCCAGGGCATAAAAATCGAAAAAAAAAGAATCTAAACATATTTTTATGGACTATAGCTGAAGTAGTAGTTGTTGTTGTCAAGTGATTGTTGCCGTTGTTGTTGTTGCTGTTGTTGCTGTTGTTGCTGTTGCTGGTTGTTATTGGCATTATTAACGCAGCAATTTGTTTGCGTGGGCATCGCTGGGCAGCAATAACAAGCGGCCGAGTTGAAAAGTCATGGCAAGTACTTTTAACGTATTGCCATCCGTTGCCCCAGTTCGAAATGCAGGACACCCGAAAAGGACCTTCCGATTTATGTTGTTTGTTGTTTGTGCTGTTTGTCTTCCTCTACATCTTGCTCTCAGTCGCTGCTGCCTTTGTTTTTGGTCTCATGTTAATGTTCTTTGTATTGGCAGCTCCTGGCCAGCCCCTGGCCAGCCCCTGGCCAGCCTCTGGCCCCATCCAGCTCCTGGCCAGCTCCTTCCCTTTTTTGCTTGTTTCTCAACTGTCATTGGAAGTTTTTTCTTCTTCTTCTTCGCATTTGACAGCGTCGTTTTATTGGCTGTCCAATGTCCTTCCTTTTTATATTTTGACATTTATTGCCAAGTTTTTATTTTTTTTGTTTTTTTTTTTTTTTTGTTTTGTTTTAAGTGTCCTGCCTACATCCTTCGGCTCCGCAAGTTGTTTGTTTTCCACTTTTCAAGCGAGAGTTTTTCACTTTTCAATTGTTTTAAATTGCCGAAAATGTTTTTCGACTTCGAACTTAGCTCATATTTCGAGCTCTGAATGTCTGCAGATGTTTGATATCCTAGCGATAAACCGTTTCGAACTCATTTGTATATATTTATCTAGATTTCATTTGTATCTAAAAAACGATTTTCGAACTTCGAATAGATGTAATTTCTGTAATGAAAGTCTGGTTTTAATAACTTTTTGCTTTTCGAACATGTGCTGAGCTCTATAATTGCGAGTCATTCAAATAGTTAAGTTTCCAATTGAAATTTTGCTTAGAATGAGTTCGACTTCGAACTGGTAAGATTTTCGAACTTCATAGCTCAGTAAAATGATATGCGCTCTGTAAGAGATATACTTTTCGAACTCTCAGAGTTCGCTACTTTCGAAAAAGTATAAAATTCTTATTAATGTTCAACTAATTTCGAAATGTTTCAGTTTTCGAACTACGCATATAACTGTAACTTGGTTGCATGTATATATTTTCGAACTCGAAAGGATGCTTATTATGAATCTTCGGCAAATGTAATTTTTCCAAAATTTTTAATTCATTCAAACTTTGAATGACTGAACTTTGTGAAGAACATACGAGTATATACATTTTCGAACTCGAAAATATTACTATTCTTAGTTTTCGACAACTAGAATTTTGCCAATTATAGCCATTTTCCAACCTCGAGTAACTGTATTCATTTTCGAACTCAAAAGGATTGCTACTATCAATTTTCGAAAATCTACTTCGAATTTACACATTTTCGAACATCGAATGACTGTAACTCAGGCATATCGAATCAATTCGTCCAAAGACCTCAACCTTTTCGAATTCGAATGAAACTCCCTTGTCAATTACACACATAATATTCGATTATCTCTCAGTCGAGCACACCCTGCCGCAGCCCTTTGCAGAGTGTGTCAAGGCGCTGATGACTGCAAACATGATAATTATTATCACAGCGCACACTTCTACGTAATTATGGCAATATGTGCCTATCAGTCTGATAAACGAGCAGTAAAGGTGACACAACAAAAAAAAAAAATGAAGAGAAACAACAACAAAAACAACAATAAGAAAAACAAAAAATATTACATTTCGCACGTGAGCTATGAGCGCAAAGTAAAGCAAACGAAAATATGTTCGAAATGTGTTGAAGTGACAAAAGTGTGCTCACCAAATAGATAAGAAACATTAGAAACGCAAGAAGCAGCAGAAACACACATAAATTATGCATGAATTAAAAACGTTTTATGCATAATTAATTGAAAACAACTTAACGAAAGGCAAAGCTCAAGCTAAAGAGATTTCAACCAATCAACGCAGCGAAGAGCAAATCAAGGCGAATCGATAAGAGTGCATTTGTGTTAGCTGCAGACTCTCTTCATTCGTCAAGCTGAACGAAAGCGAACGTGAAGCGCGCGCAGCTTATTGTAGTTGAATATAAGAGTGCAATTGGCTTAGTGTTTGTGCTGTAGGGGAAATATGGGCATTTTTAGGTGTGTCGTTGAGTTGCAAAAGCAAGGCGAAAAGTACTTAAGAGTGCAAGTGTCTGTGTGGAAGGGGAAATTTTAGACAATTTTAATGGCTCGTTGAGTTGCAAAAGCAAAGCGAAAAGTATTTGAGTTAAGAGTGCAATTGTCTTTTATGCTTTATTAAAGGGGAAATATTTTAAATATTTTTTTAAGTTGATAATAAATGTAACTGTCATTGTGTTTGCGTTAAGTAGGAAATTTGAAAAAAATCGCTGTGTTCATTGGATATATGTTGTTCGTTAAATTGCCTAAGAGTGCAAACAGACATTTTTGAATTGTTCGTCAAGTTGATAAAGAGTGCAATTGTCTATGAAGTAGTATAGATGGGGAAATTTAAGCAATTTTGGGGTAATTAGACAGTTTCGTCAATGAAGGAAGGAATAATGGAGGGGAAGTCAACAATTTGCACTTTTCGTTAAATTAAGAGAAATCTAAGCGATCATTGATGCTTATCTTAAATGAGGCAGAGCTAACTTGACGAACTTATCAAGTTCTTTGAGAAGAGTAAGGGAAGGGAAACCTTAATTAATTTGCAAGTTTCCAAATGTCAGGCAGATATCATACATTAAGTACCAGATAAAGAGTGCAATGTTCTGACAAAGAGAATTTCAACAATTTCAATTGTTCGTCAAATAGAACGTAAGTAAAGCAGCACAGCAAATAAGAGTGCACTTTGTCTTCGTTAAGACTCATCTTTGCTTCGTTCAAAACTCAACGCAAGTGAAGCGCGCACATTTAAAACAAATATCGTCAAGTTATTTGCACATTAAATTTCATATAACAAAATGACTGTAACTAAAACATTAATATATTTGTATATATGAATACAGAAACAAATCTGTTTAATTGGCAGCCGCCAATTGAAATGCGGAAGTTGCCAAAGATTTATGATATCTTATTTTGTCAAAATCTACGAAAAAAAAGGTTTCTCAGGCCCCGTTTAGACGTCGCACACAAGAGTTTGCAGCGTCATTCGTTTGGGGCCGCATAATTACCGGTTATTGTACGCTTGGTAAATGCGCCGCTGAGGCTGCGACCTTACGCACAAAATGCGTGTGAGACACATACACACACACACGCACTCGCACACACACACACACACACACACATGGCTACAAAATAGTTATATGGCAGACAGTTGGCAACACGCTGCGCATTGCTGATCTCACAATATTTCTGGTTTTTTTTGTGCCTAGAAAAATTGTGTTTGTCCCTCTCTCTAGGCCCTGTTTGAATTCAAGCTAAGCTCAAACAAACCAAATACAACAACAAGTCGAAACATGCGGTACGCAGAATTTTATGCGTTTGCAAAGTTTTCGTTTGCGTTGTTCGCCTCTTCGTCTTCGTCTTCGTCTTCGTCATCGTCATTCAGTGTTGCCTCTTGTGCTTCATTTTCGTTGTGCGTTGCCTTTGGCTTTGCTTCTGAAACTTCAACACAAAATTTGAAGAGCTTTCGGTTCGTTTGAGTGCCCTACAAATGCTAAAACTATGACAGATTGGCCAACTAATTCAGTGAAAAGCAAATAAAAATATTTAAAAAAAATAAAATAAAATAAAATAAAATAAAATACACTAACATAAATAAATTCAAGACTTTATAATGAGCCTTTAGTTATTTGTTCTATTAATCAACATTAATAAATGAAATAAAAATAATAAAAAATAATAAAAAATAAAAATCTATAAATATATAAATATTTACTTGTTCTTAAAATTTTATAGATTAAAAATAAATTTTTTTTCTTTTTTGTTCATCTAATTAAACAAATGGTTTTGCTTATAATAATAAATAAAAAACTTATCATGATTATTTAATGCCAACTTCAATATTTTTTTAATTTAAAATAAATTTAATAAAGTTAAAACATATTTATATAATTAATAATTTAATTTTTAAACAAATTTTTAAATGTTTAGAAATGCATATGCGCGTTTATATGGCTTTTTATTTATCGATATTATTATTTCTTTATTTAATAAATTTATTTATTCATTATATTTATATAGAAAACTTTTAGATATCTGACAAATTTAATAAATTATAAAATTTTTATTTTAATATTTTTTTAATAAATTAATAAATAAACGAAATAAATGTAAAAATACTTTAAAATATATACCCAAAAAAAATTAAATTATTATGTTCCAAAAGAAATTTGTTTTATTTAGACCAGATTTTTAGGTAATCAATGAGTATTGTTTGTATTTAAATTGTTTTCATGTCGTTCAATGGCTTTAGGTTAATAATAATATATCGTTAGCTTTAAAGAAATCTTTATTGTATATATTTAGATTTAAGTATATACACAGATAAATGGTATGTTTTGCTATATAATCAATAATCTACCATGACTACAATATTTAATATTCAATAAGAATTTTATGAAAAATGTTTTTAAAGGGAGCGATTTATATTAATTGATCGATAGATGTGTGTAATATATATAAAATGTATCGAATAACTTTATGATGCTACAAATTTGTCCAACATAAGTTTATAAATATATATTCCTCTGCTAGCTAGTTATACAAATATATATATACACAAAGATATATCTCTATTCACTCTACGCCCATCTGTCAGACATGGAAAACATACAAAAGCAACACCCACTGCGTATGATTAATGCAGTCACATATTATGTATATTTTGGTTACTTTTGCTATTGTTATGCAAATTGAAAGAGGAAGAGGCGAACGACGACGCACTTGTTGCGCCTCTCTACGCAATTCTCAAAGCATCAAGTGTGAGCGCTTGAAGCGCATGCGAACAACCTACGCCGCCCGAACAAAAGCTCGAACGCATAATTCAAGTGTCATGCGTTTGCGACTAGATACCAGCATCTAGCCCTCTCACTCACACTCGCTCGCTCGCTCTCTCCCTCTCTCTCTCTCTCTCTCTCTCCCTGTTCGTGCGTGTATTGGGCTCTGCGCATATGCGTAACGCATTTGTTTCGCTCAGCTCTTCGCGCGCTGCGCCTCGCTCTAACGCATTTATTATTTAACAAAAAAAATCAACAACAACAACAAAAACTAACGAATCTTTAAATAAAAAAAAAAAACGTTGAACGCGGCTCTATTCAAGGTTATGTTCAGGGCCATACGCATCGCAACGCATCGAACAACGAATTTCTGTTTCAGTTTTGGCTTTTTCTAGTTTTTTTTTTAGCTATTTTTCTTTCGAATTTTTCGTTAGTGCGTTTGTCACTTTGTTGTTGTTGTTGTAGCTTATTTGTATTTGTATTTGTTGTTGATTTTTTTTTTTTTTTTTTTTGGTTTTTTTCGCAGCTGCTAATCAAAATGCTTTAATGCTCTTTGGGCCTGTCGCCCGCTGTAATTTATAAATGCCTAACAAGCCGTTTTTTTTTTCGAAAAATTTGTAGTTTTTTTATGATCGTTCAGGAAGCTGGTAAAAGAGTATATTAGTTGCTTGTGCAATGCGTGTATGTGTAAATGTTTTTCTGTCCATTTGACTGAGTGTGCGTCTCTCTGTATTCCATCTGTCTGTCTGAGTGTCTTGGCTATGTATTGATTTGAGAATAAGAAGAGATATCCACTTTCAATTTATAGACTTATTTACCTATTACAGATATATAGTATATATACATTATACTTGCATAATATAGTCCACCCATTGCCTTCTGTTTGGGGAAAAAAAAAACATTTATATTTAAGGCGTGATGTAGTGGAGAGTTTTTTGACACACAATAAATAAATTTAAAATAAAAATAATCAAAATAGAAATATTTTAATAATTACTTTTAGCAGTTTGAGCGTTTATTGAACAGTCAGTTAGACCCAAGTGCAATGTTCTAACTTAACTTATTCTTTTCACTCTTATTTTTGTTGTAGTTCAGCGATACGCATTATTTACGCAACTGATTTGTATTTGCAGGGCACACAGACACACACACACACACACACACACACACATACATATGTATGTACCAACAGAATTATATATATATATATATATTATATTATATTATATATATATATATATATATATATATATATAAAGTTTACGAACTATACAAAGTTTAGGCAACAAATTTGTTAACTATATTATTACAAATTTAAGTTTTCAATAATTGTAGCAATTGTTCAAGTTACAAAAGTTGTCAAGGTTAGATGAAAGTCAAATGGTAAATTGCAGCGGAAATAGAAAAACAAACATTAAATAATAATTTTTTATGGGAAAAAAAATTAATAAAAAAAAATATATAAAATTAATATTTAAAAGCAGAAAAATGAATAAAATTAGCGAAAATAATTCAGTGTATTTTATGTATAAAATTATACCTGAAAAATTATGTGAAATGATCAAAACTAATAAATAGAAAAATTATAATCAAATTAATAAAAAGAATAAAATAGTATATACAATTATCAAATAATACCCATATACATAATATAAATCATTTTAAATTTTTATTCAAGTTTATTAATAGTTTTCTTTTTTTTTTTTTAGTACATGCAATAAACAATTAATTTGTTATTTCAAGTTCGCCATGTTTTGTGTTCACCAAGTTTATTTATTAATAAATTCTATTATTATTTTATTTGCGTTCGGCTATCTCTGCCGTGTGATTCCCCTTCCCGATTAACTATAAAGCTTACTATAATATGCGTGTAGGTTTTATTGCTAGTTTATCATTATGTCGATTGCCGCTGATTAAATGGGTCTCTCGTCTCGTCATAATAATATAGCTAGAAAGTGTTAAAAATCTATAAAAAAAGTTAAGAAATGCTAAACAAATTTCTAATTTTTAAACTGAATAAATCAAAAACAAAAAATAAAAAAATAATTTTAAATACTAAACAAATTTATAATTTTTAAACTGAATAAATAAAAATGAAAAAAAAATTGGTAAACTACTATTCTCATAAAAAATTAAAAAAAAATAATTGAAAGAAAAAAAAAACAAATAATTTGAATAATTTCTATATGTATAACATTAATTTGTTTTGTATTAGTTTTAATATTTATAAAAAAAAAATTAAAAAAAATTATGCGAAACATTTTTGTGTGGCATAATTGATTATAATTTTAAATAGTTTCCCAGTTTTGAAATTCCTAGCTCAGTTTTTGAGTGCTCGAGCTCGAGCTTACATAAAATGCATAAATTATGATTAAAATTTTGACCCTGAAAGCCTAAGAGCAGACGCTACGAAAAGCTCTGCTGTTGCTGTTCTAAGTCTTAAGCAACGATAAAAGTTATGAACTTAGCTGACGTTGGGCTAGCAAAACTATTGAAAACTATTGTCGACACTGGTCGTCTTTTGTTGTTGGGCGCTGTTGACCTTGGGCACTTTATAAAGTAGCAGCCGAGTAGTTCGTTAAGGGCTTCCAACAAGCGCACTCACACACACTCACACACACTTACACACACACACTCACACACACTCACAGAGAGCTAGCCAAGGCGAGCGTTGCGTTTGCCCTTCTAGAAAAGCAAAGCTAAAAAACATTTTGGAGCCGCGCTATCAATGCGTATATCAATTAACTGTTGTTTTTGTTGTTGTTGTAGCCCTTCAATCATAAAGTTTACATTTATAGAGCTTTTCGTTGCTTTTGGTGCGTTCATTTCCGCACAACACAAAAAAAAAAAAAAAAGAATGATTAGAAACGTAGTACGTCATATAAATTTGATTAAACAACTATATATATATGTGTATATACATAAATACTTGACTGCTGCAGCTCTATCGGAAGCATTGAACTGACCCAAGGCCTTCTTTAAGTAAATATATGGATTGATTATTTCAGTCAGTTACATGAGACTCGCCACAACTGACAAAGGGAAAAAAATGTCTCTGAATCGCGTGCAGCTAACGCACATTTAAGTTGAGAATAGGAAATTTCGTTTGCGAGAATATAAAATACACTTGCACTATGTGATACAATTGTATTTATACTGGAAAGTAAATTTCTTTAAAAAGTTCATTCAATTGGCTGGTTGAAGATCGAAGCAAGAAAGTTAAGATTGAACAGAGCTTATCTAAGAGTTTTTGTATTTCTTTAAGATATATACTGGCTGACTTTTATACATATCTTAAAGAGCCAACGAAGGAAAACTGTTTGGTAATCTGTATTGCAACCTAACTTTTTCTCTCTGAACTACAGCTATGCCAGTAGGACTAGAATTTACTAAAGAAATTAGCTATATTCTTTACAGAGGTTATAATTATATAGTAACTTTTTTTTAAGTTTTTGGTAGTATTTGGAATTTTTATAAATATCAAAATTACTTTCCTTAAAAAACACTTACATACGATCAGTGTTGTCTATGGCTACTATATGTTATGCTCAGCCGATCGCAACAATATTTGTATATAAGAATTCTGTAACATCAAGCAACAGCTGTACCAAAATTCATTAAAATACCTGCAGTACAAGTCGAGTTTCCTTAGGCTACTGGCTGAACAAGCCTAGCTAAGTAAGTAAGAGTTCTACAAAACCTTGCACTTGAACTATATATATGACCATAAAAGTTTATTCCTAGTTTTTATGCACATTTTTATTTAAATTATTATTATTTTTTCATTATTAAATACCTCACAAATTATGCTTACCCTTCGTTAGGGTATATTCGATTTGTATACACATCATTTGTCACACCCCTCGCTGCGCTATTCAAATATTTAAATTGAGCTGTAAATTGTAAGTCGACTGCTGCCAAGGTCAATATTCGATTTGATTTTGTGGTCAACTTGACCTCTGGGCCTGGCCAACTGGTCTGGTTAACTGGCCAGTTTGGCTGCATTGAAAACGTTTTCAATACGCTCTATAAATATGCACGTGAATTCCAAATGAACTCAACTTTAAGTTGTATTCACAATTTGTGCATGTGACACGACAACTCAAGCTGCTGCTGCTGCTGCTGCTGTTGCTCAAAAGCTTCTCAGCTGATCTACAAATCGGAATTATATTTTACATTTGGCTACGTGTCCACCTTCATGTTTTTCTTCTTTTCTAGTTAGCATTGACAAAGAAGGTCGTATAAGTAGATGCAGCTGACTTTTTGATTTGCATTCATTTGATATGATTGCTCTAATTGATAATAAGTAAGTAAAACAGAATATAAATGATCCAGCCTAATAGGAATTTTATGAAGGAAAATCGGTGATATATGATTTAATATCTGACTTTCATAAAGCTAAGCTCAACAAAAATTACATTTATAATATAATTAGTGTCCATGTCTCATTAACCTTTGGAAATATGTTTATAAAGTCACAGCTGGTTGCGCTGTGCATTGGCCAGATATGTACAGATATATTTAACTCTAGTCTATAGCAGACTTATCAGTCACTCGCACACTTCAGCAAATTAACATATGCAACACAAACAGGCATAAATCACAAAACCGTTAAGAGCTCTTAGCAAGTATTCTGAAATATTGCGCATACGCCACGTGGCCAGTTGGGTAGTTAGGCAGTTGGGCAGTTGGGTACGCAGCCAGAGGTGTGCCTATAAAATATGCGTACTATATGAAATAATATCAGGTGAAAGACGTGTGTGCGCACACACATATTTATGAGATTATTTCATAAAATTTAATTACATATTCACACTTGAGGCTTTGTTGTCGCTGTGCCCCATGCAAAGGTGCGACACACACGCGACTCTTTTGACTATTTTCTAATTCATTTCATTTCATCTCTTTGACTCTAGTCGTATTCAGTTGTTGCGTGGGCTGTCCTTTCTTTGTGTTCAGCTCTGCTTTCATTTCTATTTCTTATACAATTTAATTACAGCTCTCTAATTACCAGCATGTCGAGTGTCTTTTTGAGTTATTTGCTTTTGATATTAAGTTGACAGTTATGACGAAATGCCGTGTGCAACGACAGCTCGTTGGCGCCACCTGGCGCCGAGTATGGCAAGCTCAGTTAAAGTTAAGAATTATATTTGTAAAGCAAAATCTTTTTGTGTACTTTGACTTTGGTAGATTGTGTGAAGGCAGTGAAGGCAGAGCAAAGTGTGTTTTGGGCATAGAAATTTGTTTAGATATATCAAAATTTTTTAAGATTTCAGCTGTAATACCTTAGAAGATGTATACTTTCCCCCAATTCCCATGGCTCTTATGGATATATACACTATATTCGAATATTTGAACGAGGGTTGTCAACACGAATATATGCTACAAATTTGAAGTCTTTAGCCAAACAAAGTGCTTAATATAAGCAGAAATATAAAGTAATTTTATTGACCTGCAGAGAATATTTTGGAGTTTTAGGTCTAAAGCTGTGGAACACGCCTTCAATGGGCGTAGCTATGTATCTACTATATTTTTGGGTCTTGACTTGTCTATAGGAATATGTATTTCAAGTGTCATATTTCTAGCTTCGGTAGTGGCGAAATGGTTTGCCCTCATACGGACGGACGGACTGACAGAAGGACAGACGAACAACCAGACGGGCATTGCATCAAGACAATAAACGCTTTTCACTCAATGCACAAGTATAAGAACGAGCGTATATTGCAAAGATAAAAATGATAATCATAATGATAATTATCGTTATGACATTAGCAATTCATCATAATGAAATTAACAATTCTATGGCTAATAATAAAATCGTATAGAAAATAAAGCTATAAATAAGGCACATGAATTTCAACATCTTCGCAGGCCAGACAAACAGATTTCCTCTAGACCACCCATGAAAAGGTGTCACCTAATATTTTCTCAACTGACACCAAAGTGCGTGAGCTTGCGTATGTGTGTGTGTGCGTGTGTATAGTGTGTGTGTGTGTGTGTGTGTGTGTTTGTGCTTTAAATGCAAAATTAGCAAGCGGCAGGGCATTAATCAAAGTGGAACTCACCGCAGTCTTTGACAGCTGTCATTCGAGACACGCAGCGACATTTTCTCTCTCCCTCTCTCTCTCTCTTTCTCTCCGTTGTTGTTTTTGTCTCCTGCAGCTTACGCACTTTACGCTAAAATAGAAACCATAAACATATCAGAGAAAAAAAACACACACAAACGAAATAAAATAAATCTGAGAAAAATGGCAAACGCAGCGCTGAGGTGTATTTTGTCATTAGCAGACGGAAATACTTATAGATAGAACTAAAAAAAACAATAAAAACTAGAAAAAGAAAAAAAATAATATAATAGTCTTAACGAGTCATAGGCATAAAAAAGCATAAAACCAAATTAAAAATAAATATTCATCATACGCACTTGCAGCAGAGCTGAAAACGAACACGAACTATAGCAAGACACAGTGAATACCCTGGGAAAAATAAATGTGAAGAAGTATTTGATGGACGTAATATACACAAAAAAGAAATGTAAATTTCAAATGAATATTTGATTTATAGTCGATTTGCAAAAGAAAATTGTATATTGAGCTTAATTGTATAAGCCAGATAAAGTGGTAAGCCAAAAATTGTATAAACTGAATATGGCGAACATGGCATGGAGCTTATGAAAGATGGACTAAAAGGAACATGAATGATATATGCAGTAGTAAAGGAGTTAAGCATAAATTGAACTGACTTTTAAAGAGCTTACTTATAATGTGACAGTGCAGAAGAAATATGTTGCTATAGGCGGCAATCAACTGCAAGTTTGTTGGTCAACAACACTGAGCGTTACTTCAGCTGTGATCTAACACCCTGTACGCCAGCTGGACTCGTCAGATGCACAGTCAAAGGACTAGCTTAGCTATGAATCTCTTTTGTATTGTAGAGCTAGTTCACTTTGGTTCATTAAACAGATAGGTACAAACCACTGCAACGGCTGTCCACTTTTCAATACAAGGAAACTGCTTAGAAGTGCTAAAGACAAGAGTTGAGATTTGAAGTAAAAAGAAGAGTCATCTACAAGTGGCATAGACTCTTTGAGGCAAAATCCAATAGAATCGTCTCTCTATATCATAATACGAGATTAATTATGAGCACTTGCAGCTTTAAAGTCGCTTTTGGTTTTAGTGTCTTTGTATGCGTAGATCTAACATAGAACATATGTCTGTCTGTCTATAGACGACCCGCTGTGTTCCATAATGGAAACAACTAAAAACAGCAACGAAAACAACGCACGCATCGAAAGAGAGAACGCGCGGGTCTAGGGCAGGGGGATAAACAAAGGGTAGGGGGTAGGAGCATGGCATAGAAGCATAGGAGCCAACATTCAAGGTTAGAGGGTTACTGACTTTGAAAAATGCGATAAAGGCAATTCCCTGCTGCCACTCAAGAGAGCGTGAGAGAGAAGGAGTGTGAGAGAGAGAGAGAGAGAGAGAGAGAGAGTGCGCGCGAGAAACAACAAAAATAAATTAATTGAGCAGTTTTTTTTTATTCTCGTAGTGCGTTCAAAAAATGTCATAGAAAACAGAAAAAAGAGCAAAAAAAAAGCGAATGCGAACTATAAAAAGGCACCAATAATAATGACAGGTAGTTTTCTATGCTCTGCTATTATCTACTATATACATATATAGGTATACATATGTGAGTCTGTGCGGCTGTGTGTGTGTGTGTGTGCGTGTGTGGGTTGCTGCAGGTAGAACGCAGAACGCAGAACGCAGAGAGCTATAACAATGGCCAAAGCTCATGTTGCTGTTGTTGCTATTGCCCAATGACTGAATAATTCTTCTTGCCCGCTTTACACGCACTTTCGTAAACAACTTAGACAATTGTTGTCGTTGTTGCTGTTGTATAGTGCAAATGCTGAGAACTGTTCTAAAATGGGCAAATGTATTGAGTTCCAACAGCAGCAGCAGCAGCAACAACAACAGCTTCTCTCTCTCTCTCTCTTTCTCTCTCTCTCTCTCGGTGTGTGTGCATGACATTAGATGGAATTCTGGCATCATGTGATGTATGCGTGTTCTATGAGCTAAACCGCAGCTTCCATAAAAAAAAGAGTTCTTCTTGGAGACTTAAGCAAATATCTGAATATCTGTGCAATATATCATATATTGATAGATGTCATAGAGACAAAGCATTCAAAATTTAATAAAATTTATATATATAATAATAAATTAAATTAAAAGAATTATGTCGTTCTTTGAATTTTAGAAGTTTAGGCAACATAAAATTAAATTTTTTACAATAAATTTAAAAATTAGTAATAAAACTCTTAAGAACTTTGTTCTCTTTATAATTTCTTAATTATAACTAATCATAATTTGAGTAAATTTCTTTAACTTTTTGTCTGGTTTTTATTGTTGATAATTTTTTTAATTAGCAATAAAGTCTTCATACCAAACAAGTTTTCTCTTATACTACAAACAATTTTAGAATGTTTTGATTTACAAATTTAAAACTTTATTTTACAAGAAAAATCAAAATATTATCAATATGTTTTTCAGTTTGCGAGCGAAAACCTAAGAACCATGCAAAGGCAGTTATTAGGCATTGCAAAATGAAGCTAAATGTTTCAAAACTACTTTTAAAGAGTATGCAAAATTAAATTTTTGATGTTTTCAAAAGTTTGTGAATAAGTTTTTATTCTGCATAACAGCCCCTGTTTGGTTTGCCATTGCTAATGTGTTTTTTTCTTCTATAAATGAATGATCCATTTATTCTCTTTTGGTTTATAATTTTGGCATATATTATGAGTATCTAGTATATGACAAGTTATTGAGCAACAAAATGCACAAAAAATAAACCATTATTTTACAAGCATTTCTCATATAATTTTTCACGCCTTTAAATGAATTCTAAAAAAAATATTCTTTAAAAATAACGTATACGACAGGTTGGCCAAACACTTTGATATTGTCAATTATAAATAAATTATACTTTAATGTTAATACAAAGACATTTTTTGCAAGCACTAGAACACTTTCTTCATGGGCTCATACAAATCTTTTACATGTAGTACTTACATTTTAGCAAAGGGTTATTTGGCTCTATAAGTAAAACAAAGTAAAAGTTGCGTATGCGTCGATTAGGCTGCACGCGCAACAAAAAATGCCTGTGATTTTATTTCCAGTTGTAGATTCAGCGCTGCTTATGGAACTAAAGTGCTTTTTTTTGGCGAGGTTATTGCACTTTCAACTAGCGACAACAACAACAGCAATAGCTACAACAATGGCTCAGCAATCAGCGATAGAAGAAAAAAAAATGGAAGTAACCGACGCAGCGGCGCAGCAGTGTTGTGCGTGTGCGTGTATTAGTGCAAAAATGTATAAAAAAAATATTCCGATGATCAGCATAAGTGCGCAACATATACACATACGCACACACAGACACATACACAGGCACACACATGCACGAGCACGCGCACCAACACATGCACGCAAACACATTGCGAAAGCAACAACAAATAGCAAACAGCAGTAGCAGCAGCAGCAGCTGCGTCAGCGTCAACGTCAGCAGCAGCAACAACGCTGCGTTTCGGTCGCAGCACGCAGCCGACGAACGAGCTAAACGAAACGACACGAATCATTCGTTGGACGTTCGTTAAGTCGTTCGGCTCATGCTCATGCTTGTGGGTCGGGTCTGTGCGTTAAATTTGTTTTTCTAAATTTGATGATGCAATACACGCATTTTGCCCAGCGTCGTGGATGGCAACGCCAACGCCGCTACAACAGCAGCAGCAGCAGCAGCAGCAGCAGCAGCAGCAGCAGCGGTAGCAGAAGCAGCAGCAGCAGCAGCAGCAGCACTAGCGCAGCAGCAGCAGCAAAGTTGCTTTCAGTGTCTTCGTAACTCTTTTTCTTCTTTGCTGTGGGGCGTTGCTTGTATGTGATTTTTGCTACTTTGCTATTCTCGCTTGTTCTCTGCTTCTCCACACGCACTCTGCACTTTGCTTTTTGTTTCTAATTTGAATTCGCCGCAGCGACAGCAACAACGACAGTAGCAGCAGCACATGTGAGCAGCGGGCTGAGGGGCTTGTCAGACATAGCATGAATAATAGGCAAGACATCAGAGAACTACAGCAATAACAAACGAGACTGAGAACGAGAACCACGCACTGAACATGGCGATTCATCAAAGTCAAGTTTTTTGCATTTGAAAGACAACAACAAATTGGCCTAGACCGAAAGCGTAAGAAGAAGATTAAGAAATAGCCAGCCAGCCATAGAAGATGAAAACGTTATAGAGCGCAGAGCCGGCAAATGTCAAATGCTACAACTTAGAATATATCTATATATGTATGTGTGTTTATTATGAAATTGCTGTATATATTAATGATATTTGTAAATGCTTTGATTTTATCATTACGAAACTAATATTGTCAGTGATCTTTCAGTTTAGATGGCGAGTGATGCATTTGCATATTTCTAGGCTACTAGTTCTATAAAAACAAAGCAAATATACATACATAGACATATACATATTTACAGTGGTGGTCAGAAAAATAGTAGTGCAACTAAAATGTTGGACATCAATATATTTTGTAAGAAACATATTTTGAAAACAAACAAACAAGATCTAGAGCAGAAGAAGATGAAGATCAAGGTTACTTTCGAGAGTTCCTAAAAACATAGAGAAAAGATCAAAATCTAGCTGATTACTGCAAAAAAGCTATGGAGGATGCCGAGCTCACTTTCTTCTACTGCAAAAGATGGATAGAAAATAGGACAGACCTGACAGAAGCTGTTGGTGAAGTCAAAGTAGAGACCCTAATGGAACTAATGTGAAAAGATATAGATGCTTGCAGAGGAGTGCTTGACTTTGCCAAAGATATAACGGCTAGAAAAGTGGGCTATGGATGTAGCAACACTGAGCAGAGTGCAGAGTCAGTGCACATAGAAGATCAGCACCTGGAAGGCTACTGCGGGATAACATTCAGTGCCAAGCTGAGAGACAGCAGTTCAATGTACCAGTCAGAGCCACGACTTGACTGATGTTGCATACAACATTTTTAGCTACCTCAACCATAAAAATAAATTTCTTATCATAATCATCAATAACATAATCGTTAGCTAATCAACATCAATATCAATATATGATTATTATCAATCATTATAGGTACATCTAGCATAGTCATGTCATTATCAATATCATCAACATTAGTGATCTTTCAGCTACATAGTCACATATGAAATTATCTTCATTATCAATATTATTATAATTTTCTCTATCATTTTCCTTGCAATGTAATCAAATGTTTTGCCACAACATATTTCATCTATTAGTAATACATTTTTCAACACTCTTTAGATTAATGAGCCGATTTATGGGTTGTTTTGCTTGATGTTGTCATGTGGAGGCACTTGTCTGAACACCTCATTTTCATATCAATGTAAATTTGTGAGTATTTTTCTAGGTAAAAGTTTTCCGTGACCTTGACGAAGGCTTTTTGGGCGTTTATTTTCGACTTTTTATGTTTATCTAGCTAAAGTAAAGGTGTTTCTTTTTTTTTTATTTCCTTTTTCTTATTTTATTTTCTATGCTTTATTCTTTTGCGGCGTTTTGTTATGATTAGCCATTCGCGCCGTACGCACAAAAATTCTAATTTTACTTTTCGCACGCACAAACACGCACACACACACTCACGCATACACACACACACGCACACACACACACACGCACACACACATATATACTCCTAGCTGCGTCTAGCAAATATTTTGTTGAGTGCTGAACGTTTATTTCTAAATTTTTTGTTTTTGTGATTTTTTGCCATTTTTTTTTTATTTTTTTTTTGTTAATGTTTTTTTTATGATATATTTTTTTCTCGCTTTATGGCACGTTCCTGCTGAAGAAAATAAAAGCATAAACATTAAAAAAAAATCAAAAAAAAGTAACGAAAGTTGTGTTTGCCCAGCGAAAGAAAGAACTGAAATACATAATAATAATAACAACAACAACAACAACAACAACAACAACAACAAAAGCAACATCTAAACACTATCACTTTTATCAACTTGGCGTCGCTTGGCACAGTTTTGTTAATATTTGATTTAGATTTTATTCATTTTATAATTGCCTGAAAGCTATAAAATCAAATGTTGCGCATACGCAGCGTTGCCTTTTCTTTTTCTTACTTTTTGCTTTTGTCAACTTTGTGCGGCGTCCACATGAGACAGCGGCAAAGAGATTATTATTAATAGCTGTTGTTGTTATTGTTGTTGCTGTTGTAGCAGTCATTGCACCCAGCAACATTTGTAGCTTGAGCTATTGTTGCTGTTGCTGCTAGTACTTTTTTTTATTTTTTTTTTTTATTTATTTTCTTTGATAATAGTCGAAACGAAATTTTTTCGCAAGCAAGAAATAAGCAAAAAAAAAAAAATAAAGAAAAAAAATTACCGCATCGCGCGCATAAAAAAGTTCATTGACTTCATTAGAAATGTATTTTTTTATATTCATTTTTGGCAGAACTTGTTGCTGTTGCTGCCGTGCACCAATCAGCGTTGGCGTTTGACATGCGAGCAGCATTTCCTCTGCCTGCCTGGCTTGACTTGCTTACATACTCACAGTTGGTCTATCTCTATCTCTCGCTCTTCTCTCTTCTCAGTCTCCATCTGTTTTCTGTTCCCATTTTATGTTTCACGATCTGCAGAGGCGTTAGCTCTTGCAGGCAGCACCGACTTCAGCAACGAGCTTCGAGTGTTATTTCAATTAATGCGCACTGCTCATTATGCAGATGGATACGTTTTGACTATTAGCAAAAAACATAAATTTCAATTTATGTGCCGCCTACTAACAAACAATAACAACAAACAATTACAATAATACCAACAACAAACAAATTGCTGCAAAAATATATATGTATAAAGCTAGCTGCTGCTGCTGCTGCTGCTCTTGCTGTGGCTGTTCCTGCTAACGCTTCACGCACATTTTATGCAAATCAGCTACGCATTAAATTGAATACCAAATTGTTGAGAGAAATCAAAAGAATGGGCATACAGTTTAGGTAAACTAGATCTATATAGACTATTTGAATACCCTGTTTACAAACATTTCTAACAAAAATTCCATTTCAACGAGAGCTACTTGATATGTTATTTCAGCATACAATGTTAACAGTATGTTATTTACAGGCAACATCAAGTAGACGGCTATATTAAACATACACTTAATAATTCATTGATCTTCAGTTAAAGTTAAAGCAAGCTCATTACATTTTAATAATCTTAATTTAGGCATATCTTAGATTTGCCTTATGGATCTTCATTGCAACTTGCAGCACGCTTACAGCTACAAACTGCATTGAATATGTAGCTGACTGCTATGTAACTCATTAAGTGCAATGTGGGCTTACTTTTCAGTTACCCACTGACACATCTTTTGCTTAGCTTTGTGCAACTCATTAATCATTCGTTTAATGTTTGGAATCTCACATATGACCGTAAGCTGACTGCTAAGAAACTGGGTTGTTTTAATATTTTAATATTTGAGTGTTTGCACAATGTATTTAAAGTGACTTACAACTGTGTTCATAAAAATAGTAGTGCGACTGAAATGTTGTGCAGCTAAATTTTGTGATAAAAACATTTTGAAAAAAAAAAAATTGAAATGAGTATTAAGATTAGATTATATTGTTTTAAAAATATTATTTTAATTTAATTTAATAATATGTATGTGAATACAGCTTTAACTTAAAGCTGAATGCTGTAAAATCGTTGTAAGCTTATGCCTCTTTGCTATAGCAGTTAGCTTTGCCTCATAAAAGTAACGAAAGAGATTAATATACATATATATTTGTATGTACAGTAAATTTACTAACTGTATTCATTTAAAAATCCTTATAAAACCCAAAAAATCTATAGAAAACATGTATCGTATAACTAAATATATATGAAAGATCAACAATTTCATTAGAACTTGTTATCTAATCTTTGTTTTTTGAAAGACTAATCAATTTCTGCATTAGTTACCCATATTCCATTTGATTATTATGCTTCCAATAACTGATAGACCATCGAAATGTTCTGTATAAAATATCTGTATAATTTTCTTATGCATAATTGAATAGCTACAGAAAAAATTGAGAGTTGGCCAACTGGCTGGGCATAAATTGATGTGTTGCCTATGCGAGCACGCATGGCATAGCCCAAGCCCAAACCCAAGCCCAGGTCTATACCCGTACCCATGCCAAAGCCCAAGACATTGCTAACCTTGAAAAGTTGTCGATGCGATCATTCCACTCTCTGCATACAGATATCCACACATACACACACACACACACACACACATATTTCTACATACATAGATAAAGCTACGCATAGTTTGAATAAATTGATGGTGCGTTCTATGCGCTCCAAGCAATTAATTAACAAACAGCTCTTTTTTGTATTCTGTATGGTTTTTTTCTTCTACTGTTGACGCTGTAAATTGATTGGATACTTTTCGACTGGCTGACCGAGACGTCACTTACATTGCGGGAATTGAAAGCGTGGGCCTCGCAGCACTCGAGTCGTGCCGCGTCTGGTACTTCAAGTGTGCTGCCCGCTGCGTCCATACAGTAGGCAAACAATCTAATATTTTGGCATATTGTCGAATACATTGATGATTGAGGTGCACAAGAGTTGGACGAGAGATATGCAAAATGATCATAAACACTTTCAATTGAATGAAATTAGGTAATGGCAAGGTGGAACTATGGAATGTGGAACAGTGGAGTGTGGAAAATGGAAATGTTGCAACAGTTGAAATTCCAACATTGGAATGTTGAAACATTACAATTGAGAAAAGTGGAATTCGGAGCAGTGGAATCTGGAACAGTGGAATGCAGAACATTGAAAACAAAGTGTAGAGCAAAGAAAAATCGTACTTTATAGATTATTAACATAGAATTATCATAGAAACTCTTTTCTGAAACATTAAACTGAAACTAAAGAAAGCAAAGATGGGACTGGTGTTTAGTTTATGTTATGAATATATAATTTTATAAGTTTCCGATATGGAACAAGACAACTGGAACAATGGAAATACTGAAAACGAGAGTATGTTATGGAAAAATGATATATATATATATGTATAATATGCAAATAAGTGGAAATGGAAATCAATACGAAAAGCATGAGTTATTCTTTCATGCAAAAGGAAACAGTGGAAATGGAAAAACATGTAAACCATATGTTATTATTTCCCCGAAAGTAAAAAGTGGAAATGGACCAATATGAAAATCATATCTTATTTTTTCCTGGAAAGGAAACAGTGGAAATGGAACAATTTGAAAATCATGTCTTATTTTTTCCTGGAAAGGAAACAGTGGAAATGGAACAATTTGAAAATCATAAGTTATTCTTTCGTTAACCTACCTATTGCCGCAGGTGAATGATTTGTAAATTACAGACAAACAAACGCAGCACAAAATGGCTATAAATATCAGCACGAAGACAAGTCGAAGACTGAATATCCTCTAAAAAGAGTTGTTATATGTATATAAGTTATGTTATATGAAAGAATTATTTTATAAACTATTATATAAGTACATATGTGATCCATATGTCGTTATATATCCTTGGATCATGTATGTTAAGATTCCTCAAAGAATACCAAAATTTGTATATAACGATATAATCTCCGATCAATTATAAGTGTTCTATATTATATGTTACTATATTATATGTTGAATCAGATACTGGTTGGAACACAAATATGGAACTAGAAATAGAAAAACAAGATATGCCAGTTAATTAGACAACAGTTTTAAAGTTCAGAGTTTTCGATAGCTACACGTGAATCAAGATCATCAAAATTGGTGTATACTTTAGATATAGGCATATGGTACCATATACTAAATATTGGCCAAAAAACCTCTTCTCAAAAGCCATTATACAACTTTACGAAGGAAAAAAATTAGAATACTTTCTATTAAAGTACCTTTAAGTGACCAAACTGGGGGCCAATGCAGACCATTAACAACCGGCCAATGTCTGTGGGCAGGGTTTTCAGTGAAGAGTCGAAACCGGCAACAAAAACAACAACAATAAGAATAACAAAGAGACAACAGAAGAAAAAATTACTTTCCAGCCAAGAATAACAACAGAAATAGAAAAAGAAACAGAATGTGCCTCAGTCTCAGTCTCAGTCTCAGCTTCAGCTTCAGCCTTAACCAACAGAAGAACCAAGTCAAACTTTTTCTATGGACTCATTCAAATTTTTGTCTAGCAATTTGGACTCGCTCCCTATTCCACTCTTGCTCCCGCCCTCTTTTTCTCTCTCTCTCTCTCTCTCTTTGTGCTTGATTTCGCATTTTGTTTTTGTTTTCTGTTCTTTTTTTTTTGCGTGGTCGCCAACGATGGCGACTTGCAAGCGCTGACTTTGACTCTTTCTATGAAGCAAAAGAAAAAAACAGAAACCAGTCCCAACCGGGCAGCAAATGCGTGTGCGATTTGTTGACGTTGTTGTTGTTGTTCTTCTTCTTCTTCTTCTTCTACTTCTTCCTCCTCTTCTTCTTCTTCTGCTCGTTGTAGCAGTAACAGCAAGAGCAACAGCAACAGCAACAGCAGCGCCAATCACACGCTTCCCGGCACACACAAGAGTTGTTCCTGTTCTTCGGCAAGCTCTCATATTATTTGTATGCCTATCAAAATAACAAGATAGGCTATGCCTAAATTTTAAGCATGCATGTAACATGTTTATTGTTATATATTTACGAAAACTGTTATACATGTCTGTTTAGTATACTTAGATTTATTTAAATTTACTTTAGCAAAATTTATAAAAATATTCTGTTTAAATAACATTCATAAAACTTGCAACATCTAAAAATTGTTTGACTAATATATAACAGTTTTCATTCTAAAATGTATAACAGTTTCATTTGTGGAACATAGGCTTATTCAGCTTAGCTTGCTTTAGATTGCTAATTTCTAGGGTAGCTGCTGTGTGATCGCTGTTATTTACTAGCTTTGTGCTGCGACAATCGCTGGCAGCAGCGCAGCTGGCGTCAACGTACACTTTGCCTATTCTAGCTAGTTTCACCTTGAAAAGTTCATTCACGCCATAGCCGAAAAAAAGCTGAAACGCAGCGCCAAAGTCCGCAACAAAATGTAGCAAAAAAACTTGCACAAAAATAACATAATTTATTTTTTTTTTCTTCACTTCTGCTGCGTGCACGCAAAAGAGCGGGACAGCGAGAGAGTGAGGGAGATGGAGAGGGCGAGGCGGTGGTAGCTAGCTGAGCAACTGCCGGTCACTGCGAATCGTTTATAATGCAAATATATACGCACTTTTTGAAGTCCTCGACTTATTTATGGTCTGTGTTTCTCTCTCTCTCTCTCTCTCTCTCTCTCTCTCTTCCTCTGTTGCTCTGCCTGCTTCTACTTCTACTTCTATTTCTTTTAACTAGCCACGTTTGCAGTTCTCGGAATTCATTTTAGCTGGGTTTAGATTTAGTAGAGTTGAACGGATCGAAATAGAAGTAATTTGGCTTGACATACCACGATCCAAGTTAGATGTATGTAATCTTATCATACGATTATGTGCAGCGCCTGATATGATATGCAATAGCATATACAACTATACTATATTATATTTAGTATCATATCTCCACACTTACAACGATAACATATGGGCCTTTGGTAGCAAACAAATTTAGCTGAACTAAAAGTTGAGGCATAGAACTAGATTTAAGGCAGTTCGATTATAGATAAAGCAATATGGCTGAACTAAACTTATTAAAATTGTGTTCTATAGTAAAATTAAAAATTTCTACACTCAATAGATTTTATAAGATTTCTGCTTCTAATAATAATAATAGACTATTATCTTTATATATCATTTGAGATACAAAAGCTTATGTAATATATAATTATAATTTAGCTTAATTTTAATTTTAAGTTAAGCTCAAATTTAAATTTAGTCTTTCATTCATTTTTAATTCAATAGTAATACATAATAATAATAATAATATAATTTTCTTTTTAAGCCTTAGACATTACTCTTGTTATATTTGCCATTTTTTAAGATCCAGCTATCTATATATGACTGTTCAGTATGTTCACATATCTAAGCAGCTCGTTAACTCATCTAACTCACATATCTAAATTTACGCACTTTCTACTCTTAAATAGTTCCACAATATGATTCATTCAAATAGTAATAAAAAAAAAACTAAATCAGCTGTTGGATTCCACAAAAGGCAACCCCAAACAAAACTAGAAAAAATAGTTCTGATTACGCAGTTGAAGGCCAATCAAAATATATTCTGCACACCCCTTCAATGCCCTTACACAACCCCCCGCCCCAAAAAAAAAAAATAAATAAATAAAAAAAAAACTATAAAAATTGGCAAATGCGAAATCAAAAACAACAGCTCTTCTTCTTGCTCACACACTTTTTTTTATTTTTGCACATATCAAAACAAATGGCAAAAATTCGGTGAAGTTCAAGGTGTGAGCCATTGGGGCGAAAGCGAAGAAGCAGAGGGCGGGGGCAGTGGGAGAGCGAAAGAGAGACAGAGACAGAGAGCAAAATAGAGTAAAAACTAAAAAGCAGAAAGAAAACTAACATTAACTATGGCTGATTGCTAAAGAGAGCGAGAGAAAGAGAGTGAGCGGGAGACAAATCAACGGAAAGCGCCCCAGAGAGAGAGAGAGAGAGAGAGAGAGAGAGAGAGAGAGAGAGAGAGAACATACGATCGCAATAGCTTCCAGACAGAACGAAAGTCCAGAAAGCAGAATTTCAAAAAAAGCTATGCTTTATCTATTTAACAACATATATGTATAAGTGTGTGTATGTATACACAAGAGCATATGTATAAATAAATACATTTATACATATGCCTGAATACATATGTATATAGTTCTAATTTATGACTATGTGTAAAATGCGTACGGCTGAAAAGCTTTTGAATATATTTTTGTATACCCGTTGCTAAAGCCGAAATGGGTATCTTGCTTGTAGGCTAGACTTCGGCTAGACTCAGGTTTGAGACAGTTGAAGCTCGCTCAATAAAGTATGATTAAATTTTAATATAGAAACATCTATATACTAATCTAAAAGCTAATATCCATGATTATATAAATCAAAAGGAATATGTATTTATTTATTTATTATTCTAGGACCGATATATTCAAAACCTTATTAAAAGCTTCATTAATTTGTATATTTTATTTTATTTTTTTTTTCAATTTTGTTGAATGAGTATTAAATAGTCTGTTAGACAAAATTCATTTTGTTATTTTTTCAGTCTGGTCTTTTTTTTTGGTGCGTTTGCCAAAAAAAAAAGCTTTTGACAACGCCAACGTGCCTCTGTGATCTTATCTTATCTGCCAAATCGTGACTTCGCTGAACTAAACTAGCAACAACAACAGCAACACCAGCAACAGCAACAACATCAGCAACAACAACAGCAACATCAACGCACTTTTTAATGAGTCTCGATTAAGTTTATTGGATTTTTTTTTTTTTTTTTTTTGGGTGCCATCGAGTGACGAATAGTCGGTTAGATTTTTGCTCTGTTTATGTCTCTGGCATCAAAGTTTCACATAATCTATGTTTGTTATGTGGGAATATGCCGCCAGACATATGTGTCCATGCAGATATACATACATACATATGTATATACCTACTTGCACGAGTCTATGCCCAGCGGCTGTCATCTGCGATTTATTTTTATCTCTCATATTTTATATGTGCTTTTGGACATTTATTAACAAATAATTGATGACGAGAGAAGGGGCACAACTAGTGTAGATTATAATAAATTGGTTGTTAGCAACTGACAACTAAATATAAATAAATATGTTAAGCCTGGAAAGTGGTAAGAGTGTACTAAATGGGGTTGTCCTACTGGGAGTTGAGCTGAAGCTACATAGAGTACTATATATCGGAGCTGCATAAAGTGTGGAGTCTGATAAAGCTCTGCAAATCTAGTATTTAATACATTTTTTAATAAATGCTTAGTTTTGTTATTTCTAAATGTTAGAACTACAAATTTTCAAAAATTTCTTGCTTTAAAATGTTCGATATTTGCTCCAATAAAAGAAGTTGACTAACGATTTAAGTCGATTTTATGCCAATTGTAGAGCTTTATGATAATTCTAAAACAAATTAGAGCTGCACTTGCCACAGCAGCAACTCTACTTATACAAATTGAACCCAAGACAGGTGCACAGTACAAGATTGGTTCAGTCAAAATCAGAATATATATATTCTATGATTTCTGCCACGCCTCCACAGATTTTAGTTTAAATATTACCCCAACTGCAAAGCATTCATCATATATAAATTATTTTACCAACAATCATTTAACTTAATCATCCACAACTGCTCCACAATTAATATTACAGCATCCCAAAAGTATGCTACAATTGCTGAAATTTCACTTTAAGCATATGCGGAAGCAAATCTGTTGGCAAAGCGCCCTTGGCCCACTGAACCACTTAGTATGTAACCTAATACAACTTTTAATCTACAGAGATTGCAAAAGTAAAATACAGAAAAATAGGGAAGGAGAGAAAAGGTAGTCTAGCTACTCCGGCTGCTGCTGCTGCTGCAAGTAATTATCCTTATAGTCCTTTTTTTGCCTGAGTTGCGAAATATGTAAATAAAATGATGCTAGGCAAAAATGTTCCGTTTATTCTTTCTGCATGTAAAACAGACCTTTTGCATTATTTTCACATACTTTGATTGCCTAAGCGCGCCGCCTGGGTCAGTGGTAAATCAGAGGGATATTAAACACACCATTGACTGACTCGGGGATACGCTGTAAACATGTTTAGCCGTGTCTTTGCCAGTTGAATGTGAAAGTAGATGCAACAAATGTTCATTGAAATGAAAGTAGGTTAAGTCTAGAATATTTGTATCAAATTTAGGCTCTCGTACTCTTTTAGATCCTGAGTTCAATGGGATAGTATGGACATAGTATAGTGACATTTCTGTTATTGCTATCATAATAATTAATATAATATATAAATATTATAGCAAATATTACAGCAAAAGTAGTTTCCCTTTTGCTTACAGCTGTTGTCTAGTAAACGTTTATCATACCCCATTTCCACCGTTTACAGGTCATTCAAAAAAGGTGCTCTACAAAAATTTGTTTTTGACCCCGAATTTGCTTATCTCACACGCATCGCAACTGACTTAAATATCTCATTTAACGCCAGGACGAGTACGTTGAGCTGACTTACCGTTGGGTGGGTTTTGCTGCACTTGCCAACACACATACGCACACATCTATATATATATATATATATATATATATATATATATATATATATATATATATATATATATATATATATATATATATATATATATATATATATATATATATATATATATATATATACCTAAGTATACATGTATATATAATATATATATATATATACAACTAAATACGCTCACAATAAATTTTCACATGTTTATCCCTTTTGCCACACACACACACACTCAGAGCTGCGCTCCGTTGTCCAACTGTTTCTTATGTCCTGCATGTCCTTTGTCCTGCTCCAAATATACTACGGTCTTTGTGCGTATGCATGAATGTGTGAGTGTATGCGTGTGTGTGTGTGTTTGTGTGTGCGCAAAGTGTGTCAAAAAGTTTTTGGCTATTACTTTCACTACTTAGAGTTAGAGCCAGGCAGAGGCAAAAGCAAATGGAGAATAGTGTGAGCTGGGAATTACGGCACAGCTTTGAGCTGTGAGGGTTGTTGTGTGTGTGTGTGTGTGCGTAAGTGTGTTGTTGTTCTGTTGTTTGTTGTTGTGCGTGTGTGTAATGCGACAAATTAACAATGTACTTAATTAATATGTCAAATTGGATTACAATTTGCTAAAAATTTGTCATAAATGTTGGCCACTGTGCTTCCACATCGCTAAACACTGCCCAAGCAGTCAGCGGCATAATAAAAGTTCTTGATTGCTATTGCGAGAGCGTATTTGGGTGAAAGTGACTAGAGAGAGCAAGTCAGTTAAGGGTATTTAAAGAGTTGGTGTGGATGTGTGGATAAGCGTGTAACAGTTAAAAGGCAGGGCCAACTGAATTCAGTTAAGGTAACAAATGATTGTTATTGCCAACAGGTTTTGGGCTAGATTTTGTGAGTATTGTTGGGCTGGATTTAAAGTAAGTTAAGTTGTTGATAGTTGATATAATATTGTAGTGTAAGCAAGTAAAAGGTTCGATCAAAATAATCTAAGTAAGTTGCAAAGACTTTGAGCTTGTAACTAAAGTCTTTACAGACTGCAGATAGAACTAGTGCAACAGTTCTCATTTGACATAAGTTTCTTTGAAACTCTTTAATATTATTAATATTAAATAATATTTTTTAAAAATTATTAATATTCTTTAAAGGCTTTAAATCACAAAATTCAATCATAATACTCAACGTAAAGATACCCCAAAAATACTTTAAAAATACTCTACAATCAAAGCATCAAAGCAGTGAATAAAAGTAATATTATAAAATATCTTGAAACTACTGGTAATATATATATTACATAAATATTATCATATAAAATAATTATGTTAAATATTAAAAGCGAATTCATCTATTTGCAAGGCAAGAGACAGCTGCTACAGCTGCTCATCAACAAGTAAAGCCACTAAAAACTTATTAACTGCGCATATATAAATTTTAATTAGACTTCACACACAGACACACACACACACACATACACACATACATACACACACAACACACACATACATACATACACAACACACACACACAGAGTAGGCGGCATAGAAACCAAAAATTTTGTAGCAGGGATTCATCTTAGCCTTAATTAATTTTTGGCCAAGTGACATTCCCATGGCACACAAATTTATATATACACATTTATATGTATATATACACGTATATATATAAATATATATAGTGGAAATCAAGCTTCGCTTGTGATAAATTGATTTTCGCTGAGCGAAAGTTTTGCTGCAAAAGCGCAGCGCGCGAAAAAGTATCTCACGGATACACAAAACTGTTTTTGAGTGGGCCAAAGGGAAGAGGTAGGTAAGTGGACTGGGCTATGGTGGGCGGGCGGAGCGATATAGGTGGGCTGTTTGCTGCCTGCCTGCTAGCCTGCCAGCCTGCTGCGTTGTCAAAGTAACGAGTGCGCTGTCAAGACTGTCAGCCACACCCACACAGACAGACACACACACACACACACACACAAGCAACTGTCAGGCGTAAGTAAACTAAAAAGACAAAAGCAAATGCCTAAAAGTGTGCTACACATAAGGCGCAAGTATATAAAGGCCTGGTCGTAGCTGCTGCCATTTCTGCTGCTGTTGCTGTTGCCATTGCTGTTGCTGTTGCTGTTGCCATTGCTGTTGCTGTTGCTGCTGCGTCTTTCAGCTTTGCAAGTTGCCAAGGCGACGCAAACATTTGGCCATGAGCTTCAGCTACATCTTCATCTCCAGCTTCGTCTTCAGCTTCAGCCAAGTGCAACAACAACAGCAACGGCAACAGAAGCAGCAGCAGCAGTCGCATTGACAAAAGACTTTTTGGGTTTTGGTTTTTGCGTTACGCCCCCCCTTTTGGTAGGGCCTACCCAGCCGCCTTTCACTTTCTGCTTGCCTACCCCACACTGCCTTTTTCCCTTTACTCCCCAGGCTCTCTCCCTCTCCCTCTCTCTCTTTCTCTCTGCTTACACACACTGTACTCCCCTCTCTTTCTGTCGCTTTTCGCATTTTGTTGGAAAACTCGAATGTCAGTTGTAATAGCTTCGGCATATAAATCAATAAAATGATTGTACGCACCTTTGCGCTTTTCCTCCACTGCTCACACTCCACCTCGCTCGCCTCGGCTCTCCTCTACAGCTGCTACCTTTTATTTTTCTGTGTCATTTTGTTTCTTGCAGCTTTTGGTTCTGGCCACGGGCACTTGTAACAACGGCTGGCGGTCTTTACTACAATTTTGTTGCTGTTGTTGCTGCAACGTTGTTGCCGAAATACAGCAAAAGGGCTGGTGAAACGAGGGTCAACCCAACAGTTTCGCATTGGTTTCTGAGTATTTATAATATTCATTGATATAATATGATTATATATAGAATACTTTAATGATATATGTAGAATATGCTAGTGATATTATCATTGTCATTAATTTTTATAAATTTATATATTTTTTTATATTTTTTTTATTAAATGTGAATGATTTCTGATCAAATAACAATTGTGATCAAATAGCAATTGTAAATGTTCTGTTTCTTTGAATGAACTTTTTTTATATATCAAATTTTTATATTACGTATATTCGGAAGTTCTTTCTGTCGCTCACAAAAGGACGACTACGCAACGATTGAACAGATAAGGACGACATTGAAGGCGTGAACAGGATCACAAAAAACTACTTTTCCAATACATTGATATATAGGATATTGGACATTATTTTAATTCAGGAATAAATAGTAAATCGTATCTAAATACTTTTGATTAGGAATCTAACTTGTATAATTGTAAAATTGTTTTCACCAGAATAAATGTGTATATATATTAATTTTTCAGTTCTAGAATATACTTTTCAAGCTATTTCATAATTACTTTAAAATTTTATATTTATATATAAACATTTAATTAATTCAAGACAGCTAAGCCGAACGTAAAGTCACTTAAATTGTTATGGAACTTAAACTTGATTAATAAAGCAATAATATTTATATGTCATTCAACAATTATTACTGAAAGTACATATATATTTTAAAAAAGATATTTCTATGGAATAGCTAGTTTTTCTTTTGAGTCTATAGCAAATAAAAGGAAACTTCGCTAGCAGCTGACTTGGTCGCAACTTTAATTCTATATATGCTTGCTATATGCATTATATTTCATTTTTATATCACGAACTTCTCAATGCACCCCATTGGCAATGCCCACATGGCCGTTCAGTAACCAACCGCCTGCCACACCCCCTTTATTTTTTGTCTCTCCACCTTCCTTTCCCAATTTCCTTCTCTATGCCCACTCTAACATTAAAATGTATTTTCTACCAGCTTTCCAGGTACGGATGCTTGTTGCTGCTGTTTCTCTTCTTCTTCTTCTCTTCTTCACTTCTTCTTTGCCTTGTTGCTGTTGTAATTGTTGTTGTTGTTGTTGTTGTTGTTGTTGCTGTTGGCATTCAACATTGAAGTTGGGGCCATTTTGCTGACTGTTGATGATGATAATGGGCCTGGGGTTTGCCTAAGGGAGCGGCCACAACAGTTAGCAAAAGGAAGCAAATGCCAGTCTGCCTGACTGGCATACGCACGGCCATCCATACACGACCCCGCGTCGCCCAGCCCCCTTCTGCCACTCTTACATACATTTTTACGCATTTTTGATTTATGTGGCAAAAAAAGAAAAAAGAAACGAGCGGCGCAAATAAATTGGCGACATTTTACGCTGTATATTGAAAATGCATTTTGCGCGACGTGAAATAAAAAATCAGCGAAAATAAATTTCGTAAGCACATTTAGCAGCTGCACAGCAACACGGGCAATAATGTTAATGATAATGGCAACACTGGCGGCGGCCAGGTAGGCGCACACCTGCGGTCCACATATGCGCATGCAGGAGTATGGAACGGAAAACTGGCGTTGAGAGCCTCAGGCTACAAACCATTAAAAAAGTTTTACAATGCAGACACACGCACTTTCTTTTTGCCTTCTGCCACGCCTACACTTGGAGGGGGGGGAGGTGGTTGTGGGTGTGGGTGTAGGCGCTGCCTGCTGCGTCACAGCTAAATTTTTAGGCACACTTTAGTGAGGCAGCTATTTTTTCTTGCCATCCCCCCGTCAGCCGGCAATTTTTTTTCTTTCCTTCTATGGGGCAACAGTGCGCATACTTGATGCTCGCATTTATCCAGCGCCTTGATGGAAGACCACAACACATGCGAACGAAAAGTTGCTCCGACTGCGAACTTGTTTTTCCTTCTAGACATTTTTCCAGCTTTGCTGCTTCCCTTTTTTTTCCGGCGTAGAATTTACAACAAGTAGGGCAAGTCAAGAAGCACTAGAAATATATTTCCCTTTCCTGTTTTCCACTTCTTTTGCCTGCTTTTTTCTTCTACTTATTTTTCTTCTTTTTTTTTGGGCATCGCAATTTATGTTGCTCAGTTTAAAGTGCCATAGATGCTAAGCATAAGCTGCTTTGTCATATGCCAGTTTTTTCTTTTTTATGTCAGAAGATATGAGCACCTAAATACCTTGATAATTGTCTATTTCTTTTGAATTTTTCATGTGAAGTGTTGACCATTTGGCCGTGGGAGTGAGTGAGTGAGAGAGAGAGACAGGGAGGGAGAGGGAGTGAGTTGACTTTTTGTTGCTTTATTGCCATAGAAACTGTTGCGTATCAATCAAATATGCGCTGTCAATCATTTGCCTTGGCGTCTATTGATAAGATAAGGAGACCAATGCATCAAGCTGTTTCATATCAATCAGCTATCAATCATGTTTATGGCAAGAAGCTTCCGCTCACATTTTTGCATGAGTCATAACCTCAGCTATTCACTACTTGAAACTTTTCTCAGCTTTATATCAGTTGGATTCTGATCAATCACTGATGTATGCATGATGTGTTTGCATATGCCATAAAAACAAAAGCTCTTACAATAGAAGTGTTAAAGATATACGTCAGTCAATATGCAATCAAAGATCTGAGCCGAGTTCAAACTGGACTCTTCAAAGGCAAAAATGTTTAAAAATTTTATAAGATGAAACCGTGCTATCATTATTAATCAGTTAAAAATTAAATTTGCATCAATCAAACATCAATTTTTGCTTATATATTTTGATTTTTTTATTAGACAAGAGATTTTATCATTAGAAATGATTTTGTTTTATATTTGCACTCAGAATATTTCGATACAGCAACAAAATTTTGCATCAATCGGTGCTCAATCTTGATTCCAATCTAAAAGTCTTTTCTTGTTTAGGTTTTTTTTTTCAGCAATCATTTCCCTATGCGAATCAATCACTTCTATTGCACTAATTACATCATTTTTTAATTAAAGAGAATAAATCATTTTATTTTTCTTAGAATATTTGCCAATAATCGACAATTGGTATATTGAGAGACCTTAAGGAGCTTTAGGTTTATATTCATATATGGAATTTAAGTGAGAAATGAAGGTTATTTTTAGGGTGAGTTCCACGCACTTGTTTTGTAACGTTGGCTGCCATTCAATTGCTGTGGGGCAACAGCTCATTAAAGTTACATACGATGCTGCCTTGGCTAACAAGCCACCCACAGCCTGCATAAAGCTGCACGCATACCCAACCACCCACCCACACACACACACGCAGACCCACTCATACACAATCTGCACACGACGCTCAGACAAGCCCACATGACATTGTCCAGGGAGCTAAATACACGAACGTTGCTGTGACAGCAAAGATAACGCAGCAACAACTCCAATTTGAGTGCGAGAAATGTCAATGCATGTGGCAAGCAAATGACCAGCAGGAGTCGCACACACACAGAGGGAGAGAGAGAGAGAAAGAGAGAGAGAGAGAGAGATAGAGTGTGGTGTGATCTATGCCTATCTGATGTATTTTAATGGTGCTCACATATATTTTTCATTATTGCTACTGCTGTAGCAAAGACAACAAAAAAATGGAAGAGAAACAACGTAGAAAAATAAAGCAATAGCTAGTCAAACAAGTTGGATATGTTGGAAGAGAGCTTAACCGATGAATATGCAATACTCTATGAATGTGAATATATGGATATATATATAGATATATTTGATCACTAATATTCTAATTGGGATTTGTGACAGCAGAAGGCAGAGTGGTATGGGAGATGGACACGCAAACATAGTTTCGTAGAAATCAATGCTCTCTTTCCTGTTGTCGAGCTGTCCTTATCGTCTATGCACTTATCTTATCTTCTTAAGCACTTACTATGATCCTTAACATTATAATAACCTCTAGCTATATCCGTAAACAATAATTCACCTCCAACAATTTCCCATACCTTACCCAACGAATCCTTCTAGCTAATAAGCCCTATTCGCTTGCTACACTCACTGAAAGAGTTGCCTCACGCCCACGCAACTGGCCCCAAACCTACGCATTACGTATACGCAACGCATGCCAGACTCGTGCACACACACACACACACACACAGTCCGTGCGGACAAAAATTTATTTGGTATACACCAGAGGACGCGAATTTTGGTGGCTGCATCCACAGCCACAGGCAATGCCCCACCAGCAAGCCGCCTTTTGTGGCGCTCACATTTCCCTTAGCGCTGGGGCTCGTGCTGCGGCATTTTTGGGCTTTGCGCGCAATATTTTTTATGGCGCCCAGCCGTTGAGATTGCAATTTAAAAATCGATAAATTGCAATTAATTTAATGGTCACAGCGACATCCCAGCAACAAATTTGCTAAATAAATCATGAGCTACTGCAGTCAAACGATGCGGTTCGATGGACGCGAAGAAGATGCCATAAAATGACACAGGAAATTTCAATTTTTGGCCAGAAACTAATCGAATTTGTATATCGAAATGAGTTAAAGAGTGAAAGTGAGCTAAACATGTCAATTGTATTGTGCTCCACTCAAGATGAGAGAAGAAGAGAAGCATTCATAAAGAATTTGTTCTTTTTAGTTTTTTTTTTTCAAAATTATTATTAAAATTTTTTTTCAAAATTATTGTAGTATATAGTATAGAAGGTTTTAGGTTTTTTCTCTTATAATCGATAATTATCGATATTTCATTGTTTATTTACTATATAAATTATTAAATTCAATTCAATTACTTTAATCTCTTCTCATATCTGGCTGAGTTTTGTTTTTATAGTTTTAATTTTGATTCAGCCAAACATTAAGGATATTCCACATCAAATGAAGCTAAGGCAGGTTTTTTTTTTGGGGGGCATCTTTCGTCGTTGCAAAAATGTTGGGAAATTGTTATTTATTAAGGCTAAACGGGCACTTAATTAGCCACAGCAACTCAGGCTAATGGATGACAGCAAATGGAAAAGATTAAGGTTGCCAAGGCGATGCTTGAAAGTCAAAAAACACGCAAATTGAACGCTGGAAGTGGAGGGCGGCGGGCGGCAGCCGGCAGCCGGCTGGGGACGGGCGGAAGCCAAGGGACAATATAAAACAATGAAACAAATGTGAATAATAAAACTAAAAAGCAGGCACATTATGGAGAGATTACGACAGGTTCCATAAATAGCCATACATATATATATATATATATATATATATATATATATATATATATATATATATATATATATATATATATATATATATATATATATATATATAGGAAGATGGACAGATGGGCAAGCAATGGCTGGCAGGGATATTTTAGAGAAGTTTTTGAAGGAGCAAAATATGAAATAATATTGCGGTATATGAAAACTTTGATTTTGTTTTGAGGAAATTGCATATAAATTAAATATAATTTAAAGATATAGGCATACAAAATATTATAAATAATAATACAATAAATTTTTGATGAGAAATATGAAGTTAAATAATAAAGAATATATAATAAATACATAATTGTATACAATAGATATGCGATTAAAACTACCTATTAAACTTAAGGAGAATAACAGGGGGGTTTGCATCTTCTTGCTCTCTGCTAAGAGGCCACATAAACGAGAGTAGTCAGCACAATTTCTCGTAATTAATATTTAGATAAATGGATGAAAATAGAAGGATAAAATAGGAAAAGTTGGAATGTTGCACTCGAGTATATATATATACATCCCAAAGCAGTTAAACAATTTTCGAAAAATCTCAACAAAACTGTCAAAACTGTGGAAGATGCAGCTTTGCCTGATTGGCCACGCTCCCCAGTGGGCGCAGATATTTCTACGATATTTTTAGCTTGGCTAGCCTATACGGTTATATATATCAAATTTCAAGACTCCAGCAGCTTAGTAATAGCGTTTTTCTTATGCCTGATAAAGTTAGTATCTATCGATTTGCCACGCCCTTAGTGACGAACTGAACCGACCGCAAAATGACATTGCACAAAAACAATTAATCTTTACACTGTGTGAATGACTATAATACATGAAATAATATATATAGTATAATATGTATAGTATAATTTAATCGAAAATATTGTGGTTCTTTACAGCTGAGCATAACATAATATAACATAAGATATGTAACATATATATAGCATAACATAGCTACGATTAGGTTTCAAGTCGTACTTTAACTTTTTGCTTTTAGCATTTTGTTTTTCTTTGCCTAAAAATATAAATATAAATAATATCGTGTTTTGCTTACAGCTCAAAACAAAGCCTAGCTCAATTTCAGACATCAATCAATAATATAAATATGAAATCATATAATTGTCAGATAAGGAATAAACAAGCTTTGCTCGAAGCTTATAATATTAAACAAAGTATTATCATTCCACATATATTCGATGATGTCCTATATATATATATACACAAAGCCAAATTGCAGTTGGCCATAAATCACATGCCCATTCAGAGTGAGAAAGAGAGCGAGAGCTAGTGAAATTTTAATTAAACTGCTGCTCGAGTCATTTGTAGCCATGGCAAATGCGAACTGGAGCATATTTTAAATGCAGCAATGAAAAACAATTTGCTAGCCGAAAATGTTTTGGTTTGGGCTGCCCGCTCAGGCCGCCACTGCTGCTGCCGCTGCTGCTGCTGCTGCTGCGTGTCCGATGTCCTTGTTCGCTGGCAACGGGCATTTGCATAATTTCCACCCTGGGATGGGTTGAAGTGGCAGCGAGTCAGATTCGCGCTGGGATTGCTGATTAGGTGGCTGTGCCACTGCCATTGACTACGTCCTGCGTCCTGTGCCCGTAGTCCTTGCTGCTGTGGTCCAGCAACGCAGCATTTAATTACCAACCCAACCACGGCAACAACAAAAAAAGAGAGAGAAATAGGCTGAAGAAGAGGCAGAAAAAAAAACAGGTTAGGCTGGTAGAAGACGGCATCAGAACGTGCCAGGACCTCGGCTTGCCTTGCCGGCAACGACAGCGACAGCGACAGCTACAACAAAACCTAATTTTCTCAAATTTCCAAACGGCCAACCAGAAAAAAACAGCAACAGCAGCAACAAAGCTCGGCAAAATATGGCGCAGTTTAAGTGCGGCTCAGAAGGCAGCAGGCGAAGACGCGGCGAGGAGCAAGGAGTGGGCCACAGGCGAAGATGCACTGCACAAAATGTTGGTGATTTGAATAGACAAGGATAGGCACATTAAGCTGAAGTAAAAGACGAGTTTAAAGTGGGGCAGTGACTAAAGAGCAGCCAAACAATTGTCAGAATTGATTGTGCTTGTAATACGCAAAGAGTTGAAGTAGAGAACGATTTAGTATAACTATTTTGACAGAAGACTGACCAGGCAGAAACTATTACTGAAGTCGAAGTTTAATCCATAAAGGAATAAGTGTGCAAATACAAAAGATGAATCTGTGACTTTGCCGAGAAGCTATTGCGGCGGAAAAGATGAGCTATAGATGTAAGCGCACTAAGCAGAGTGGGCAGATAGAGCACACAGAAGAACTTCATCTTGTAGGTTGATGCGGCTTTATGCCTTTATCAATGCCAGGGATACATCATAGCCCAAGCTAGAAGAGGCTTCTTGATGGAGCAGAACTATATAAAAATGCAGCACATTTGATGCCCAGCCCATATTTTCTGTTACTTAATTGTCTAAAAACTGGAATCTTCCATTTAAAATATATATTTATTATAATATAATATCTATTGTTATAATATATATAATATATTTTATTATAAATTCTTGATATTTCATGAATTAACTATAAATTTATTGCAGTGTGTATACACTGTGCGTGTGGCTGCAAAAATATTTTCATTTGAGATGCGCGAGCTGCTGTTTTGCTGTAGCTACAGCTCAAACAGGTCTCTGCAATGCGACTCACACACACACCCACACACACACACACGCCCACACACTTACACCCACACGCACACGCAGTGACAACAACAACAACAGTAAAAACATAGCAAAAGCAAAGCAACAAACAATGATTTTCATGGTACGTAAAATTAATTAGGGCACTGAGACAAAAATCCTCAAATTTCAATGAGCTGCGCAGCGCCGCCGCCGCCGCCGCCGCCGCCGCCGCCGCCGTCGACGTCAGCGTCAACTAGCGGGCGACGCGTCGGGGCGGTGCGGCCAAGTGGGTGTGGCTGATGGGGTGGCATGCAATGAAAACAAGGCACAGGCACAACTAAAAATACCAATGAGCTTTGAAATTTCTGTGGGGGGGTTGGGCAGCTGGAGCCACATAGAAGCCGGGCAACATAATTACTCTGCAGCTGTGTGTGTATACATATATATCAGTGTGTGAGTGTGTGTGTGTGCGGCTTGTGCGTAGGCTGCGTCTTACAGTGCAACACATTTTTGGCTGCCTGACTGCCTGGCAGCGCAGCTGACGCTGACGTTGACGTCGCCTTATATACACAGCAGAAAGCTTTTACATAGCAGCAGCTAGTGTGCGTGTATGTGTGTGTGTCTGTTATCAGCATGACAGCAAAAGCAACAACAACAACAGCAACAAGAGCAACTGCCACAGCAGCTCAAAGCTCAAAGGCACAACATTTTTTTTTGCTCTCGTGGCTAATACATAATTACAAATACATTTAATCCACAAAAGTTTTTTTTTTTTAATTGTTTTTTGTTGTGTTGGTGCAAAGGACAAAATCTGAAAAGCCTGGAAAATGCGAAACGATTGCGCTCGAAATGAGTAAAGCGTAGGGAAACGTGAGAGGGATGAGGCTGGGGCTGGGGCTGGGTGGTTGTTGTGGCAGCTTGCAGGCTGACATTTTGCTTTGATTGACATTTGGCAAGATTGCGGAAAATGTTTCAAATGTGAAAGGGAAAAGGTGAAAGAGAAAGTGAACGAGAGAAAAAACAGAAGAGAGAGAGAGAGAGAGAGAGACAGCTTGTGATGGGCAGGTGCTGTCAGTGGCGCAAATTCCTGAATGAACATTTTTAGCGCTGGGGCTGAGGCTGCATCCAAATGATGAATGCGCCGTGGGATTTGAAATAAAAGTGGAACAATTGTGTAGCAAATGCTGGATAGATACAATATAGAAATTATTGGAGACAACGGTAAGAGGGTGGTAGGAGTAGAAGGCTGGCTGGCTGGCTGGCTGCCTTAATGCCTTTTGGAACCCTAATGCGACTGAATAGACTTGAACAAATATGTGGCTGGCAGACATATATATCTTTGACCTTGGCGGATACAAATTTATTTTCCTTGATCATAAGAAAGAAACTTCAGAAGGCTACGTAAATATATAAGAAGAGGGAACTATATGTCACTATTCGATCCGAGAAAGTTATAATGCAGCCCTGATGCAAAAAATTCTGAATCTTTAGTCTTGAATCATAGTCTGTGGTCAGTGGAATATATCACTATATAGTGTTCTATTTTACTATACTTCTGAAAGGACGCTAAATGCTTTAGATCACACTTGGACGGTTTCCTCAATCGCTATCCAGTCGAGTTATTCAAATTGAGACAGTGATTACTATTGTTGCGCAATAGCAAGTAGCTTTGCTTTGTATTTCTGATCCCATCGCAGCTAATGAAAATGATAATGATTACAACAATGATGATGTCAAGTATAACAATATGATCAAAGCTACTGATAGTGATATAAGTGATAATAAAAACGACAATGAAAACGATATACACAATGGCAATGATAATGTTAAATGTAATAATATTGTTAATGTTAAAAAAGAGTGAAATTCATGATATTTATAATACATTTTGATAATAATAGTGATATAAATGATAAAAAAATGACAATGAAAACGATAATAATGAGAATGGCAATCAGAGAGAGAGAGAGAGAGAGACAGAACTAAGGGGAGAAATTTTCAAAGAGATTTAGACGGGTGTTTAGGTCTTATGGTGCAGATATGAAGATTAACAAGATGAAGAGTAAAAGAAAAGGAAGGAGAGAGAGAGAGAGAGAGTCAGATATAGACCAACAGATGGAAAGCGAGGTGCTGAGACAGAGACACACGTAAAGAGATACAAAGAGAGAGAGAGAGAGAGAGAGAGAGAGAGAGAGAAAAAGAGAGATAGAGAGAGAAGGAGCTAAGCTGCTTTACAATTCCAGTCACATGTCTCAAGTATACGTCCTTATGTAAGGAGTATACGTCCTTATGTAATAATAATAACTAAATGATCATAATGTAATTACAAACTCAACTATAAATAAAACACAATAAGAATGATGTGAAAAACAGAATTCATCATGTAATATTACATAATACATTTTCATTTCAAACAGCACGATATTCAGACCCAGTTAAAGTTGTCCGAAAAAACCTTTAATCCATTTACTTTAGAGCCTTCAAATGTCATATACAAGATTGCCGCCAGTGACTCGTGGCCATTTGGCCTATGATACGAAACCCTATAGCTACGCATGTTGATTCGAGTTCATTTCTTTAGACTCTCGCAATTACATTGAACTTTTTTGCTGTCACTTCCAAGGCGTATTAACGACCAAATTAATTTCGTTTCCTGCTTGGCTATCTCAAATATACACACAGATACATATATATATATATGTATGTATGTATATATTTGAAAGCTTTAAGTTGGCAATTAACTGTAAAAGGAGAAGCAACTCCAACCGCAAGCGACATTTGGCACGCACTTTGTGCAAAGAGCCAGAGCGGCAAAGCCAAAGAACCTCAAAAGCAAAAACTTTTACTTTAAACTAACCGAGAGGCAGCGGCAACTCATTGCTATGCAGCGTGCCCGCTGCGACCCACATAAGTAACCAAAGGGAAAAGCCAAAAAAGGAAAAGCAATGAAATCGTTTGCCTGTTGTGCAGTTGCCAAAAAGAACTAAGCACAAAGCTCCTATATACCATAGCTAGCTATATACATAGATATACATATATAAATATATATATACAGCAGCAACAACAACAACAGCATTTAACGTCACTCACAATGGCGCGCCTACAACCACCTTAGCCGCCCCCAGTAGCCCCACAGTCGACGCCGCTGCTGCACACGCACAAAAAAAGAGAAAATTACAAACGCAGCGGGTCGTTCGGCCGCCTGACGCTGTGGTGGGTGGCTGTCGGCTCAATAAAGGACTGCAGCAGCAGCAGAGCCCCCCACACGCACACGCACACACACACATACACAGATAGCATATAGCACACGCATTATATAGGCGCACACGCACTTCTGTTATGTACAGCCGAAGAGGCAGCTGCAGCCATCCAACCAACCACGCCCCCGCCTCTCTGCCGCCTCAAACTCAAACCCATGTCAAAGTCAAGCCACCACCAAAACAAAAAAAAAAAAGGAAAAGCAAAGAAAAACATAGAAGAAGCAGCAGCAGCAGCGGCAGTCGAAGTAAATGAAAATTGTACGCCCTGCATTTTTTTTACTTGTTTTTTTTTTTGTATGCCGAGGCCCGAAGCCCATTTCGGTTTTCTTGAACGTCCTTGATCCTTGCAACGCACAGAGGCAACAACAATAAAAAGGGCGCCTGCTGGTCGTCTTCCCAAAACACAAAAACACACACACACACACGCATACCGAGAGCGAAGCAGCGCATGTAAAAAGCATAGCATACTTTTTTGGGTAGTCGACTGGCTGACGCCTTATCAGTTGTAAAAACAAAACCGGAAGCTCACACACACAGACAGACAGGAAGTCGCGAGCACGAGCGAGACAGCGTGCATATGACTGCGCGCGTGAGTGAGTGAGAACGCGCGTGAGAGAGAGAGCGACGAACTTTCACAGGGTTTTTTGTGAAAAGCGAAAGTGAAAAGCTGTTGAAGGCAAAGGACAAGGCAAAGAAAGTGAAAGTTACCCAATACGCAAACGCGAAAACAAGAGAAAGAGAGAGAGAGAGAGAGAGAGAGAGCGAGCGCAGAGAGCGAGTGCGCTTTAGCAACAGAGCGAGAGAGTGACTGACTGAGTGAGTGAGTGAGAGCGCGCGATTGAGTTCTTTTTGTTGCAGTGTCGCGTCTCAAGAAAACCGAAAAAGCTTGAATGCCTCCAATTTTAATGGCCGCAATGTCCTTGGCCAAGCAACGTGCCGAAGGATATTTGGTAAACGCACGCACGCACGCCAAAGCCAGCAGCTCCGTCGACTGCGACGACGACCGCACAGCGAGCAGCGAGCAGCGACGCTCGCGCTTCGTTTTTTGAGGCTCGCTTGCATTTACTTTCACTTTCGGCTTCGGCCGCGAACTTGGCAAACAACCCCAAGGACCCAGACCCCAGCGCAAACGCACACGCACACATATATGTATATAAACTGCGTCTCATTCCCCCCTTTGCATGCTTGCATATAATGTACTTTTTGCTGTTGCTGTTGTTGTTGCTGTTGCTGTTGCTGCTGGCAGGCAAACTTTTACCCCAAGAGCTTTCTGCACTTTTTTCCTTTTTGCGTTCAAGTTTATTTTTGACAGTGTTTTTATGCCCGGCGGCCAGGACACTGCAGCAGCGCTGGCGCTGACGATGGCGCTGGGGCCGCTGGTTTGGGTTTTCTGTTTTGCGGGGGGAAATGACAAAATAATGTAATTTGGCATTAGATTTATGCGTGCTGCGCCTTCCTTTTGGTGCGTGTCCTGCAACAAGGACTTGCGACGGCATAAAAACGCAGCGTCGACGTTTCCTTTCGCCTTTCACACGTTCCTCAACAGCCACGCCCCCGCGCAACCCACACCCCGCGGACCGCCCACAGCGTGCGCCTTATGCTTCTTGTTTTTCTTCTCTTATTTGGCATGCTTTGTATCCTGTTTTTATTTCATATTTCGCTTCCTCTTTCTCGCTGTTGTTGCTGTTGTTGTTGCCGTTTTAAGCCGCTTGTGCGAATTTAGGGCAGGTTTCATTGACGCTTTTTTAGCCAGCTTGTTTTTCTTTCTATTCATTTTATATATACTATATATATATATATATATATATATTTGTGCTGCTTTTTTCTTTTTATTTTTCGGCTGTTAAAAAGAAAAACTTTCAAGTTTCTAGCTACAAATTGAAAAAAAATGTCAACAAAGTTTAAAGTGCGAGTTTGGCTGAGGGAGACGAAGTAGAAAGTGAGTCGACTAGACTTAGTCGTGGGATTTGCTTTTCTGAAGTTCAAAAATATCACTGATGTCAATTTGAACATTATACATTATATATAGAGTTTAATTCTCTAGAATTTTTTATTGGACTAAGATTGCCAATCAAGATATTGAAGGCAACAAATCTTTTACTGATAGCTTAGACTCCTGCCTGCACGTTGAATGTAGTTTATATGGATTACAAGATTATATACAATATATACATATATACTTTATTCTGCAATATAATATATATTTTCTATATATATTCTAGTTTAAATGTATCCCATTTTACTAAAGCATTAACTACAGTCAGTAACAAGTGAGTTTCTTATATATACTCTACATAAATAATTTTAAAATTGTTTTCAGGTATTTTTGCAAACGTGAGAGAAATAGAAATTGAATAAATATTTTAGGATGAATCCACGGATAAGTAGTAATAAAAACTTAACTAATTATTCACAGATTCATCCTTTACATGTAAAATAAATATATATGAATAAATAAATATATATATAATAAATATATACAAGAAATTATATATTAGAATCTTTTAGTCGGAACTGCAGCAGAAGTCATTAATAAGATTATTATATTTTTTTATAATATTATATTTTTAAGTCTTTTAGAAAAGTTTTATTTATATATTATTAAATAAATAATAAAAATATTTTTTAAATATAATTATTTACTTTTGTGCTTTAAATGTTATAAGTAACTTATAGTTTCGAGCTCACGACAGTGTTTAAAATTTATAGTCGCCCAGATAAAATAAAAGTTGAGAACTTAAGCACAGCATCTATATTTATCTATTCGACTTAAGCGGAGCTTCCAGATGTATTTAGGGCTCACTTGATAAGCAGCTAACTAAAAGAATCATTTTGAGTTTCTTCTGACTAAAAAGCTATATGCTACAGATACGTTCACCTATATATATATATATATATATGTATAATGCATACTAAATTACTATATATTGTTGTATATAAAGATCGATGGATGTATCAATATTCAAATTCTCAATTTAACACAAAAAACCAGCGAGCAGTTTCAATATTTTCATTTGATTTCCAAACAAACTGAGTGAACAATCAACAGTAAATCGTAGTTAGCTATAGACGAACAGTCGAACATATACGACATTCAAACAAAAAATAGTTTCATTGCCATATCAGCAATTCAAGAGTTCTTATTTCGACATTTGCGTAAGAATTCAAATTTATTCTTCATAAGGAAAACTTTTCAATATAAATTTATATATTATATATATTTATACATATATATATATATATATATATAGATATATAAATAGAGGCGAAGTGAAAATGAATCAGTTAACTAAATCGCGGAGCTTTCGGATCGTAGTGGTTCTTGTTTTATGTAGTGTGTTAATGCTATTCATGATGGTCGCTGCTCAGTCGAATGTGTTCTACTCGTCGACAGATGGCGTTGTTGAGCTAACCAGTACAAACTTCGAGAGCACCGTGCTGCAGGACGATGCCATTTGGGTTGTCCAATTCTATGCCACATGGTGCCATTACTGCCACGCCCTAGTGTCCGAATACCAGAAGCTGGCCAAGGCCTTGAAAGGTGTCGTCAAACTGGGCGCCATCAATGGAGAGCAAAATGCAGAGCTAAGCAAAGCGTATGATGTGCGCGGCTTTCCAATGATCAAAATTTTCGGTGTCGATAAAAAGAAGCCCATCAATTTCTTTGGGCCACGCACAGCGCATGCGATTGCCGAATCAGCGCTGGCTGAGGTCAAGAAACAAATCAAAGACGTTGTCGGCTGCGTGGACAATGTGAAAGAACCAGAAGAGGATGAGATTTGCTTCGACAGCGATGTGATCGAATTGCAGACGGAAGACTTCAAGAAGCAGGTGCTCAAATCGAAAGAAAACTGGTTGGTGAAGTTCTATACGCCCTGGTGTCCACACTGCAAGAACATGGCACCCGAATGGATCAAGGTGGCCAAGGAGCTGAAGGGCAAATACAAAGTGGGCGCTGTCGATGCTAGCGCCTTCAGCGAATTGGCCGCTGAGTACAAAGTGGACGGCTATCCCACAATTTTCTATATTCCAGCTCAAACGGAGCATTCGACTGATGCCATCGAATATAAAGATACAAAGCGCACAGCCGATGGCATTATAGAGTGGGTCGATAGCCAGCAACTGGCTCTGGTGCCGGCCTTTAAGATTGCGGAGATCACCAGCGAGGATGCGCTGTTCAATGCGTGCGCTCACCAGGACTGGTGCATGCTCGCCTTTCTGCCCATGTTGCGCGAATGCAATGCCAAATGCAGGAATCATATGCTGAATGTGCTCCGAGGCATCGGCAACAAGTACAAGGATCAACGTTGGGGCTGGGTCTGGAGCGAGGCAACCCGTCAGTTGCCCCTCGAGAATGGCCTGCGAATCAAGTACAAGTATCCAAGCTTAGCCGTTGTCAACTGTAGAAGAATGAAGATGGGCTTGTACAAGGGCGCCTTCTCCACATTAGCCATCGACGACTATCTATCCAATATTGCCAAGGGGCGTGGCAAGCTAACCTCGGTCGACTGTGATGATATGCCACGCATAATGCTCGTCATACCATGGGACGGTAAGAACGAAGAACAGGAAACGGACAGCGAGCGTCCCATTGCCGATGAACTGTAAATGAAGTCTCCAGGTCTCCATTAACATTTATCGAAATCAGTCTTGACCTATAATTCTTGAACTTATTACATCTTGACATTATCTTTTAGTACAAACTTAATTCAGATTCCATAACATACACCAAATTCAAATCCATTTCAAAATCAAAATTTGAATTTTATAATTTATAATTTATATTTACACTGAAATTATTCTAAATTGTTACGTTAGACATAAAAAAGCATAGACACATGATAACAAATAGAATATTTCTTTTTTTTATATTTTATCAATGCTCTAGTCGGGAGTCTCTAACTAATAGATATCCTGAACAGACGGAAGGGGAATGTATCAACTCAGCTTGTCTTAGTCAAAAATGTACAGCTGTGTTCATAAAAATAGTAGTGCGAGTAAAATATTGTATACACTTCATGGTGTTTGCCACGATTCCTACTGACATTATTATACAACTATTCTGTCCTAAATTCCCATTTTCAATGCTAAATAAGGTATACAAAAGTATAGGACTTTAGTTCACATGATATAGAAAATAATTCAACATTAAAGGATATTACTAAATCCTAAACTCATTGCAAGTGGCAGTTCGAAATATGATGGTTTAGTTGAAATGTATGTAGTAGGCAGAAAGAGGCGTGGCTGACACCATAAACTAGGCATATTCTTGATCAAGGCATGTCTCTTGGCATGTCTGTTTAGACAGGGTATATCCAAGTTGAACATTTTCGACTGGATATTTCATAAATTTTATTTTTATGAAAATTGAGTAGCTCAACTATTTTTTTTTTGTTAGCTTTTCCTTTTATTTGAAATTTTCAATTTGAATTTGTAGAATTTCAGTTGACGCAACTTCAAGCCAAGTTTATCAAAGATGTGGGCAGCTGTTGCTTTGAAGCCATTGAACATCGCTCAATGCTCAATGCCCACTGACCAATTGACAATTGAGCAATTGTCATGGTCACCTAATCTTGGCTGGACAAAATATGGCCAACAGCAGCTGCTTAGCCGTGGCATGTGCCAGCACACGCACACACACACACAAGCACGCACATATATATGTTATATATGTATTATATATTGTATTATATAGAGCCTAGCCTGTGGCATAATAACTTTAAATGCAAACCGTCAGTGAGGCGCACAAAAATGACTGGCAGCTGTGCTACATTTGGCAGCGGCTCCTGGGATTGGGACTGGGACACAGACCAACTTAAAGGCTGCACATGCCACAAGCCACGAGCCCCCCTCTCCCTTATCCGCCCTCCGTCGATCCCATAGCTTAACCCCCTTTAGTCCGCCCGTTGCACAGAACGAGCTGCTTATTCATTTAATTTTCAGAGAAGCCGAAGCCCAAGGAGTAAATGGGTTTTGCATGGCGAAAGGTAGTGCCGAGGGGTTGCAGTGGGGTGTAAGGTGGCTGCTCGACTGTCAGTTCGTCAGTCTCTCAGTCACTCAGTCTGTCAGTCAGTCAGTCTGTCAGTCAATCAGGCAGTTAGCTCAGCCTCGGCTCAGCTTCAAAACTTTTGGCTGCCACGCACATTTTTCCACTTTCAACTTTCGTCAAAGGGGGCGGCGGCGGCGGCGGGTGGGCGGGGCGATTGTTGTTGCTGCTGCTGCTGCTGCAGGGTGGTTGTGCGTATTGAGCTTTATGCTTGGCTGATGTTGCGATAAGCGGCTCGAGCAGGCAATGTTGCTGTCGTCGTCGTTGATATTGTGTTGTTGTTGCTGCTGCTGCTGTTGTTGTTGTTGCCACAGCCGCAGCCGCAATGCTGCACACACCACACACACACACACGCACACCACACACATACACACACCACACATACAGCAAAAGCAGCCCCTGGCGCTTAGTTTGTGTGTGGGCGAGCAGTTGAAAAATAGGAGGCAAAAGCAGTTGCTCATGTTTGTTGTTGTTGTTGCTTCTGCTGCTGCTGTTGTTGTTGGTGTTGTTGTAGTTGGCGCCCAATGTAAAAGTTGCTGAAAAGTGTAACGCAGTTAACGCCAGCAGCAGGGGGGCGGTGGGCTGTGGGCGTTGAGTGTGGGGTAGTGTTGGTTAAAGGAAAGTTGGGGAAGTTGGTTTTTGGTTCTGGTTGCTATTCTTGCTGCTGCCGCTGCTGCGTCGCCTACGCGGCATAGTTTTAACTGTACTGTTGCAATACACTAACTAAAAGGGATTTAGTTGGCTATTAGATGAAGGAGAAGTGACGGAGAAACAGTCGGCGATCTAGCGTAGCAAGCTGTAGTAAGCTATGCAAGAGTTTAACTAACTAAAGGCCGACTCACCTATACTATTCTATACTCATATTTAAATATAAACATTTTATTATATTGCAGTTGTTTGCCCAAAATGATTAAGATTAATTTTTTTTAAATCAAATTAATTTTTTGTTTAAATTAAATTTATTTAATTTTTTTTAATTACATCAATTTAATATCTTTAATACTTTTATCTTTCGAAAATTGTTCTTCGTATTTAGGCACTTTTTTTAATCTGATCTAAATTTTAATTTTGCTTAGTTTTCTTTTTTCCTTTTTTTAATTAAAATTTTTTTTTTACCTATATTTTTAACATTTTCCAATAATATTTAGCTAAGTTTATTATTTTTTAATTACTTTACACGACAAAGTTTTAAATTAAATGAAATAAATTTAAATAATTATTTCCTTTGAATTTTTGGTTTTTAGATCAAAATAGTGAGAGTATTTCAAGTTCATTGCAGCTGCAAAAAAAATTTCTTTTTGCATTTGTTGTTTTGCCCAAAAATTCACGCACTTTTTGTGCGTCTCTCTATGCGAATGCGATAGAGTCTATATAAGAGTGGGTGGCTCTGTGTGTGTGTATGTGTGTGTGCGTGCGTGTGTATGTGTGTGTAAGTGTTGTGGCAAGTACATAGAGGCGCCTTTATGTGCGCAGATTGCCCTGCTGGCCAAAATGCTGCCTCTATGGAGGAAGCGGGCGCATTTCGGCTTTCGGCTTTCGCCTTTCACTTTCGCAGCGCCACCTAGCGACGCCTGGCAGGGTGGGGGGAGGGGGGGGGGTGGGGTGGGCATTGAGTGGGGGGCAGTTGGAAAACTTTCGACATCAAAAAGAACTACTTTCGATAATCACAGGGCTGGCGCCAAAGGAATTACATTTGCCGGCTGTGCGTAGCTGCTTTTTTACAGCTTTATTTTTGTTTTTTAGGCTTCTTGCTTTAAAGTTTTTAGCAAATAATTCAGCCATTGCCCATTTTTATGCGCATTTTATATATATGTACATTTCTTTTCGCATTTTTATGCATTTTTTTATGAACTTAATGTTTTATTGCTTTGTGGCGATGAGATCAGCGCTGAGCCAAACAATTTGCAAATATTTCTTTTTATAGTTTTGTCGTTATTTAGATTTCTATGCAGCTATTATTAATTAAGTTGAATGGAAATTTCGCTTCTTGAACATTTTTTTCACAGCAAAGTGAAGAATTTTCACCAAATGACATCATGAGGCTGTGAACGGCGAGAATGCAATCGGAAAACTTTGGTGGTGGATTTTTTGGGGGTGCACAAACCGGTTTTTCTTAGTGGAAAACCCTTTTCCTCTTTGATGAAAGCTAAATTGTTGCAGTTAGGCAATTTAAGAGGGAATGAGTTCTTATTAAAGGGGTTGCTCACCTTGACGAGCAGCCACTCAGCGGGTGGGGCGCAGGGAGGCTGACTATTATTAGCTTGGAAAATTGGCATGCATTTTTATTAAGGAAAATGTGAAAAGAAAGGAGGTATGTGCTAAGTAGATACTTCAGAAAAGCTATCAAATCACAAAAATATTGCAATAAATATATTAAAAAATATATAAAAAGTGCTCAAATACATTTTTGGAACAGCTCGCAATTTTCTCTAGTTAAATTTAAATATCGCGCGCAATTTCCAGTTCGCCGATAAAAATGCGCAAGCAGCCAACTTCAAGTGAGTCAAATTTTGCGCGCAGCCAACATTGCTTGGCTACGTAATAAACAATCACGTAACGCAACATGCGTAACGTAGCGCACAATTGCGTTAACGTTGTTTATTGGACTAAAATTTTAAAGCAAATTTTTTTTTCAGTATAAAATGTATATAAAAATACACATTTCACACAGAATAATTACATTTCAAGTCAAATATATATTGCTTATTTGTATGTCAAATTTAAAATCGAAATAGTAGGTATTTTATTTTATGAAATCCGCAATAATGTTATTGAATTGTTGGCATTCTTACATTTACAGGCTACGGTCACACTGGTTTTCACAGCAACAGCAAAGCAAGCGGACGACGTTGGTCTCGTCAACGAGATTTTCGATACAAAAACAAATAGAGAAATAACAAAAAAAAACCCTCCATTCGCAAAATGATGAAAGCCGTGTCCTGTGCCTATGTGCGCGCTAGCGCACAGGCGCTGTCCCAGAGCCTGCGGGCCACCGGAGTAGCCGTTGGTAAGCAACATCGGGTGAAGCAGTGAAGTGAGATCGAGTTATATAATGTGAAATTCGCTGAAAAAATCGAAAAGTGTGTGCAGCACAAGCTAATATTTAGGCAAGAAATGATTTTCGCAATGTTTCCCGTGTCTAAATGGCACAACTTGCCAATTTCCTTACGTAATTTCAACATAACCTTGCCAGCGAACAGCTGATTGGGCGTACAACAGTGTAAAGCGAACACAAAATATTCCCGCTATGTTGCCTATGCTAAAATACATTTAAATCCATTTTCCCTTGCAGCCACACGTCAGGCTCACAGCGATTTGCAGGTGCCTGATTTCACGGCCTACCGTCGTGATTCGGTGAAGGATACGCGTCGTCGCAGCGAAACCGCTGAGGAGCGCAAAGCTTTCTCCTATCTGTTGGTGGGTGCCGGCGCCGTTGGCGGCGTATATGCGGCCAAGGGCATGGTAAATGCTTTTGTTGGCTCGATGAGCGCCTCGGCTGATGTCTTGGCCATGGCCAAGATCGAGATTAAGTTGGCGGACATAGCGGAAGGCAAGTCGGTGACGTTCAAGTGGCGCGGCAAGCCACTGTTCATCCGCCATCGCACCCCAGCAGAGATCCAGACCGAGAGGGGCGTACCCACCTCCCAGCTGCGCGATCCCGAAACAGACGATGTGACTATATAACTAATTCTCATACTATATTGTGTCTTATATATTGATATTTTGGTATTTGCTTGCAGCAACGTGTGGTCAAGCCGGAGTGGCTGGTTGTCATTGGCGTCTGCACGCATTTGGGCTGTGTGCCAATTGCGAATGCCGGAGATTTCGGTGGCTATTATTGCCCCTGCCATGGCTCCCACTATGATGCATCGGGTCGCATACGCAAGGGCCCAGCGCCATTGAACCTGGAGGTGCCCACCCATGAGTTCCCCGATGAGACCACCCTGGTCGTTGGTTAAAGCTCCTTCTAAAACAGTTGTTTACGTTTATAAGCAAAGCACCCGCGACAGCAAAAGTAGAGGAATGGATGGAATGTAAATTAATAAACAAAAAAAAAAAAAAACACCAGACAAAAAATACCAGAACAGTTATGAACTAAAAAATACCAAACAAAGAACAGTTATATGTATGGGTTAGCAATGCTTTAAATGAAGAATTTGTTACTATGTGATTAATGCCATAACTGTAGTTTTGGCCAGATTTTTATGTAGCTTGTATTGCGGATTAAAGCCAAGAACTCTTTAAATATGCCCAAGCAACTTTCAAATGGTTCCAACTGCATTTGGGTAGAAGTAGATAGATGGCAAAGAGTAAGGAAAAAATAACTGTAAAACTTACCTGCGCTAAGTCCAATTTCCAATGCACTCATACTGCAACAATCACACTAATGCTGCGATATTAACACTTGCAACTTCACTATTCTCACTTTAATTAAAAACTTAACAAAAAAAAAAAAAAAAAAATTCGCCAAATGACGGTTCTTGAAGCCCCTTCAAGTAACCGTAAAGGCCTGCAACAGGGTTGAGCTTACGTTTGCGTGTATTATTAGCAGTTCCAGTTAAGCTGAGCTTAAATCATTATAGCAAATCACTAGGCAAAACTAATAATAATATAACTAAATATAATATGTTAGAAAAAAACAATCGAAACTAATATTTTAACAACACAATAAGCACGCAGCCGTCCGCAATCGTTATTTAAAGCGCGTTTCACAATTCGTCAAACGTTGCCACCCAGCTAAATTTACTTCGCGACACATCGCATAAACTATCGTTGCCTCGAAGCGTTGCCCATAATTTGTTTTAAATTTGAATTAGTGTTTTACAATTTTTTTTATAACAAATTTATAAACTGATTTGGTACGCTGTTAGTTCAACTACATAATACTTAAGAATTAAGTCTAAAAGAAACCATGGCCAGCGGCGAGTTAGAGATCACTTGAGTTTATATGCATTGAGGAAACCTCTATGTATAGCGGACAAATCGTCTGCCATATTTTTTAAAACTTTCAGTTTTTCACGCTGTACGGCCAACTGGGCTTCCTCGATTTCTAAGCTTCTCGCCGATTTACTCAATTTATCATGCAAAACTTCAGTTTGACAGTCTTCTGCTAAATAAGCTGCATCGCTTTCGATGGAGGATGCTGAATCATGATTCTGTGAAGGTTCCTTTTTGCACTGCTCTATTGCAGGTGGACTAAAAATGTTCTCATGTGGATCAACTGTATCGTCGCTAAGCGAATCTTCCATGGGCGAGAAGTCTACAATGGAATTTTATTAGAAATACATATATTTATATATATATATATGAGTTGTTGTACCAAAATTTTCAGCCATGCATAGGCTTAAGTTAACCAATTTAGATTCCTTCAAGATTTCATTCAGTCGACTGAAATATGGCCACTTTGAAGGTTCACCCGTTTTTCGATATTTTGTCATTTCTATTCTGCAAGTAAAGCGAAAAATATAGGTCATTATTCATTTCTTTACTCACGTACAGCTGCACTACCTATATTTCTTGGTCATATTATCCATTTTGGCTTTGATTTCAATATGATTTGGTCCATATTGCCACATTTTATCCGCCATTTCTCGATGAATGTGCGTTTTGACTCTCGGACCACATAATTCGTCTAAATTTTCCAGCCACAGCTTTAAAAACAGTGTCGTAGGTGGCGCATCCCATTTAAAACGTGATCCACGTTTGCGTTCTTCCATAAAATCGTTAAAAAATGTTAGAAATTTGATAAATTTGAAAATTTTTGTTGATTATTTACGTTTTTTGTTTTCCATTCGCCGCATGATGTGCCGAAAATGCGATAGGCAAAAAATCGATAATACGCGTTTTGTTTTGAAAGTAATTGTCTCATCAATGAGTCTGGCAGCGCTGACTAGTCAAACGATGAATATAATACTAAGCATACTAAGCATGTATATTACATAAGCTGTTCATTGGCAAAAATGCCTTTAGTAATACACGAATTTTATATGTATTAATATGAGTTTCCTAGTAAAATTGTTAATTACAAATACGTCTAAGGGTTAATGTTGGTATTTTTCTATCTCCACCTCTAGCAAGTCTATTAACAATTTCAGTCAGGTGGCAGCTCTATGCGCACAGCTGGCAATTTACAGTTTGTTTATATTTCTTTGTTCATTCGGAAAAATTTGGGAAAATAATGGCCGAAGAAATAGACGATAATGATTTCTATCGCGAAAACTTTAGCGCCGACTCCGACTGGGAAGTGTTTAACGTGCAACTAGGCGAGCTGTTACAGAAATGGGAAGTGGCTGTAGATGTAGGCGTTCCACTGCAGCCGGAGGAGCTCTTCCATTGCAAATGGCATGTGGAGACAGAGCGGCTGGACATGCTACGAAATAGCATTGCAGTGGATTATTACGAAGCACAGTCAACTGAGAAAGGATCAACAGCTGTGGAAAGCGAGCCAGGCAGCGGCTGTTTGCAGCGCACCAATTGCCATCACGACTTGATGAGCAATTTGAACACTTTCGGCCCGCCCATACGCAACTCCAGCGAACTTCATACGCTGGCAAGGATATATGGACTGCGTCGCTTTGTGCTGCTGCATCCGGTGCCGTCGTCTAGCAATTATATGAAGTCCACGTCCGAGTTCAATTTCTTTCTGAGCGCTGCGGCTGTTGTGGCCGCCGAGGTGTCCAGCGTGGTTCCGATCTTTGTGCAGATCCACGATCCCAAATGGAATTTCTATACAGGAGTCGCCATGGCGCCCGCTCTGCGCACCAACTTTCGACTCATCGGACTCGAGCAGGCGCCTTCAGAGTGTCGCTATTTGATGGGCCTACTAACGCTCTTCCATGACAAGCTGCCATCGCCGAATACCCAGGAGGCGAGGGTATCGGTGCGCACGACTTACACGCTGGATGCAGTACGCATTCGCATGCCATTATATGTGCCGTTCAATCATGGCCTTGGTTCGGAGGACATTGCCATCGATGGTGATGTGGAGCGTCTGGATGTGCAGCATTTCTATGCGTTGCCGCATGGCTATGCGCCGGAGTCTTCGACTGAGAGTTACCTGGTCTACACATGGCCAGAGCTGTCGGAATGCGTAGCCTTTGACAGCGAACAGCGCTCGGATTTCGTGCCCTCAAAAGCGCCATTGGGAAAGATCTATTTATCCGTGGAGGCTTTCTCCTATCTAAGCTTGTGCTTGGGCGATTATCAAGCTGTGGGCAAGGTCACACGTTCTCTGGAGTCTTATGTGGGTCGCAATTTCTCCGGCATGAGCAGCGGAGCCGAGCGCACAAATCCCTTGGATAAGCTGACCGAGCATAAGTTGAGTGGCAGAAGGGAGCACAGCTACGACCTGCCCTCGCAAGAGTCTCTGACCAAGCGTTTGCCTGGTCCCATGACAGAGAAGGAGCTGACCGAATTGCTGGCCTATCTGTTTCCCGATATGTATCCCGAAATGGCGCTGTTTCCCTATGTCAAGCAGAGCTTCAAAGATAAGGTGAGAAATCTGTTTACTTCCTCTTACACATTTTCTATATCTAAACAGCTTTGCGTTTTCCAGTTCGATCCGATGCGTATTAAGAGCGCCGTTGCAGACTCTTTGGTTTGTCGCCTTAGCTGCTTGTTGGCCACCTGCCACGCCCATTTGGGCAGCTTGGAGGGCATGGCACAGCTGTGGGCGGCCTTTACACGTCAGATGCGCGTCTTATGGGATAATTCATTAACAGTGCCGGGGTAAGTCAACCCATCTTTATATATACATATATCCAAATGAAAGAAACGAAGTCTTAACAAAAATATGCTTTATTTCGAACTCGTTGCGTATGAACAAAAACGCGTGTGTGTGTATTTTATCATTATTAACAAACAAAACAGGTTTCTAAAGAACGTTTAGCTAATATTTGTTTATTTATATTTGTTTGGTTGAAGCCGCAAATGTAACTTTTTAGTCAAAAACACATTAACAATTTAACGCACATTTATGCTTAGAGAGTAACTTCGATCCGTTCTAAAATCTAAGTGTGGATGGTGTTTTCGTTAACGTTCTAAGGGTTTTGCTATTGGTGTTTGAGAGATGAGCGCGCTCTAATAATTAACATTGTGTAATATTATTTTTTTTTTCGTGTGGGTTGCAAGGTCAAGTTGTTACGAAAAAAATAAATATATATATATATATATATATAACGAGGGAAGTCTGAAAAACTGTATTTCGCCAACATAAATATAAATATGATACGAAAATAATATGAAATGAAAAACAAAAGTATTTTAGATTTGAAATAAAAAATGATATCTTTTTAAAAAAAAAATTTTAATTTCTGATCTATATAAATTATTTATCTATTTATTGAGTCTTACATTCTTCAAGCTACCCTCGTATAATCAATGTCATTTAATTATTTTCTAGTGTGGGTTTCAACGTAAAATCTAAGAAAATTGAACTTAACAAAAAATATGTTGAACGAGAGCACTTTGAAAGGTTTCAGCACTAACATTCAATTCATATTTTAAAAATAAAAATAAGATTATTTTTGTTTGTTATTTAAAAGTAATTTGAATAATTTAAAAAATAAATTCATTTGTTTATTGCTTCGGACATTCTTCAGACTACCCTCGTATAATCATTAGTACATAATATCAATTTTAGCGTGAAAATGCTCCTTTTTTTTAAATATATACGAAAAGTTTTTAGTAAAATTAGTAAATTAGTAGTTTTTAGTAAATTTGAAAATATTTTCATTATATTTTTTTTAATAAAACAAAATATTTGGCAGTATATTTTTCTGTTCCATTAAATCTTGCTCATCTCGCGTCTCTAAAGTGCTGCTATAACTAAACTAAAAAACTAAAAAAACAATGAAGCAAAACGAAGCCTGTGCTGATTTGTTCTTTAAATACTTCAAACTTTTCTTTTTCGCGTTGGTGCTAAGGCAGTTTATTAATTTTAATTCATTGTTTGTGTTTAAATACTAAATTTGATTCTGAATTGCTTACAAACTATGCTGTCGATTGATAACTTTAATGTTGCCAAGTTATCGATCAATATAATTAGTTTTGCTTACTTTACAAGTGAAACATTTGCATTTGCTCTATAATTAAATGTTAGTCTAAGAATTGTTGGGTGTTATCTTCTCTTCCTCTTCCTCTTGCTCTTCCACTTTGCTCTCCTTCAAATTTATTGCCTACAATTGTTTTTTTTTTATTATTATTCATATATATATATCATAGTTAATATATCTTGTAATTTTTTTTTATTGTTGTTGCTCTAAATAATTGCTCCCGTTTTCCATCTAAATTGTGTTTACCTGTCTAATGCTCAAAGCGTTGTCTTAACTGTTTGCTTAAATCGAAAACTAATTAGATATAGTCTAAATGTTAGCTTATTTGACTAAGTATTTAGTGCCAGGCATGAACGTTGCGAATGTGAGTCATGTTTTGACCCTCATCCTACTCATCGGCACTAAATATTGTTAACTGTCAACTGTGTTCGCTCGGATTTGCTTTTACCGCAAAATCCCCTCCTAAAAATGCTTCGAAACTCAACGAGAAAGCTTAAAACTAACAATTTATGTACACACATTTACAGCTATATAAAAGATTAAGAAATAAATAAAAAAAATATAGATTTGAAAAAATTAAAAAAGGTTTAAAAAAACTAAAAATACTGAAAAAATTTAAAAATAATTTTAAAAAATAATACAAGTAAGATAAATAAAGAAATACATTTAAAAAATGATTTAAAGGAATATAATTAATAAAAAATTAAAGTCTTAAAAATTTTAAGTTTTTAATTAAAAAAAAAATATATATATAAAAATTTAATTTATAATAAAAATATAAAACGTCACCTTTTCTCTATTTAAAAACAAATAAAATTTTATTTTTTTCTTTTCTCAAAAACAAAAGAAAATTAAAATATAAAAAATCATAAATTGTTTTTATTTATAAAATTGTTTAATTTTATTAAAATCTCACTATAAAATTATAATTAAACATAAAAGTTAAACAATTAATTGTTATAAGTACAAACTTAGCACACAAAACGTTTCGATTGAAGCTTTTATACAACAAAAATGTAAATTCTAAAGCTTGAAATTAATCAAAAGAAAAACTGCAAATAAAAAATTGCTGGACAATAAATTGAGAAGTATTTCATCTCTCATAATTTACTAATTATATGCAAGGCAGTATATTGGAATATATAGATTTGTATATATATGTATATATATACTATATATATATGTATATATACATATATATATTTGTTCTTTATTTGTTGTGATTGGACAAGCGTAGCAAATAAGATACTAAAAACTTTGATCTTGAACGCTGACTCGACATTTATTCAGACTTTTCATAATTGCTTAGAGTAGAGTAGATATATTAAATAGTATTTATTTTATTGAAGTTACGGTGAATACAATGTAGTATATTTTATTAATTTAGAAATTTAAGAGAAATTCATAAAAAAAAATAATTGATAAAAATTTAAAAAATTTTTTTTTTTGTTTTAAAATTTTTTTTATTTTAATAAAGATTTTTTTAAGTTGAAAAATATTATTAATTTCAAGCTGTGACAAAATAAATAGTTGAATTAATTTCAAAAATAAATATTTTCGTGACTTTTATCAATATTTAAAATCATAATCATTTCAAATAATAATACAGCAATTAAAAATTTATATTTCAAATAAAAAAAATTTGTTTTTAAATAAAAAGATTTTTTTTTGCTAAGCTTGTCCAATCGCATTTTCTGAATTGATTTTTGTAGATATATTTTTTGTTTGTTTTATGCTTTGTTCTATGCTACATTAAATAGTGTAGTTTAGTTTCTGTTTTTAATAGCTATGCAGTGTGTCTGTGTGTGTGTGTGTGTATTTGTATTTGTATTAGTACCATTTATAAGATATATGACTTATATGTTAGTTCTTTGATTGCTTAACAATTGCTGCTAGACCAAAAACTACGCGCACAACGACAAAGAACCAAAGGAAAGCGCTGCTACAGATGCAGTTACAATTTGCAGATGCAGTTGTACATATATATATATATATATATATATATGTATATGTAGTATGTACACAAATCATATATAATGTTGTGTGTGTGTGTGTGTGTGTATTGATTGCACATTCTAAACAGCATACAAAAATAGTTTAGCTAAGTTGGACACGTTGTCAATTTGTATTCTTTTGTTTTCTTTAAATGTTATGCAAATTGTGTGTGACAGCAACAGCAGCAGCAACAAGAGTGGCGGCAGCAGCAACATTTTCAACAGCAACAACTACAGCTGGCTATTGCACTCAAAGCGTTTCCAAGTTGTTGTCCAAGTCGGTTTCAATGTCAGCCAATGTCAAGGCCTCAGCTGCGGCTGTTGTTGTTGTTGCTGCTGTTTCTGTTGTTGTTGCTGCTGTTGTTGTTGTTGCTGTTGTTGCTGCTGTCTCTTGTTGCACTTGCTGAATGCTTGACACTGAGCATGTTACTGTTTGTGTGTCAACGCGATTGCTGTCAGTTATTGTTGCTGCTGTCTGCAACTGCTGCTGCTGTTGCTGTTGCTGCTGCTGCTGCTGTTGCTGCTGCTGCTGCTGCTGTTCGCTTAGCCTACAATTACAAGTACAGTTACAGTTATCACTAAATGTATGCGCATTGGTTGCATCTATTAAATAATTTTTGCGTCTACTATATAAAATATTGTTTCTCGTATTTAACTGTAAACGAAAAGCATTGCCGCCGCGACTGCTGTTGCTGCTGCTGCTGTTGTTGTTGTTGTTGTTGCTGCTGCTTGTGGGATGATAAATGATTTCCTGACGTTCATATTCGTTAAAATAGTTCTCAACAATAATGCCGTCTGCTGCTGCTGCTGCTGCTGTTGCTGGCAACAGCGACTGTTGCTGATTGTTGTTGATGTTGCTCGCATGGCTGTTGCTGTTGCTGCTGCTGCTGTTGTTGCTGCTGCTGTTGTTGTTGTTATTATTATGAAAGTTTGCTGCACGTGGCACCACATCAGGCGGCGAGCTGCAGCGCTGTGAATTATAGTATTGCAAACGTTGATGTTGTTGTAGTTGCTGTTGTTGTTGCAGCTGTTGCTGTTGTTGTTGCAGCTGTTGCTGTTGCTGTTGATATGGCTGTTCCAATTGCTGATTGTTTCTATGTTGCTGCTGTTGTTGCTGTTGTTGTTGCTGTTGCTGTTGCTGTTGCTGCTGACACCGACCGTTGGCCGGCGTCAGATATTGTCAGAAAATACCATCCAAATTTAATACAACATTGAAATATCAGGATAACATGAGTCGCCCTCATAATGGCACCAGACCGTTGCGCGTCGTTGGATTGCGGGCCATATATATATCCATATCATGATCGGTCCAATTGTCCGATGTATCGCAATAATTGTTTAATGTGTGCGTTGAGCCCGCTTGCGAGTATCTATGAAAGGGGAGAGACACAGCAAGAGAGAGAGAGAGAGAGAGAGGGAGAGAGTGAGGAGGAGAGTGAGCAAAGCAGTTCATATATCGTTTACAAAGCACAGCAATTAACTCATTATATAGATATATATGTATCTATATATCTATATCTATACATATGTATGTGTGTGGAAAGTTGTGGGAAATGCGGCTAATGACTTGTTAAAGCCGAAACGAAACGTATTGAATCGCATCGCAATTTAATATAATGGACGTAACAAATTTACAACATGGAGCGAAACGCAAACAAAACCAAAGCAAAAATTGCAAAAATAAAAAAAATTGCAAATAATTATGAATTGAATTAACAGTTAGTTGTGTTCGATTATTAATTTTTTTTGTTTGTTTTGTCTGGCTGTGCAGGCGGGCGCTGCGGGGGGCGTTAATTGAATAAGCATACAATTCAATTCAATTCAATTCAATTCAAGCTGTTTGGGCTGGTTGAAGAAATTTATTTTTGTTGCAAGCTTTCCTTTAAGACTTTGACTTTTCAATTATGTTTGATTTTCTTTATAGCTAGGCATAGGCTTGATTCGGATAAAATATGGCAGAAATATATATTTGGATTATTTTCTTTTTAAATATCGTTTAAAGCAAGGAATTACCCTAACTACATATCAATTAATCTCCTAAATCAGATCAAAGTAGATTCAGTCAAATTTTATTTTATAACTAGAAAATAAGCATTTTTCGTAGATTATCTCATATGTGCCGACTCATATAAAATATCTCATATATATCCCAAAAATCAGATTGTTTTTGATTTCGCTAAGGCTCTCAGATATATCTCACCAATTTGATTGATTTCTATGCCATAAATTTCTCTTTTTGTTGCCTTACTCTTGAGATTTATGTATATAGATCGAAACTTTTTTGTTTTATTTAAAGTTTACTTTCGCTTGAAGATAATAAAAAGCTTAATCATAAATAGATTTCTAATGTATGCTATTATTTTTCACAAGTTGCTCAAATTTGCTTCAGCTATAAAAAGAATGCGAAGAATTGCTTAAAAAAATTGGAGGAGACTTAAGTCTTATAGAGTGCGGGCGAAGCGTGTTTATTGTTAATAAAAAATTTAATTTTATAGCACACATAAAAATAATCAGAGATAATAAAAACAACTTGAAACTTTCAAATTGAAACAACAAAATTGAAAGTGTGACGTTTGTAATTAGCGAAAATGTTGTTGACAGTTATCAAAGATTGTTGGCGTGTGTGTGCGTGTGTGTGCGTGTGTGTGTGTGTGTGTGTGTGTGTGTATCTGAGTGTGTTAGCTGCAACTGGATTAGCTTCTTAGAGTCAGTGACGAACGTCTGAGTATGTGTGTGTGTATAAGTGCGTTCTACTTACCGACTTCCCGGTCGATGATTATGTATGTGCGTGTTGTTCAGTTGATCGCGTGATCTGGAACGCGGACGCGAACGTCTTGCATTGCTGGATGCAATGCTCGCGGGACCGCCGGGCCCAACCAAACCGCTCATGCCCATCAGACTGCCGCCAGCAACACCAACACCCATGCCGCCCACACCTGCACCACCGCCGATGATACCGCCGCCGCCGCCGCCGCCGCCACCACCACCATGTATGGAGCCGGCGTAGGAGGCGCGTGACATACGCTCCGAGGCAGCGGCCAAGGATTGACGGGATTGCCGTAGCTCCGGGCGTGAATTGACCAGGTTAGTGGGAAAAGCGCTGCCCAAATAGCCGCGATGCGAATTGTTTGAGAAACTGTGCTGCGATTGCCCATCGGCTATGGATCTGCTGTTGTTGTTGGTGTTGTTGTCGAGTGTGTGTGTGTGTATGTAGGCATATGCATGTGTGTGTGTGTGTGTGTGTGTGTGTGTGTGTGGCATGGCAAACAAACACATATGAAAAATATGAAATTAAAAATAAAAATAAATATATAAATCAGAAAATAAAAATCAAAAGCAAATTATTGTGCGACATTTGCAATGATTAAAGCTGAACTTTATGCATATAAATTATACATGAATATGTATAATATATAAATGCGTATAGTATATAGATATATATATAGCATCCATATATTTATATACATATATATCTATACCCACCTTGATTTGGCCACCTTGCCCGGCATGCCAGAGAAATGGCTGCGCATATCGTCAGGCTGCTCAACGGGATAGATGCGTGGTCGCGGTATCGAGCGTCCACTGTACGCTGACACTTGATCCCATTCCTGAAATGAAAATGGGTGAAGAGAGATGGAAGTTTTTTTAATTAAAGTTGAATATTATATTACCTAAAGTGGGAATAATTTGTATATATATATATATATAAAAGCAGAAGCTCGATGTATTTATTAGAGTTTGCTTTTGCTTACAACTTTTGTTGCATTTATCACAATTTTAGCTGAGTTCAGTTTTCATCTATCATGAATAAAACTAGTTCATATTTCATAGAATACAATGCCTTTGATATATTTTTTATATATTTTTTATATAGCTTAACTTTCATTAAATTGAATTGCATACAAAAAGTATTCCTTAAAGTAGTTTTTTTTAGATATCCCAAAACTATCTAAAATATTTCTTTTATATTTACATATAAAGTCTATACATATGCTATATGCACTCAAATATTAAGACCGTTTTCTCATGTAAAGAAAAGAAAATAAAAACTTAAGGCTAACTTAAAATATAAAGATTTTTAGCTTATATATTCTGCATATATTAGTAAATTTATATGCATTTTTATGACATTAGATTTAATAGCAGAAAATTTCTCAGATTCAGCGAAATTCACAAATTTAATAAACATTTTAGTTCCTTCCACTTCAACTCGATTATAAAACTAAAACTCTTAAAAATATTAGAAATTATTTATTCGACTATAATTTTTAGTTTGCACTTGAAGCAAAACTTCAATTAAATTTTGTGCTCTGGCTGTATAACAGCTATAAAAAAGCTGTTCAATAAATGATTTGTCCCTCTCGCTCACGAACCGGCGGCAGCTAGCTACATAAATTCAAATCCATTTTAAAGTCAACTAAATATTTTCCTGCCAACTAACGGCAAAAAATAGTCCAAAAAAGATAGCCTGACCTGTTTTTTTTATTTATTTTCTTTTTTCTTTTCTTTTCGCTATTTTTTTTGATTTTTGATTTTTTTTTTTTTTGCCCAGCCTCCGTTTAATTTGTTGAACCATAAATAAAATGGGGAAAAAATTGTTGGCTTCAATTGCGGCCATTTCCGAGTCAGAGGCCAATTTAACAACAGCCCAAGGCTCAACTGTCTATACTCTTGATGTTTGTTCAATGAAAGAAGCAAGAGTATATTGGTTTTTGTGGGAAAAGTGTGAGACTTTCTATTTGATGTTGTCGTAAGTCAGAGAGGCTGTGGGAATTTAAAATATGTATAGCTAAATATATGAAGGTTATATAGCTCAAGTCGGCTAGGGTAGGGTAGCTTGTTTATGGGGAAAAACTTATATTTGAGTTTGAATTTCAACATTTTTTAAGTATTTAACTCATCTGAAGTTCGAAAATAGTTGCTTAGGGCCAACTGTTTGTGTTTGTCAAATGGTTAAGGCCAAATATTTACCAGACTACTCTTATTTACATGTACACGAAACGTGTATATAATATTGAATACTATCGATTAACTTATCGATAACTTAAACAAGCTGCTGAAATATGGTTATTGAATATCATATTATGCTTGTTTACTCAGCCTGTAGATTCGTTTTTAAATACAAAGATGCAAGGGCGTGTTTTGAAGGCAAAAAATCTTAAAAATTTCCGATTTGCTCTATCGAAAAAATTGACATAAATATATAAATAAATGCATAAAAAATATATATAAAAATATATACATGGATTTTATGTTCAGATCGATAGATAACTATATTAACTTTACATTTATGTACAGATTAGTATAGACCTATATAAGTTTTTTTTCGATAGAGCTTAAGGCTCTGCTAACCTCTCCTAAAGTTAAGCTTATGCCTTAATAATTTTTGTTTTATTCTTCATTTAACTTTTTCTATATGTTGAGCGAGCATTGCCTAATCGTAGCTCGCTGCACAGATTTTCATTTTTAAAAAAAAAAATTTTTTTTTGTGGCCAATTGGCAACTAAACTCACCTTGTGATTGTTAAACGCCGATAGCGTGGCAATGGAGCCAAGTGGTCCTGGCGAACCGGTTGGACCGCAACAATTAACGGGCAGGCCTCCAATTGGCAACGGACTCTTTTGCTGGTTGTTTTGCAGTTTGCGCGAGCGCCTAACAAACAGAGGAAGATAGAGAGAAAGAGAGGAGAGCAGAGGAAGAGGTAGATACACAGTTGTTATTGATAATGAGGTGTAGATAGCATACAGTGCAGATAGATGCCAACAGAAAAGGTTTTTATGTGTGACAACTCAATTCACCCGCTCACCTGCTGGCTGCAATGAAGACGATTACAGCAACAATAATTGTGCCACAAATGGCGGCACTGGCTGCAATTGTTATCTTATCCATGTTTGAGGTTTGCGAGGCGACAGTGCGCACCTCGCGGCATTGCTGATAGGGCACTGTTTCGGGTGTTACATGCAGCTCCTCGAGCGAAATCACACACACGATGATGCACTCCTGGGCGGGCACATTCTTGATCTTAAACTCACGCTCGCTGGCCTCCAGGGGCGGGCCCTGCTTGAAGGCCTTCTCGCCAAACAGACGATAGACGACACGAAAGCCGAGTATGTTAGCCGTCTCCGAGTCCCATTGAATAATAACGGAGCTGTCCTGGCGGAAGGCATGCTTCACCTGCACCTCGTTGATATCGTCGATCCGTGTGCCACGCTGTGGCGGATAGCCGAGCACAAGTGGAGGTCGTTGCGGCTTATGCTGACTGCCATTCGCATTCGCATTCACATTGGCGCCCTGACGCCAGCCAGGTGCCTGTTTACCTGTACTCGAGTGCAGTGTCGAGGAGCTGCTACCGCTGCTGCTTGTCGAGGAAATGGCCGTCGCTTGGACGCTGCCAGTGCCATTGACGCCCACTGTGGGCAGCGCCTTGTTGGCCTTCGTTGCAGCTGTGGTCGCTGGTCTAGCCTGTTGTGTGGACGCGCGCGTGTGTGTGTGTGGCATTTGGGGCGAAAGAAAAGTTAGCATTGCGGTTGCATAAATCAATATGGAAACTAACGTGTATATCGTGGCTAAGTTTCTATTCTTATGTTCACTTTGTAGCGGTATTATACCTAGTATCTATGTATGGTTTATATTAGATTGAGGTATCGAAACTGAACATACTTAAGTTGGCTTGACCCATAAGCTATAGTAGCTAAGAGCTCTTGAGTTCTTTGAAATTTCCAGGTCAAACCAGCTTGTTCTAAACATCTATAACCGGTCCAAAGTTGTCTCTATATGCGAACTAAATCGAACTGTAAACCAATTGCATTTCTCTTGCTTACCGTGCTGGTCGCTGTGCTGGAGCTGGCGCCAGTTGTAGGCGCTGCTGTTGTTGTTGTCGTTGTCGTGGACAGTGTGGTTGTGGTAGTTGGCTGTGTGGTGCTGGCAACAGGTACCGCAGCAGCAATGCCAGTGCCCGTGCTTGAGCCCGTTTCAAACTCCACCGAGTCGGGCGATGTGGGAAAGGTGGGCTTTAGATTGTCGGCCAGGCCGACAGGACCACGGAGTGCGGCATCTGCTATTTCAGGGCAGTTCAGTTCCTCTGGCTGTATGGAGTAGAAGCCACGATCGCGAAAGCGTGGCGGTGTGCCACAGAATTGAGGATTGCGCTCGCGTGAGGTGACCTAATTGGGGATTGAGTATGACGTCAATCGAAATCAAGAGTCCTTTGCCTTAGGGCCAACTCACCTGTAAATCACCGTTGCGTATCCATTCGGCCACCCAGCGCAGCTTGCAATCGCAGTGCAGGAAACGTCCACCCAAGGACAAGCCGCGCAGCGTCGCATTCAAATGGGCAAACGCGCCCTCTGGCACCGTGCTGAGTGGATTGCCGTCGAGGGCCAACAGTGTAATGCTCGGATTGCCACGAAAAGCCGCCTCCGGCAGTGTGGTGAGCAAATTGAAACCAATGTCCAGCACGCGCAGCTCCTTTAGCGAGTGCACAGCGCCAATTGGAAACTCCGACAGCAAATTGTTAAGTAAACTAAGTGAGCTGAGAGTCTTACGCACACCCGCAAATGCCGTTTCGGCAATGCTCTGGATGAGATTACGTTCCATATTCAGAGCCGTGAGCGCATCCAGGCCGTCAAAAACCCGTATGCCAGCAGCACCGGGCAGCTCTTTAATGCCATTCTGCGACAAATCCAGAAAAGCTAAACTCTTTAGTCCTCTGATGCACTCGGGCACGCGACGTTGCCGGGTGCCCTTCAAATTCAAATTCTTTAAACTCTGCTCGAGGCCACGAAAAGCATTTGCTGCCAAAGTCACATTATTATCATTCAGCTTCAGCGTGGAGAGCTTATTCAAGCCCGCAAACGCATCGTCAGGTATTGTGGAGAGCTGATTGCGCGACAGATCGAGTAAGTTGAGCTTGCTCAGCACTCGAAGCGCTTCCACGGGCACCTCGCTCAGCTGATTGTCCTGCAGATTGAGATTCTTGAGCACCGACTCCTGACCCTTGAATGCGCCAGTCGAAATGCGCTTGATGCCGCAGCTAGACAGCTGCACATTGTGCAGACTCAAATTGCTGAAGATCTCATCTGGCAGCTCCTCAATGGTGGCATTGTTCACGTACAGCAAATCGACGGGCTTCAGTCTCGCATATTTGTTCATTGCCTCCAGCAATTGCGAGAACTCGACCTGAAATTAAGAGGCAATTGCAAAATTTGATGCATTAAGTATTTCTTTCTTTTTAAATTTAGTGAAATATTTTTTTTTAAACTATCCTGAGGATAAATATAAGAGCTAAAATTAAGTCTAAATACACTGCTTCAATTATTTGTATATATTTAAGTACTCTATGCTCACCTGATCGCATTGTACGCTCAGCTCTCGTCCCAGATTATAGGCACATATGCAGCTCGTCTGCAGATCGGGCAGGTCTCGCTGCCAGGGGCATTGAGCGCGGCTCTGACCGCTGCCAGCTAAAAGTAAAATGAGCGACGATAGCCAAAATTGTCGATTTGTGGGCGTGGTCGCTGTTTGAGTGCTGCTGCGTTTCATCTTGTCGCCGGCATAGAGCTAGAAAAAGATAGAGAGAGAGAGAGAGAGAGAGAGTGAGAGAAGCCTTAATTTTTATAAAATTTTAATAGATTTTAGAGCTTTTTTTTATTATATGATTTTAATTATTTGCAGCTTGTTTTTGTTTTGATGGAAGAGCTGGCTTTATCAATCAGTTGTCCGGCTACTTTCAATTTAATTTTCTTTTTCTTCAAGCTCGTTTAACAACAAACTGCGCGTGAAGAGTGTGTCACCTAAGCTACCCTACCCCAACTCCCAGCTTCAATGCCCTGTTTGCCCATCGGTCTCATCATTCTCTTGTTGATCCTTTGGCAGTTTGGTTTGATTAATTTGCCTGTCTGTTCGGGTCTCGGGGTCCGTCAAGCCTGTTGCCCCATAAAAAAAAGGAAGAGAAGCATAAAAATATCAGCATAAGGCGAGGCAACAATAAGCCTGCATCCCTTTTTAGCAGCAACAAAATCGGACATTTAATTTAATTTGCCAAACGCGACAGGCACGTAATAAAAAAAAAAGGAGAGAGAAGATGGGGAAAGAGAGAGAGAGAGTGTGACAAGCTGTGAGAGCCACTCCCACACAGTCCCTTGGCGCCAGTCAAAGCTGTTGACCTTTTTGCATAATCATGAATTATGGCCACGCTCAATCGTGAGCCCCTTCACAACCTTTGCGTTTCTAAGGTGTCTCTATTTGTGGGCACATGGGAGCTTGTGGCATTGTTTTGCCCCAGCTACTTGAGCTAAGACGAATTGAATGCGCTTTAGCTAAGCGTTGCGTACACGCACCGCTGAGCGTTTTGCATGACATAATGATAGCTTGTTAATGTACTTTGTTTTATATTTATGAACAGGTGGGTTACCTGTGCTTGAAATAGGTATAAGCACAGACATAAATATAATTGTATACTTATACGTTTATATGTTCTCTGTTATTGTTCTGTTGAATGTGGGGCATGGGAATCTTGCCGAATTCTCATCAAATTAGTTGACTAAATTGAATCGGTTACGCCTGCATCTTGTGTAACGATTGTATATAATGTTATATATATATTATTAGCTCTGCTTATGAAATCACCATAAAAGAAGTTCAGAATGCAGCTAAAGTATAGAATATTCAGATTTATTGATTGATGTCTTATTCCCATTCTCAGTGCCAGCCTGAGTCTCAGTTTTAATGTCAGTTCGAGTCTCAGTTTTACTCTTAGTTTAAGTCTCAGTTTAAGCCTCAGTTTTAGTCTCAGTTTTAGTCTCAGTTTTAGTCACAGTTTAAGTCACAGTTTAAGTCTCTGATTTCCCACTCCCAGTCTCAATCTTAATCTCAATCTTAATCGCCATCTAAGTCTTAATCTCACTCATTCACTCAAAGTTCAATGCATTTGCAGTTGAGTTTCGTTCATCGTCCGAAACTTTCAATTTCAATTGAATTATTTAAAGGCAAAAGTAAAAGTAAAATCAAATCAGCAATCAGGCTGCCTCTTCAAATGAAGCTAACCCCTCGCCACCATCCCCCCTCTACACTCTTGTGTTAATCAAATGAAACGCTTCATTGATTTGTTTTAGAGCCACAAAGCCGCAGAGTAAATAATAATAATAATAAAAACTAAATAAATTAAGTCGCACGCTTCGCTCGCTCGCTGTCTGACTCACTCTCCGATAATAATCAACATTTTGTCTTTTGATTGATAGTTTTTACAGCAGCTGATTTTCCCTCTTCTTCTTCTTTTTTTTCACTTCGTTTGCCCTGCGGCTCGAAATGTCGTTTCGCTTGACTTGATTTTTCATGCAATTTGCCTCGTTTTTCTTTTCCCTCTTAGTTTCTCATTGTAGTCTTCCTTATGTTTTGTCATATTCAACTCTAAATTGCATTACGTGGCCAACAAATACTTTGCGCTTGAGCGTACATTCCATTTGCCGCGCCCCTTCAGCCCCCACAGTGGCTTCATTCAGCGCTCATTTCTCACTCAGCTGTCCGGCCGCAAAATTTAATTAAAAAATTCTTGCACCCATTTATTTATTTTTTTTTTATTTTTTTTATTTTTTTTTTGGCTTTGCAGCTTTTTTCCAGCTTATATTTTCCCACTCGCATTAATTGCATCACAAAAATGTTTAATGCGCGAAAGTGCGAAAATTGCAAGACACCAAACCAAAGCTGTGAATGAAAAACGAATCAAGTACAGTTGTGCTGCAAAGTTTGAGCTCACTCAATAACGCAAAGTAGATAAAGGAAGAGAATTGTGCTAATGGCTGTTATTGACTGCTTAATGCGCGCTAGAGCTTGGGAAATGAGAAATTAAAAATTTAAATGCATTTGAATTTCTAATTTCAGACAACTTTGAACACATTTTCAGATCAGGTTATACAATAATATCTATTAATAAATTTTATATATAATAAAATTTATTATAAATGCCAAATAATACGAAAAGTATATTGAATATCTAAAAATATATTTTTTAGTTTTTTTCAAAAGAGAACTTATTATATTCCTAGATCAAGCATATCTATAACTTTTTTTTTAAATTTCTATATTACTACTTTGCTCAAGAGTATATATTCCAAATTTTAACTTTCGTCTAGCTCTCTGTTAATACCCTTCAGAAACCGATATACTCTTTTTCACTTCCTACGAAACTAATTTTTTTCTCACCCCAATTGAAGGTGTAAATTTTCCTTTTTTTGTTTACTTTTGTGGCGCATAATTATTCACTTTTTGTCTTTTTTTTTTTTTGGTGGCTAAATTTGCATTTTTAGACAATGACCGAGCCCGAGTCCAGCATTTTTTATATTTTTTCTTTTTTTCTGCGTCTATTTCGGGGACAGCTTACAAACAATTTTTCCCTTAGGGCGCTGAGCCGCACTTAAAACGAGATTTAATTGAAGTTGTTCAACAATGAGAGTGGGCGTGGCTGTGCGACCGCATGATAATGCTGTTAAGCATTTAAGTGGATTAGAATTTTGCAGGTGTAAAAAAAATTTGAGTGTGTGTGTGTGTGGGCGAGATGAAAAGTTGTCAATTGAAAAGTTTACAAATATGAGAAGGAGAGAGAGAGAGAGAGAGAGAGAGAGGGAGAGTAAATACATATATTCGAGTTTATATACTTTTGGTTGTCAGTGTGAAAGTGTTAGCTGTGCTTATCATTTGGGTCATTGCTCGCATTAAAATTGAGGAAAAAAGTAAATGAAAACGAAATTTTTTCCTTTCGTCCATTTGAAAGTTGAGCTGGGCCAGCTTAAAAATGTGTGGAAAATTAATTGAGAGAAGCTAAAAGCGGCACAAGGGCAACTTCAATTTCAGGCAATTGGCCTGACGTCGATAACTCTTTGCTGACTTTAATTTGTGTTAACTGAGCTGTTAAGATTTCTTATCAGGCCAAGAAGAAAACAAGTTATAGTTATAGAAAACAAGTTATGAGTAGCAGCTGCCTTGGTAAATTGTCTCTGGTTGGAGTTTATCAAGTTGGCAAAGTTTTTTTCAAACTACCTAACAATCACTACAGTAATATGCTGCTAATTAATTGTTCTATAAATAATTAATAACAAGCCGTTTTTCATATCTGTCAATGGGTCTCATAAACAGTTTATATTATTGATTTCCTAAATCAACAAAAGTGCTGAGCCCCAGCTAATGATTTATGACGCTTTATTGCTGGATAAGATAAGATAATCCCACAGAGCGACAGATTATTCTGGCTGATTAAATAAAGTCGAAATCTGTGAGCTTGATTAAAAGTCATTCCAAAAGGTAGCCAAGAGTTGGGTTGATACAAGTAGAAGTTTAATAAAATATATTTTTGAAATTTTCTAGCGCTACTATTAGAACTTGTTGGGAATTATAAGAAATATATACAAAGTAGGCAAATAGCTAGCGAAAGTAATTGAAATATCACAAAGACTAGAGCCCACTGAAAGCTTTTAAGAATGAAAAGAGAATTCAGACACAAATTTTTAGTAAATCTCAACTTAAAATATATATATTTATTAATATAACAAATATGAATCAATAAAATGCTCTTGAAAATAAGATCTATTTAATGGTTATATATAGAGCGGCTGCATAACTAGCATATATCATACTTTAATATCTGGTTAACACAAACGGCATTTGTCTCGTCGAAGAAGTAATTGCCGCAGCTCTTCTCATCCAGAGTTCGACCGTTGGAACAGCGCAGATAATGCCGACAGCCCTTGGTGGGGCTGAGGACAAAGGGTATGGTGCGACCTTGGCAACGATCCTCGGAGCAGGATACCTTATTCGGTTCAATGCAGTTCTGAGTATTTTTGTCGAAGAACAAATCATCCTTGCACTTGCCCCAAACTGGATTCTCATCGGGTGTATTCTCGCCCTTGTCGGCACAGAAGAAATAGCCCTGGCAGGTGGCGCCATCGGGCACCTTGGCATTCCTTTTCGGACTCTTCGCTGTGCCACAGACATTCGCCGGCAGCGGATGGGCATCGCAGCTGACCAAAGTCTTAGCCTCACAGACACCGGTACGCTTCTGATAGTAGCCCGATTTGCAGGTCTTATCTTCCAGTTGGCCCTTGGTGCACACATAATACCGATTGCAGCCGAGCTGATTATCAAAGTTCACGCCATTCTTGATGATGCTGCAGTAGTCGAAGTTGCTCGCGCGGCACTCGGACGCATGACTCCAGATGCACTCCTGTATGGTCTCATTGAAGTGTGTGGTGTCCGGGCAGGTGCCATAGACAGGTGTCTCCTCATCGATGCAATAATAGTAGCCAAAACAAGACTTTGGATCGGATACAAAAAGAGTCGCCGCATTCGCACAGGAAACATCACAATTGTCGGCATCCGGCAACGACTTGACGCACTTCAGCGTATCCTTGTCGAAGAACGGAGTTGGACTCTTGCAGACGCTATAGGTGCTCTTGCCATTGATACAGGTGATCGAGCGACTGCATGATTCGGGATCACGTATAACCGTATTATCAGAGAACAGCGTGCATATATCGTCAATGCGTTGACCGAGAGTTAAGCCGCACAGGCTCAAAACGCATATGGCTACCACTAGGCAACTGCTGGCTGCAAGTTCTAGAAAGTTGATAAAGCCAGCTATAGATAGAGTTTCTTCTATTGTAAAACCTACCTTTCATTTTTCTTCAATCTATGTTCTGTTCGCTGCGCCAGCTGGCTACAAACTGAGTTGCAAACTGACTTTAACCAGGATCTATATAGCATTGGCATTTGATAAACCAATTGAAAGTCTTCGATTCATTATTAGAAATACCCACAGATTAGATTAACCATATCACAGGCATAAGGCGTGAACAGTGCTCCGATCTATATATATATATACATATATATATATATTATATGCTGAAACCTTCAACTGCACAGATGTTCTCCCTCTTTATGTAGAGAGACTAATCAGTTTGATAAATCAATCTGTGCAAAGCTTAAGCTTTTTTTTTGTAAGCAAAACATAAATGATATATACTTTAAGTATTTAGCTGACGCTTGACTCTTATCGTTTGCTGCTAAAGGTGTAAACAATAATAAAAATAAGACTTTCCATTTCACAACTGGTGCTTGACTAAAGCACTTGTTATGATCTTCAATTGAGTCTATAAAATATTTAACATAATTAATAACAGACAGAAGAGAGCGAAGGTTTAGCATAGACAAATGGACTTTTTAAGTGCCTCTATCCTGCGTACAATGACTTCAATATAAGATAAGCATTAGACTGCGTACAACAGAAGTGTACAGCTCTGCTTACAGTTTCGGGAATTTCATAGTCGGGCACTCTCCACTAGAACACTTGTTAAATATGAAAATCACTTATCAGATATATAAATGTATATTTTTTTTTCTTCTGCAGACTTTTCTTAAAGCTCTTTAAATTCAACAATATAAAAACTTGGCTATTTTTAGCCAACACGGCCATTAGTTCAACTACTTGTTATCTATTTAATTGAAAGCCTCTTAAAAGCCCCACAACAGCAAAACAAGAAGAAGAGCAACTATATATCGTATATTTTATTTTGTAGAACTTTTTGTCACAGTCTCTTAACTCTCAGAGGAGTCTTAAAGGCAAAGGCCATTGGTGCTTGCTCTGCGCGTTATATATTTATGTGGCCCAGGAAATAAATAGAACTATAAACTGAGTTGGCCGAAAAACAAAACAAAAAAAAAGAAGCAAAAACAAATTATTTGGTCAACTTATGTGTCTGTGTGTGTCGTTGGCCACAAAAACTAAAATGTTACGTTTGGCCATTTATTTGGGCAGTTTATGGCTGGGCGTTTCGAGCCTCTTGCCAATTAATGATGTGCAGCGCTTTAGCTTGGCCAAGACCAGCAGCAGCTAACCATTGTGTGGTCGAAACGCTTGTCAATTGCTTTTTAGCTGCTTTAGAAAGCTTTTAAGCAGCTGCTGCCTGCTGCCGGGCTCCTCTGCATATCCAGGCCAAAACTCATAAGCAAAGTTTATGCAAATGCACAAATAGCTGCAGAAGGGCACTGAAGACGAGTAGAGTGGCCGATACAAGCCCCATTTGCCGGACACATCCGCTACTGGCCAAATAAGTCAGTTCCGCCTGCTGTCCACGCTGTGCAACACACATAACTGTTCAGACACTGTTTTGTTGTGACACAGCTCGAGGTTCAATAAACTCTTTGCTCATGACTCATGGGAACAGCAACAGCAACAGCAACAGAGCAACTCCTGCTTCTTCTACTTCTCCCACTTCGGCTCTTCTATCTACATCCAGCTCCCGCTCATTTGCTATGCACCGCACAAAAGCGGTTGAAACAGCGTGAATACCAAATGCGCGCTCTTTGGGACAGTGCGTGTCATGGATCGCAGATATAGTTGGCTTTATATATATATATGTATATATATATATACATGTATATATATATATATTTATATATATTTGTATTTATATACACATATATCATATGTAGGTTGGCTTAGACACCGACAGCTGTCGATGTCAGCCTTTATTGTCGCCTTGTTGATGGCACGCAAACGAGCTTCAATGGCTATGCCAAGAAAAAATAAAACTCAAGCGGCTATTTATGTATTGTCTTTTGTGTAAAAAATTTGCAAATTTATATATTTTTGTAAATTTTTATGCATATATGCATATATACATACATATGCATACCAACACGTCGCTTTTAAGTTATGAGCAATGTTTGTTGGGAATAATCAAAATAAAATCTAAATCAAGAAATCATCATCACAGCTAAGCAAATGAGCTTGAAATTAATTTTTATATTTTTTTGGTAACTATAATAATATAAAAAAATAAAAATATTAAAAAATACAAACAAAAAAATATTTGAAAAACTTAAATTTAAATAAATTTTTTTTTTGATTAAATAAACTATAAAAATTAATAATTTGTAGTTTAGCCAAATAAACAAAAAAACATATTTTTAAATAATAAAAAAAAATATAAATAAAAAAATAGTTTTTAAATATTTACTAATAAAGAAAGCTTTAATAACTAAATATTTTTACTTTAGCCAAAGCTCAGATTATTACACAAATCGTTTAGGTTGAGCTACAATCTAAATATTCTACAGTTTACATAGTGTAATTCATCAGCTTCAGCTTGTAAGAATTCTAATGAAGCTAATTCTACACCGATAAAGTTATTAATATATAAACATATTCTTGCTTACACTAAACTTTATGTTTCACTTACAATTTATTTACTGTTGCCCATCAATTACATATATTTATCGATATGCTTTAAGCTAGATCATCAGTAAAAGTTGTGCATGTAATCTGAGTTCGAAATAGTTTTACAGTATTTGTTTTTCGCTTCAAACTTGGTCTCTTTAAACTCTGCCACATTAATTTGACTTATTAAAAAAATTCTAAGACCCTAACTATTCCCATTATCACAGTATCAGTATCAGTATAGTTGCCAGATAAGCAATATTCTTGTAACTTTTAGGAAGACTTTGTGCGTCGTAATTTCAATTCAAAATTTGCAAAGTTTCATGGCGAACAATTTCAGTTAAATTATATTGCATTTCAGAGCGTAGCAAACTTTAATAAATATTTCTTTATGCTCTGTTTTATTACGTATTTTAAACCAAAAATAAATTCTCTTTGCACAGAATTGCGCCTGGTTTTCCGGACACACGCACCTGTCTGCTGCACCAGAAGCTGCAGATGCTCAACATTTGCGTGGAGCGACGTTTACAGCGCGAGGCGTTTGGCAAGCGCAAACAACAACAGGCGAAGGTCATGGACCAGCAGCAGTTGAGCGAAGCGGATGAGGAGGAGGAGGAGGAGGAGGATGATAGCGAGTTTTATGACTGCGATGAGCCAACCTCGAGCAGTGGCTCACCAACGAAAGCTGTGTTAAGCCTCAAGCCCGAGGGCCGTTTGAAGCGTTTGGGCCAGGAGCGTTTGCTAGATGAGCCGGAAGAATATCTATATGTGCCCGAGACACAGGAGCCGGTGCCTAAGACCGAGGATCAACTGCAGGACGATGCGGAGGTAATGTTGAAACTGGGCCCCGGCTCCGGTTTGAGCACACAAATGATGTGCACTTCACTGCTGTCCGACATGGAGGCATTCAAGGCGGCCAATCCACGTGGCAAAATGGAAGACTTTATACGCTGGTACAGTCCCAAGGATTGGGAGGAAGTGATCAGCGGTAAGTAATGGGAGAAGGAGTTTTTAATATAGATTATAATATAGATAAATTTGACAGATAATGGCGAGAGCACGCATCAGCTAAGCGTGCGCATGACCACCGAGGGCAATACCTGGCAAAAAGTTTGGCAACAGGCACAACCAGTGCCTGTGGCCAGACAGCGCCGACTCTTCGATGATACGAATGAGGCGTTGAAGGTGCTGCACTATCTGGAAACGCGTAATATGAGCGAGATCTATGGACTAACCATTATACCAACGCTGCATACCGCTATACTTAAGCTGATTGTAAGTTGGCATAGACAAAACTAGATTTATATATAATAATTTATCTCTCTCACTCCACTCTCAGGACATCTATAGCAATGCCCAAGTGCAGGATCTGTTTGCCAGTCACATTGAGCAGCTTTTGAGCAACTTGTGCCGCCTCTCACGTTCCCATTCCCATTCCAATGAGCTGCCCCAAGTGGAGAGCCTGCTGCAGGATCTATCCGAGCTGGAGCGGCGTTTCTATCAGTTCAAGTGCTTTGAGAGACTCGCTGGCTATCCTAAGCGTAGCAATCTGCCCGAGATCAAGCGACAATTCGAGGAGATACTGAAGAATGAGAACAGCTGCACAATTGTGAACAAGAAGCGCGGTGCTGCAGGTGATGTGCTATGCAGTGCCGGCAGCTTGTATGACCTATTGAGTCCCAAACTGGAGCGGGACATATCGAATCGTTTGATCAGCAAGGATTATGTTATACGTCTGGACGGCGATACAAAGTCTACAGAGAAGGGTCTCTATCTGGGTCCGCAATTCATGCGAGCCATTGTAACGGGCGACAAGCTGCGACTTTGTGGAGCCTTTACAGAGAGCACAGTTTTTGTGTAGGGGGAACAGGCTATGATAATTTAACTCTTTCGTAGTACAGCTGATTCATGAGAAAACTATTCTTATAATTCAAGTATATTTCAATATTGCATAAGCTACTTTATGAACTGTCTAACAGATGCTCTCTTATAATAACTCTACATAGTTATTCACTATTCAAACAACTCTTTCAATATACTCTATAAATTTATCTATCATAAAGTGAAGTTAATTCTCTTCTATTGTACATTATGAATGTCTTGAGTATCTTTTATAAATAATTACTAGATATTTATGCTATTTGATTGATAAGCAAGCAACAATTCTATTTCAACTGCTTTTATATGCTTTAATTGTATTTGGTGCTTTGTAAAGTTTAAGTTGTGAATTTATAATAAATAGAATAAACATAATTTTGTATGAAATGCTCTTTTTGGTGTGCAACCGCAACGTTTTGCTCCTATCAATATCAATTATAACAAGACAACATTTACACTTGAGTCTGAAATAAACACGTACACTCACACACAGACAGCCGCATCTAATCACATAATCATGCTTGCAGCTTCTCTCTGTTCCCTTCTCCACTTAACTTTCGAGTGTAGCACTTTAAGCCATTTGCAAAAACTTAACTCGAATTCAAATGTAGACAGGCAAATTGCCTAGCCGGAGAGCAATCGAGCCACCGAGCCACCGAGCCACAGAGCCACAGAGAGCGAGCGTTAAATACAAGACTATGCCCAGCGGGCGAGACTCCTTGAAAGACCCAGCCCATTTGGTTTTGTGGGCCATGTTTAACTCGAAATTATTTTAAGACCGCTCCGTTGCCGTAGCTGAGGCAACGTTTCTGCCTCATGGCCAACACATAAAGCATTTCTCTTACGTTTCTTTCTTCTTCTTCTTATTACTTTTTTTTTTCTTTCGCCTCGTAAATGCTCCGCCACTAAATTACCTACAGGCTATAATTGTTTTGTGTACATGTCGAGAGTCGGCAGTCGGCAGTCGGCAGGCGGCAGGCGGCAGTCGGGCGTTGGGAGTCGCCAGTCGAGACTCTTCAACAACAACTTGTGCAGCCTTGCAACTATGTTTGAGTTCCTTTCTCTTCTACAAAATATGCACAAGTGTGGAAATAGTATTTTGCTTAAGCATTTTGTATTTATTGCAGTCGCAGGCAGCACTCCAACGAGATGCAACACTCATTAGGCTTTATCAAAGGCATAAATTTAACAAATTACCCAAAAAAAAAAAGCGTAATTTATGAGAATTTCTGTTTTTGTATTTTTTCATATAGTTGTTTAGCATGAGATGAATACGCATTACTTATATATCGTATCAGAACAACGTTAGTTTATGCTGGATTTCATATATTTTTCTAGCTTTTATTTGGCCTTTTAATGAAGTCGAAGACTAAAACTTTAAAGCTATTTTGTAAAAAGGGCTTTTAATTAATCTGAAAAGTTAAAGTTCTGAAATATTAATATTGAAAAAAGTGTCTATACAATAGGGTAAGTGTGGATTTATCAAGAACCAAAGATAGAAATTCTTCGAGATCATCTAAAACCAAATTTTTTTTTATACGCATAGCAAGCGTCTTTCAACTTAGCTTAAATACCTTTACCTTTACCTTTAAGATTGCAGAGCTTAAAAACCTTTGAAGATCTTTTCATAAAGTGTATGCCGCAGAAAGTGGTTTAACGAAGCTAATTATGGTACTGCAGGCAGATAAGAAACAGCTTTGATTGTCGAAAGCTGCTGAAAGCTGCAAATGATTATGTGCAGCTTAAAGCTGTTATGAATAAATAAACTGCTGTATTATAATTATCAAGTCAGCCTAATCATCTGAGCAGCTTACTTCAAACAGAAAGCTTAATGCTTTAAATTAAATCTTAGCTAATTAAGCATTATCAGCAACTGCTTTAGGCCACTGCCGTTGCCTTAAAGTCAAGCTTTTCCTTTAAAATGTGCTTCAATACTAAAAATTCAAAACTAAAAATTGTGCTCGTAAATAAGCTTTTCACAAATGCAAATTCACTTAGTAAATCAAATTGAAAGTATGATAGAATAAGTATGTGTATAAATATATATATGTTTATATACATATATCGAATTTTATATATGTAATGAAACATGGAGTATAATTGTGGTTTATGTATATATACATTTCAATAATATGGTAAAAAATTAATTAAATTCTCGCAATCAATTTGGCATAAAATGGTCGCTGAATGGAAGAAGTTCATTTCCAATTGATTTGCTGCTGGTTTTGTGGTACCTATGCACACGCACACACAGAGGGTGTGTGTGTGTGTGTGTGTGTGTGTGTGTGTGTATGTGTGTGTGGCCAGTGTTACATTTTTGCTGATGCAGTTGAATTTTAATGAAAGCGATTTTCCTTCTATTTTTTTCTCGCTCAGAAAATTGAATTATAGCAGACAGAGAAAGAAAGAGAGAGCAAGAGAGAGAGAGAGAGAGATGTAGTGTGTGTGTGAGTGAGAGGCAAAAGTTGTTGAGATTTTCAATTTCTATTGAACTCCGGCGGGCGCATTGAAAAGTAGCTGTGAATAAAAATGAATGTAATATATTCTACTCTAGCCAGTCAGATGGACTTAAAGAACTTCTCTGCTTTCTCCCTCTCCCTCTCCCTCTCTCTCTCTCTCCCTCTCTCTGCTTTCCTTTTGTAATATTTGTAATATGACATTGAGTTTCAGAGGATTATTGCTTTTGTGCACATGAATTATTCAGCGATAGTTGACTATCGCAATCATAACTCATAACGAATATACATACATATATATATATATATATATATACATATATATATATATATATACTCACAAATCTAATTGCGTGAAATGAATAGCACTGCGAATCTGAGTCGAAGTCGTAAAAAAATAATAGTGCCAGCTACTTTTTTTTTCTATTTCTTTTGAGTTCTCTTAACAATGGCGCCGTAAAAATCAACTGTGGGAAGCGCGCTGCACAAATTTGCATACTCATCATCATCATCATCATAAAGCGGAGCATAAGAGGGACAAAAATGACTCGACTCAAGTGAACTGAACTCAGATTATAAGTTTCATAACTCAATAATTAAAAGTAAACCCAACAAAAGAGCTATTAAAACAAGTGGCAGGGCAGCTGGCGGTTATATGCGACTAGTAGATGACGTGAAAATATTGGAAAAAATAGTTTAAGATAGTGAAACTTAAATGATTTCCATTTTATTAATATTATTACTCTCATTTCTCTCATTTGGTGAATTAAAATCGCTCGTAAAGTTCATATCTTGGCCAAATCTTACTCGATCTTCGATAGCTATATTCTTTCGAGTTCGTTTGAGTCCCTACTATCTATTGGCATTCACAGAATTTTGACGTAAGTTCTGACTGCATTTAGTTATAGTTTTTTATCCAAATTAGTTTCAGAAAAAAACCTATTTTAGAAAAAACATAAATTGCAAATCAGTTCAGTTTTGGTTCGATTCCGCAAGCCACTTTTTCGAGCCTAAAAGTGCTCGAGTCGCTGTCGACTGCATACTTTGAATGACTTTAACTTGGTCAACAATTTTTTGAATTGAGAAAGTTTGACTCTTCGATTTCGCATGGTTCCTTGCATATGATAAGTAACAAATTATTAGATCTACTACAGGGTATGCGTTACAATTTTTGTTAAAAATTGATATAACTTTGAAATTATAAATTTTATCAATTAAATTTTGGCAGCCTCTAACTAGATGCAAAAGCGTTCGATGTTTAATTTTCATAAAACGCAGCCTCAGCTCGCATCATAAGTTTCTCGACAACAATATACCCGTTCGACATACTTTCAATAGTTAGAGGGTATCATTATTAGCAGCAGCTCAAATGAAGATTAAAAGAGCGACAACAAAAGCAACAAATTGTGCATTTTTTTAATGGCTCTTAGAGCTGAGGTTAGTACCGTTAAATTGAGTGTTGTAAACTTTGGTTAGATTTGGTATTTTTTCTTTTTTTTATTATTATTTTCGTGTTACACGTGCGCTGATTAGAGTTGTCAGCGGCAGCTGTCTTAAAACCAATCTTAAGCAGCTTATTATAAATTTGCTGTATGCATAAATAAACACGTTGTCTCTTACTCGCTCTCTCTCTGTGTGTGTGTGTGTGTGTGTAATTTACGAGCTTTGGGGTGTGCCGCGATGTTGAAGTATCTCAAAAAATTAGGTACACAAAAAATATTCAAACAAGGTTGAATAATAACTTGTCTTGCAGTTAACACTCGAGTGCCAGGGCGAAGTGATTGCAAATACTTGTAATTGAAGATATCAATTGTTTGCCAGCAATTAGCGTTGTCATCTCTCTCCCTGACTCTCTCTCTCTCTCTCTCTCCCTCTTTCCGTGTGTGCTTACGTATACTTAATTTTTGTGTGGGCTTTCGGCTACGCCCGCATCTCAATCATTTCATTTGGCCTATTCAAATTTAAATTTAAATTCAACTTGTGACAACATCCGCTTAGGCAACCAACTTGCTTCCATCTTCATATTTGGCATTTGGCTTTGAGTTAATTAAAGCGTTTGCTGACTCATTTTTATTATATTTTTTTAAAGACCGTTTAGTCTTATGAAATATAGCAATATTTATTTAAAGCTTCTTCGCGTTGCTACGCTTAATCTCATTAATTTATCACTGCCAGCATTGAGCAGCAATCAATAATAAGAATAACATGAATTGTGGCTGGTTTCAATGCCAACGATTCTAGGAAATAATTACGAACGCTTTGGTGTGGCTTACAAGCTATCTTCATGAAACGAAACTGTTTTCAGCTAAAACTAAAAATGATCGGAAATAAAAATGAGAGAGTTTAAGTTAAGTATTTTATAAAGAGATTTTTTTTATAGAGCTCAAATGAGCTTTGACTAGGATGTAAAATTTGACTATTAAAATTTAGAATTAATCTTATTTCTCAAACTATTTTTTCATATAACAAAAAGGTCATCATAAAATTTATATAAAATGCAAAAAGCCTTTTCCAATTTATTTCTAGACATGTAGGTTTTTTTTTCAAAATCATTATTTCAGTTTTTAGCTGAATTTATGATTTAAAGCTTTACAAACAAGCTTTAATGTGCTTTTTACCAATTAAACCTAACTTTAGGCACTTTACTGCAACAGCAAATGAGCTTCCAGCTAAACATAAGTTTCAGGATTAATCTAAGTATTAAGTAAGTTATAATATTCATGATTAAATTTGCAGCACTTCAGCTATCACAACTTGAACTTTACTGAGCTTGTAACCCAAGCAACTCCTTAGCGCAACGCAACACAGCTTAAATCCAAAGTTACGCTGCCATTGAAAGCAACTGACAAAAATTGGATTATTGATATCAGGATGGTAAGCTGTGTATTTTTGCTGGTATTTTTGAAGCAAACACGCCGACGAAAATATTCAGCTGGCACGCTTAAATTCTTATAAACGGCTTTAAAAAAAAAAACAAAACTTTTTAATGCCAAGCTCGAAAAACAAAAACAAAAACAACGCAGGGCGAAAACTTTAAGTCCTTTGCATGGTTTTTCTTTTTATTTTCTCTTCGCTTCGCTTCGCTTTTTTTTTTTTGGTTTTTCACAGATCAACTCGATGCGTGATGGCTGAGGCTGAGACAGAGAGAGAGAGGGAGTGAAGATGTGTTACGCGTAGCATTTATTAACATTGCTCGCTGGGGCGTGGCAGCTGATGCTGCTGCTGCCAAAAGGTGTTAAGTGGCAGCCACGATGCGAGTGCAAATGATGATGAGCCACGGCGAGCCGTAGCCGCCGAATATGAGCGTTGAAAAATCTGCGTAAATTTCGAAGCGAGCGGCCATAAATTACAACAAACAGCAGCAACAAAAACTGAATAAAATATATGTAAGGAAATGCGAAGCAGTGAAATGCTGGACTAGCTAGATATCCTGTAAGTCTATTTGAAGTGAAACTTATTGATTGATTTCATTTATTTATTGTATAAAATATAAATAATATAACAAGTATGTGGGAATGTATGAGAAGAGAACTGATTGACTAGTCAGATATCCTCTAAAAATTAAAAATATATTCAAGCTGCATTTTATCTAGCAGAACATTTCATACAACTTTTCTTTTTAGCAAACATATGTAGAATGCCACCCCTTACGAAACTGAGCTCTATATTTTTAAAAATTATAGGGTATAAGGACATATCATATATGCTTTAAACTACACTGTGGACTTGGTGCATATTTTGTGTGTATTTTTTTTTTTTTTTTTTTTTGGTATATTTTATTAGCTCTTAAATTAACTTTCATCAACATAAACCTTCACACACGCATTAGTCACTTTTCCTTTCAGCCGCAGGGTATACAAATTTCTGTGTAAAACAATATTTATGAAATTCTTTGGTGATTCTCCAAGGAGGCCAGAGCATTTTCTTATTTTTTTTTTTTTTTACATATATACATATATATTTAATGGCTAATTAAATTGGGAAGCGAAAAACGTGCGAGACGCGCTTCAAGTTGAAATCTCCAATTGAAAAAGTTGCAATGGCCAACCAAATTGGAAATTCAATTGGAAAACAACTGCCAACAAGGCAGACACATAGATACAAGTACACACACACACGCACACACACACACACAGACACAAATACAGATCTGAACACTTGCCGCACAAACATTTGCGCAAAGTTGCGGACAACGCGCGTTGACTGTGGTCAGAAATTCCAAGTGCGAAATCTACTTACAGAGCGGAGTATGCTTCAGGCGATAAATTGAATATAGATATAGATGTAGATATAGATGTAGATATAGATGTAGATATAGATGTAGATATAGATGTAGATATAGATGAAGATATAGATGTAGATATAGATGTAGATATATATGTAGATATAGATGTAGATATAGATATAGACATATAGATATAGATGTAGATATAGATATAGACAAATAGATATAGATGTAGATATAGATATAGACATATAGATACAGAGTATGAAAGACATATCTATAATCTATCTGTCTTCCAATTACAATGCTACATAAACTATTCTTTATACATCTACATTGTTACATATATATCTGTTTGTTTTTTTGTCATATGAGTCTTAAATATGTTAGATATATCGAATTTTCTATATTTATTAAATATATATAGTAATATCTGTAGCATATATCGCAAATATAAATCCTTATGCTCAATGAATCTTCACGCGCTCATCTCTAGCTAAAAATGCATTTGCGGAAGCTCAAGAAAATTACGTCAGTGGCTTGGTAAAAGTACACACAAGTCACACACACACACACACACACACACATACAGACACACAAACATACACAAACACACACACAACCACATACGCATATACTCACAGATAAGTGACTGCTTGGGTGCTTAAGAGATAGACCAATACATGCCTGCCAGGGCAAAGAGTGCGTGTGTGTGTGTGTGTGTATGTGCAAGTATGCGTGTGTGTGTGTGTGTGCATGTATGTGTGTCAAATATAGCAAAGCCGCATCAGCAGCAACAGCAATAGCACAGTCAAAGTTGGCAATGTTGCCATAGTAAGCAGCTACTCCTCTGCTGCCGCCGTCACTGCTACCGCCTCCACATTCTGCTTCTTCAGTCTATGTTCGCCAATGACGCAGACGATTGAATCGCTTGGCCCAAACCAAAGAGTTGGGAAGCGCGAACGAGAGAATTGGGTCAAATGCCGCATATTTGGCCAAGCAGCTGGCTCTAGCCGTACAGCGCGACAGCGCTGCCTTCTTTAACGGTTAATGTTATTGCGCTTTTGCTCGTTTATCGCCGGCCATTGTTCTAGCTGAGATTTAGTTGGGGAGACGCACGCTGCGAGCAAAGTCAAAGAGGCGCACGCACACCAATGCACACACACGCACACACACACATACATATATATGTATACACACAGATAAAAGTCAAACGGCAGCCGCTTAAATTTACTTTACGACTCATTGTAAACGGCATCACGATGGAGTCAAAGTCACAGAAGGCAAATTGTTAAAGAGGAAAGCAAAAGCAGCAGCAGCAGCAGCAGCAACCAAACAGGCCAAACTTGTGTGTGTGTGTGTGTGTGTGTGTGTGTGTGTGTGTGTGTGTGTTGTTCAATTTGTGTTAGCAAATTGTGTGTGCGTTATGATTAGCAAATTTTCGTGCAATTGTTTACACATTCCAATTACATATTTATTGTTTTGCCATCAATTGTTTATAGCTAAATAGCTACAAACATATAGGCATAGGCGAAGGAGAAGCCTGCCATCAACATAATCAAATAACAAAAAGTTATGTTTACAGATATATATATATATATATATATATATACATATATAAATATATATATATATATATATATATATATATATATATATATATATATTTATGTCATGACATATGCCGCTGTAGCTGACAGCAATTTATAGCTGTTAAAAAGAGCTTAGAACTCGCTTTGATATATTTATTTAATATTTAATTTGATAGTCAACTCAATTCTGTCAAGTGGAAATTTAAGCACTCACAAAGCAATCAACTCAATGTTTCATCAATAAAATTAATTTTCAATCTGTTTTTATATATACTTATACGTCTGAACCTTTTTTGTTTGCTGATGACTTGGTAAAAATTCATTGTTGTAAATTTATAAATATATTTTTGGTTATGACAGCAAAACAAAAGTTTTTTTTTTTAATAAATAAGAAATGGATAAATAATTAAAATTTGATTTTCAGTCTAATATATTAAAAATTTATTATAATATATATTTAAAAATTTATAACATGTATTTAATATACTTTGTATACTTGAGAGCCAGAAGACTCCAATACTGTGTGAGCCCAAATTGAAACCGATTTGTTCCGGCTCGCATAGACTCGGTCATTAATTCAGGATGTTCAAATAAAATTTTAATTTTATAAATTTTGATTGTATTCAAATTTTATTAAATATTTATATATATTTTTTTATGGTCACTTTATTAATCCCAACAGCTTTCAGCACTTGGCTTAATTTCTGAAAAATAAATTTAATGCTTAAAATCACATAAAATTGCTATAAAAAAAAACCATTTGCAATTTCCTAAAATGAAATGAATCATAAAATTTAAGTGAGAATTTGCTGTTGGCCACACCCTTTTTCGCCCCTTTTGATTGTATTATAAAATTAAGCTGCTTGCTAAAAGAACATTTATTTCATTTATGTTTCCAACATAAGCATCTCTGTATATATATACACACATATATATAGGGTATCTATAGGGTATATACATATGTATTCCCTCTCTCTGCATCGACCCATTAAAGCTTAATTAATTTTTACAACAATTTAGTGTAGCAAGTCTTTAATTATGATTACTTTCGTTTAATAAACGTCATGATTATTAAAATTAATTTGATGGCGCAAAGCTGCGGCTACATTGTTGTTGTTGTTGTTGTTATTGCTGCTGCAGGTTGTTGTTGTGGTTGCTGCTGTTGCCAACATTTTGTGTCAGCCATTTGCCAGCGGCTGCCGCTGCAAGTAGATTGGAGCGCAGTTTGTCAGTTGGCCTTTTTTTTTAGATTTTTATGCTCGTTCAGAAAGTGAAAAGAGAGCATATTAGGCCGTCAACTGAAGCAGCAGACTCGAAGTTTAGAACATATATTGATACATATCCTCATCTTATAAAACTTTCAGTAGCGGCTATATACTATATATTACTATATACTATGGTTAATCGGCAAAAGCAAATCAAGCAATAAATTATATAGAGGTGTCTGCTAGAGGCGAATCAAATAGGACATATCTCTTGTAATCTTAGAACTTTAATCTCCTTTATAAATAAACCCCGCAATTGCTTAAGCGAGTATTATGCAGTCTGCTTAACACCGATGCAACGCTCTTGCTTGCGCTGCAATTAATGATGTTGCAGCAACAACTGTGGCATGCCGCAGGCAACTGGCCAAGACAATGTCACAGACTTTCAATATAAATAAATTTCCTTTTTATCTTCTTATGTGATCTCTCTCTCTCTCTCTCTCTCTCTCTCTCTCTGGCTCTGCTGACTGCTCCGTCGATTGAGACATTTTGCAAATTTAATGTTTTAATTAGGCAGCGGCAGACGCTTAAGCCCTGGTCCAAAATGGGCTTAATGGCTAATGCAGTTGCCACAGAATTGATGTGGCACAGTTCACATTTAAGCTTAACAGCCGCAACGCTGCTCCTAGCGAGCAAGAGACTTCTGGCTACGTGCGCCAGCAAAATTTTGTTACCTTCGGTTAAGTTACACAGCAGCTCCCCATGGAGCGTGGTTGGCATATAGAATATGTTGCAGCATGCAACACACACACAGTAATACACCTTCACCCACACACACACACACCTGTATATATCCACACACATGTAGTTCAAGCAAATCCCATTTGTCACGCCTGCAACGCTCGACCCGTTCGGTTTGTCAGTCTCCATTGACCCGGCAACAAGGGAGGCAGCTGGAAAAGGGGCGTGGCTAGGCGTAGCTTTCAAATTTTACCTTGTAAAATCTAATATAAATGCAAACGCAAATGTCAAAAATTGTAAAATTAAAAATCACATCTGCCTGTCTGCCAGGCTGGCTGCCTGCTTGGCTGCTTGGCTGTTTGGCTGGCTGGCCCCAACCACACTTGCAACTATTTTTGCGCACACACGTCGTATACGCAACATTATTTAATTTTTTCTCTCGTTCGTATCGCAACTGTCACATTACGTATACGCAATCAGTCGTCATCGTCGTCTGTGGATATACGCCACATATTGACGACAGAAATTTACACAGCGCTCACTGCCGAAATTAACTGTTTTGCAATGGATTTGTAATGCTGGAAGCAGAAGATATCCTAGAATTGAATTGAATTGAAGCAGATATGGCAGATGTGTGAGATGCTTTAAATGGAGCGAGTGTAATGAGTATTTCGTTGTGTTTTAGTTTAAACACAGGCAGACAGTTTTAGGCTTATTAAGAGTGAAGAGTGAAAGAAGCTTAAGCAAATGTATTTACTTGGATAAGAACGTATTATGGGAGATATAAGGGAAACACTGGAAATGTGTATTAGAAGTATAAACATACTTTGATAATTATATAATAATTATAATATATGCCATCAAGGATTGTAATTTATACTAATGACAGTATGACGGAAATATTAATATTAACACTCAAATGCATGAAATTTCTACTGTGCTAAAAGAGACATTTCAGACTAATTGAATGATAATTTGCTTTGAAATGAGTTTGCTGCGAATCGAAAAAAGCTAAAGAAATAAATAAATAAATTATAAATATATATCTGCTAGCATATGTTATGTTACTTAAATTGTGGAGAGGCCCCTTTTATTTTCCAATTTTAATTTTATTTCAGAAAGAGTAAAATTCTTTAATTTTCTACAATTATTGGTAATCATCCTCTTATCCTCCTCAGCTGCCAGCTATATATACCCCTTAGCACACTTGTAACTTAGGGTATCCAATGAAAATACATCAAATATTTGCAACGAGAGTTGTTTGAAGGGTTTTTGGCACAATAAATGTCAGCAATGTTTGATGTTGATTGAACATCGCGTCGCGTTTGCATATCATGCGGGACAAGAGCAAGTGACTATATATAAAATATATACATATATATATATATATATATACATATATTCAAATATTTATATGTGTATATATAAATTTGTACAGCAAAGTTTGCAATACAATTTAACAAATGTGCTTGACAAATTGTTCAAATAAAAAACGAGAAGAATGCGAAATGAAAGTTTCATCAATATGAAATGCTCACAAAAAATATGCGAATATTGGGCATATATGCAAATATATATATATATATATATATATATATATATATATATATATATATATATATATATATATATATATATATATATATATATATATATATATATATATATATATAAATTGAGTGCAGACGTAAAGAGATTAAAAAGAATTTTTGCAAGTTTTCAGCGAAGGCCAAACAAAATTTGGCACGCAATTTTGCATTCAAAAATTGCATTGCGTAAAAGTTTTCATTTATGTTGCATTTGCTTTTTAATTTACGCACACGAGTCTAGGTGTGTGTGCGTGCATGTGTGTGTTGGTCTCTTTAGGTGTCTGTCTGCCAAAATGAATTTTATTTTAATTTATGCGCAGACATCAGCAGACGCAGGCGGACAAACTAAGGCATAGGTCGTCGTCGAGCGGGGCGTTTGACCCCGCCCTCTCCTTCGACACAATATTCACACGCAGACTCATTGACACACACACACACACGCGCATGCACGCTCGCACGCAACTGCTTGAAAACGGAAACGGAAATATGCGCAATTTTTCAACAAGACGTCTGTCAGTCGGGCAAAAGGCGACAACAACAACAACAACAACAACAACAGCAATAGCAACAAAAGAGTTGGGGAAAATGCAAAATGATAAACCGAAAAGTTTTTCTGGCGTTTTCCCTCAACTTTTCTTGCACTTGCACAAAATTATTTAAGTTTTTGGCCGTTTGTTTGAGTTTTCTGTTTTTCAGTTTTTTCCGTTATTTTCTGTTCTTCAGTTTTCGGCTTTGTTTCAAGTGCATTTCGCATTTTAAATATGAATTCTTTTCATACGCTTAAGCATAAAATGAAAATATAAAAAAAACATTTCGAAATAATTAAACAAGTGCGTGCCAAATGGAGAGATAAAGCGCTCAAACACTGGCCAACAGCAGCAAAGTTTTTCTTAACCAAAATTGGGTCAATTAAAAAGTTGTCTTGCGGCCCGGTTGAATGGCCACAGAAAAGTCTCTATGCAAGCTGCTCGTTAAGTAGTTGCTGAACTAATTAAATTATTTGGTTTTTTTTTTTTTGTTTTTTTTTTTTTTTTTAGTTTTATGATGAAAACAAAATGTTAAATTGAATAGAGTTTTGATTTAAGAATGAGTTAAGTTAAGCTTAAGATGTATGAAACTTTTTTTGTTCTCTATATAAAGAGTAAAATAATTTAATATGATGTGCAGCTGTGATCATAAAAATAGTAGTGCGACTGAAATGTTGAACAGCTAAATCTTTGCATGTAATTTGTAGTTAGTAATTTAAAATGATTATTAAGATTACCATATATATAACATATATATCTTTGAAAAATAAGTTTTTTATTTTTAGCCAAATAATTCATTTAGATTCCTTTCCGTCTACAGCTGGTTTTATTGCCATGCAACTCATTTGCTTAATATTTAAGTTAATAGTCGTCATAAAAACAAAATAAATTGAAATTATGCAACGCAGTTTTTTCAAACAGTTTGCAGCGACTTTTTTTAAATTCTGCCATAAAACTTTTATAAAATTATTTTTAAACGTATTCTGAGTGTGTTATATACTCTACACTGCCACATTAGTACACTTTAATTCACATTAAAAACAAAAATAAAGTCAAGGCTGCTCAAAAAAATAAAAAAAACCCAGTTTTATATTGCACAGAAAAACAGGTTCAGATTGTGTTGCCAAATTTATTTATAAAAATACTATACAAAATACACCTTTAGCATTTTACAATAATTTCAATGCTGCAAATTCAATAAATTAGAACGCAAATACGGCAAGGATTTTTGCAGTTTCCATAAAAAACAAATGGAGCTTCTCTGGCAGCTGCAGATATCTGAATCGAATTTCAGCCTTTTTTCTGCAGAAATCTACTTGCAATGAATGCGCACTCGAATAAGAGCAATCCAATTCGTAGAATTCATTTGAAGCACATTTTGCATAATTTTTTGTGTGTTCGTTTTTTTTTTTATAAACAATAAAAAGTTGTTTATCACTGGCTGCCACAAGCATGCGGCCGAACGCATTTAAATGAGCCGCAAACAACAATTATTGTAAATACTTTTGTATATACAAATACACACATATACATACATAAATTTATAGTTTGTATATGTATGCATTTTGCAGCCATATTTATTTGTTATTTTTATGTACAATGCATAAATTGTTTGCAAATGACGGAAAAGTCAGCGGAGCAAATGCCACTCAGCCAGCAATAAATATAAAAGCAATATGTATTCGATTATTCAATATTGATATGCACAGCTATTATTTTAAATAAGCTTCAAGTCATAAATTAATCCCGCTGATCCTGTAATAAACAGAATTTTCAGAATAAACAGAATTTTCAGCGGCAACATTTTATAAGGCAACTTCGAGCTTAAGGCCAGAACTATTGGATCAAGCTTTGAGCTTTAATATATGATTATAAATAATTATAAACATTAAGTTGAAAACTCTGCAAATGCTAAAAGAACTTTAACATATCATTAAGTCTCTTTGAGTTTCAGGCTTTTAACTGTTGGATCTAGTTGCTAATAGTTTAAAGCGTTGCGCTTAAAGTTCATTAAAGTCAATTAAACAGCTTTGCAGCTAGTTTTAAGAAAGATAAAATATGGATATAAAAAAGTATATATATATATTTTTTTATATAAACTTCCTTTATTTTTTATACGATATTAATGCTTAGAGCTTTGTCTAGGAAAAGTATTCTATTATTTACAAATAATATAAAAACTATAGTAAAGGTCAAAGCTCTACCTAACATATATTTGTAAGCTCATAAATCATCCGAAAAGTAAAAAATAATAAATAGATTGTGCTGTAGTTTTTGGACTTTTATATTGAATTAATCAGTTTAAAGTCAATCATTCCAATCATCCATTGAAATGTGTATTAGGTAGAGCAATGCCAAAAAAGCAAGTTATACAAAAAGCAACTTTAAAAGAGGTTTCTTTCTGCGAGCTTTCATTCTATATAAAGTCGCCTGAAAATGCATTTTGCTTAAACAATTTAATCGTATTTAGAAACAAATTTATTTCAATTATAAGAATAAGTCAATTGAGCTTTGAGCATAAGCTCAAGCTTAAGCAGCATAATGCCATAAGTTCAAAATCGAAAGCTTCACTTCAGCTTTAGTGCATCCTTAGTTTTAGTTTTTAATCCACTTGCATTTGCAGCAATTGCTTTTGAAAGTTGAGTAAATGAAAAAAGTTTGCAATCAATGCGAGATTATTCGAATTGTTTATTGTTTATCGTTGATTACTGGGCTAAAAGTTTCTAATGAAGTAATCAGAAATTGTTTGTTATGCAAACAATGGGAAAATGTCATTAAATCAGTGCATGCTGTGCTGTGACTCAACTCAACTCAGCTCTGCTACTAAAATCAACTATAAAATTAATTAAAGGTAACAATCGGAGTTTAGCTGGACGCCAAGCAAATGGAAACAGGTCAGTGCATAAATTGCAAGAAAACGGCAAAGCCGGAAGACAAACGACAAAAACAGTAGAAAATTAAATGTAAAGAGACAAAGAGAGAGCGAGAGAGAGGGGGAGTGCGAGAGGGAGTGGAGGAGAGACAAAAGCAGCGGTGACAACTTCATGAATTGTGCAACGAGCGTACCAAAGCGCCAAAAAAAGAGGAGTTTACCAAGAAGGTATTGAGTGTGGGCTCAAAGACAACGACGTTGAAATACTCTAACAGAGAAAAATAGATAAGCGCTGAAATTACGAAGCTATAGTGCTTTAAGATGGCGAAGCTTATATACTCAAAGAGAGAAAACAAGCCAAAAATATTAGGAATATTAGCGATCTATAAAGTAAACTTTGAGAAAAGGAAGAAACATGAAAGAAGCTTACATTGTTAATGCATATATGATTGATTATATATTTATTCATATTATCGAAGAATTCATATTCATGTAACCAACTGCACATTCATCAATACCTATATTGATCATAATCCATCCACCCATCTATATATGTATTTATTCTTATATAATTCAGCTCGATTGCATATATAATACTACTTAATCATAAAATACTATTATTCCTATGGATAGACATAGCTATATATATAGAGAGAGAGGGAAAGAAATAAAGAGAGAGACAGAGATTAGTAGGACACAGACAGACCCAAATTGAGCGATTACATCGCCTATATAAGCCTGAAGCTCTTCCATCTCTGCCATCATCTACTTTCCATTTCGTTACATATGTTACTCAACACCCCAAATACCCCACAGAAAGCGCATTGCAAAAGTAAGTTTATTCAAAACAATAAATTAAAATGCAAATTTAAACGAAAATGAATGTAAACAGTAACAAACACTTGCAGTGCGGCGCTGGCTGCAATCAACTTGCTCTCAGATATGTCTTATATAGACTGCCAGCTAACTACCAGCTCAAGGCTGCTGCAAATGCAACTGCAACAAATTGTGGCGACAATGAGACTACGCTCGGTTAGCTGCTAAAAAGAACAGGAGCGGAATATCTATTTAGCCAAGGGTTGCAGAGGTGAGCTGGTCTGCAACAAGAAAACTTTAAGGGAAATTCTAATAAATAAAATTTTGAAATAAATAATAGAATATTTTAATAAACTTTAATTTTAATATTTAAATATTTATATTAATATTGAAATATTTATAATGTAGATTAGTTTGAGGCTATGTCAGGTACGTGAAAAGTCATCCAAATTTTGCCATTGCTATGAATTCAGCTGTTGTTTCAGAATCGTTTCAAAGTTTTCTACTTGTCTGACTTTGCTGTTATCTAAGGCCCCTCCTTTGGGCCGCCTTTTCTCATGCTGATCCGCACCTGTGCTTAAACACTCTGCTGACTGATGAGGCGGAAGTGTCATAGAAAGCGAAAAAAAAAAAACAGATTCAACTATAGCGACTCGACGGCGACCAACTGACCCAAAAAAAAAGAAGTAATACTCGAATAGCCCAGAATTCGATGCGAATCTTTAGGTAGATTGCCAGGCGATAGAAGTGGCCCATTGTTCCGCTAGCCGGCCTGAAGGTCAGGTATTGTGTGTGGTAAGTGTTTTTGGGCTAGAGCCAAAACAAACGTCAAGCGAAGTTGCGCCAGTTACCACGTCTCACTTACCTAGTGGGCGTCGCATACTAAACGCCCAAATAATGCAAAAATGCAGTTTCCAAAAATATATGCCTGGCCTTACCTAAAAGTAAAATAGAAAACGAGATAAATATATATTATATTCAATATGGAGACATTTATATTTATTTGGCGCAAGAAAAACTTTAGTTTAATTTACAAAATTTTGTACAACAGATATGGGCGGCTCTTTTGTGTGTGGATGCCACAGTTTGTGGCAAGTTACAACTGTGCTTTGTGGCCAGCTGGCTGGGCAGCTGCACCCGCACAACGATAAAAAACTTTCTTGTTTTATTTATCTCACAAATTTTCATTGTTTTATTATTTTCCTTATTTTTATTTTTTTTTTATTCAAATAATTGCAACAGAAAAAGCAAGAAAACGGCAAATGGCTCTGACCGCCAAACCAGAGAGCAGAGCAAAACAATAAAAGTGACTAAAAATGTTTTCAGCTACAATTTGTAGGCAGGCACGAGTGGGCGTGAGCTACTGCTGAGTACCCTGTGTTTCTGTATTGTTTTGTAGATTTTTATATGGACAGTAAATTTAATTTTAGTTTTTTGATGAATTTTGCTTTAATATACATTATACTTTTTCTATAAAGAAATGACTAATATGCCTTTTCTTTTGGTATTGCATTCCTTGATGAATTTGGCAATTCAATTTCATTTACTACGCATTTTAAATCATTTTTGATTTGGTATAATTTACTATTACATACACTTCTTTGTGTATTTAAGTCTTATATCATTTCTTATATACCCAGTCTGCAATATGAATGTTTATGTTAGAATTTATATAACATAGGAATAAGCATCCGATTAGTATGTATAATTTATATATATATATAATCTATATATCCTTCACTGACTACCAGATACCCTTACCCCTAAATTTGCTTGCAATTCGTATTATAGTTTTTTTTGTTTGTTGTTGATGTTTTTTATTTCATTCATTTCCCTAATTTTGCATCCAAATTTATTTAAATTTTAACTTCAAGACTTTTTTTTTTTACCATTTTCTTGTCAAATATCAGAAACCTTTTGTACCTTATTATAAAATCTTTTACTCAAATTCAAATAAAAATTTTCGGAAAATCTTTTCATATGAAACATCGCCAAAGCCATGTACCAAAAGTGCTGGCAGCCTTTTTCCATTAGTTTCAAGCGTATTAAAATCCATGTAAATAAAATTGAAACACAGAAATGAAAGGACCACAAATGAGAATAGAGCTGGTGGCTGGTTGTTGGGTGGTTGCGGGCTGCTGGCTGTTGGCTGCATTTGCCACTGGCTACGACCGAAAACAACTCTCGAATGGATTTTGCTGTTGTTGTTGCTGTTGCTGTTGCTGTTGCTGTTGTTGTCGTGTTTAATGAGTATTTGCATATTTTTGCAACCAAACAGCTGACAAAAGTCAAACGAAAGCAGTCGTGAATCGAATAAAAACGATTTACTGCTATTTATGAGTCGCCCGAGGTGAATGAATATTTATTGGATGCTCGCCATCAAAATCAAATGGGGAATAATTAAAAGTAATAAATGCAAAACAAATGACAAAAAAAGAAGGAAAATCAAATGAAATATTAACTACATTTTAGCAATTGAATGTACTCAGATTTGACTAGAACTTCTGTAACTGAAGAGCTGTGAAAGGAGTGAATCAATTCAACTAGACAAAAGAAAATCTGGTTGAAGGAGAAATTCATTTCATTTACATTATTATTTTTACTAGCTAAAAAATTTATAAAATTTACATAAAGAATTTTTCCTGTAAAACTCTGACAACATATTTTGCAACACTTTAAACATTTGCATTCAATTCATCTAAATCATCTGCATTCGTGTTTTCTTATCGTTTCATCATATCAAATATGAGCTGCAAAGTTTGGACAAGACGTTAAGTAAACAAAAAACATTTTCAGATTTACAGAGTGAAGTGAAAAACCTGCTTCAATCAAATGAACTAATGAATAAATATTCAAGTATATAGCAAAAACATAAAAAATAGAATGCAATCAATACATGCGATTCAACAGAAGCTTAAATAAACAACAGACACACTTACACACACACCCACACACACACATACAGAATATATATATATATATATATATATATATATATATATATATATATATATATATAAAGGCATCCACCCACATCACACACTTATATAACGTTTCCATTTGAAATGTTAACCAAATGTTGTGCGAGGCGTTGAATTCAATTGAAAAGATTTTTCATCAAATTCAAACACGTCGATGCGGAAGCTGGCAAATGAATTATTGCTCCAGGGCGTTTATTTTTTGGACCAAAATCCAGGACTAAAACCAAAATACAAACACACACACACACGCGCTAGTTGAAAATGAATCATTTGTAATATTATTTTTTTTGGAAACTGCGCCAAAAACTTGACACCTCTTAAATAAATACCCAAAAATAAACCAGTCAAAAGGCAGCAGTGGCAGCAGCAGCAGCAGCAGCAGCACGAGCTCCACCAGCAGCAGCCATAGCAATAATAACAACAACAATTGGCATTATCTTGATGGCATTTGTGTTCCATCACCCGCACATTTTAGCCAAGCTGCGACCCTCGAACAACAAATGGAACACAATCCCAATTCCCACCAGGCAGTCCAGACCGTAGCCAAAGCCAAAGCCAAAGTCGACCTTCAGCTGCGCAGTTTGACAGCTGAGCAGCAAATTCATAGATATAGAAAAAAGTATATATGTCTATGTATATATATGTATATTTGTGTATACAAATCTGTACGGATCTATGCAGGTTAAATAAATGCAAAGAATTCCCTTTTTTTAAATTTAAATTGCAATGGGGTGTGATAAAATGTAGAGAGAGTATGCAATGGAAAACAAAAAGATGTACAGAAACAGAGTAAGAGAGATAGAGGCAGAGACAGAGAGAAAGAGCTAGAGCTAGTGCTAGTGCTAGAGCTCGAGCTCGAGCTAGAGCTAGAGCTAGAGCTAGAGCTAGAGTTAGAGCTAGAGCTAGACTTAGAGCTAGAGCTAGACTTAGAGCTAGAGCTAGAGCTAGAGAAGGAGATAGAGCTAGAGCTAGAGCTAGAGCTACAGCTAGAGCTAGAGCTAGAGCTAGAGCTAGATATAGAGATAGAGCTAGAGGTAGTGCTAGAGCTAGAGCATGAGCTATACCTCGAGCTAGAGCTAGAGCTAGAGCTAGAGCTATAGCTAGAGCTAGAGCTAGAGCTAGAGCTAGAGCTAGAGCTAGAGCTAAAGCTAGAGCTAGAGTTAGAGCTAGGTCTTCAGAGAAAGGAAAGATGTAAGAAAGAGAACTACAGATATATTGATATCCATATATTCGAAAAGTATTGTAAAACACAATGCCTAGAGCTATGCACAGCACCAAATACCCTTTGTCCCATCTGAAATTCTAATGAAAACTTATCAAAATCTCAAGGAAAGTCTGTTTTTTAGTGCTTCTATAGCCCCTATGTCTCTCATTAACTTATTTAACATGCCATTTTCCACTGGCTATTAAATAACTTTTCAAGTCAAATATCTATGTTGACTGTAATGTTGACATTCTTCATAATTGTCTCTACAGGGTATTCCATAGTCACATACATTGAACTGCACTGCACTGGCTTAACTGTTTTTCATGCATTTCATTTTTTCGCCCGCAGCCAACGAATTAACATTAAACTTTTATTTACTTTTATATTTAGCAAACACTATGAACAGATGTATATATATATAGCTAAACATACATGCATAACTTGATATCAGTAAATATATATATATATATATATATATATATATTTATAAATATTAACAGACAAATTGTTGTTGTTGTTGTTGGCCAGAGATTTGCATAAACCACAAAATCCGCTTGTTTGTATTAGCATTTCGGTTTTCGGGCATTCAATAAGTTTTGTAACTCTTCGCAAGTCGTTTAAATTTTTTTTAAGAGAGCCAGCCGAAACTTGTTTTTGTTTACAAACAACAACAAAGATATATATAAATTGTTGTTTATATTGCCAAGGGGAGCGGGGGCCACTGCACTCATATCTTGCTGGTATATTCATCTTTATTAGGCATTCATTCATGTGTACAAAGCACAAAGTCGATAAACGGTCAGAGAGACAAAAGACAAAAGTTTTGCCAACCTAGCCAAAAATGATGATGATGATGAAACAACGGTGGAGAGAGAGAGAGAGAGAGAGAGAGCAAAAGCCGCAATGCCACACCCATACAGCCACCCAAGGGCCACCCAAAACTTCGCCCTCGGGGATTATTTTCAGCTAGAGACATGAAAAGCGAGCCAACTAATAAGTTATCAATCAAATATTTTGGCATATGGCTGGACCTGCTGCATCCAATCAATTTGTATGATAAAGTCAAATGACGAGCGATGACGGTGAAAAGGGGGCGTGGCAGCCTGGATAGAGCATTCAAGTTGGGGTTGAGTTTATCGTGTTCTTCTTTTTTTTTTTTTTTTTTTGCTGCTTAGCCTTGTTCGCCTTGACAGTTGTAAAGTGATTTGCTACGTGTATGTGAAATTATCATTCAGAATTTCGGATTCTGAATTTCCATATGCCAATTTACATCTAAAGTATGATTTGTATTGTGTCAGTGGATGGAAAGTTTCAGATCATTTATAAGGCTAATGGCATGATGGAAGATTAATATGAGCGAGACTGTCAGCAACTGTGAGATAAGTGAGCTGTTCGTGACACACACGTAATTTACATATAAGGAACAAATTAGAGATATGAAATGTTTGGATTTTAGTTAATGACAGTGTGCACGAAAATAAATAACGTAAAATATATAGAACAAATTTATTTTACTGAAGTTCATTTATATACTTTTAATTTCTGTCATCAAAAGCTGCATAAGTTTATCACTGCTTCTATGCATTTAGCTGTTTCAATATCAAATTATTTTATTACAACTATTTTTTCACTCTGGCTTATACCGTTTTGAACCTGCTCGAACACCGTCACTGACAAATTTAATACTTTTGTCATAGTTTTACTACTTTTAAATAGCTAATATTACGATCTGCTGCTTCAATTTAAGTTTTTACTCTTCTCAGTTCTCTTTATTGCACTTACACTACTTTCTGCGGCCACTGCTATAGCTTTATTGTGCTTTTTGCCTTATTAAAGCAGCTACTTTGTACTTTTCCCACAACAAGCTTAAATCTTTTTGTTTACTGCTCTTTTCTTGCAACTCCCCATGCTAGGTTCAATTATACTACCAATTTAATGGCATTAACTACTACTACTTCTATTACTACTACTACTATTCTCTTAAGATCAGAGTATCTTAGCTGTCATCAAAATTCACAGCTGCTTTTATTTGTGCTTCAACTTAAAGTTTATGAATAATTAGTGTTTAATATTATAGTTTATAACCTCATTTAAGAGACAGCTTTATTCCACATGACTGCCTTCAACTTTGGAAATTCCATATGATTTATTTAAATATTTTTCTTTATCAAATTAGCAGACTCACTAATCTGCTTAGCAACATAAATAACCAGTTTGATAGTCAATGTCTATTTTAAAGATCATAAGCAACATGCTTAATAAACCGGCTGCGCATAATTAAAAGAATAAAAAAGGAATTCATACAAAAAAATAACGAAAAAAATTGCAATATTACAAAAGTATTTGTCAAGCTTCATAACTTGACAAAAAACTATTTTTGTTTACCAATATCGAAGCGACATTTCGTCTGTGATTTCCTGTTTATTGAACGGCAGCAAAAAGTTTTCTTGGCTCCGGGCAAAGAGAAAGAAAAACAGAAACGGAACTAATACAACTCCAATGAAACGGACAGATAAATGTGACAAAGTTTCGGCTAATGGCCTACAGAGCACAGTGCTTCAAAAAAATATGCTAATTTAGACACCATAAAAAACCAAAAAAAAAACTAAGCACAATGAAGCGTAAAATGTAGAAAAAATGTTAAAATATTTCGAAGAAAAAAAAACAGCTAACCAAAATGTCAGATGGTCAAAATACCAAAAAATACTCGGCATCATAATTATGATAAAGATGATGATGATCATGATGATGATGATGATGCTGCTGCTGCTGCTGTGTATAATAATGCCTCGAATGATGAGCGAATTCGTAGCTGATGTGGGCAGTTAAATAATTCGCATTGAGGAAGTGCCGTGCGGGCTTTGTAATTTAAAATTCCATTTGAATAGATGAAACACTTGCCAAGGTCAAGTCGCATCAATACCAACTAATCAATAAAAAACACAGAAATATATAAAATGCCAACAACAAATTGGGCAGTCGAAAAAAAATTCACTTTTTGCTCCCAACAAATTTTTTACGGCTGTACAGCTTTTTTCTGTGAAATGTGATGTGCACTTGAAAGTGACGGAGCAGGGTATACAGGCTTGGTGAGAAGGTATATGGACAATTCAAGATATATAGAGCATATATATGTATATATATTGGAGGGTGTTCTTCACAATTTTCTGGCTGACTATAAATATATAATTCGTTGCTTAAGTGCGAATTTGCGAAATGCTTCAAAGATTCCTTGGCACAAATGTATAATTTCTGATAGGCATCACTTGGAAGGGAACAAAATGTATTCAAGATTTATTTATTTAAACTATAAATTAAGCTCAAAATTCTTCCGATATTATTAATATTATTTTTTTTTTTTATAATTTTTCCACTTGATGCTAAAACTGACACTTTACCAAAATTTGAGAAAAAAATTCATATTTTAAGCTAAACTCTTATCTATCTTTAAAAAAAATGAGCGTATCTGGCAAGTCGTGCATAGCCTGCCTGGCACTTGTGCTGCTTATGTCTATTTTCAATCGACTCCACAGTGAAGTGCGTCTTATGTGGCAGTTGATGGAGTTGCGTAACGAGTGGACTGTAGAAGCTGTTGGGTCAAGTGTGACCGAGTGAGTTGTAAATACGAATGCAACGAATATGGAGCTTATGATAGATAGATTGGCATAGTTTGCTCTCGACTCTGGACTCTCGACTCCCCAAGCAAATAAAGTTAAGTGACTCGAAGTGTTTGCTAATGTAAAATGTGTGTTTCATGGTGGCTTCTCTCACTCCTCATCGTCGTCTTCTTCCACTCTTTTGGTGTGTGACTAAGAACTCGATTTAGAGATTGATTGCCACCGCGCAGTTGACAAATTATAGCTAAAGGTTTGAAATTGTCGCATTTTAGTTGCAGCTTAAGGTAAGCGGTGAGGCGGCAGGCGCTTATGAGTGCTTTTACTTGAATATAGAACAAGTTTGACCTGTTTTCTATAGTAGTTGTCGGTTGGAAAGTGTGAGCGATACTTAAGGAAAGTTTACTATATATTTGAAGTATGCTAAAAATGTAATTTTAGTCTAAGAATATTTTTGAATGTAGTTTTTCTTATGTAAAAACTATTTTTTAAATTATTTAAATTAAATTTGTTAAATATTCCTAAAATATTTCTGAATCTGATATTACAATATTCTCACATATTAACAACCAACCAACTCAACCAACTACAGTTAACATCTGCACCTCTTTTGACCCCCAAGTTGAACTTAACCTTTGACAGTGTTTGGCTCCGGTTGCATAATAAATAGTAAAACTTCCAACGTACAGGCACATCTTCGCAATATGCCAACGCAATATTAATCAACAACTGCGCCCTGGCCCTTCGCCTATAAACAGTTGGAATTAATCAGCAGAGCAGAAAAGAGGCGACGTACGACATTAAAGCGTACGTTTTTAGCCGCTTGGGCGAGTGAAATGAACTCATTTGCTTTATATATGGCAGACAATATAATATAATTTATATGCGTGCCATTGACATTGAAAGTCTTGCCAGATGTTAATTAAAGTTCATCAAAAATGTACCTGAACCAAAGATCTACGTATAATGAAGACATCAAGAGAAAAATGCTGTCGGTAACAATAAAAGTGAAGGCATTAAAGCTAGTTGCATGAATTGCTCGATGGATAGTTTGCTGATTGTGTGTGTGTGTGTGTGTGTGTGTGTGTGTGTGTGTGTGTGTGTGTGTGTGTGTGTGTGTGTGTGTGTGTTGCTTGTGTTTGTTTGGTTGGGCAGTCAACACTTTGCTGCTTCGGTTTTCGCTACGTGCTAAAGATGAAAGCGATTTTCACCGTGAAGCATCCAACAAGAAAACCAAAAACCAAAAGCCAAACTCAACTCAACTCAACTCAGCTCAGCTCAACTGCGAGACGAGCTGAGCTGTGAGTTATGAAAAACGCTTTTCATATTTATTGTTGGCTCGTTTATGTTTTGTTTTCGCATTTTTGCTACACTTTATTTGCGTTGGCCGTAATGAGGGGCAATTTATGTTAATTTCAGGTAGGGTCGACACATAAATCTACGTTAGCAGTGAAATTTAAAGCCAGTGCCGTGCCACGAGCAGTTCAAAAAGTCAAGAAGAAGATGGCGTGGCTGTGTGATAAATAAACTCAATAAGTGCAGGCCAATGAGAGTTTGCGCGACTGCCAGATACTTTCATCTTTTGTGTTTCTTAAATCAATATTTTATTATTAATTATATTACATACGTCTGTAGATATCATACAGAGAGTGCTCAACTGCCAGATGCTCTGCTAATAGAGATTTTAGACTTTTGTGTTACCAATATCAATATTATTACATAACTAGTATAAGGAAGTGATTTAAGCTAAAGAGTGTTGTAGTTCGAGTTGCTCTGTCAAAGCAGATCAATATCATTAATATGCTGCACAATATTCCAATCAATTTTATCTACAATCAGTTTCAAAGGAAACGGTAAGCCAGCTAGGCATACCTGACTCCAATATGCTTGGTAAAATAACTTTCAACACAGCATTAGCGCTTCAATTACCAATATAATCATTAGCGATAAGTCTTTTGCCCTTAAGTAAGTTGAACCAGTCTGCTAGATAAGTTAAGCATGCTCTACTATAAGATACTCTGCACAGTAAATATATGTATTCATATTCATATTCTCAATATCTATTTATAGCATAATTGTAGAAAAGTAAGTACCAAGTCAGCTGAGCATGCGCAACTGGAGCAAAAAGAGACTTAAAGTATTCACTTTGCTATTATTTTTGTGAATAATATTTAAAGCTTCTATCATGCAGAGTAACTCAGTTAAGTATGCTCGACTAGGAGATACTCTGCAACATGAGAGTTGAGATGTTATGAATAATATCTATAGCTTTAAAGACGAAAATTTGTTTTTAGTGTCGTAATTGAAGCTTCCGGGCCACTTTCTCTTATAAAACATTCTCTTTTAACCAACATTCTTTTATAACCTAAACAAATCCTCTAAGCTGGAATACACCAACATACTTCAAGATAAGAAAGCAATAATAATACGATAGATCCTGTTAAATTTACCTAGGAATAACTTCATTCTAACCACGATAAATACACAATAAGGTACCCCTAAAGCCTAACACAAATATGCCCCATTTTCGCTTGTCAAAGTTTCCGACTTACAGGGTATTGTTTATCAACTCTGCATATCTTTTTGTACAAACGTTTGTAAACACGAACAATTTATAAACAAATTTTCGTGTTGTCAATTTATATTGAAACTAATAAATTTGACAGGGCGTAACCAGCGCGACACGCAAAAACAGGACATCGGGTCAAAGTGAGTGGAACGGGACGGGCGGGCCGGGCCGAGGCGGGACCGTACAGCGTTTGGGAGGGGGCGTGTCGTGGCTATAAAAAATAGACTTGTCAACTTTAGGAGCAGGTTTAACCTAGTTGCTGTTGTTGTTGTCGCTTGTATTTGTTTGCTGAAACAAGTGAAAGTGTCAACGCCATGAAAAATGATGAATGGCATAGAGAATGGGGCAGCAAAAAAGAAAAAAAACAGAAACGAAACAACAACGAGAAAGAAAAATTCAGAGAGAAATATATATATATATATATATATATATATATATATATATATATATATATATATATATATATATATATATATATATATATATATATATATATATATATATATATATATATATATGGAGAGTGGCAGGCCGGTCAATGCGGCGTATGCGTAATTTATGTACTCTGCACGTCTGCTGCTGCTGTTGTTGCTGCCGCACTGCTGCTGCTGCTGCTGCCGCTGCTGTTGTGTACTGTGTGTGTATTGTGTGTGTACTTTGTCTGCAAGTGAAAAGTTTTGCCTACAAAGCGAGCAATCATTAGCTGCTCGGATAGATAGCACTGAAATTTAGACATAGACTGACGAGCAGAACAATCAGACTCTTTGTTTGATGTTTTAAATGGAAGTATTTAAAACATAGACACCAATTGAAAGTTGATGTTTAAAAAATATTAAGTAAATTTAATTTAAATAAATTTAGCAAAAATGAATAAAATGTGTAGCATAATGCTTTAAATTACAAAAATTTAACTATAAAAAATACATTAAGAAATTTTAACATTAGTTTATGCTTGAAAAACATACATTAAAATATTTTTAAGACTATAAAAATACATTTAACAATATATTATAAAGCATACCATATAATATTTTTATTTTTATATTTATTTATTTTTATTCTTTATATTTTATGTTTAAAAAAATATTTTATAATATTTTCATATATTTTGTTATGATTAAAAATATATTTCTATATTTTATGATATTTTCGAATATTTTATAATGATTGAAAAAATATTTTATAATATTTTCATATATTTTGTAATTTAATAAAAATATACATTAATATTTTTTAATATTTTCGATAATTTTATAATAATTGAAAAAATATTTTATAATATTTTCAAATATTTTGTAATAAAATAAAAATTTATATCTTTATTTTATAATATTTTCGTATATTCTATATTGATTAAATTTTTATAAAACTAAATTTTTATAAAACTTTGAGTCTATAAAAATATGAGAAACTACTATAAAACATGCTGGGAAAAATGTTTAAGAAATATGAACTAGATTTTAAGCAATGCCAAAAAAGCCTTCAATAAAAAAACGTGACATAAATTTAAGTAAACAAATACGCGTATTCCGTTCTATTATACCTTGTTAACTCCTAACTCTAGCACCCAATTCAACAAATTAAATGTAACACTTTAAGGTATATTGCTATAAAGTCTGAGATTTGGTGTTGTTTGTGGAGCTGTAAGCAAAAACAATGTCTGCCATTATGCAACGCTCAAGCCGCGTACGTACTCCATAAACAACTCTCGCAGACTAAATTCTAAAAATACGAGTGGCAGCAGAGGGGGCAGCAGCGCTGGAATAGGGGTCAGGTGCTAATGTGGCTGCTTATCTAGCAGTCGGCGCTTCTAGGACTTCATAGATAACTGGCAGGACTCATGGAGCGAACGCGTGAGCTGCATAATGAAAATGCTGCGGGTGAAAGTGGTAAAGGCAGAAGGTGGGCAAAGTCATAGAAGGAGATAGAGAGACAGAGAGAGAGAGAGAGAGAGAGAGAGAGACGGCAACATTTGAATAGCAGCCTTTAGAGTAGCTGCAAAATGTTATGAACGCGCTAAGGCGTATTATTTAGTGCCACGAATAAAACTGAATAAACTGAGTAGCTGACAGAGGAAGGCAGAGAGAGAGAGAGAGAGAGAGAGAGACAGTTGTCAAAGGAACGTAAGTCGCAATGGGTGAGTTCAGTAAGTTATCTAGGGAGAATGGGGAGCAGCTGGTTTTGTGATACGGCTAGATGCTAATTTCTTTGCCATGTGCCGTCCATGCGTAGTTGGCAAAGTGCTAATTTTGTAGCCAAAAGTGTGTGAACGGACCGCGCAGAGAAGGGTTTCCAGCCAACTGCGGAATGTCGCGAAAGTTCAACATTTTGCCTCACAGTCAAACTCAAAGAGAATGGATTCAATTCAATTTGTCAAGTGAAGGTGCCAAAAACCATCTGAGCAAACAAACCGCCAAGCACTACAAAGAAGAATAGCTAAATGCTATAAAGAAAGCTAAAAAGTATCGCTCAATAAACCCACTTTTACATATAATAGACAAGGTCTGACTCAGAGCTTACTAAATTATAAGCATGGTAAAAATACTTATCCATTCTATCAATATGTAAACAATATGTAAGCGAAATGCATAAAGTGATGGTATGTAGCTTTTAGGATATTCAATGATGATTCTTGTTGTTTGTTCTACGTTCTCTATTAAACTGTTGTTCTTCTCGTCTTGTATAAGACTTTTCTTTGATTCTTGTCTGAATAATGTTTTAGACTGTTTCGACAGACTCCTTCACCAAATTCCTTTACCAGACTGATCTACCAGAGTTTTCTATCGGGCTCTTTTTCTATCAGACTTTTCTATCAGACTTTTCTATCAGACTTTTTTATCGGACTTTTCTATCAGACTTTTCTATCAGACTTTTCTATCAGACTTTTCTATCAGACTTTTCTATCAGACTTTTCTATCAGACTTTTCTATCAGACTTTTCTATCAGACTTTTCTATCAGACTTTTTTATTGGACTTTTCTATCAGACTTTTCTATCAGACTTTTCTATCAGACTTTTCTGTCAGACTTTTCTATCAGACTTTTTTATCGGACTTTTCTATCAGACTTTTCTATCAGACTTTTCTATCAGACTCTTCTATCAGACTTTTCTATCAGACTTCTCCTTTAGAATTCTTTCTTAGAAAGAAAACACAAAAAAATATTATAATTATATTTAACAACTTTAAATAGTTTTTTCTTTTAAACAACCCACCTAGTTGCCGCCAGCGTATCTATACGTCTATCACTTGGGCTATAAAGCCAGCTTAAATTCAATAATTGTCAGCTACAGTTGGCAGCAAGGGTACATGCTCCATGGAGCTCACTGTGTGCAACCTTTGGCCGCCCATTCAAAATTCATTCAAGCAATGCAAACGAGCAGCAGTAACAGTAAATCTAAAACACGCACTCAAAAAAATAGAAATCACACACACAGACACACACACACACACACAGACTCACCCACACTCTCAGACACCCGCACGCACAACAACAATAAAAGTTTCTCATGGAAAAAAAAATACGAAACGAAAAACAAATATGAGAAAAATGCTGTTGTTGTGCGTGTGTCGAGCCTAACTGGGCCTAAGTAACGAACCCACTGAAGTCTATGACCTGGCCACCTATAGCACTACATATAGACGCCCACTCAAGCCATGCCCCCGTCAAACCCTAGCCGCCAACCCCCGTTGGCAATCAAAAGCGGCGGCGTTTTTCTTTTGGGCTGCGTGTCTTAGCCTAAGCGCGGTACAATGAACTTTGCACAAGCATTGGGGCCATACCCTGCAACAACAGTCAGTCAAAGTAAGGGCGGGCTTGCAGCTCGGCCTGTGTAATGCAACGCAAGCAGAAAGCAGCATCAGCAGCAGCATCAGCAGCAGCATCAGCAGCAGCAGCAGCATTTCAGAGCAGCTTGCATGCTGCGTTGACTGTGCGGCTGTTTGCATTTAAATTTTTCACATTCAATTCATTTGAGGCCTGCCAACAAAAAAGCAAACAAAGTTACAAAGACGAGGCGAAACTCAAGGCGAGGGGCTGTGGGTGTGAGAGAGGGAGAGGGCAAGGGCCAGGGCCAGGGTGACAGGAGACGAGAGACGGGGGCACACGCTATTCTCTTGCTTGAAGTGCATTCATAGTTGAGGCTCGCCTCTCGGCTGAGCTAAACGCTGCGCAAAATGAAGCTAATACTCGAGTGTTGCAACTAGTTCTGTGCCACGCCCCCTAAGGCAAACTGTATGCGCCCCCGTTTCTGCCCCTGCCTTGTCCAGTTGCAGCTGCAAATGACTAGCGGCCCTTTGCTAAATTTTGATGTGGCCTTTGTTTTTGTTTCTCATCTTTTTTTTTGTTTCTTTATATTATTTTCATCTTTATTTTTTACATTTTTCTGCATTGTGTGGGCGTGGCAGGCACCTGTACTGTGCCCATTTCATTTGCTCATTTGCTCTTTAAAAAAAATGAATACAAATTTAGTAGAGAGGGAGAGGGAGGGAGAGAGAGAGGGAGAGAACGAGTCCAGCCCAGGCACTCAAACAATTTGTAACAATGTTTTGCACCTGCAGAAACTTTGCCTGGCGAATATTAATTATGATTTTAACAAAATATATTTTCGAGTAACAGAATATGAGTTTTAGTGAATTTTAAAGAATTTAATTATATAGAGCAAGTAAAGGTGCTATTGTCTGGGAGTGCCTGACTAGAAGATACCTAGGGGGACCTTAATTGCAGAATAACTTTTATTGATGGATGACATCTAGATCTACGATTCTATTGGCATTGTTGTTTAAGAAGGCAATTGCTATATCAGATCAGCTTGATTTATCAGCTGCTAGTATTCAACCTATCAACATGCTGATTCGTCTGAAGGCAGCAAATCAATAAAATTTTGATTTAGCTCGCTTAAGTAAAGAAGAGTTTGCGTGTCCTATTAAGACTTAAAGTTCCCTTGAAAGGTATTTATTTGCAAAACATTTTGAGTATGAAATGAAATAAAATAAAATATTTCCTGTCTCAAATTTAATATCTGCAGATCTTAGATCTTTTTTTAGCTTTTTTAGTTTTTGATAAATAAAACAGATATTCGTCTACAACATAAATATTGATGACTTATAGATTACACCAAGTATTTCCTTCACTTTATACCCGGCGTAAGCAGCTCATCTTAATTTGGTTAAAGCCATTTGCCATTCCTTTGACACTTAACAGCTCAACTGTAAAATGAATCGATTACGTTTGAAATTTCGTTCATAGTTTAGATTAAGCATCAACATTTAAACGTTTTACTCCAGACGTTTTCACTTGTGTGTGTGTGTTTTTTATTTCGACTTCTTTTGCACCTGAGTATCGCGTGTGTCTGTGTCTGTGTGTGTGTGTGTGTGTGCAGGCAAAAGTACCGTACATTTGCTAACAAGCCAACTACGTGCAGCCAACGTTCAAATAGGAACAACAACTAGAACAACAACTAACACAACAACAATACCAACAGCACTTCTACCAACAACAACTCGAGCAACAAGAACCCGCTCGGCAACCACAACTCGACTGTTGCTTGACTAGGATACGAATGCAGGCGACTTCAATTGGGTGTGTGTGCGCGTGTTTGTATGTGTGTATGAGGCCACAACGGTAAATCATCAGATCCACACACAGCTTATACACACGCACACAAACACACCTGCACACACACATACACACCTGCGATTTTGATGACGACAAAAAATTCGCGCTTACTACTACTCCGCAGCCAAGTTACCTCGCTCCACGCTTTTGCGCCCACCTGCCTTGGCTGCCACGACTCCTCCGATCTGCACCTGACTCGCTCCCAACAACATTTGGGTCTCATTCAATTTTTATTTATAGCCGTCAACAGCATTGAGAGCTCACACTTTGTCGAACGAACTGTTTATGCTCTTTTACAATTTATAAATATTTTAATTTGTCTGGAAAAACTGTGATAAAAAAACTGAAGCGGCAGCTAAAACTGGAATATTTAAAATACAATAACTAACGAACTCTATTATATATTTTAAATATTAAATTTTTTTTTATTTTAATATATATATTTTGTAAATTATTTTTATATTTTTTCGACTGTTCTTTTGCTGAAGTTCTCTTTCGACATTATATGCTGGTAAGGGAATAGCCCTAACTTTATTGTGCTTGCAGATCCTTAAAGTTCGGCTATAAAGCTGAATGCGGCACAGTTAGGAAATATATAAACATTTCTTTATGTCAAGACTGCTTGAAGACTAAACTTAAAGACTTTTAGCTGCAGCAGCTATAGAGTGCTCTCTCTCCCTCTCTCTCTCTCTCTCTTTACCGCCCTCTCGCTCTGCCTGCTGCAAGGCCATAAAATATGATACAAAATACAGTTCACGTCGATTGAATGTCTTTGTATTTGGGTCAGCAATGCTGTCGCGCCTGGCCACTCGCCTGCCTGCCTGCCTGCCTGGCTGGCTGGCTGGCTTCTTTACAAGTTGCTGCTGCCGCTGCTGCTGCCACATCCAGTTGCAACAAGAGCCACTCGCGTATTTGGGCCACAGAGGCTGGGCGGCTGCCTGGTGGGCGGGGAGGCTGCATGGCACGCGGCTTGGGGCAAACTTGTTTTTAATCGTTGTCAATGGCCAAAACGTTAAAGTGTCCCGTTTGTCGCTCTGTCGCTCGTGGACGCTGCACTTGCGGCATTTGCTGTTTACACAGGGGCCTGGCTTTTATTTGC